>CP137667.1:37543109-37823109 GCA_037976565.1 Mesocentrotus franciscanus | reverse complement strand
AAATATAGGACACTTCACACGATACTTACGGGCAAAATTAAATGTGTGATGGAAACAAATCCAACCATCTCAATAGGCCCGTCTTCATCAGCTCGAGTTTGCCAAATAACCCGCTATTTTCAGACTCGGGATATTATCCCGAAGCTCTAAATTGCATCTTCACCAGACCGATACGCTCATCACAAACTCAAGCTGATAAAGACAGGCCTATTGCTAACAAGAAAACTGAAAGATATCTTGAGTAGTAGTACTTCTAGAACACATTAAAACAAACTTAGCAGTATAAACAAAACAAAACTAATTTAGTACCGAAATTGAAATACGTATTTCATCTGTTTGTAGCCAGAAGGGTGCTATCTCATATCTTAACACAGAGTTTAATGCCCTTCTGGCTCCAAACAGATGGACGATTTCATGCCTGAATTAAATGTGACATAAACAATGAAAGATGTACAAGAAATGAAAACATAATTTCTGAAAGGACTCTTGAAATTCATTGCTTTGAAGCATGAAAGAAACTTGAAAATAGAGTTGAGATAATTTTGTCACAAGATTTCTTGAAAAGTAAAAACAAAATGAACAAACATTTTCAGAGATGAAAGACAGTTACTTTAGAGTTGTATACAACAAAGCTTCTACATCTCTTGCAAAACAATGATTTATCTATATATGCAATAGATTTGTTAAAATTATGGTAGCCCTTGCACAGGTTTTTCAACCAGCACGATTTTAAGTAGGCCTACATGGGACACATGATGCACATGATTTGTCTAAGACAAGTGTACTCGCTTTCATATCTATGTGTACATACATGTACGTGTCCATGAAAAGACTTGGTTATCCATTCTGGTTATGACTTTATTTATGAATAACAAACATGCAAATGGAAGGGTTATAGTGCTCAGTACATAAATAAAATTAAACAAATATATATACCCTAGACGTTCTCAAAGCATGTTCATATATATATACAGTATCACATTTAAAATTCTGCTCCGAGATTCTTGATAAAAATAGAAAATTGTACAAGATATTTCATGAGTAGTTTACACATTCAATGTTTGGTATATACAGAAATAGGTAAATGTACATTTTTATTAAAAGCCATCTTCCATTGGTGTAACCAAAGGCTCATTTTTTACATTCATATTGTCTGTTTGGAACCTGGGGGGTGTTTCACAAAGATCCTAAGTTGAACTTAACTCTAAGTTGGACTTAAAAATTATGGAGAGCCATTTGTAGCCTTAAAATAAAATATATTCAAAAGCGAAAGTTCAAGTATTTTAGACTTTTTATAAATTCCACATCAAGAACATGAAAACTCCTTGATAATAGAAAATATGAATGATTTGAATCAACATATCATGCCTTTTAAAATAAATTTTAAATAATATTTTCACAGATGCTAATGGCTTTCCATAATTGTTAAGTCCAACTTAGAGATAAGTTCAACTTAGGATCTTTGTGAAACACCCCCAGGAGGGTTTAATAGCTCTGCGGAGACGTGATGACTCAGTGGCCGGGCAGTGGTCTTGCAACAGGGAGCAACAGGTCACAGGCTCAATACCAAATCAATGCAGTAGTGCCCTTTGGAAAGGCATTAATCCTCATTACCGATTCTCTCAGAGAGGACTTAAAGCCATCGGTTGCCCCTGGTTGCCAATTACAAGCATACACATGCCTCCTTGGCAGACGGTAGAACAAACCATCAAACCGAATGATCAGTTCATGCCCTTCTCGTTCCAAACAGACAATACTTTATTTGGTAGACGTGATCATTCATGAAATCTTTTTTCATAGCATCTCGAGCCTCATTCATACATGATACGGTAAACTGCCTCAAAAATCCACTGCAAATAATAAAATGACTTAAGCGCAGCGCTCTTAGCTTTTCTGTACCTCGAAACACCCACAAAAGTGTAGTGTGGCAACTGAAATTAGTTTGTACTGTGCTACAGCGGTTTTCATGAGGCAGTTTATCACTTCAAGTGTAAAAGAGGCCATGATGTTCATTCATAGCATTATAGCCTTATTACCTTTGGTTAAATCAATCCTGAATAAGTACCACGTGATACTATAACAAAGAATCGTACTATATAGTTTAATAATCTGATTACTGATGTACAGACCTATTGTACATGTATGTAAAATTTTCTAGCACCCGAGTAGCACTCATATTTCTTTAACAAATTAATTTTCTTTGGGTTCAAGAACACCTTCTCATTAGATTTGCTTAAATAGTGACAGTGTACAAGAAAGGGGACCAAAGACCACCCCAAAACAAAATTGTTACAGGACAACAAATCAGCCCCACAAGATTTGCAGGAGACAACAATTTGGTAACAATCAATGAGCATCAAGAGAAAAGTGCATTACATTGAAAGGTGCACATGGAAGTTGACTCTGAGCTGGCAAATAGGAAATGGGCTCGAAATACGGCACCAATATGGATGTAAGCACTGTACGTTTTGTGCCGAAAGAGGGAGGAATGCCGGCCATTACAGATTTAAAACTGTTAAAACCCGTACGGCCGACAGTTTTTAACATTTTGAATTCCAATCATGAATATCTTGATAATCAAACAGGCGACTGGCTTGTAAAACTCATGGGATTCCTGACTGACCTAAAGGTTTATAATTATGATTGCAGCATGAGCGAAATCATTGATTTTGTTTTGGATCCATGGCAAAGTTAGCTTTTCCCTTTAAGAGACTTTACAGAGTTGTTTCAAATTTTAATATCTCCTTGCAAAAGTGGTATCGCATGCTAATATTTTAAATACTTAATACCAGCAAAAGAGCCCTCAGAGCAGAAATAATATAGGGCGATTGGTCCCCCTTAACTTTAACACTTGCTAGCAAACACTTCATGACACTGCTAACACTGATATGCTTTCTACACCAGTTAAGCACATAAGGTTATGATGAGTTGGGTTTAGAGTTTAAATGACTGTAAAATATATTACATCCTATGACAGCACACTTGCACCTTAAACATTACATAATAATAATAATAATCATAATAATATTCAGTTTTTATATAGCGCTTATTACAATCACTAAGCGCTTCCAAACTTGGAGATTATTACACCGGCTTTAGCTGTGCTGCCATTACCACAAGAGGGTTTTACCAATTACATACGAATATACCGTTTTCACTTCTAATTCTGTCTCCAGGTGGAGATTTCCAATGAGATTTTTTTTCAGGTATAAACTTAAATTTAGGTTCTCAATTAGAGTATATAAAAGACTCAAGAAGAAGAACTTCTCTGCACCCGAATATACCATTCATTTAAATGTTAGTTGGTTTTATATTGCTACAGCTGATTTTTGACGTGCATTACATAATGTACGAACGGGCTGAAAGATGGAAGTTTACTATCCCTACTCACATGATGCTTATATCCTTGTCTCTTTCACCGGTAGACTCTCGATCATGTGATTGTTATTTGCATTTTTCGCTTTGACTGTCACCAGATTCGGCATCACTCGTTCTTCTTTGGAAAGGCGCCTTATCGGGGGCATTGGCTTCGTTTTCTTCCTCGACAAGTCACCTTTATTCAACGGGTCCTCGCCCGTAGCACCGCTTCCTTCCACCGGTTTGACCGCCTCGTAGCTATGCTGCTGATGATGCTGCCATCTTTCATTTCTCCTCTCCATCTCCTCCTCCTCCTCCTTGCTCTTCCGGTGTCGGGACTTCTTCTTCTTTTTGTTCTCCTCCACGGCCTGGTAGGTGTGCTCCCTCCTGACCCAGAGTTCAGGGTTCGGTCTGTGTTCACTGATATGTACCATGCTCTCATCAACGGGTGACCTGCTGGGCGGCGGGGGGTCTTCGTCGATAGACTGATAATTGTTCTCCGGGATTAAAGAGTCGTTCACATAATTCCTGACGTCACCGCTGGGCAGAGGCGCATCATCCACATCAGCGTAAATGTAATTGTTCGCGAGGGGTGTAGCGCCACCTGAAACGTTTCTTGTTACGCTGGAGCTGCCTTGGTTTGGGGATCTGTGCGACGGCAACGTCTTACGACCTTTGTCTACTGTCGCGTAAAGAGCACCAAAGTCGTTATCGTCTGCCACATCACTGTTGTTTCTCTTGTGATTGTTATTATTCACATGGTGTTGCTCTGGCTTCCCTTGCTTGTTGGACGTCTTGTCCACTTTGGCGTACAGCTGATCAAAGTCTTTTTCCTCGTCCTTTGCATCCTCATGATTGCCATTGCTGTTTGAGCTGGCCTCAAGAGGGCGCTTCTTGGTCTGTGTTTTCTCAACGACTGCGTACGGCTCAGGGTCGTCATCATAATTGGAAGCACCTAGGGATACGTTTGAAAGATATGTGTTAACCTCGTCATTTAGTCACGACGAGCTCCTACACATAAAGTCCCTCATAATTCTACCTTAAAGCAGTGCTTAATTCTTTGTTGAATGTAATAATTTCAATAACAGTTGGATCTATAGAGCACTTCTTCCCTAGGGATACAAAGTACTCAATACACAATTATTAAGGCTTTATTCAAAGCTAAGTTAACATAGTATGATTGCAATGTAGAGTAGTATGATTTCATTGCTGGCCCTGTAACATTGTCACCACATCTGCAGTTTCAATTTAAATACACATGTACTCAAAGCCTAGGAAAACAAAATTGGTAACTTCATGCATTTACAGACCTACTAGTTTATTTACAGATTGTACCACTAAAATTGCAGCAATCCTCGACAATTATTCTTGACTTCTTAGGGTGGTATTCTCAAAAGCGGACTAACTTTAGTCCATGGTTTAATCCTCCGACTAAGTATAGAATGCCAAGTGTCCAAATGAATATATTTTTGAACAATTTGATATGTCCCTAAATTACCATGATAACATAATTATTTCATAGTTATATTGTTGTCCATGTTGTAATTAACTATGTTATTACAAAATATTTCTTTAATGAAAACATTTTATTTTAATTTAGTGACAGATTAAATTATTCAAAAACATATTCATATGGACACTTGGCATTCCATACTTAGTCGGAGGATTAAACCATGGACTAAAGTTAGTCCGCTTTCGAGAATACCACCCTTAATCTTTAACAGCTTTCAAACTAAATGTCAGGATCGAATTTCACCTCGAACAATCAAGGAACAAATCTGTGCCAATTCAAATTGGAAAGTGGAAAAGTTTGGAATACATGATTATTGATTACTTAAATTTTGAAAAGGAAGAAGCTGATATCATACATTTTGCTCTGGCAACGATAATCAAATCTAACAACAGCTGAATTCATTACTACAACCCTGAACCTAACACAAAACCTCATTGTAACAAGAACCCCCAAATAATCACACATGTAAAACCTACTTGCAACCCAAACCCTTACCAGTATGGTCTTTGATGAAATAAAGCTCAGAGATAATGGTATCGGAGCAAATGTAAAAAAAACAACTATTAAAGCTGTATCTTACCAGGTGGGCGGGGCCTGTTGTCCTCAGTGATTTCTTCATAGACACGCCCCCTACCCATGCCAGTGAAGGTCTGGATTTCGGGGGAAGAAAACAAAGATAGAGAGTATGAAGACAAAATAGACATTGTTAAAACAGTTCATTGAACACTCTCAATTTTAATTAATTGAGGATACAAATCTAGATTCAAAAAGAGTGTACTCTAAAATAAAAAGTTAAATTGACTGCTCCTTGATATCGTTATGATATGGGCAGAAAAACACCACTAACAAACTCTAATAATGAACTATCAAATAATTGTGGAATGAGAAGGAAATAAATGCAAAAGTACAAGCAAAGCAAAGTCTGTTAATAAAGATGATATTTCATGCTCAATTTAAAAGTGAAACAAGAAATAGAAACTATAATATTTGACTCTTGAAAAATATTAAAACTGAGAATACTTTCAATAATTCAATAGAAATGTTGATTCTAAGTGCTTGGAGAGAATCTATTGTGAATTGAATTGAATAAAGTCATCGGTCCCTCAAAGTAAAAATCCAATGTCAACATCCATACCTGTCTTCCTCTTGGGAGGGGTGGAGGTGAGGTGCTGTTCTGCCCCCTTACACTATTATCATCCACCTGCTCATAGATACCATCAAAGTCCTGCTCCCCTGCACCATCGGGCGGGGCAGCCACGCCCTTACCCCCTGCAGCTCTAAGGGCCTCCTCCGTGAGTTGGGTGTGGTCCGTCTGCTGCCTTGCCCGAATGCTCTCCAGGCTTTCCCTTGCACTCACCTGACATAGCAACAAATTTGGGATTCTTAGAGCCCTGCGATGTTCACTCAACACAAAAATATCTACACATCAATGTTTCAAATCCAAGAAATGGGATATTTTTTTTCAAGTGATTCATGTTTATTTTACAACTGAGATACCCCAAATTCCAAAACTTAAGTTCGTCTACATCTAAAACTTGTACAGAATGATATTACAATCACTGAATATCTCGAAAGAACTTTCAAAAGGTTAACTGTTATCAACCACATCACAAACTTTCCTTTATATTTGAAAATAAACTCAACCATGGTGAAAAAAAATATATATTGATCCCAACTTCTCTTAAACAAACAAACAAAAACTGTCAATGTATTGTCTTACTTGCGTATAAGGGGGCTCTCTCTGACCGGGTCCAACAGCACCAGAAGGACTACTATCAGGACCAGGACCAGAGCCAGAGCCAGAGCTAGGTCCATCTCCATCTGGTCCACCTGGACCACTAGGACCACCTCCTGGGTTAGGAGTTCCTCCTCCTTCTCCCCTCCCTGCGTTGGGACTGCTGGGAGAGGATACAGTTCCCGTCCTGGAACAGATTGTGGAAAAAATTTCAGTTGCCTCTTCTTCAATGTAATTACATAATTGTATCACTACCACCACCACCAGCAGCAGTATGATCATACATTGATTTGTGAGGTAATATTGGTGAATAAGGTCCATTGCAACTCGTTACTACCTCAACAAGCATTCCAATGTTCTAAGGATAAATGTAATGCTAATATGAATGATAACATGAATCACATAAAATTACAACAACAATTAGTCAGTAGAGCATCCGCCTCACAACCGGGAGGTCGTGGGTTCGAACCCCGGCCGCGTCATACCAAAAGACGTTAAAAGATGGGAGTCGCTGCTACCTTGTTTGGTGTTCAACAATAAGGGGATAGAGCAATGTCGATCTGGCGCTGCTCAGTGGCTGCCGGGCTCACGATCAATTGGGCACAAAGAATTTCCATTTTCGGTTTAATAAAATTTGGAGTGGACTATAAAAGATTATTATTATTATTATTATTACTCCCAACCTCAGACATCATTTTAGCTCATTACATCACTATTAATTATACTCCTATTATATCTACATGTATCAGACCCATCCCTCCTATCAGACCCATCTCTACTATCCATACCATTATTTCTACCACATCGATCCAACATACCACACCCATCACTTCTACCACACCCTTGCCTGCTACCACAGCTATTACTATATTTACACCAATCCCCCGTCAAGGTGTCAATCAAGCATCGCCCCTACCAAACCCATCCCTCCTACATGTACCAGACCCATCACTACTATCCACACCATTATTTCTACCACATCGATCCAACATACCACACCCATCACTTCTACCACACCCTTGCCTGCTACCACAGCTATTACTATATTTACACCAATCCCCCGTCAAGGTGTCAATCAAGCATCGCCCCTACCAAACCCATCCCTCCTACATGTACCAGACCCATCACTACTATCCATACCATTATTTCTACCACATCGATCCAACATACCACACCCATCACTTCTACCACACCCTTGCCTGCTACCACAGCTATTACTATATTTACACCAATCCCCCGTCAAGGTGTCAATCAAGCATCGCCCCTACCAAACCCATCCCTCCTACATGTACCAGACCCATCACTACTATCCATACCATTATTTCTACCACATCGATCCAACATACCACACCCATCACTTCTACCACACCCTTGCCTGCTACCACAGCTATTACTATATTTACACCAATCCCCCGTCAAGGTGTCAATCAAGCATCGCCCCTACCAAACCCACCCCTCCCACCAGACCCATAACCCCACCTAGCCACGCCCTCCATACCTTTGTGATACTGGTGATGAAGTCTCTGGTGACTCTAGATCAAGTGGTTTATGGGGTACAGGAGGTACCTCCTCGTCGTCGGGATCTGCGCCCCCTGCCGTGCCCCCTACAGCACCATCTGATTTGGTACCGGGTTTAACATGGACATCCTTCACAGAGGCATAGCCATGCTCCCTCTCCTGGAGGAACAAATCAATTAAGTATCATTATTTGGATAATGTACCAGTTTTCATCTTCAATTTAACTTCTGGGCCCCGTCTTACAAAGAGTTACGATTGATTTGATTAAGTCCTCCAATCAATCGCAAGTTTGCAGGCTCCTATCTCTTATGTACATAGAATAAGTTGCGATTGATATCAACTCTTTGTATAAAGATGGGGCCCATTATGTCAAACATAAACTGCAACAGACAATACATGCAATGCTCTCTCTCTCATATAGGAACAAAAAGGATCAGTATCATTATTCGAATAATGCACATAATATTGTTTTCACTTTCAATTTAACTCCTCATATCATTATACAATATATGACCATCCTATTTTACTAGAGCATGTAATAAATTATCAATGGTACACTGCAAAGCAGGCATGACGATCCCTCATTACATCTGTGGACAAACACAATGAATGGTCGCAAAAACTACAAAAGTACCCATAATTTTTGGCGAAGGGGTAAACTATCTCCTAATTCACAGTATACTTTATACCTACTACATTCATATTTTAGAATTTTAAAAGAAGGCCTTTTGGTTTCTTTAAAATCAATTCTTTTGTCCTGTTTTCTCTTTGGTCTTCCATTTCTAACTATTGAATTTGCACTTTTTATCATGCACTTCTTTCTTGTCTTCCTTCCCCACCGTACCCTTGCCTGGAAAGACAGCAGTCTATAACCATCTCTTTCCCATACCTTTTTAAATTTATCTTGGACAGTAGCGTAGGGATGATTGTTGCCCCCCTGGACATCTTTCACCTTGGCGTACGATCCATCGTAGTCCGATTCATCAGCTCCACCCTCTGCCCCTTCTGAAGGAGCAGCCGCTTTCTCCATACTAGACGAGTTTCTGCTAGTTTCTGGAGAAGATGAAAACGAATCGATATCATACATGGGAATCAAGTTCACTTTATGTAAATGAAATCAAAGAGGAAATCAAACCCTGTCTTAAAATCTCAAAATATGGTTTTATGAAGAGAATCAAGATGGAATCAAAGGGGAATTCTGACCTTTCATTCCTTTTCTCTGGGCATTACCATCAAAGATATCGTCTTTTTGGAGCCAGAAGGGTTTTAGCTTCTATACTTTTTCAGAGAGTGATCATCTTTTCCGTCAAGACATAACAAGCTAGAATAGATGAAATACATCACGATTTTACCAAATAAACCCCCCATCCCCCTATCTAAAAAAATGAAAATAAACATATTAAGAGTCATCAGTTTGATTAAATCCATTTTCATTTGAAGTAAATAGTGACAAACAAAGCAACAAATCCTCCGTCTCGCCACATCCACTTTGTATGCCCAGAAAAACTTAGAGCGACATACACATACATGTATTTGGATGACGTTACCACGTATAATTATAAAACTAACCACAATCAAATCAAAATACCCACATTCATTGACACAAATGCACAAGGCACAAAATCTTTCAGAAAAACAGATTATAATTGTTTTGCAATACATGACATTGTGTAAATCAATATCCTTCCTCAAAACCACTTTGTGGTATGTGGGGGTCTGGGGTGTTTCACAAAGACTAAGATCGACTTTAAGTTGGACTTAAGTATAACAGGCCGTTCATGCCATTGGTTGCTATCCCAATTGGTCTCTAAATTATAATATTTAGATAATATTTTTCCTTCAATAATGAATTATCAAAAATATAAGTTTTGTAGATTTTTTACCATGATTTGTACATCCCTTGAGAGACCAATGGCAGTAAATAATGATAGCAAATAATGGCATGAACGGCCTGTTATACTTAAGTCCAACTTAAAGTCAATCTTAGTCTTTGTGAAACACCCCCCTGGTGTAAGGATGACATAAACAAAGTAAACAGTTGGGAAAACAGAAGTGTGCCTGTCTATGATAGTTGTTTGCATGCAACAATCCCAGTTTTATATTTTATATATATTACACATGTGTGATGTCAAAATGTCCCTCCCTCCCTCCCTCCCCGTCCCTCCCTCATAGTTTACATGTACCAAGTCATATCAAATTGGACATACTGCAGTTATATGAAACGAACTTAATTTCATCCAAATCTTACCTTTCACGCTAGCATAGTCGCCGCAGTCCTCTTCCAGGGCTCCTCCACCCCCTACCGCCCCTACTACCACCCCTCCATCTTTCCTGGTAACACTAGCCCCGCCCATGGTGTCCTCCACGCTGTTATAGGCAGGGTCATCCTCTGTTGTCGAGGGCAACTTGCGACTCCTCCTTGCCGCACCCGCATCCTTCTTCTTGTCATCCTTGATGGTATCGTACGTCCCGTTGTAGTCGATCTCCTCAGTCTCCGGGATACCGGGTACTTTGGAATGCATGGGAGGTAGCTCGGGGAGGCGTCGATCGATGGTGGAAGCGCGCTTGATGTTGTTCGGGGAGGAGGGTTCAACGGTGGGGGAGGCGCTGCCGTTGGGGGACGGAGGGGATTGTTTGATGCTCAATGACTGGGTGAGGCTATCGTTGGGTTCACCGTTGGGGGCAATGGCCTTGACCTCCTCAGTGGTTTGTGGAGACTGAGAGGTACAAAGAAAGAAAAAAAATCTATAAATCATAGATTTCAGTAAATGCACATACATGTAAGTGTATTAGGCCAAGTGAAACTGGCTCTTACATGTAGCTTCTCGACCACTCCACTTCCCTTTTTCGGTCTGCATTTTTTCATTTTTCTTCTTCTTTTCTTTTATTCTTACTTGATATTTGTCACTGGATAAGATATGCATATACACTGTAAGATTCTGAAGAATCTAGTCAATGAACCAATGAACAGAACAAATATTTCAATTATGCAGATTCAACTTGGTCAGTCAACCATCAGATCAATGGGGCGATGTGTGTTAGGAAACATGAATTAAGTTTGTCACATGACATCGACAAAGAACAAGTTAAAATACCCACCACAGTCTCGCCGCCATTTTCCTTCAGCGTGTCTTTGGCTTTGGCTTTGGCTGGAGCTTTCTCACTGCAGGAAAATCAAATAAACAAACAAAGATGAACCACATGCTTTGGGAGTGCCAGTGAAACTGTCAAGAGAGGATGGGCGAGTAAATGAATTGGTAAACCATAAACTCAACATGGAAATGAATCATCTACAATAATGATAGAATCTATGTTTTGCCTATACCACCTACACAATGTTGTAGAATTCAAAGTACCAGTATTGTTTAATTTTTTTAATGTAGATCTATTTCACTATAAAGTTTCACTTAGGTTTTGTTTCCACTCATAATGTTCTATCACATGTAGTATTGTACATATATAGAGTGGGAAATGACATTTGGAAAATAATGAGAAACAATCAATAAATTAATGCAAGTGATTTCAGGTTGGTTCAGGTTGGGAATGTATTTGGGAGATATTTTGCACAGTACTATTGTTTTTCAATGTATGACAATTTTGTGGGCTTTCGGTATATTCCCATTGATGCTTTGTTAATTTGGGCTGCCTTAACATTTGTAAATTGCATTTACATTTACATTCATCTCATTACAAAACATAATAACCGTGTACATGCTCATGTACATGTACATCTTGATACACTGTACACATATAAATCTGCATTCATTTTTTTGTAAATCATCAAAATCTATTGACAAAGATTTTGTTTCTTCTCATTTAGCAATTAGTCAAATCCTATGTTGGTTAGCTACTACCAAGAATTTACACACCCAAGGGCTACAGTATGTTTTCACCTGCTTAAGCAGGTAATTATTAATAATACAATGACTAATCGCCTACGTGTATCTCTAAAAAATCAACCGTCGTCAGCTGATCCTGTCACACAGGGAGGGGTGGGATCAGCACCCTTCCATCCCTTCATGGATTATGGGTTGCTGGGCAACCGTTCCGATGATGCAGTAGGCCAGTAGCTTCGCCTGACGAATTGGGCTCGTCATGCCGAGCATTCAAAGCCACTGGATTCATGGATTTGGGTTTAAAGGTAATTTGGAGTTCGGTAAAGTTTGAAGGATTGGTGAAAAGAACTGTACCATAACTTGGACCCTGTTTTACCCACCCCTCTCACACCCTTTCCATAAACTAGGGGGAATCATCAAAGGAATAACAAATGGACCATTTTCGTAATGTATATAATCAAATTTACCGCACAAATCTTTGTTACATGTAAGTGTCTCGTTACAGATTATTTCATTCACCTGTTACGAATAATTGTATTTCAATAGTCAGAATGTGAACTGCATAAATTCTGTGTTGTTAGGTACATGTAGGACAATTATAAGCCATAATGTTTGTCCTCCATGTACCTAGCAACAATTGATGTATGCAATTTGCATTTTGACTATTGAAATAAAATAATTCGTAACGGGCAAATGAAATAATTTGTAACGATGCACTTTTGAAACATTTGTGCAATTTGATTGCATTACGAAAATGGCCTATTAACTTGTTTTCTGGCTGAAAATAGAAGGAAAGAAGTGAAAACCAAATTTCATGCAAATACAGTTGTACACATGTACATGTACATGTAGATACGGGATATGGGACAACAGCACCAACATGTGTGGCATAACAATTGGGTCCAAAGCTGGTACAGGATAACAGGATTTCATTCAGAAATTCTTAGCTAGCCCTGAAATACGGGATCAATTATAACTGCATGAGTGATCATAACCTTTAGTCATTAATTGCATGAATGTTTAATTAGAACATAAATCAATGGATGACTATCATAATCATTGGCCCCCTTGGGGGTCAAAGTAATAGACCTATGAAATCATAAATATTACCATCACAACATACTGTACATTGTACATTTTTACACTTATGTGTACGTCATTACAAGCAGGTGGTCTTTATTACATGTACAGATCCTTTTAATCTAGAAAATAATATGCATGTACAGTGTACGTACAATATGTATATGTGGAGTGTAGTCTCTCTATACAGTGATCACTAAAGTAAGTTTGACTTTGAACACTTAACAGCAGTATTTCATTAAGACATTCTCTGCTATATATCCTGCCATTGTGGAACAATTAATTACTTTGAATGAGTGATCATAACCTTTTAATGAATATTATTAATATCACATGCAGGTTTTAATTACAACAGGATCAACAGCTTTAATAGCATTTATGGACTACTATCATTTTTAATGGCCCCCATCATAGATAATAGTAATTTATGAGATCATAAAGCATATCCATGACCATTAACACATTATTTAGTAGGTCTTTATATTAAAAGCAGGTGGTCTTTACATGTATATGTGTACATGTACATACAGGTCCTTTTCCTACAGGGCACAGTTTTTACATGTAATTACAATACAATGTAGAAACACGACATGTTCAATTAAAAACATCTCTCAAGAAAAACAGAAAACTGCGGTCTTTACAACAAGTGGTCTTCAGTAGGGGTGGTCACTAAAGTAGGTTTGACTCAACAACAGTGTTTAATTGATAAATTCTCTGCTACGTCCTGCCATTTTGGAACAATTACTAATTGTGAATGAGTGATCATGACCTTTTTATGATCATTGCATGCAGATCTTAATTAGGACGGCTTAGCATCGCAACAATTTAGGTGACTATATCATTAGCAATGGCCCCATATTGGGGATCATATTAATCTATGGGATCATAGGCATGACTATCACCATGTAGGGGGCCCCCTATAATAACGAACTCACATGGTGGGGGCTCCAAACTAAAATCAGCATTAATATTGGAGATTGGGTCTGGTTTTGAGGCACAGCTTGACAACATAGTGTACATGTAATTTTAGCCCTAAAATATATAGTTTATAACTTTATATAGTCTATAGAGTTTATATAGTTTATATAGTTAATCCATTCATTTTCTTATATTATTCCACTATGTAAAAATATATACTGTTTCCATCTGACTACGCCACTGTAAATTTGCTATTATCTATTTAGTGTATTATATTTTCTATTTATATTGTTCATGTGCTCTATGTAATGCCGACATACTGAATTTCCAAATGGACTAATAAAATTAATCTGAATCTGACTTATATAGTTCATAAAGTTTATATAGTATATATAGTTTGTATAGTTTATATAGTTTATATACCGGTAGAGCAGTTTTAACCAACCCTTCCAAATTATTTTTGTTGTCTCTAATAATTTAAGACTACTGTACATTCAGAGTGTGACACATCAATGAATTGCCGTTCAGTCTACAACCAGTCTGTCTATTCCCATGTGGTGTACACCCAACCTATTTACTATCCAGTATCCACATGGTCTAATAATCATTTGGTCTACTTATCATTTGGTCTAAAGACCAATTGGTTTATTGTTCATTAAGTCTAACAACCAGTTAGTCTAATTCCCAGTTTGTCTAATGCCCATTTCGTCTATTATCCATAAGGTCTAATAATCATTATTGTTATTTATGATTAAATGATTATTAAACCAACACCTTTACTACTGATAGATGTAAATGACAATTAAACATGAAGTCAGTTTCGCTCTAAAATGTCATTCTATTACTTTAAAAGATGAGGATAGGCTTTTGTAACAATGAAAAATACACCTGTACAGTGTACACCCATGTAATTTGTCAGCTTTCTCAATCTTTGTATTTCACTTTCAAAGAATATCATAGTTTAAATATTCACATTCAAACTTTGATGAGAAATACATGTGAAGTGGAAAAGTTTGGACCAAGCTAACATGCCATGTAAGTGTGTAGTCCCATACCCATTTCTACATGTATGTGCAGTTCAATGGATTTTCAGAAAGACTGGGTCACTTTCTTTTCCTTTAATCATTTCAAAACTTCACAATATATGTCAATTCTTACGTGCTACAAGATCAACCATTTACTATTTCAAACATATTCAAATTTAAGGATGTTTCTTTCCTGGGGACCTACTGACGAATTATTCCATCAACCTGTTATTAATGAATGAACTACAATACTTGGAATCCAGTCTGCATACATTACTTGTTGCTGTGTAAGGCAAGCCTTGGGCAAGCTTTCAGGTTGTCAAGAACAACCTTTGTTAAAACAGTAAGCATGTTAGTAAAATGGCACTATGAACATGACAGACAAAGAAAGAGGACAAAATATACAATTCCTCATTCTACCCTCAACAATTGCTGTGGTAGACAAAGGAACATCCCTTCACTGCTATTATGTAAAATAAGTAGAACAGGTGAATATGCATGTGACACCTGTTCTACACATTTTTACATAATATTAGCAAGTGAAGGGATGTATATTTTGTCCTCTTTCTTTGTCTGTCATGTTCATAGTGTGGTCTATTGCTTCCAGGGAGTTTCTTAAGTTCACAATGTAATCATGTGATTAGTACTCATCTCTTTGACCCATGGAAACCAAAATTGTTACTCACTCTTTGGTTTTCTCTCCGCAAGCACAGAGTGCTAGCACCATCAGAAGACACAAGCCTGATGCAAAAATAATGAAGACGGTTGCCGGGGGTGACAGATGACTGAATTCTGTACCCTTTGATGAATCTGGTGAAGAAAAAATAATGGAGAAGAAAAGGTCGTTTTATGAATTATTAAAAGAAAAATTCAGAGAGCACAGGAAAACAGGGATTAATCATTGATTTCTCAATAAAGGGCTCCATACTTATTTTTCTGTTTTTTCACAGGAGGTTCCAATAGAATTTGTAGAGTCAATGGTCTATGTGCATGTGGACCCCTTTTAAATTCCAAAAGTTTGCTGGGTGCACGTTTAAAATATGGGGTCCAAGTACACAGGACCCCTATTCATACAAAGCCTGTCTATAAAAATAATAATATAATGTGCCATACACGTTTAATAATGAAAGTCTCTACTGTAGTGTGGGGAAAATCAATGGAAAATCAATATAAAAAGGAATATAAATGTTTGCATCATTGCAAGACATGATTTCGTAGCAAGTTATGGCACGTATTAACACATAAAAAACACTGGTAAAATTAGGAGGGGGTACAACTGGGTTCCCATAATGATCACTTGGTGTCTTGGTATTGACTGCATGGACACATGACAGTTGGACATTTCACTTTAAAAAGGGAAATTTGTTGACGACGTCCAATTTTTGCGGATTTGAAAAAAAGGGGAAATGTTCATGAAAAAAAAACAGGAAGCATACTAGCGGCTAATGCTAATGACCCTACATGTACATGTACATTACACCTTGGAGTATGAAGTCCCTCCTCTCCTCTTCTCCATCAAAATACATTAAAAAAGGACATGGACCCTGAGGCAAAGGTTCGCTCTCTGTTCTGCCATTATGATTTCAGAACAGAATACATAGCGATAAGTGTGTTTACTGTGTGTCAATAAAAAAAATGATACCATGGTTCACTGTCAATTTGCAGTACATGGCCTAATAATTTTAATGTACGGTACATGTTTTATTAAAAGCAAACCATGACATGTAAACACCTTTTTTATATCTAACTTGCATGAAATATCTATTCATGCTTCCTCTTGCGGTTTATTACTAACAAAGGGAAAATCCCTGCAGTCTACAAACATCCTAAGGTGTTAACTCTAGGAGTACAATGTCAATGTCTAAACATACAGCTTACATGACGCACATGCATGCTTTTGTTCATTTAAAGCCCCACTGTACTACTTGTAGCTACTTGATCCCTCTATATAGAAAACAATGCCTAAGCAGTGCCTGTTGGTCCCCCATGATCCTCTTTTTCTTATGTTAATTGAGAGCTGAGTTGATGAGATAACCACCTGTCAGTGACCACGCTAATCCCTCTAATCCCTCCTGGCCAAACTAGTGCAGAGGGCCTTTAAAGGCCCTCTTTTGTAGCTTGGATACAGGCCAGCTAAAATTTAGTTTCCCACAGTTTTATTCCCATTTGGATAATGAAGAAGTACAACAAAAGTAATAATCAATATTTTTAAAGAACCAGTGTGAAAATACTCTTTTTTCAAGAGCATTTGGTTTGCCATCAAAAAGTTAGATCTTCTAAATATTTACCACAAAAATAACAAATTCATACAATCAGGTCATACCATCAGGTCATACCATCAGGCCTAGTACTTGGATTGCTCTAAAGTAGGACTGGTGTAACAAGTAGCAAGTACCAAATGGTACAGAACATGACATAAAGACCTGATTTGCAGGATAAAATTCATTAATCCTTTCGCAACAATCATTCCACAATTTGTGGTATAATTGGCTCAATAACTTTGATTCACATCCCTAAAATATATGCCAAAAGCATGCGTAGAAAGTAAGGCTGTGCATAAGCGTGTAATGAGGTACTCGAGTACACTTTTTGGCTTACAGGCGAATACTCAAATACTCGGACGCCATGTTTAAAAAATAAAAATATATATATATCTTTTTTTTTTTTTTTTTTTGCCAACACCATACTACGGTGGAAAGTTCGTCTCCGAAAACCCACGCGATTTAACTTCGAGTTGCAGTTGAAGGTGCCGATTTGTGCTTTTGAATTTTTCACAAATAATAGTAACAATGTTATTTTTAAAACTAAAGATGACAGACAAATTTTCTTCCCAGTCCAAACAGAAATCCAGAGATTTGGTCCCAGTTTCTGAGTGGTGAGTTGACAGTGACACCCTGTGTATGATTGAGCTGGGAAACATTTTTACCCACAGTACCATGCCGGTGCTCTTCAGGCACGCATGACCGTCGGCCTGGACAGTGCCAGGTGAACAGGGAAAAATAAAAATAAATAAAATGGCGGCCGAGTATTCGAGTACGTACTTGACTAGTTGTCAACAGTGCGAGTACTCGTCGCAGCCTTAGTACATGTAGAAAGGGCAAAAATGTCTGCACGTACTGCATCCATTTTTGTTTCATTACTATTGCTTTCGATGCCACAAGGTTAAACAGGAAAAGAAGCTTTAAAATCCTTAAATTGGCAATACATGGACATATTTAAAATCATTGTTTTTTATATCAACTGTTCGACAACATTCTTGCCCTTGTTCATTGTTTTTTATAGAGACATTACATTCATTTGTTTTAATGTACATAGCAATACGGTAAAAGAAAAACATTGTTGCCAATTTGAAGGAAAAAATGTGAGCAAATTAACCCTAAAAATAAATAGTTTCCTGAATGGGTTAATGCCAAATGGGTGTACCCAAATTATCCACTTCAGTAGACTACACGTACATGTACAGTATATGTACATGTAAGCACTATTATACTGTTTTCACACTGGCAAAATTTTGCTTAACCCCGTACTATAGGTGCATGGGGCTAAAGGGGGGTCTTAGCCCCACCTATAGTCCGGGGTTTAATAAGCTTATTCCACTTTCTTTTCACACTGGCAAAAATTTGCTTAACCCCGGACTATAGGTGGGGTTAAAGGGGGTTTAGCCCCACCTATAGTCCGGGGTTAAGCTTATTCCACTTCCTTTTCACACTGGCAAAAATTTGCTTAACACCTGACTCTACATGTAGGTGGGGTTAAAGGGGGGTCTTAGCCCCACCTATAGTCCGGGGTTAAGCTTATTCCACTTTCTGTTCAGACACGTATTTACCAAAGTGGGCTAGCCCCACCTTTAGTACGGGGTTAGTTGGCCCTGCAAAATAACAGGGCTAACCCCGCAATTGTGGTGCTAACTTTGCAATTGCGGTGCCAAGCAAATGAATGAGAACAGAAACGACAGAAACAGGGACGCCCCCCTCCCACAGTGTAGAGCTTTTTTATTTTTCAAGGTAAAATTGTGTGATCTGGTGCATACTTTAGAGAGTATTTTAACATATAGCTAAAGGCAATATGGAGAGAGAGAAATCATACACTTATACAGAGAGATAAAGAAAATTATTAACATGGAATACCTGATTGTTCGCCCACGAACGTGGGCCGCTGGGCTATGCGTAGAGCAAGGTGCTGAGGGCCCGCCACGCGCTCACTCTCTGAGACAAAGCCACAGGCAAGCTATTTTCGTTCAACTTTAAGTTGTTACATATAATCTCAAGTCATTTTTCACTCTCAAAACTCACTTTATATTTTTATAATCCCCTCATTCTATTCTACTGCATGAAAAACAAAGCATAGAACCGTGAAATCTTTGCTGTTCTCGATCAATTAAATTGTCAACTGATGACGTACTCGAGCTCGCTGCTGGTTTGTACGTCCGATCCATATCCGGGGCGCGTCCGGGGCAGGCTCGGGCCAACCCGGCTAGCTGCATATGGATATGGGTACGGTGCGAGGATACCTAGCTATATAGTCGCCAATCTTACACACGCACGTACACACGCACGTACGCGCGCGCTAAGCGAGATCGATCAAGGCTTTCGTCTTTGATAAAAGGTGATAAAAGGGGATAAAAGGAGGGAAAACTTTCTAAATTCTTGATTTTGGTCGCATTATAATTCATTCAAATTTATCTGTTTTTATTATTCTTTAGTTATTTAAGATTTGTGCGTGAGGAATTTCATTGTTAGCGTGAGAGCGTGAGAATTGAGTGAAATGCGTGAGTCTCACGCTCAATGCGTGAGTGTTGGCAGCCCTGGTATTCATCGACATACAGTGTACATGTATTGTTCATCTGCATGTTCATCTACTGTACATGTACTGTACATGTATTGTAGTTGTACATCTACAGTACATACATGTATCGTTCATCTACAAATGTACACACATGTACTGTATATTGTACTTTTCACCGGTAAACAAACAATACTACTTTGTGAATATACTAATTATGAGTCAGTCCATGCTTGTTTGCCAAGTACAGGGGTATATTGACTGGAGGTGGGCACTGTTTACAGTACATGCTACTCAGGTTGATCTAGGCCCTCATTAAACCTGGCTTAATTTGCTCGTATACAACTACATGTACAGTACATAAGGTGCATGGACTTTTACATACATGTACATGTATGTACACACTGTAAACCTGGTTCAAGTTACCCCGGTACATGCATTACGTGACAATTTACGTCCACTGATCAATGTAGCACTTTCTGCTCTTCTTCTTCTTCTACATGTATATCTTCAAACGGCTATGCAGCCTATCATGAAGATATCTGTAGAAAGATTACCGGTTTTGTATGCAGGCAGGCACACTTAACACCAGGGGGGTGTTTCACAAAGACTAAGATCGACTTTAAGTTGGACTTAAGTATAGCAGGCCGTTCATGCCATTGTTTTCTCTCATCATTTACTGGCATTGGTCTCTCAAGGGACGTACAAATCATGGTAAAAATCTACAAAACTTACATTTTTGATAATTCATTATTGAAGGAAAAAATATTATCTATAGATCATAATTGAGAGACCAATGGTGAGAGCAAACAATGGCACGAACGGCCTGTTATACTTAAGTCCAACTTAAAGTCGATCTTAGTCTTTGTGAAACACCCCCCTGGATTACACCCTACTCTTTGCAAGAAGTGTCGAGTTTTTAATAGCAGGGATTTTGGAATGGATTTTAGGGTGTGACTCTACTACACAATGGGCCTAGACTAGAATGTTGATGGTTTCCAGAAACTGCCCCTCTATGAAAAGGAGAAAATGAGAAAATGCGGTGCTACAAGTTAACTTCAACTTCAAGTTCATGTTCACATGTATCAACATTTTCGCTCTATCATACAATACACCATGTACACTGTACTTGCACACAAAATCAGCCATTCGAAAATGTCTATGATATATTACGTACACGTACATATTAGCCCACATGTACATGTACAGGTATTAACAATTAGATCTGAATGGGGTATTTTTTCTAATCATACAACTTTAAATATTAAATAGGGATAGTTGAGTTTTTGTATAGAGGGCGCTTCACAAAACAATTTTGTTGTGTGATAATGAAAAACTGAGTGTCAAGTTTGAAAGAGCATGCAATTTAAATGACAAAATCATCTTTGTTTGATCAAAATCGGTTCAGAGACGGCTGAAATATCCATAAATATAACCATTTCTAATATTTGTGGGGGCCCACAAATATTCAATAATTTTGAACCAGCTGTTGAAAAACAAGATAGCGCCTTACAACAACTGTATATTTTATTCCAGCCAATGCCAATGTTGGCTTTTTGTTGGCTGTTTCGTATTGGTAATAATAAGGCACAACCAGCCGGCCCGTGTATTGTTATTATTATTAAATTATTAAATTAACGGTCAACAAATTTTTTTGAAAGTGGAGCTGAATTGGTATGATCGGATTTAATCTAAATTTCTCACATTTTGGGGTCTAAAATTACAAATTTCAGGTCCTACAAAGGGCACTAGAAATGTCATAAATAAGAATAAGAGCAATAACCATGCACTTTGAAGGCATTTGCGGTCTAAAAACAAGAACTCAACTGTCCCTTTAACATCTACAACCAAAACAAACAAAAATATATATATCCTTGTCCACGTCCTTCACGTAATAAACAATTACTGTAGATCTGAATGGGGTGATTTTTCTGATCATACAACTTTACAACAACAAAAAAATCATGGTCTATAAACACATCGTCCATAAATTATACAGTTCTAGGAAAAGAATTCACATCAAGTGGAGCGGATATCCTGAGCTTATGTATACATGTACATATATGGTAGTAAATGCGCAGAAACAGGATACTGTAGTAGGATACACATGTACAGTGTATGGTATAAAAAAAGATCACACACGGATCAAGTTACAGTATACATGTACATAAATAACTAATTCCATCATAAACTGAAATATATTTTCACAACAGACAAATGGCAGACAGATTTTCCTGGGAATATTTGTGTAGGTCATAATCTTTTGGCAGTATCATACATGTAAAGTTTCTTGTTCCCTCCCACTTTGCTATTTTGGTTGTGAATGCGCAGAAACAATGCCTAAACGGGATACAGAATACAGATGCACAGTATCAGGGAAAAAAATATCTAAACAATTTCAGGGGCTACTTTTCAAGCTTGCTTCCATGAAAATAACACTCTTTAATTTGTTTTGCATTGAACTCTATGCAAATTTTTGGGGGCTGTTTTATGACTTTCGGGGGCTCTTTTTGGCATTTCAGGGGTGACTTTGCCCAAGCCCCCGTGTATTTTTTCCCTGCTATCACTACAGTATATATCCATCATAAACTGAAATGTATATTCACACCAGACTGATTTTCCTGGAAATATTTGTGTAGGATATAATCATTTTACAGTATCATAAAGTTTCTTGTTTCCTCCAAATTTGCTAATATTGGCCTGATATTTTAGGGGGAAAAATAATGATGAAACTGCAGACATCAGACCATGTAAGATGTAACAAATACCATTAGAGGGTATACATGTAAAACACTTAAAAGATAAATTTACATCTAAAATCAACCTTAAAGAAAACTACATGTATACCTGGCATTCTACGGGTTATACCGGTACAACTGTATACACAACAGATAAGGAGTATGAAGCTACAGAATAAAGAAGCATAAATATTAGCAATAGAAACCTCAAGTCCAACTTGTATACTTACTGTACATTTATATCTGTACATGTACATGTACATGTACATGTATAGAGTAATTTCAAGTGTGCACAAGGGCATGTATTTACATGAGCAAATTAAGATTTTCTAATTTTTAAGTTGCTAGTGACAAGTTTGGAAACTAAAACAATTAACAGAAACGGTTTCTGTGTCAACCTCAAGTATGTCACATACAATGTACAATGTACTGTATAGACTTCCTTCCCGCCTGAATATATACTTTGTCTTTGTGATCATTTATAATCAGTTTCCTTACTTTCATACATTGTATATCCTGAATAGTAATTTACCCTCTCTTCTTGTACACTCAATGAAGTTTGTTCTGTATTTTAATACATGTCAAGAGTTGATAAATGAAAAAGATTAAAAATAGAAGTAGAGTAGGCATACACTGTACATGTAGATGTACATTACACGTACTAGACGATGAAACTAAAAAAGAATTCTACATTGTGAAATACAATGTATGGAAAGGAAGTTTAAGGAAGTTTAAAAAAGATAAAATCTGGGAGAAGTAAATAGAGGAGGATGATGATGATGATGATGATGATGATGATGATGATGATGATAATCAATGGAAGATGATCATGGTGATGGTGATGATGATGATTATGATGATGCTGATGATTATGATGACGGTAACAATAATGATGATGATGATGGCGATGACGATGATGATGATGATGGTGATGATGATGATGGTGATGATCACGATGATTATGATGATGACGCTGATGATTATGATGATGACGGTAACAATAATGATGATGATGATGAGGAGGAAGAAGATGAAGATGATGGTGATGATGATGATGGTGATAATGAGGATGATGGTGATAATGAGGATCAGGATGATAATAACTATGATGATGATGACAATGTTGATGAAGATGATGATGAGAGATGCGGAAGGAAAAAGTGTTCAAAATGAGACCCAAAGGGAAGGGAGCTATTACAATAATCACATTCTATCCATACAATACCAAGTAGTCCTCCATAGGATGAAACCAAAAGAATAATTCTCTCTCACTTTACCTTCTCTTTTATCCCCTTTCAAACCCAACAGTCCTGCTCAGGACTACTGTACATGTACATGTACTGTACCTGCATGGTGAAACCGCAAACTTGTGCCTACCCTTCAAAGATCATACAGTGTATTTTATAGTGCATGTCTATAAAGTAGAGAGAAGGGGATAGGGGGAAAAAGGGATGAAATATTGCTGGACCTCTACACAAACATGTACTGTACAGTAGAGAAATACATGGGAGGCGGATAAGGGATATTGGGAGCTGGGAGTGATGTGAATATTGTTTGAAAAAGAACAGTTTTATATATATTCCTTCGTTCCTTCTATTTGCTTTTTGGGATGGTTTCTCTCGATATTACCAGCCAATATCGCTTCAATCTAGCAAGCGGCAGTACATGACAGCTTGCAAGGGACATGCCCTAATTGATCAAACAGAGCAACTGTTTCATTCATTTTGAGTAAATTTGACCAGTGTTTAATTTCGGCAGGATAAATGGGTACCTTCAAGAGTGGTGGTCGATATGCAATATTGGAACTATCTCTAGTATGACAACTTGACAAGGAAATCAAATGGGAAAGAAACTAAGGAGAGTGGGACAGGTAATGGTTGCAATTGTCAGGCAATCTAGTGAATCTTCTTACATGTAGGATTATACATATACATGTATGTACATGTAGTTAAACGTAGAAACACAGAAGAATTGTCATATTTATGAAAATTTGCAAGTACAGTACATGTAATGAAATTCTGATAGGATCTACAAATATTGTAAAAATCAAATATTGTGATTAATCTGTCAGAGAGACAGGCATGGCCGCATGGGATGTGTACTGTAGGGGCAGGAGGAGTGGCAGGCACAATACAATACATTGTACTTGAAACTGCATACAAAATACAATTCATCTATTGTACAAAAGTAATGAATACATGCATGTACGACATTGTACGTACATGTACATTTACATTGTACATGTAACAGACTAACAGAACTTACAAACTCAGAAACAGTACTCATTGCTTTCTGTTTGTGACAAAAACATCATATCCAGAGTTGTCATTCTGACAATTTCAATGTGGCCTGCACCCATGAAGTTTTAGCCCTTTTAGTGCCTTTTAAAATGCCTTTACACTCTACGTTCTTTTGATAATAAAAAGAGAACTCACACAATGACCAGGAATGTAGGCTTTACAAGAAAAGAGACACTGTAATGTTGGAGTCCCATTAAAAGCCTGAAAGAGCCTATAAGTGCATGTACTGTAATATGCATAAAGCTTGGAAAAAGCCTCGAATCTGGCATCTCAGAGTTTATTGATTTTTGAACTTCAATCTTGTGTGAATATGAATGCCACTTTAAATTGAAAAATAAAAAAAACACTAATGTTCAGTAAATGTTGGCTTACAAGATTCAAATAAATACAGTGTACATGTAAATTAGCAAATTAAAGTTGGTTTTAAATACTGTACAAATACTAACTGACAAAATAATTGATCACAACACTGTAGCTTCTTGAACAGTTGATAGTCATCCCTCCATACTTCTTTTACTGTTAATTGCCAAATTGCTTCCTGACATTTACTTGGACAGGGAAACCAAATCATTAAATCTAACAAATTAGCCAGCTATGACACAACATACATGTACAATAGAGGAAGGATGTCGCTGTGTATCATTTATAGCCAGGCATACGGAAATCCTTGTTAAAGACTTTGGCAATGGTTTCCTTCAAGGAAACTATTTTGGTTTTGGTCCATTACTATTCATCGTACACAGTATGAAACATGATTTGACCATTGATGATTTCATGATACATTCATTAATTTGGAAATATCTCCAGCTATGCCTTACATTGTTCTTAATTATTCTGACCTGGCACACGTCTCTTGAGCAACAATAAATAACTGGCACGTCTGGGGCAAAAATAGTTGACTAACAATCGACTAGTTGCCAAATAAACCAAACAACAGCACATGCATTAACCTTGTACAGTACATGGACATAAATGTGTAGTCTGCAGTTGATAAGGCTATAAGAGTCCTCAAACCCTACTTAAAAAGTCAGAAAGATGATTTGATAGGACAACCAGATATTGGCATGCTACTAATTCCTGGACTGGATTCGATTCGATTTGATTAACAAGATTTAGTGTACTACAAAAGGAAATGTGTCTGACTGCCATGGGGTCTGCATTGCAGACTACAATGACCCGGCTCTTTTAATAACTGATCACACATCTTTATACAGAATACGGGTTTCCATTGCGGCATCTCATGCCAAGTGCAAAAAAGAGAAATCTTTTCTTTTTTCAGGCTAAATCTGTCAACGATCTGGTCCTCCCTGTAAAATATTTGATTTATCCAGTGATGAGCGATGGACAGAGAGAGTGCTGTTAAATTTTAATAGACAACCTCTTCATGCCGGGTTAGTGCCAGAAAAATAGGATGTTTCTGACCGTGACAATCCTGTATGGCTGTCGAAGGTATTTCATCTTTACATACATGTACAGGGAATGATGAATGACCAACAACTATTTTGCTCTCTGCGTTTAGAATTCCATGCTACTATACAAATCCATGATGTAAAATGTATTTTCACACCATCAATTTCAAATGTTACTTTTATACAGGAATCTAAGGAATCTTTAAATCTAAGGATGTTCAATGATAGAACATTTCTATGATAGATTACTTTCATGTTCTCCTGTGAAAATACAAGTTGTTCACTAGAAAAGGTAGTAAGGTACACATTTATTAAAAGCAAACATGTACATGTACATGTACAGTACATGTACTGTATATTTCAAAATGCTCAGATTTTGGTGTGCTTTATGACTTTTACAGGGGGAGGGGGGACTCTCTCTCTCTCTCTCTCTATCTATGTATACATGAATTGATCACTTTACCCTCCTTTTCTCCTTTCTCTCTCTCTTTCTTTCTTCCCCTCTAACTGTAAAATATCACCCAAGACCTACATGTAATGTACATGTATACATTGTATGTTTATAAGATGATGACGTGGATCCTAATCAAATGATTGGTTGAGAGCGTACTCGTGACCAGGCATTGATTTTGCCTAACACATAATTTTGATAATGACTGGTCATTATCAAATGCTAATGACCGGTCATTAGTAAAATCATGTTATAAAACATCATTTTATAAAACAAATAAAACATAATCTTATAAAACAAATAAAACACATCATTTTGTTCGGGCATTAGTAAAATTACCCACACTCGGTACCTTAAAAACAGTCCAGTCCTCGGGGGTGTTAGACTGTTCGAAAGGTACCTTGTGTGGGTAATTCTTACTAATGCCCTCACTGCTGTGTATTATTTGTATAATATACATGTACACTGTACATTGTGGTGTGACCATAGTTCGTTATCTCAACAAAAATCGGTAAGATTTCGAAAATCTGGTATCACCAGTGGAAAGAGGAACATACATGTACATGTGTAAAATTACGCAGAGACAAAAATTTTCTTTTGAATTGGATGAATTTATGAAAATATTGACAAAAGATCAGCAAATTTTGCAGTCATTTGCGTCCGTTCCGAAAAATTATCAAGTATGAACTTCAATACCGATAAGGGTCTGGAAATCTTTAGTTTGATAGCAGATAATCAGATATCCTCAAAATTGTAAGTAAAAAGTGGTACCAACTGATTGTATGATATCTTGATAATCTTGCCTTGCAAATTATGAACAACTTAATTTTTATGGATCGCCTTTTTTTAGTTCGCTCGAAAATGCTGAATATGCACGACTCGAAACAACAGAGCGGTGAATGTAAACAAACATTTTCGAGCAAACTTTCAATATTCATATTTGCTGCGCCGCTACCGCGCATGCGTACTTTCTCTTCGCCATGTTGAATCGACGGTACAACATGGATGGCTTGGTTTAGGACGAGGAATCACCCTTTTTCCCATCAAAGACTTCTTCAAATTATAATTTCAAGTGGTTTTTCGGATGCCCAGAGGAGTCCAAAACAATTGTACATGTAAGTCAAAATTGTAATTACTTCCGTTTTACTTTTCGAAAAAATAGGACCCAATCCGCTGTCTGACTCTTGTTCCTGTACGAGCTCCCTGGAGTTACAATTTAACAAGTCACATCCAGCATCCCATGGCCATGGAGACCCTATTTACATGTAGGCATATTACAAATACAATGTATGTAACTTGATTCTTAATCTTAGCCGTGATGGACATTGGCAAATTAACTCTTAATTCATATCCTTTTCTTCTGCTCATTTCCGAATGTTCATGAAATTTTCATTCATATCAACCACTAGTCACAATGTCACATACAAAAAATATTACAATTATTTTTAGTGCATAGCTCTAGCCTCTAGGCCTGAGTCTAAGGCTCTAGTCTAGTCATAGTCATAGTCATAGACTACCGGGGGTAGACAAATTAAAATTAAAATAAAACGAGCAGTGGATCACTTCATTACAAGACGGCCCTTATTTTCTATACATAAATCTAGATCTACTATATATCAATTATCAATATTGAATGTAAAAAAACAATCTCTCTCAGGCAAAATGCATTGCAAGCTTACAAATTTGTGCTCAGCTCAGAGCAGTGTACTTTTTCGAGCGAGATCAGAGAGCTAGACGCAGCCGGGCCGCGGGGGTCCGTGGCGCGTGGCTGTGCTAGTGCGCCGCCGCTGGTTTCCTATGTCAAACTCCTTCACGGCCGCTGCGCTGTACATGCCATAAATGAAGGTCTCACCTGGGAAATATTCATGTTGATCTTGGTGGTCCAAATTCGGAAAAGATCTCGCTAAAGAACTCGTCACGGACGCGAGTACAGTCACCAAGACTGCTACGTAATCCATCTTCTTGATTATCACAGTCCTTACTTCAATGTAATTGAAAATAAATGCTCCATTTAGCGAAATTCCAATCAATTTCACTGCATTTCCAACCCGGAAATGTCTGAAACTTATCTCTCCCACTCCATGTTGTTTACTCCATGACAGGAGATCTGTGCAATTTCCAGTTACAACCTAATTTCAAGGGTTTATCGCTGCGTCTGTACGGAAATGCCTATTTTGATAACGTGACTCATACGACTTGCAACATCAACTCCTGCGCAGCTTTGCGGGGCGTAGGTTGAGATGACAAGAGGTAAAATGAGGTCACTGCTCTGCCTACCAACCGCCCCCAACCCCCCTTTTCCCCCATTTTTGTTGTTGTTGATGTTTATTTTTCTGTAGGGTTGGTGGTTGGGGTTGGCAGGGGCTTCTGTTTTAAAAAGTAGCTGCGAGGCATAGATGGGCCTCACTTTTTAACATTTGGCCAAATAACAAAAAATAACGAGTTTCTCGTCCGGACTTTTTCAAAAAAAGGAGGGCATTACTATTTACTACTTGCCATTTTTTTTTGCCATTTTTTTCCAAGATGGCCACCATGCTAAATATAGCTGGCCAAGGTATATTTTATCATAGATATTGACAGATATTGTGCTATTTGAGTATACTAATGCAATGTATGACAAAGCAAATGATCATTTTAGTCCACCTGCTTAGCAAATTTCAAAATTCAGAAACAGTGAAAATTGTACATGTGTGGAGCTTGAATTAGCTATAGAAGGTATTTAAACAAAATGTACATCACAGCCTTTTTTTATTTTTTTTTTCCTTTTTTTTTAATAGTAAATAGTTTTTTAAAAAGGAGGCGGCGGCCAAAAAGGAGGCGGAAAACTCGTTATTTTTTGTTATTTGGCCTTAAAGCATGCATTGACAAATAAAAAGAGCCCCTTCTGATTGAACTTCCTTCTCAACATGAAACAATTTGCATTTCTTACATATAAAACTGCCCCCATCATGAATGCAATGTGCCCATCCTACTTCAAAAACTGCCCTATGTAAGTGAACGAACGCTTCCGCCTCACGAAGAAATAAAATTAATTCCCCCTCTAATATAAAAAATGTGCCTCCTTTATCTGGAGTTTTGAAGACTTGGTAGAGGTGCCTCCCCCTCCCCCTCTCTCTCCTCTCTCTAGGCTCTCTCTCTCCCTCTCTCTCTCTCTCTCTCTCTCTCTCACTCTATGTGTATGTGTGGTGTGTGTGGGTGGGTGGGTGCATGGTTTTCTTTTTGTTTTATTTTCAGTCATTCGGTTGTTGTTGTTTCGTGAGGTTCGTTGACTTTAGGCGCTAACTGTCTATACCGGTTGGTGCCGTAATATCCTATAACCAAACTAAAACTGATTTTCTGTGGATGAGATACTTTATCATCTCTATAAAAAAATGAAAATAATAATGAATTAATATAGTCCATGTACCATCCAACCCACCCCCATTATCAGAATATACCACTGCAAAGTTCAATCATTGTAAGGGCCTCTTATTAATTTGTAAAGCCGACCGAGACTGAGTACAGTGGAACCGTCAGCAGGTAGTATAGGAGAAGATGGACAATTTTCACCACAGAAAGGAATTTTCTAAACTGAATATTATGCGTAACTGCAGAGAGGGGGAGGGGGGGGGGCAATAACCAGCAGATCTAACCAGCAGATCTAAAACGGACCAAGTATATGATTGTCTTGTGACAAATATTATTTTGGCTCAGTAGCCATGAGATCTCACATTATAACATAAGCTTTCGAGCAACATAATGCCTAAAATTCTATCCGGCCGCACAGAAATGGGTTGTATATATATAATATGTTGAAAGTGTATAATTATCTCGATTTTGTTTCAAAACTTGGAGAATTAAGTGAAATTGGTTTGGCATTTAAGTCGTTTTAGAAATTTCATGCAAAATAGTATAATGACTGTTTTCTGTTTTGTTAGTGTTATTTCCAACAATTAAGATTTTATACCCCCATCGAGGAAAATATGATGATAAGACAGTCGGTCATAAAGGAACGTTTAATCCGGAATGAATTCAATTCAATTCAAATTTTATTGAATAAAATCCAAACAAGTAGGATCATTCTTATTTTTTTTTTTTTTACATTGGATAACAAACTTCAAAGCTATAGTGTAACATAATATAGATAATTGAGTGTGAGAGTAAAGATGAAAATAACCAGTAATGACAAAAATTAACGATATTCCAATGAAAGATATTCCAACCAGAGGCGGCGCTCCCGGGGGCAGGGGAGCACAGTGCCCTCCCATTTTTCAAGTACCCCAAAAGTGCCCCTTTTTACATAGGAAAAGTGCCCCTTTGTTTGTAAGAAGTGCTCCATTTTCACCTCTGGTAATTAGCCTTTGTACTTTGACACGTGCTGCTTTTTTTCTAATAAGTGTCTTATCCCTTTTGGTAAGTGTCCCCTTTTCCTTTCATCATTAAACGTGCCCCTAATTTCAAGCGACTAAGAGCAATTTCCCCCAAAGCTCGCTCGCTACGCTCGCTCGCATTTATAGATGATATAATTATGTTACTTACCAAAGGTCTTTTCAGTCTTCCGTTATGAGAATGTGCTTTTAATCCCATCAGAATTGGGTTTTTCCTCTTTATAAGATGTAATTTTTCGCGCTGCGACCTCACAAATCTTTTTCCTCGCTCGCTTTGCTCACTCGCAAATGAATTTTGAGACCATCGCACCCAACTGCAAAGGATGATGCTTAACCAATATCTTATATGATGTATAAAGAGAAACAAATATTAAAATCACCACTGATAATGTAATCACAAAAAATGGGTATATACCAATGTCTAAAAACTTATATATATATATATATATTTTCGCTTTGAGATTTCCCTTTGAAGGTGCCCTTTTTCCAGAAAGTGCCCTTTTTCGTTGGTGCCCCCCCCCCCACTTTGGAAGTCGCTCCGCCGCCTATGATTCCAACACACCCCTAAACAATGACCTAGCAAATACACCTAGTATGACCAGCCCCCCACCACAGCACCGACCCCCCATGATAGCTGGACCCATGCATTCTACGCCAGCGGGTAGGGTGGGGGTTTGCCCTTAAAAGCAAAGAATAGAGGGCGACATGCCATATCCACATACAACCATCTTCAATCATGTCGTAATGTTTACAATAGTAATGCATGCTCTTGAAAATGTAAACATTTTGAGTTATTCATGTATTAGTCAAACTTTATTTTAAAAATGATAGCAAGAGGAAAATGGAATAATGAACATCTTTTCAAACTGCTGGATAAAAACATTATATTTTCTTGAATGAAAGCACATTGAATTGTGAAAATGTATTACATTTTTATGTGATTTATCCGTGATTTTGACCATTACCACCGTTTTAATCTTTAAACGACTGGCCTAATTCAAAAGTAACGGAAGTTGCCTGAAGCCGCTAACAAACAAGTGGACAAGAATATTTCAGAGCTCATATTAATAAAACCCAGGCGCGGATCCAGGATTTCTTAGATGGGGCACAACTTTTTTGCTCCGCAAATTTGAAAATCGCGCCGGCCGAAAATTCGCTCAGTGGGGGGTAGTGAGCACTAATTTTTTGTTTTTTTTTGCCGGGGGGCACGTGCCCCCTGTGCCCCCTGGATCCGCCACTGAAACCTTACTAAGCCAAATAGCTATTATCAAGTTAAAATTACTAGCCTATGTACAAGTAATTACTTGACCACTCCGACCGTATATAGCTGAGTAAGTTTTCATAAATATGGGCCGATTTAATTAAATTTTCACTATACTATATAGCGCTTTTATCGAACCAAATATCTAATGAAAAGACACACTTTTATTATGCTGGTTCGCCACTATATAACTGTCACGAAAAATATATCAATCGCGAAAAGAAAAAGGCAATAGCCTGGCAATTAATGACAAGTATTTGGGGGACATTGGGTTGGGCCGACCGCCGCCGACGTCCAATTAAACTTGAAGAAGAATTGATATCGCATTGTTTATCAGTCATCTTCAAGCTTTGGTGAATTAATTGTATACTTGGGGCCTTTGGGCTACACCCCCTCCACCCCTCCCCCCTGCCTCGCCTTAGTTAAAAATTAAGCAAACAAAAGTTCAGAATTCACCATTAATAAGACCAATAAAATCATTTCGGGGATAAATTCCGCAAATAATATTTACGTTTCTACTGAATTCATCAAGTCCATCTTGCCGGAGCGGAGAGTGTCAAAATGGCAATATAGTGTTTAATAGGCTCCAAGGCGCCTCCCCCCTGTATAACCATGAAGAGGGTTTATGAACGTGGACGACCGAAGCAGATATAAAGTTTAGGTTAGGGTTAAGTTTGGAATCAGGATGAGTGTTAATTCGGATTTGAAAAGCATGAGTTTTTCATGTCTTCCGATTTGAAAAGCATCATAATTATGGTGAAGGGACAGGGTATTATAAAGCTGTTCTAAATTTGTTAGGTCCTGGGGCTTCGATCTTTAGAAGGCATTAGCTACCCTCCCCCGCCCCCCCCCAAAAAAAGTTTTAACAATGACATGTCTGCATGTGTCTGGAAGCTATAATATATATAGCATACAAGTCTTGCGTGCACCGAAAATTTCGTTATCACAATAATTGTTTTATAGACTATTACGCTGATCTATGTATCGAAATATTTGGATACTTGAGTTATCACTTCTAGATTTTGTGTACATTTTGTAAAGCAAAACAGCTGTGCGATTGGAATATTTTGTGACTTAAAAAACCCATTTTACAATGGATCAACCAGCAGATGTAGCTTGCCCGGTGGAAGATGTTCAAGGAGATGGGAGATGGATGAGCTTGGTAATTATCATTAAAGTTTGTTAATGAAGTCCTAATGTAATTCAAGCTCAAAAATCGAGGTCGACAGCAAGCAATATGTGAATTGCTGAGTGAGCTGCGAGATGATAATAAGTGTACGTGTGTGCGTATTGCATGCAGATGCAGAGAGAGGTATTGAGATGAGAGAAGCAATCGAGTGACGTGAGCGAGTGGAATTGGAAGGCGTCGACCCAGCGCGGTGTGATGTGAACTTGGCCCCTCCCTGGGCCGGGCTGAGGTTGGGCTCGTGTACTGTGAGTGACTGTGTGCTGAGCTGGGGTTGCTGGGGGAGGGCTGGCCTTGGAAGATGCCGTAGAAGAGAAAGTGTACGCGCTCTTCTTTGGCGTCCGGCCCTGGGTAAGACCCCGCCCCCCCCCCCCACTCCGAGAACGGAAAGATACCATGCATGTTACCAAAATGTCCGGTAAAGGGGTACTTTTCGTGCGACAAAGTCCGGCCCGAGAATTGTAAAAAAAGGGGGTGTATTTCAATTTTCACCTGGAGATTTCATTAAAAAGGGGGTGTTTTTTCTTTCTCTCTCTTTGGACTCCTGAGAAATTCAAAAAGGGGGTCATAACATATCTTGAATATCATAGATAGGGGGGTACATTGAGCAGTGTTCCAGATTTAGGGGGTCTCTAAGGCAGGAAAAGCCCGAAAGGGGGTTCGAAATGTTGGCAGTCCTCAGATAGGGGGTGCTTTAAAAAAGAGGGAACAAGCATACGCGTACCCTAAATAACACTGAGTGGGGGGGCCGGGGGTAAGACCGAATATTTCTGTCTCTTTCGTTCGTCATGCGTCAGCCTCTGATTTATTTTGGGTAAGGTCGCCTCCTCTCTATAGAGACAGAAGCCGACCATAGGCGCTCCTGTGCAAACTCGGTGTTCCGGATCTGGACACCAAATTCCGGCTGGAAGGCTCCATTTTTAGAGTTTTAAAAAAGACCCAGGAAGAAATTTGGGAAGCTTGAGGGGCTTCAAATTTTTGCTGCATTTGTAATAGACCAGGGAATTGGAAATTGTGTAAAAGGTGGAAATGTCATTCACTTGAAAGATAACAAAAAGACAAAATATATATGTATTAAAGTTAAGCTGAGTTAAATCCCTTTGCATCAAACAAATCTTGAAACCTTATTCGGATGCATTAGGAAGTAATTTTTTTTTTTAATGATGTATTAAAGTGTAATAAGCTTCATATTTCTGTATCTTATAACACAAAACTCAGTGAATATGCATAGGACCTTTGCTGTATGCAGTTGCCATTCATTTATTAGTATGAGTAGTAGTAGTAGTACTTAGTAGTAGTAAAAGTAGTAGTAGGCAGTGCTCGATCTGATAATTTGAATACTGGATGTAAGCCGAAATTTCTTTACAAATGGAAAGTACTCCCAGGAAGCCTAACTTTCAAAGCTACATGTAGCCTATTGTTTTTATGGCAAACTGATGAATACTAATAAGTCAGAATTAGAAAAGAGCTTGACGTATTTGTTTCCAGTTCATCCTGACTGGCCATGGACCAGTGATGGCCTGGTGGTAGAGTCGGTGCCGGCAAGCAGTAGATGGCAGGTTCAAATCCTGCTGGTTCCAAGACTTTTTCTGACTTGCTTTTAATTACAGGATCAAGCATGTGATCTTTATTTACTGAGTGCAAGCCAAATTTCTCTACAAATGATAATAATTGTTATGAATACATTTCCTTCTCCTCTGTAGCATGAGCACTATGTTTACCTTACAAAGGAGGGGGAGCCGGAGGTCCTGTTTGTCGGTGATTCTCTCATCCAGCACCTAGAGCAGTCAGAGGTCTGGAAGAACATGTTTGTCGGTTACCATTGTCTGAACTTTGGCGTCGGAGGGGACCAGACCCAACATGTTCTATGGCGGCTTCAGAACGGGGAACTCGAGAATATAAAACCAAAGGTATAAACCGCTTTATGACTACCCCTCATTGTACAACCTGATTGCCATCAGTATAAATAATTAAAAAAGGAACATCATTACAAAAACTGCAAAATCCAATCCAATCCAATCCAGGTATTTATAAAGCGCCAATATCTAGTTGCCTAATCAAAGGCGCTGAAAGTCTTTCTAAATCAGGTTCGTAATAGTTGTTTATGAATGCCAAATGATTTAAAGCCTGTTTGCACTAGTTTGGCCAGGAGGGATTAGACCTCCAAGCATGGTCACTGACAGGTGGTTATCTCATCAAATCAGCTTTCAATTAACATAAGAAAAAGGGGATTATGGGGGACCAACGGGTACCGCTTAGGCATTGTAGCTACAAGTAGTGCAGTCCTGCTTTAAGCTGTGCATTGCAGCTGGAGTCGGAAGAAAAACTTGATTGAAAAGCTTACAGATTAAAGCACTTAGAACCATAGTATTATACAATTGTGACTGTTATTATTAGTTTTATTATTATTGGCTGCAAATTGTAGTGACATGGACAAATCATAAGACGGTCTCTGTTTTTTCTACTGATTTGTTACACGGAATGGAACAGTTACATGTATTCTCTGAAAAAGCCCAGTCTCTGTAGACTTAAAACTAAGAGTTCCACATCAGGTCTACCTACATGTACATGTACCTGTACATCTATTATTTAAGACTCATTCACGAATTATTTTTGTCTCGCCTGCGTAGCAAAAAGCGAGACATAGGCGCCGCTTTTCCGGTGGCGGCGGCGGCGGCGGCGTCAACATCAAAACTTAACCTAAGGTTAGGTTTTTGAATTGTTAATATAATTTTGAAAGTATAAGGTCCTATTAAATGAAACTTGGACTAAAGGGTTATCAAGTATTCCCAATCATGTGAGGAAAATTTCAGGTCACAAAGTCAAGGTCAAAGGTCATTTCAGGTCAACAAACTTAGACAATGTTGTGGCATCCAGTCAGTCCGCAGCCGGTGCGAAAACCCTCTATTTTATTCAGCACATATGCACGAATTTACGTGTCTTGCATACGTAATGAGTTGTGCAGACGGTCATTCCGATTGGCAGTTTTTGCCTTTATAATTGTTCATTTTTCATGAAATTGGTCTTATTTTACAGATAAGACGTTGCACTTTCTGTATACATATATGACAATCATGTTAAATATTTTTGGGGAACAGATATTTCGCCTAGAAAATGGGGTTTTTGACGATAAATCTATCTTAAGAGTAGGGCTGATTTTCACATAGAAATCATTCTTGCGACACGAAGATGTTATAATCAGCATAAAGCATAGATATTTTTCTTTACAATGATATCAAAATTATTATATTTTACGCTGTACCAGAGTCAGGAACCAAGAAAAATCACGCGAATGTTTATGAATAATTAATAGAAGTAGTCAATTTTGCCGATGTGATAATAGAGAGTTCTGATTGGTCAAATACGTCAACTACGTCACATTTGTTCCGCTTTGGTTCATTAACATTCTGAATACCAGATATTAGCAAGTGTGCCTTGTGGCGTGCGCTGTTAATGCACTTGCGCGTAGGCAGTCATGACAACAATCTAAGGACCCTGGATCAAGTACGTCACTTGCCACCTAGATATTTTTTTTTCTACAATATTTCTTTTTTAATCATTTTTCTTATTTTTTTCGGCCAGTCGGTGGCGCGGCGGAACTCCTGGAGTGTAATAATCAGTTATGCATTGCCATTGCTCAGTCGGCGGCGTGCAGTATGAAATCACACAATTTCGCGCCATCATAGAAAGAACAAATTGGTAACTTCCGGGTTTTTAGGGTCTTAATTACTATGATTATAAAGAGAACATGAATTTGCGAAAATTAGGTTTTGACATTATTTTGATCAGTGACTTTTCATCTTTCGAACGAATCTCAAAGTAAACAAATTAATTGTGTACCAGAGTCAGGAACCAAAAGCGAAATCCGGGTACAAAATAGCTGTTGAAATGTTACAAAAATAACACCAATAAAAGTGGTGAAAAAGGATTGTTTCAAAATTGTGAAATATGGCAAATTACATATCAAACTGGAGCTGAAAATCTCGAGAGTAAATTACCGTTGCGTGCTGCCATGTTGACTGAAGTTATCGACCACAAAAGCAGCTGCATGTACACCCTGCAAATCTCACGGAAAATCTCGTGAATTTCAGCACACGTGAATGTTTCGAGATCACCAATGAGACGCTGAATAAAAATCAGCTTACAGCCTCGTTATCGCGCACGCTGCGGTCTGACTGCATCATCATCAAAAACTTAACCTGAGGTTAAGTTTTTGAATTTGTAATATAATTTTGAAAGTATAAGTTCTTATTCAATGAAACTTAGACTAAAGGGTTATCAAGTATCCCCAATCATGTGAGTAGAATTTCAGCCCACTAGGTCAAGGTCAAAGGTCATTTCAGGTCAACAAACTTAACTATGTTGTGGCATCAGGCTAAGATTTTTTTAATTGTTATCATAATTTTAAAGTATACATTCCTATTCCATGAAACTTGAACATAAGGGTTATCAAGTATCACCAATCATGTTATTAGTCTTTTAGGTGACAAAGTAAAGGTCAAATGTCATTTCAGGTCTGGAAACTTAGACTTTGTTGTGGCATCAACATCAAGATTTTGAAATTTTAGCATAATTTCAAAAGTGTTTGTTCAAATTCCATGAAACTTGTACCCAAGGGCTATCAAGTATCACAAATCATGTGACACAAATTCCAGGTCACAAAGTCAAGGTCAAAGGTCATTTTAGGTCAGTAGACTTGGATTATGTTCTCAAAATTTAATATGAGAATTAATAAATAAATTGTTGTTATTTGTTCATATTTCATGAAAGTAAATATTCAAATCATTCGAGTACTTTCCCATGAATATTCTAATAGTAATTTTAGTATTCGATCCCAGGCCTAGTATGTACATGCAGTTACAGCTAGGTGACAATATTGATGTTTCGATAATATATATTGGAGTATATCTCATAATAATGTTCCCATTATGCTAATGAGACGTGATGTGATGTAGATGGGCTTTACATGTACCTTCCAATTGTTTTTACACAAAATGCTGAAAAATCCTCTTTTCTTAAAAAGTTTATTAGATAACTTTATTTGTAAATTACTGACAAGCATTGAAACATTTATAGTCTTACCCATACACTAAATCTCATTATATTGTATTCTTATGATACAGTAAATAATTATTCTGATGATTCATAATCAATATTCACTTCAAAATGCTTATTACATTCAGAGGATTTCATTTTCGGGGGTCTGCAAATGGGCCACCCTGCCTATAAAAATAATGTCCCAACCTCAATTTTTCATCATATCGAATTGCGTAATGCTGAATTGCGTAATGCAGGCGAGACCGCCGAGAGCGTTTCACTTGTTTTTTATTCTCTGACTTTTGACATGTCTGTTTGTCTATCTGTCTCTGTCTCTCTCTCTTTCTCCCCCTCTCTCGCTTGCTCTCTCGCTCACTCTCTCTCTATCACTCTTTCTCTCTCTCTCTCTCTTTCTCTTTCTCTCTTGTTCTTCTTTCCCTATTTCTCCAGGTTATTGTACTTCTTGTAGGAACCAATAACCATGGCCACACAGCAGAGGAAGTAACAAAGGGAATTGAAACGATTGTCAAACTCTTCGTGGAGAAACAGCCGCAGGCTCGTGTCATAGTCATGGTAAGTTTAACTGTTTTATACACGACGTGGTAAATCATCTGAGAAAAAAAAAGAAAACATCAAAATGACACCAGATACTTTTTTTGTATCTTTATACCGTCAAACCTGTCTTAGCGACCACCTGTCTGTAACCACCACCTGTCCATAACGATCACTTAAAATCCCCTGTGAGATTTCATGTAGTTAAAAACCCGTGCACAACGACCAGCGGCCACTCATTTTGTCAGCTGGCCACAGAACATGCACACACAACGACCCCCAGGACCAGCCATGTAGCGAGTTTTCCAAGTTTTCAAACAACATGCATTTACAAGAGATATTATCAATACATGTTTCTTTTTAAGACAGCAGTTTTTCTATTATGAGTAGATAACAGGAACAACATCTGTGTGTACGCTTACCAACTTGTGTTTCCAAAATGGAGGAAGAAAAAACAAAATGATCAATGGTCATGAATTTGTTGTTTAATATTAATATTTGTTGTGTAATATTTTGTCATGTGTTTTATTATGGATTAATGCAAAATTATATCACATATTTACATTCATGATCTTTTTTGTTGCTTTTATTCACAATATTCAGGCCATTCCTCCTAGGGTCACATGCACAACAAACTTCGTGATAAGAACTCTGCCATCAATGTCGCCTCGCCGTCTCTACCCGAACTCGGCAAGGCGGAGCTTCTTGAATCGACGAGCGGCCTCGTACAATCGGACGGGCTCATTTACCCCACAGACATGTTCGACTATCTTCACTTCACCAACGAGGGCTACAAGAAACTATGTGAACCGCTCCAAGTCAGACTCGACGAAATCCTCTCAAAAGTTTGAGGCAGATCTAACAACGTCGATGTGTTGAACTGTTGCGTGTTAAAAAAACCTGTCTGCAAAGCAGTTTAACTTGCCATTCATGGACTTGGTGAGATAGCCAGCCATTTTCGTTGTCATTCCCGTGCACTAACCGTATCCTGCAAAGTCCTCTACCGATATTTAGAATCCCTATATGTGTGCTGCTACATTGTACATGCAATATTTAAAAGCAAAATACAAACTGCAGGTGTACCCAGTGGCGTAGCTCTGTCGGGCATAAGGGTACTCCCCCATGAAATGTCAAAAAAGGGAAGAAAAGAAAAAGAGGGAAAAATAAGAGATAGAGAGAGGGGGTGGGGTGGGAGAGAACATGAAATGATGAAAAGCAGATGATTTGACCCATTCCCAGCACATCCTCCCTGAACGTCCTTAATGACTTGTGCCGCCAATGATGCAAGCGCCCCCGCAATGTCTGGGTTCTTGTTACGCCACTGTGTATACCCCTGCCTGTCAGTCGATAAACCCCAGCTACATGTATACCGTTTGATCAAAAGCAAATCTCTTATGGATTTTTGTACAACTTTGCCCTGCAACGAGTGTATAACACACACATGGAAATGTTTCCTGTGGGAAATTGTGACTAACCACGAGACAATTTGTAAGATTTCTCAGTCCAAACTATCATTCCTACTGTATAGCATACTGTACGTCTATTATTGTACCATGAAAATTTAAAATGTAGGTTATCTTGAATGAAATTTGTGTTGAGAAAGTTTGTTTATTTTATGAAACATTCCTTATAGAAATGCTTGAATTTAAGTAATATTTCAAGCTGCCCAATTCCATAAGCTATGTACATTATTCCATACAACTCAGTGTAAAAGCCTGTATATGAGAGCAGATTCAAATCATGTTTTAATTGGCTTGAAATTAAAGCATGGCCGAAATGTAATGTGTTATATAAATACTTATTATAAAAGTGTTCGTCCACCATTTCAAAATATGTGGAAACAACATTTCCAATTGTCGCCATTGTAATTTCCCTCTTTAAAAATTCATGCAGAGATTAACATGGTGTATTCTCGCATGTACATGTACAGGTCTGCTTGAAAACACAAAACCTTGAATAGTAGTTGCAGATTAATTACGTATGTGTAGTTTGCGGAACAAAAAATGTATATGGTAAACTGCAATGTATGATATCATGAAGTCAACATAAAATGCAAAGTACTGTGACTAGATTGTGTGTTCATCCTTTGTCAAGGGAATGAAATTGTTATTCATATAGTGGTATGTAAATGTACATGTTCAAATGACCATGCACAAACCTGGGTACGGGAATAGTCAAGAAAAATGACTTATATGGTAATATGATCAATTATCATTTTAGTGAAATATAGTACTCAGATTTTAGCAGTTGTAGGGGAATAGTCAAGAAAAATGATTTATGGTAATATCATTTTAGTGAAATATTGTCAAGGGAAAATTAAAATGAATGTCATAATCTAGGCATTTTAATATCTTTATCTATCTTTTACTGTGTACTGGCTGAATACCAGGGCACTGTTTCACGAAACTGTAATAGGTAATGTACATGTACAATTCCACTGTCATCCCATTGAAACAAGTGTTAACTACAATACACACCTTCCGTGGGATTTCGGGGAACTCGGTTTCGTGAAACGATGCCCTGATAAAAGTATGGATACTAGATGAGTTGTTTTTCCTTGAATGCTTTTATGACCAATATTTTGTGTGCCATCTAAGATCTGAAGTCAGGGTAGCATCAAAGCTGTATGTGATATGAGCTTAAAGACCCTATCAGATGAAAATACAACTTTATATCAATGAAAAGCAGAATTACCGTAGAATACAAATATAAAGGAATGAAAGATATTTTCCCTTTCAGTATTGCACAAAAGCAAATTAAAACCTAATTTTCCACATCCATCCAAATTATGGGTCAACAGGAGTCAAGTTTGCCGCAGTTATGGTAACGACATACATGCAATATGTGGACCTGATTGGCTCGCTTTAATATATGGCTGAGGCGATGTGCCATGCTTAATTAATGCAAAGTCATTGTGAATGTGCGTACTCCACATAAGATGATGTCATCAAGTTATATTTGAGTCGACAACTTTAGATTTTCAAAGCTTTAGATTTGAATCTTTCAGAGAGGTGTCGTGGACGAGTGGATATGTCACCGGACTGTGGATCACAAGGTCCGCGGTTCAAGTCCCACCGCGGCACTAATGTCATTTGGCAAGACATTGATTTACATTTGCCACTCTCCACCCAGGTGTTAAATGGGTACCCGGTAGGATGTGAAAGCTGATGTGCTTAGATTAGCAAGTGTGCGCTTGTAAAAATGACGCCTGGGTGGAATGCTCCCCAGGGAGTGGAGAATGTGCATACATTGTGTGCTGGTAAGCCTGAATCCGATGACCGGGGTAATAATATATATATATCTGTAAAGCGCTTTGAGAGGGCCTTTGGTCCTGAAAAGCACTATATAAGAACTAGCTATTATTATTATTATTATTACTCCTATGACAGACGCCAAAATAGCATATAATTGATATCATTGTAACCTATGGCTTATAAGCTTTCCGTTGATATATAATTCATCTATTTCATTTTTTCACTTCCGACTGGGTCTTTAACAAAAGCATGTTGTTATCTATAGTTATTATCATCACGCCATCATCGATAATATCATTGGGTGGTATTCCGATAGCGCGAACTAAGTTAAGCTCGGCTTAACTAGTTCACACTTTTATGGAGTGCCTGTTGCCAACTCATTTTCCCTGTACAGATTATTTTAATCCTGCAATGAAAAGTGTCCAAAAAATAATTTTGCAATGAAATGGGAAGAAAAAGATAATATGAGTATTGAACTGAATTTCAATAAAGTCTTTGGTAGATTATCTTTGTCATGAATATTGAAGGAGGAAGATGACACATAGCATTCCATAGAAGTGTGAACTAAAATTCTTGTTTAGTCTGGACTTAGTCCCAGCTTAACTTAAGAGAATACCACCCATTAATGTTATGTAACAACGCAGCCTACTCCTGTTGAGTTGCTATTTTAATGAGCCTAGAGCAACGATTGATATAACACATATTTTGGCTGAATCTCTACACATATGCCTGAAAGTGATGACAATTCCCATGTCTTACTTAATTCCATAATTCATTCTATTTTCCTGAGGCAGAGCTAGATAATGTAAGGCCAATGTGCTCTAAAAGCACTTAAAACATTTTTCATCAGAAGAAAATGTTCATTTTATTATTTTTTATTGAAAGATGTATAATTGTTTATTGTACATGTACACCGAAGTCATAGACATCACTTTTAAGTAAATAGAATATATTTTTCAGAAGTTTATTGTATTTCTATGTCCTATACAAAGATATTTGTTTGTTTTTATTGTTTTTTTTTATGTGTTTGTGGAGGCTCCTTGAGTTATATTTATTTGTTTAATTACCTAAAGTGCACTTCATTTGAGTAGTTTGATTTTAAATCATTAGACAGCAAAGGTTTTCTTCTTCTTTAAAAAAAAATGTATATATATTTTTTCATTTGTTCAATAAGCTGCTAGCAAAGAGAAACTTCAAACTTGCCAGCACATTTTGTTGTAGTTCATTTTATTTTTTGACCTGAAAATAAGATGAGAATTTTGTATCAGTTATAGTGTACCCTATATGGGTGATAGAAATACCATGTTTACAGAGTATTAGCTGTGTCTAGTTTATTATGCTATTAACAGGCCTGATAATTACCCAATTTTTTTTTTCCTGATTTTTTCCGATTTTACCCCAATTTCCTCGATTTTTCCCTATTTATCCCGAATTTATCCCAATTTTCCCAATTTTCTTTTTTTTTCAGTGCTCACTATCACCCCTGTATTAAAGGAAAACACTCTGTCTGGTTGATCCTAATATTTAATTGTATGCCCCTATGTGAGTGTAATTAAACATTTGAAAACTAGCCAGCTGTAAAAATTGATTGGGAAGACTGGACGTACGTTATCTGAATCCCAAACTGTTACAGTGGAAACCTGTTATAACAAGGACATAGAGACCATGAATTAGCCTTGTTTTATCAGGGTAAACAGAAACAAAATGAATATAAAGAGCTGGGATCAGCAAAATTATCTCCTTGTAACGGGTACTCTGTATCTTGTTTAATATGCCAGGGGTCTTTATAACAAATTTCCATTGTATGGAATTCTAAGTTTGGTTAGGCTGTTTATTTCACATCAGGGAAAAAGTGCCATATTTTCTGTAAGCTTTTAATACAGTTAGCTCAATTATGCTCCTGTGGAAATGTACCCAGTTTTCTACATGTATATTTCATGAAATCAAATGGAAACTGGTAAAATTTAGCTTGTATTATATTTCCGTTGTGTACATTTATTCCATACACATATGAACGCTATATTTTTCTTTGCTCATAAATATTCCTATCTCGTAAATCATGCTTGTAAAATGCTTTTATAGCCTTCTTTTTCTAATTTACCAACACCAGTGGTTACATTGGTAAGTATTTCCTTTCAATTCTAGTTTGTTAAAATGCAAGCACCATCCTTATATAGGCTTGTATGTAAGATCTGCTTTAATGGGAAATAGTGACATTTATTTACATGTTTTGAACAGGGAAAACTGTACATATGATGTCTTTTGTTGGAAATATTTTTCCAGATTAATTTTTTAAGAGAACAGTACTATTTCTTTGTCCCCTCTCCCAAGATATTTTTTCACCTCTCCTTGTTTTTTATGTGAGATATGTTATGTTCGCAAATTTAATAGATCCAATAAGTCATTATTGCGCTTTGAACTAGAGTTCATTTTGGACATGAAAATCTACCAAATTTGTTTGTTACAATACAAAGTGGTCATACTTTGTGGTGACATTAGTTTTTGTCTTCTCATGTTATGCTTGATGTTCATAAATATTACAGTCACTTCTCCAGAAAACATCATTCCATAATTGGTTGATTTCTGTATTTAGCTGCCAATTTTATGAGTCATATCATTATATAATGGGGACCTGGTAGGATGACAAAAGCCTTTGTGATAGTAATTGCCATATGCCCACACAGTGACCATATGGTAGGAATACTCCCCAGGGAGTGGAGATGGTGCACACTGTGCATGAATGAATCCAATGACCGGGTAATAATAATATTGTCTGTAAAGTGCTTAGAGAGGGTTTTTAAGCGCTATAAAAATCCAGATTTATTGTACTTACATGTATATATTTATTTAAAGTTATTGACATTCCTCACCAGAGGAATGACAAAATCCACTAAAGTTACCTCAAGAAAATCTGGAAGAGCAGAATTAACCTTCTGCAGAAAAAAATCATATTTTACTGTTTTTAGTTGCATATTTTATCTTGCCAAATTTTTTTTGTTAAAGACCCTTTAAACACTTTTCAGATTGATTAGTTACTGTATTCAGACCAATTAAACAATATCAGAACCTTTAACATTGTATTAAGATTGAATTGGTCATGAATTTTACCTTGATTTAAAAAATGTATTTGAGAAATAAGTTATTTTTCATTTGTGTTTGAAATAAGGTGAAATGTTACTTGAAATATCAGCTCTTCAAAATATTTAAACCTAAGTGGATACCTTGTATTCTTTTTCATTCATTTTAATCATTTATTTTCTGTTGTTATGACAACATAAAATTAAAATAATATTGTTATTCTACATGTATAAGTATCCCTTGAGGTGTTGCTTTTCATGAACCTTAAATCAATTTTTGATGTTTCGCATAATGAAAAGATCTGTATCTGTAATACATGTAATTGAAAAGAAAATATTAAATTTGCTATTGTAGTTGAGAAAATAATGTGATCTAGGCTGCTTTTAGAGACGCGCGATTGTTGCAGATCGCTCACAAGTCCTCCAATCAATCGCAAGCTCACAAACTCCTTTCCCCTTACTACAGAATTGTGATTGATTTGAATCAGTCACAAGTTTCCACAAATGTTTATAGGACAGGGCCAAGGACTTTGAGTCATGATGAACTGAATTATGATATTCACTGCAATATTGTTTTGATTCCGTCAAATCAGTTGCCAATATATTTTCAGTTTGAGACCATTTGCACATGTAGACAGCTGTCATAAATGACCTGTTTTTACATACATGTATTTGTATACAGGCCTCATAGCTGGTTTAGAGAGATGGTTATTTCACCAGAAGTTGCTTCTGATTGGTCAGTCATTTCATAGAGCTTCAAGAAGATACTTCCCATAAAAATATAAATGGGAGGAACTACTTGGAGCCGATTTTGTGTATGCACGTCATAACTATCTCACTCAATATGCTATGGAAGGCCTGTGTTGCCGGCATTTATCAAGCAAGTTTTCCTGATAAATTTTAGAAATATTCAGGAAACTGCACCAAGAATCATAAAGTATATAATCACATCAATTACAAATCATGTATACAGGTTTAATTGTGGACGTTTAAATTGCAACGAAGGCATTTTAGATATTGCACAAAGAAATCAAGAAAGAAAATGTGCTCATAGATTGTAGTTGAACTTACATGTAATTTTGTGAAGTAAATTCCAAATGTGAATGTACATATTAGTGCAGAAGTAGGTACAATAAATATATTGTGATCTTAATGTATAAAGAGAAACGTTTGTAAACCCTTCTTTGGTTTGTTTTCTGATCTTACTTGGTAGATAAGGTGTGAAGTAATAAGGCAACCAACTAGGAAGGGTGTGTGTGGGGGGAAGGGGGGGGGGTCATTATTTTCTTTTCATGTTCTTTTTCCTCTTCTCTTATTTCTCTCTCCCTCCCCCTTCCCCCTTTCTCTCAAACTCCCTCTCCAGTTTTCCTCCATTCTCTATCTCTTCTCGTTCTATCTCTATTTCTCTCTCCCTCCCTCCCCCTTTCTCTCAAGCTCCCTCTCCAGTTTTCCCTCCATTCTCTATCTCTTCTCGTTCTATCTCTATTTCTCTCTCCTCCCCTTCCCCTTTCTCTCAAGCTCCCTCTCCAGTTTTCCCTCCATTCTCTATCTCTTCTTGTTCTATCTCTATTTCTCTCTCCCTCCCCTTCCCCTTTCTCTCAAGCTCCCTCTCCAGTTTTCCCTCCATTCTCTATCTCTTCTCGTTCTATCTCTATTTCTCTCTCCCTCCCCTTCCCCTTTCTCTCAAGCTCCCTCTCCAGTTTTCCCTCCATTCTCTATCTCTTCTCGTTCTATCTCTATTTCTCTCTCCCTCCCCTTCCCCTTTCTCTCAAGCTCCCTCTCCAGTTTTCTCTCCATTCTCTATCTCTTCTCGTTCTATCTCTATTTCTCTCTCCCTCCCCCTTCCCCCTTTCTCTCAAGCTCCCTCTCCAGTTTTCCCTCCATTCTCTATCTCTTCTCGTTCTATCTCTATTTCTCTCTCCCTCCCCCTTCCCCCTTTCTCTCAAGCTCCCTCTCCAGTTTTCCCTCCATTCTCTATCTCTTCTTGTTCTATCTCTATTTCTCTCTCACTCCCCTTCCCCTTTCCAGTTTTCCTCCATTCTCTACCTCTTCTCGTTCTATCTCTATTTCTCTCTCCCTCCCCTTCCCCTTTCTCTCAAGCTCCCTCTCCAGTTTTCCCTCCATTCTCTATCTCTTCTCGTTCTATCTCTATTTCTCTCTCCCTCCCCCTTCCCCCTTTCTCTCAAGCTCCCTCTCCAGTTTTCCCTCCATTCTCTATCTCTTCTCGTTCTATCTCTATTTCTCTCTCCCTCCCCCTTCCCCCTTTCCAGTTTTCCCTCCATTCTCTACCTCTTCTCGTTCTATCTCTATTTCTCTCTCCCTCCCCCTTCCCTCTTTCTCTCAAGCTCCCTCTCCAGTTTTCCCTCCATTCTCTATCTCTTCTCGTTCTATCTCTATTTCTCTCTCCCTCCCCCTTTCTCTCAAGCTCCCTCTCCAGTTTTCCCTCCATTCTCTATCTCTTCTTGTTCTATCTCTATTTCTCTCTCCCTCCCCCTTCCCCCTTTCCAGTTTTCCCTCCATTCTCTACCTCTTCTCGTTCTATCTCTATTTCTCTCTCCCTCCCCTTCCCCTTTCTCTCAAGCTCCCTCTCCAGTTTTCCCTCCATTCTCTATCTCTTCTCGTTCTATCTCTATTTCTCTCTCCTCCCCTGCCCCCTTTCTCTCAAGCTCCCTCTCCAGTTTTCCCTCCATTCTCTATCTCTTCTCATTCTATCTCTATTTCTCTCTCCCTCCCCCTTTCTCTCAAGCTCCCTCTCCAGTTTTCCCTCCATTCTCTATCTCTTCTTGTTCTATCTCTATTTCTCTCTCCCTCCCCCTTCCCCCTTTCCAGTTTTCCCTCCATTCTCTACCTCTTCTCGTTCTATCTCTATTTCTCTCTCCTCCCCTTCCCCTTTCCAGTTTTCCCTCCATTCTCTACCTCTTCTCGTTCTATCTCTATTTCTCTCTCCTCCCCCTTCCCCCTTTCTCTCAAGCTCCCTCTCCAGTTTTCCCTCCATTCTCTATCTCTTCTCGTTCTATCTCTATTTCTCTCTCCTCCCCTTCCCCTTTCTCTCAAGCTCCCTCTCCAGTTTTCCCTCCATTCTCTATCTCTTCTCATTCTATCTCTATTTCTCTCTCCCTCCCTCCCCTTCTCTCTGTCTCTCTTTCTCCCCCATCTCTAATATCCTTTTTTTCTTCTTTCTGCCATTTAATGTGGGGGGCATACCCATCTATAGCCATGTCAATGATAAATTGATTCAACATAAATATACTTGAATACACGCATAACTATTAAAACAGGCCAACTATAAAAAGAAATAATAATAATTTGTTCATTGTTAAAAATTATTAGTAAGGAAGATAATGTGCATGAAACAACAACAATAATAGTGATCTTTGTACATTAACACCATAATAGATATTCGAGTCCGATTTCATTGAAAAGACATAAATCTGCTTTTATTAATGTTCCATTGTAATTAACATTCAATGGATGAAATCAAACAATAGCAGAATGAATATATATGAATTTCAACTTTTCAAGGTGGGTTTTAATACAGATATCACATTTTTTTGTTAAACAAGTGAATATACATGACCCTGTAAAAACAGGCAAGCAAATATATATATATGAGATAAAATGGTAAAATGGAAGTGGCAAGAGATCAGAATTTTGGCAAATTTCAGTGCATGTAATGAGTTGATAAGCCAATGTGCACATATTTACAAGTAAATACAAGGGAATAAAAAACATCTGTCGCATTTCATCAACTATAATTATATACCCTAGTCACACTTTAAATTCAAACTTGATAGCAAACTACTCTAGAAGAAAGCAGAGAAATTATAAAGGGAAGCTGGCTGGTGAAAGTTTAAAGGCATCGTTTAACAATGTTAAATCTGAGATGCATGGCCCTACTTGTTATCAGTGTCTGTGATAGGGTATAATATTGAAGCCCTAAAAAAATGCGCTTCAAAATGACCATGAAGTGCCTCAAAAAAGTAATAATCTTTGAGTGACCGGTTTTACCATACTCATTTTCCCCAATAGAATGTAGTGTTATAAAAAACTTAAGAAAAAATGAATTCTGAAATTTCTAATTCAAATCATAGCTATATCTTGATAATCAGACAGGCGATTGGCTTGTTAAAGTCATGGGATTCCTGACTGATCTAAAGGTTTATGATTATGATTGCAGCATGAGCTAAATCCAGGATTTTTTTAAAGAATGTGAGGCATGCAAAGTTACCCAATCCCTTTAAATGAAATTGGACATAAAAATGAGAAATGACAACTTTCCCATTTGTTCCAACAAACAAAGTGACTAAAATTTCAATTTTTCAAACATGTATGATTTAGAAGGGTATTTCTCTTTAGAGGACCTATAATAATATACTATCCATAATATATTTAGAGTAGTGTCTCTAGGGAGAAGGCACTTAGGAGAAAAACAGAAATTAATATTTTTGTACACAACAAATTGGATCGAGAGTTATTATCTGCCACTACGTCCCAATCCACTTACCAAATTGCCAATTTAAGATTCGCATAAACTTAGTGATCTCATATTTCAAACGTTTGCCATTGTGTTTCTCCCGTTTTTCTGCCGACATACAAATGAACTTATTAAAAAGGTTGGATTGCCCTTTAAAGAGACCAAACCCAGGCTGAACAAACCATTACATTATCACAAATGGCCAAAATTTTGTCTGTTATTGGTTTAGTTTGGAGTTTGTATGGCAGTGTGACTGAGGTAGTAGTTGATATAAAAACTGACAAATAACTCCCAAGTAAAGCATTTTGTAAGCACAGAGAGAGATCATATCATTGTTTTGAAGCCAGAAGGGCGTTGATTCATATACTTTAACACAGAGTGTACACCTTTCGTCTGGCTCTGAAAAGACAATATACTTTTTGCACCAAATTGTGAAAGCAGTTCACTGACTTGTGCATCATGCTACATCAAACTCCTTTACAAAAAAAAGAAGCTTTTTAGAAAATTCAGAATAAAAAGAAATAGGCAAAAATTATTGTTTAGTGAGTTAAAAGAGAATGTGTCAAAAATTCCTGGAATTTTGGCTTTTTGAGAAAAATATGTTCCACTCAATTTTTATTGATTTTCTCTATGTTGCAAACTATTTTACATGGATTTTTAACTTGTAGTGTATTTTAAAAGCATAGAGATTGCAAATTAAAACCCAAACACTAAAAGCATTTGATAATAAGCATACTATCACACAATAGTATTGAAAACAATGAGCATATAGTCTCCATAATGATATAAAACTGCATGACAATATTTGTTAAAACTGTCTTTACCATTAGCAGTAATTGCTGAACAAGATATTCATATGCAAATTTTTAAGCGGGGATGCTGCGGTGTAACTCTTTTCATCCTGAATCACACACAGGAACATGCATTGTGAACTTTAATGAAATTAATATCATGCACAATTGAATAATAAAGCAATCAATGAAAAAAAAGAAGATTGGACTCTCGGAAGTTTGTACTGATAAACTTGGTGGTAAAGAATGGGATAAAATGTAATCAGTGCGTTCTCATCATCCTAAGTTGCTTCTGAAGGTTCTTCCGATGTGACATTTGGTTCCTCTGTGGTGTTAGGAGGTTCCTGGGCTGGTTCAGCTGGTTCCTGTGCCGGTTCATCCGGTTCCTGTGCCAGATCAGCTGGTTCCTGTGCCGGATCAGCTGGTTCCTGTGCCAGTTCAGTTGGTTCCTGTGTGCTGTCTGCAGCCTCTTCTGTGGTTTCAGGTGGTACATCCTCAATTCCTTGTGGTGCCACTTCACTTTCTTCAGGTGCTGTCTCAGTTTCTAATGGTGCTTCTTCAGTTTCTAATGGTGCTTCCTGTGCCGGATCAGCTGGTTCCTGTGCCGGTTCAGTTGGTTCCTGTGTGCTGTCTGCAGCCTCTTCTGTGGTTTCAGGTGGTACATCCTCAATTCCTTGTGGTGCCACTTCACTTTCTTCAGGTGCTGTCTCAGTTTCTAACGGTGCTTCTTCAGTTTCCTGTGGTGCAGCCTCTGTTTCTTCAGGAGTTGCCTCAGTATCTGCAGTATATCAAATACACATAACCCACAATTTATATAAAATTTGTCCTCATGATTAGCGATGTAGTTCATGGCCATGTAGTGTAATTTCTTCACATTTCAATTTGCTCTCTCATCCATTTTCATATTGACTTGATAACTGTTTCAAAAGCATAATAATTTTGTTTTTCTTGTTTTATGACCAAAAGAGTATTTTGTGACATTATAATATGAAAATTAAGTTTTTACTTAAAAATCACATTTTAACAAAAGGGCATGTCTACTAATTTTGATATTGATCATGAGAAGCACGGTTACACATTATGACTGAATGTTAACTGCTTCATAATATCAATACCTTTTCATGCACTAAGAGATGAATGTTTCATTTGGGGCCCGTTCACACAAGATGATGGAATTTGTGGGGCGGGGAGGGGGTGGGTGGGGCAGATTAGTGGCAAGTGGGGATGAAAAAAAGAAAATTATATGCGCAAAACAAATGTTCAATATGCACTCACTTATCTGTGTGTTATACGAGATAGAAATGTGGAACACATGACCCTCAATATCATCATCCTCAAAAGATGGTATCTGTTCTACCTGAACATATCATGTCATATGTCAATGAGCCTTAAAGGGACTGATCCATCTATATGCATGTGTTTTTCTTGTCTATCAATATTAACCCATTGAATACCATACGTCTTTCTGGCATAACATGTCTCTACATGTCTTTGTCATTTAAAATATAATTGTAGTATCCAAAGGATTAATGTATAAATGTAAAACTCCCGAGCATTTCTCCTTTAATACCTGCAACACTAGGTGACTGGTCAGGCTCTGCCTCTTTTTCATTCTCTGCATCCTGATTGGCCGATTCCTCAACTATCTCAATGACATCATTTACCGGTGTTGATGCTGTTTCTGACAAAACAGATAATGGTGAAAATGGAATGAAAAGTCAGATAGAAAGTAGGTTTAGCCCCTAGCTCCTGTGCAACAAAATGTTGGAAAAATAGCAGAAATTAACTTTGAATTAAGGCTCAAATTTGCATCTTAATCTTTGTTTCCTGAAATTAGTCGCATCGAACATGTTCACATTTAAGCAAGATAACAATGTTGAGTCCATTAAGCTGCATGCAGATGCATGTACGCTTCGGTAAGCCGCAACATCTGTTTCTATAATAACATTTCTATATCTGATAACACAGAGCTCAGTAAATATGTTGAGGCTAGACAAATGTAGCATTAAAAAAGAATACCAGAGTTGCCAATTTGAAGGAGGTAAATTGTCATGTTACTTCTTGAAAGAAGTTTTGATTCAATTTCAATGCAATGGAAAATATCTAAATTTATACCCCTTGGGAAAGAACCATACTGAAATAGGCTGATCGAGAGCTCACTTTGATCAAGTTAACATCTAACGAAGATAGCACTTCTGCTAATCCATTCAGGACTGGGATTTTCAAAAGGCTGATGCAACAGATTTATTATTCAATTTGGCACAACTGGTATATTTCTTCTTTTGTTACACATTTCGAATAAAACTATTGTAGCTGACAGAAAATACATGTACAGAAACTGTGTCAGTAAGTAATTAGAAAACTCCTAAATTTTACAGTAACACATTTTTAACTTCTCAATACTGTGCCACTGCCTGTTCATGCTTCTTTCTCTTTTTCTTTTTCAGTACCTTGCATCAAACAGTCTATGGAATTCAACACAAGAGCTAGGACACTGGTTGATAAATATATATCTGCTCTCTGTCTCCCCTCTCTCTCTCTGTCTGTCTCTGTCTCTCTCTCTCTCTCTCATCTTGCATATAGAATACATTTTTGTAAGAGACTTTCAAGTGTAGGCCTACCTGTAGCTAGTTTCTTGGTAGCATGGCCAGTATCGCCCCCTGCCTCATCCCCGGTCTCGCCCCCCTCCTCCTGAGGTACAGGTCTCTTCACCTGCTGCTCTGATAAGGCTTTCCTGTCCTTTCTGAGCTGACTGTACTGGGCCTGGACTCGCTCTATAAGCTCTCCCTGTTGGACCGGGTCATAGCCAGTACCTGCATGCATGCATGGTTATGAAGTGAATGGATGGATGGGTAATGCATAAGTTTTTGAATAACTAATGTATTAAAAGACAGAATGAATGTGTTTAAAATAAAATAAAAGACAGGGAGAAAGGGAATGATCCAGAGATAGAGATAGAGAGATAAATTACATGAATGTACATGTATGAATAAATGGACACAAGAAAATGGCAAGGAAATATCTCTCTGTCTTTTTAAAATAATTTTTTTAAACACATGCATTCATTCTGCATTTCAAAGAAAAGAAAAGAAAAGAAAAGAAAAGAAAAGGGCAAATGGACACATTTTGAGAAATAAATACACATGTACATGTACATGTACACTGTATAACTATAAACTATTTAGAAATGAATGCATAATGTATGGCTAAAATACATGATATGTAATGAAGCATTGGATACATGAGGGAGAAAGAAAAAAACAAGGTAAATCCAAAAATTTACACTCGCTAATTACCAAGAGTAAATACAAATGAATGAAAGAACAGGGATTTTTCTACGAACAGTAATTTTTTTCCCACCAGAAAATATGACAATCTTCTGCCCTCAATTTTCAATTCCATTTCCTCCTTTTCCTTCTCATTCTTCAACTTGACAAAGTGCCATCTTCAGTTTGATACTATTTCAACCTTTTGAGTAATTATATAGTGATCAAACGTAACAAATATTTGCTTATTACACCTGATAAACATGTACAATTGGTTGTAAACATGTCCACTAGTATTGCCCCCCACCCCCTCCCTCCCTCCCTGCCGTACTCCCATGCAAATCGTACACACATTCTAGATAAAGAATTTTTACTTCTGGCTGTTTTTAAGCACATCCTCAAGGAAGTCAGCATTGGACCAAGGGTCCTGTTTCATAAAACCTGTTAACAATAACAAGTAACAATAACTGTTATAAGCTACTGAAATCGTGGCATTTGATTGGCTGAGAGCAAATTTGTCATAGAAATTTAGCACTTGTTATTGATAACAAGTTTTATGAAACAGGGCCCTGATGTTTTCATTTTGTCTACCTCCCCCATACACACACACACACACACACTCACGCACACACACACACACACACAGACCGCCCCTGGATAACAAGTTCATGCATACATGTACATGTGTTCACATCTTAGATTTTTAAAAATAAGAAAATGTATACTCACTGTCTCTAATTGTAAGCACATCCTGAAGGAAGTCAGCAATAAACCTGATGTTATCCTGGGGTTGCTCGCGTAGGACCTCGTGTGAGATGAGGCGGATGATGTTCTGAAAACCAGGAGGGACGGCGAGTCTTACTGTACCGTACCTCATTGACTGGTCCGAAAGGAATTCAGTTAGATCTGAAAGATGAGAAGGAAATACAGAGTCAATACTTGGCGTACATGTAGGTGTAGAGATGGATTTCTAAAAAAATTACGCTGGCATACTGATATTTATAATTAATTAAAAACAATCACTGAGCCTTTGCAAAGACCGATGTTCTAAAAACCAGGAGGGATGGTGGGTCTTACTGTCCTGTACCTCATCGACTGGTCCGAAAGGATGTCAGTTAGATCTGAAAGATGTGGGGGAAATTAGAGTCATATAGTAGGGGTAGAGATTGAATTTAAAAAAAAGATAACACTGGCATACTGATTTAATTAAATGAAGACAATCACAGAGACTTAATTTGCAAGGACTGATGTTCTGCTACCAGGAGGGACGGCGAGTCTTACCGTCCCATACCTCATGGACTGGTCCAAAAGGCTGTTGGTTAGATCTGACAGATAGGGGGATTAAAACATGATACTTTGTGTGCACACTGTAGGTCTAAATATTTAATTATAAAAAGACCAGAGACTAAGCAAAGAGTGATGTTCTGACTTCTGAAAGCCCAAACATGCATGCTTCTACAATTTCCCTTGCACAATGAAAAAACAAAAGGTCATTACATTGTATAATCACTCATGGACTTCTAAATTAATTCATTCTCATATTCTGCAATGCAGGAGCCACCCAGTTGCCATATAGGCAATATGTCAATAATAATATGCTGTTCTTGCATAGCCCATATCACATTATGATTAATATCTCTACATTGAGTGATTTCAAGTTCGGTGTTGAAAGCTGGTGTTGGTGTTGTGAGAACACCAACACCAGCTACAACACCGAACTTGAAATCATGCTGGTGTTGAGGTTGTGACCTCGGAAAATATGACGCATTTCCGGTAGTCTGTGTTGAGAGCTGGTGTTGAATGTCGTCTGCTGAACCGAGTATCGCAGTTGGTGTCGACGATTTATGTGTAATTTTCCCATTCACCAACACCAGCCCCTAGGGATTGGGAAATTCATGAATTCAAGTTTGGTGTTGGTGTTGGTGATGCAGTATACCACAGTTTAACTATGCGTGCATCTGTCAAGAATCTCACGATCAAGCCAAGGTATCCATTTTCCAGTCAAAACATCTGTAAATCATTGGAGCTGTATATGTTTTTCAAGAGAAATGATATTTTCTCTATTCATTTTTTAATATGACTTTACATTTGATATTCGATATGATGTAATTTATGGGAATTTCTGAATGGATTATAGCTTTTATCGCAAGACTTTTCGCCTGTAGAGTAGGACGTCACTCGGTGTTGAGCTATCGATAAAGTGATTAGTATCGTCCTTCTAAACTGACCATCGGTGTTGGAGCTCGGTTTAGCAGCATTTTCAAGCTCTCAACACCAACACCAACACCGAACACCGTACTTGAAATCACTCAGTATGTATGTGCTTCCAAAGGACTCATATACTTTAACACAGTGTTAACACCCTCCTGGCTCTGAACAGAATGTGATGTATCCATAGAAACCCCATGCCTATCCAGTAAGAGGCTTCTGTATGAATCATGCAGTACCTACATGTACCTAGCAAACACGTTCCCTACCATGCCAAACTGCCATAATTGCACGCCTCGGGGGGATGGAGGCACAATCAGCCTGGATTTGGATGCATCTAAAGCTTGAATAATGCATGATTTTGCAAGCAGGATCTGACGTGAAGTGATGTGGAGTCTGCACAATATATTGTTGCAGAATGGATAATTATGAAAGAATGAGGCTTAGAGAGAAGCTGGCGATCTGGTTTAAGATGGAAAGAGCCTGTGAGCTTTCTCCTTCTTTGTACATGTACGTCAGTCTGCAGTAGAAATTTCCCCTGAAAAGGTCGGACTGCTCTCATATTCGAAATAAAGAAATAGCTGAAAATGTTTGACTGAACTTTCATGCAACATGTCTGCGCAGTCCCATGTACCAAATCCTGTGTGCAGTACATGTGAATTCACAAGATTGCATCAATCTTCTTTCATTTTGATCATTCCAAAACTCTCCATAATCGACCTTTCCTGATTGCTTTCAAGCAGTGTCTTACACAATGTTAATCATAAGACCACACTTTAACTATATATTTAAATATAACACGCCAATAAATCCAATCCAATCCCATAAAAAAGACTATTTTAAGTATTTAGAAAATCATTGATTTTTTGGACTACCGTACCTTGAGTGATTTACACTACTGGAAAAACCCATGAAAAACCATTCAAGTTTGCTCACACTGCCTGTTTTGAGGTGAGTAGTGCGCATGCGCGACTCGTCGGTTCCCTGCATTCCCTGCATGCCCTACATGCGTAAGCGTGGAGAGTGACAGAGTCCCATGACTAATGAGCAAAAACCGGTATATTACTGAAGTTTGCTTTTAAGTTTTACACTACAAAAAATTGGTGAAACTTTGTCAGGCGTATAAAAAAACCATCGTCGTGTTTGCCGGAAATTGCTACGCAACTAGTAGTACCGGCAAAACACCAGAATTAATGTGAGAAAAATCTACAATGAATTTTTGGCAGTGTAATTAAATGCAGCTTGTGACTGTGTATGGCCTATTAGCCTATAGAAATAGTATTGGGGAGTTTGACAAATTATATCAGTTTTAACTTTTATTAGAGAATTCGCCATACAATAGGCATGCCACTAGGCCTACTCCAAATAGGCAATAGGCCCTACCACTAGTACCAGATGGTTATTTCTGTGTGTGACTAGATCTACTAGATCTAAATATGTCATGAGTATGACTAGATTCAATAATCAATATAGCTAGCTACCCTTGTTGGCTAGCCTTGCCCTTGCCCCTTGGCCTGGCTGGCCTTGCTTGGTTCCGGTGTTAAGGGCTGGGGTACAGCCTACAGGCCAGGTGTATGTAGCCTGTATGTAGGGAAGTTTGAGGTTGACAAATGCCTGAAGATGAAATTAAGGAAGAGTGTGTTGTGAGCACCCGGTCGCGCCTGTCGCGCCGGTCGCAGCCCGTGAATGGATATGGCGTCCGATCCAATGGCAATGTTCGTCACTTCGTGCAATAATATTAATAACTTCTGAATGTATAAATGTTAGCATAATTACATATCTTAAAACGAGCAACGTCAATGCAAAATTAGTTTCAAACAGGCGGAAACGAAATTCTTACCGCTCATTGCGTTGATGTGATTCCTGTGCAGGAATGAATGAGGGGAATACTGATGTTCAGCCGACCTTTTCACAAAATAACTTTCGATCTTCTGAAGATTTCACTAAAAACACGTCAATCAATTTAGAGCTACAGGGGGCGCTGGTTATAAGAGCAAACAATTATAATGTACGTACGTATGATCGAATCTGAAGCTAGCTTTGAGCTACTACTAGTACTATAGTAACACGTACCTATACAAGATTTGATAATTGTGTAAATTGCCCTCCAAATTAAATTAAGGAGGGTTAAAATTGTGACAGCTTATAGCTGCCTCCCCCTTCTCCCTCTTTTTTAAAAACTTAATTGAATTCGATACTTGTTTTCAAATTCGGGAAATACACTGCCTTCTGATTCTTTATATAACAACCAGAAAAAAAATCTATTGGTGCTATATTAAACACCTATATGATGGTGTGACCAAAGTTCGCGCGTGACCAAAGTTCGCTTTCTCAAAAAATCGGTAAGATTTCGAAAATCTGATATCACCAATGGAAAGAGGATCATAAAATTACCCAGAAACGAAATTTTCTTTGGAATTGGGTGCGACATTGTGAAAATATTGACAAAAGATCGGCAAATTTTGCAGTCATTTGCATCCGTTCCGACAAATTATCAACTTACCGAGAAGGGTTTGGAAATCTTCATTTTGAGAGCAGATATCCTCAAAATTGTAAGTAAAGAGTGGTACCAACTGATATATGATATCTTGCCTTGCAAATTATGAAATTACCTTATTTTTGATGTATCGCATTTTTGTATAAATCAGCTGTAAACCCCCGTGCGTGAACTTAGGTCTCGTTGTTTTTAAGACTTTTTTAGATGCAGCGCGCACGATCGGACATCGAATTTTTAGATCGCGATATCTCCGAAATCCTTCGACGATAAATTTTCTAGTTGACCCAATTTGTAGTAAAAAAACTTTGCCGTTCGTTTGGTAATAATTGAAATAAACAAATTTTGTGTAGAATATGAGAAATCATAGATCGAATATCACATTTTGTGATATGTTCTAAAATGTCCGCGAACTTTGGTCACCCGGCCCTTCATAGTACTTTCTGTTTGGTATTTTGCATAGGCCTACATAGTAGCCCTATGTGTGAATAGGCCTTTTGACTGTCTTTTTTTTAAAGCATTGAAGCTCTCGCATGTAATTGCTTTTCTTCTTTCATTAACCTTACAGCTTGACCTAATTGTGTACTGAACGTGAATTCAAATAAATGACAAAGATATAATTATAGGCTTTCCCCATCATAATGTATCCCGAAAGTGTTAAATCAGTAAATCGGCATTATTTGAAAAATTCATTGACATCAGAAGTGTTACAAAATAGACGCGAACCAGATAATAGCAGTGAGCTAGCTGAGGCAGAGCTATGCCGTGGTCTTGTTGATAAGTGATCGCTTTATGATGCAAAGATTATGGGTTCGATTCCCAGCTACTCCGATTTACCCAATTTTATTTATCTATATAATTTTGTTATATCATATTTATTAAAATCCATGATATCGACTTGCCAAAATCTGTTTGAAAGGGGGACGAAAAAACCAAACATCGGATATAAAAGAATTTAAAAAGATAAAAATGGAACATATAAGTGATATGAATGTATATTCTTCTACCCCCAGAACCTAATTAAGTAAAGACACCAAAATCACATCTCTAAGATGAATATAATATAATGATGTATGGCTTTTCTAAAGCAACGGCGGATTGGCGGCCATCTTGGACGCCATTTTGAAAATAACTGCTTTAAGGGGTGGGGGTCCGATTTTCTTAGATTTTTAGTATGTTGTTCCTGATGTCAAACACTTTACCGGAAATTATTGAAAAATCTTTTGTGATATTTTTGTTTGGGGGTCAATTAACCTTATCTTGACCCGACTATTGTTAAAGAAGGGTGATAACTGTCGCGGAGGCAATGTGGATCATAAATATGGAACAAAAGATAGATGTAAAAAGTGAGATACAAAATATTAGGCAAAAAACTAATGAGTTTATGAAGATAATACATGCGGCGAAATAATCATGAAAATGGTCCGCAAATATAATTTGGACTTTGCAGTTGTTATATGAACATGCAGTTTTTAATCTTATAATCTTTAAACAAGGTAAGTTACACTTTTAATATTTTGATAAATGATTTATGGGCATACAATACTCCGGTCATTTTGTGCTTTTTGTGTGTCACTGAAACAAGAGTGATACAGGAGAGAGAGAGAGAGAGAGAGATTGGAAAGGGGGAGGGTGGAGGGAGAGAAAGAGAATGATAGAGTGAGGTAGGTGGGTGGAGGGGGTGGGGAGTAAAAGAGGGATGGCCCCTGTACTCCAAAAATCTAGAAGCATATACATATCGTGTATCGACTTATTTCCTGTAATACAATATCACTCGAGGAGTTGTTCCTGACAGTCACATCAAACAGTAGGCCTATTATCAGGGCGGCGATCCCGTAGGGGATCGTCCCCCTGAAAATTTGAAAAAGTGCAAACATTGTGCAATACACTTTTATGCTCTGGAGGGCCCAAGAGTGCAGTGTTTAGACAACTAAAAACGCAAAAATCTTCTCACTCGGGAGCTATGCTCCCTCGCTTGATTTCCTTCAAAATGTCTAAGTAAATATATATTGTAGAGAAGTGAAGTGTGAAAAAGTATATTGCTTGTTTTTATACTATAGTTTTGCTAAGGAATGTAATTTTTTAATACAACAAAACTTCAAAAATCTGTGAGGGGGTAGTCACTTCCGTCACCTTCACCCCTCTCGTTCACTATGCTCCCTCGCACTTGCGTACTGATGTGGAGGGGGCTTGAGGGCAGTTCCCCCCCCCCCAAAAAAAAACAACTCAAACGTGCTTATTTCTAGTTCGATACCAGTGATCTACAATGATGTTGCAGAAATGGCATGATTTTTCCCTGAGCTTCCGTGGGCTCTGCCCCCTCTCCCCCACCAAGAGCCCTAAGGCGGGCCCCTGTTTGCTCATCTGACCGTTATTACTTGCCTAAAACCCCTGAGCTTCCGGGGGCTCTGCCCCCTGGACCTCACCAAGGGCCCTATAAGGCGCCCCCTGAATGCTCATCTGACCTTAATTAAATGCCTAAAACCCCTGAGCTTCATGGGGCTCCGCCCCTTGACCCCCGCCGGGGCTTTGCCCCTGGACCCTGGTCAATTTTAAATACTTTACCCCCCCCCCCCCACTTTGAAAAACGTTGCGCGGGGCCTGCATGTAAGTAAGAGTGGTGGTGATGCGGATTTTTTTTCTGCCCGCCCACCGCCCCGCCCCTCGGCCCTCCCCCCCCTAAAAAAAAATAATAATGCGTCCCTCGCATTTCGTCCCCCCCGGTCATGAAAAGAAACCGCCGCCCCTGCCTTTTATACAGCCTAATTGGCAGCTTGGATGATGGAAATCAAGAACCTCGCCAATAGTGAAAGTTAGCTGAAAATACGACGCAATGACTGCGACATTGGAATTGTTTACATCCCGTAATGCCACGCCTAATGTAGTGCGGGCGCGCGCTAAATTACCTCATGGGGAATCCCCTAAATTATTGATAAAATTTGACAATATGCGGTTGATAGCTGAATGGGAACATAGATCGACATGTTTGTTTTAATTGAGTATTTGCGTGTTGTGGTCATCGGTCACAATCTTAATCATTGTCTTCACACCCGACTGTCAGTCTTTATGTAAAATTTTTTCCCTGTTCCTATATATTCTGTATTATGAGTAAAGGTACAGAAATGTGATTAAAAAAAACTGCCCGCTCTTATAATTTGATAAGTCATATCTTCCACTTCACTACCACTGCATGTACCTACACCAAACCTTCAACATACCCAAAATCTCTCCTTTCTCTCTCTCTCTCTTGCTTGCTCTATTTCTCATGTTTTTTTCCCTGTTTGGCTATCCATCTCAAGTTCTCAACATCTCTACATGCAGCCCCCTCTCACATGCTCAATTATTTCGATCTCCTTTTTCTCCTTCGAGTCCTTCCTCTCTCTTACTGGTACATATTGGCTATCCATCTCTACATCCCCACCTCTCATATGCTCGAAATCTCTCCTTTCTATTATGTTGCTCACATACTGTTATATACACCCCCGGCCCTTTCCCTACACATCTATACATCCCTCACTTCCACCCTCATCTCTCTCTCTCACTTCCTCCCTTGATCCTCCACTCCCATGCACCCTCATATGTCTCCCTTTCCTCCCTCCCTACCTTCCCCTCTCTCTGGATTCAAACCATACAAATAAATCATAAATTTAGACTCGGAATGAGAATAACGAGAAAGACTTAATCTTTGGCACATACTCTATACACATAAACATGGTAAGCACAAACATGATTGTTATGAACATATTTCAGATGTAATTAAATTTCCATTTCAGTTCATTTGGTATTCATTGCATATCCTAAATACATGGCTGTAAACTTACAAACTATAAGATCATCTGATTTCGACTACATTGATCAGATTTTCTTCTTAAAATTGGAAACGTTCTTTTATTGCTACATTTTTCTCATAAAAAAATCATGTACCTTCAAAGAATATTGATGTATACACTGATAGAAAGTACGTCTTACAGTAATCACACACTGGTAAGCCAGTTTGTATTAACAAATTGTGAATTTGACATTTTCAACATGTCACAGAGTTCAGGATTTCAATGCATATTTCCCTCCTATACAAGTAGCTCTTGGCATCAAGGCTAATATCAAATCACATGACCACTTCAGCATAAGGCACATAAAACTTGGTACACATCTACTCAGAGGCCTGATAGTTAAAATGGGAGAAGAAAAAACAACAACACTATTAAGTATTAGAATAATCCTTAAATTTTAGATGTACATACATGTAGAGCTGGGCCCGATATACATTATCACAACTTCACTCATTCCTGTCAACTTTTCACTTCAGGAAGATACCGGTAGACATATGGTGTCTGTTTAGTATAGTATATACATCACTAATCACTAATCACTCTGAGACGTTTATAGAATACAAAGCATAAGGCACACAAAACTTGGTACACATCTACAGATAGTTAAAATGGAAGACGACGAAGAAAAAACAACATCATTATCAAGTACTGGAATAATCCCTGAATTGTAGATAAACATACATGTACAGTTGGGCCCGATATACATTATCACAAAATCACTCATTCCTGCCAACTTTTCACTTCAGGAAGATAGACAAATATGGTCTCTGTTTAATTTAGTATACACATCACTAATCACTCTGAGATGAGTGACTCCTGATGGCAATGAGTGCAGTTGAGAAAATCTAAGTAAAATGAGTTTCTTCCAGGTGCATATAAACTTTCGGGACCCAACTGTGTATACTCAACTTGTGTGAACCTGAACAGAGTGCATACAATTAAGTACAACATGGTAATGTAAATACTTAATAAAATAACAAGACAAAACAACCTCATAGTCAATATTGCATTCTGGGGACTCTTCTATAACAAGTTGAAATTAAAATTATATTTTCAACCAATCAGGATCGCATATTTAGTAATTGCTTTTACTTTTTTTTGAGTTGTGTTTGACATTGCAACTTTTAAAGCAAGAGGGCCCTCGTAATGGAATCTCACTTCCAGACAAACTGGCTCAGATTAACCATGGGCCCCGTTTCATAAAACTTGTTATCAATAACAAGTGTCACATTTCTATGACAAATTTGCTCTCAGCCAATCAAATGCAACGATTTCAGTAGCTTATAATAGTTATTGCAACTTGTTATTGATAACAAGTTTCATGAAACGGGACCCAGATTACAAATTTCTGATTCTGGTTTTGTGTTCATTTTTGCAACTTACTATTACGAGTGCAGACAAAAATAAAAGACTTCAGTAAGTCATCCTTCACAGCTATTTTTTTCTAAATTGCTAACGATCGGGCGTTACATCTTGGAATATTAAGTAACACTACTAGTTGACCAGATGCTCGTCATGGTGCACAGTGGGCCAGGGAGGAACCAAAGTGCGCCAAAAGTCATTTTTGGTGATATATTTTTTTCTTTTTCTTGCCCAGTTGAAAGATAATACATTCAAGAATACCTCAGTAAAATATTTAATTCCGGTATGAACAATAAGGGTATAAATTTACTCCTTCAAACAGCAAAATCCTACATATTCCGTTTTTCTGCCCGTTATTATGTTAGAGCCGATTTTCCTTGCCACATTGCCCCGAAAAATGTGTTTATTTTGGTCCTCGGCTGAATCATGAAGGATTCGCGGTCATAAATTACGGCGCGTGGGGGCGCGTGAAATTGTTCTGACACCGCGGACAAAACTAAACTCATTTTTCGGGACTATGTGGCAAGGAAAATCGGCTATAACATAAAACCAGGCAGAAGATGGCAGCCAGATCTGGTATCAACTTAAAGCTTAGACATCAGAGAAAATGGTGGTAATAAAATTAAAATGGAAATCCCTGGAAATCTAAACATTTCCTCTGGATTTATAAAAACATGGATAATTAGTCCATTTTTCAGTGAATTGCCCTATAATATATTATGAAGATTTTGTTTCTATCCATTTTTAACCCATTCATGCAGTGAAATGAGCTATCAAGAATATGTGAGAGTAATTTCATATCAATAACTTAAAAACTCTATGTTAAATTGAAAGATTTATAAAATAAGTCACTTTTGCACTAAAACTGTGAATATGTAAGATTTTGCTGTTTGAAGGAGTAAATTTACACCCTCATAGTGCATACCGGAATTAAATATTTTACTGAGGTATTCTTCAATGTATTATCTTTCAACTGGGCAAGAAAAAGAAAAAAAATGTATTACCAAAAATGACTTTTGGCGCACTTTGGTTCCTTCCTGGCCCACTGTGCGGTGGTAAGAAAAGAATTGTTTTTCAGCCAAGTGGGATTAAAAAAAAAAAAAGTTTACTGTTGTTTGACAATATGTCAGCTATAGAATTTCATAATGAAATGGAAAAGTTTATTGCTAGAACAACTCTAACAGATAAATTAACTGAATGATTGATTTTTTGCTCAGGTATAACCTTTCCCTTGTATTTTAGTTTGACCAAGTGATGTCAATATGAAATTCTGCATGACTATAGAAGTTATGTTGCTAAACAAAAATCTAAGCGAAAAGAAATTTATGAAAACGCTTGCTTTTGGTTTTTATTTCATTTTCATCAAATGATTTTTATTGAGTTAATGTTTAAAGTCATCGTCAGTCATATAAAACATTTAACAATTCGATAGCGGTATATGATTTTTTTTTTACTTAGGTATAAGCTTTTCCTGGATTTTAGTTTGACCAAGTGATGTCACTATGAAACTCTGCATGATTGTAGATATGTTGTGTGTTTTTACGTGAATGTTTGCTATTGTATACTCAAGGAACCATGTGGATTGGAAAAAAATACTTGTCAGAAAGAAAAGTTGTCATGGAGGGTCAAAATTTGATCCTATAATCCAGGCTTTACTTCATGAAATATATAGGGTTAGGGTTTCACTTTGTTTTCAGTTAAGGCAATAATGTTTAGGGCTACGGTTAGGTACACGTAATACGATATATTTAATGTGTATGAATATAACGTTGCTATGTGGTGATACACAGATGCATTGCCTCCAAATATACACTTAATAAATGTGTGATCAGCATATCTCTGAAATACATCGAATGTGGGGTTTCACTACTATTGATATATCATGCAATTTTACCTTTAAAGTACAGTGTAAGGTCTGAGGCTGAATAGAATAGAGTAGGAAACCCAAGCAGAAAAATTGTTGCAGGAGCAAGTGCCGTACAGCTGTCTTGGAGATAGTTCTATATGATCAAGCAGCACCTAATCCTGCTGTGCAATCTGGATGGTTGTACACTACCCATGAGTGACTCTCGAAGGTATTCTGATGGCTGTCATGTCAAGCTTAGCTCATCCTCCTCCTTTGAGACGTAATCCTCGTCCGAGACATCATCCTCCTCGTCCGAGACATCATCCTCCTCGTCCAAGGAGTCTGAGAGGTAATTCATGGAATCCTCGTCTGAGAATTCACTAGTATTCCCCCTGAATTGATGTTGAGGAAAGAAGATAAAATATAGGTTTGGGGGATAGGATCTGGGCCCTGTAACATATAAAATCTGTTGTATCTTCAGTTTTGCTGCAATTTATTGTATCTGACTAAGAATTGTATGTACATGTATATGTAACAAAAAAACTATTGATAAGTTGCTATTTATTATAATGTTAGGATTGATTGAATGAGATACAAGATTGGGGAGATTCTGTTTATTATAATTTCAATGTTACAGGGCCCAGGCACCGGAGGCCTGGGGTGGTAATTATACAATTTTCACACAACTGCGCCAGGAGTGTAAATTTTGACAGACATGGCGCATTATAAATGTTCACTATTATTATTATTATTCTGAAATTTATGTTATCTTTTACGCTAGTGGAAGAATGTTTCCTGTTATAGCAAAGATAAAGAAGACAAGTCAATGCAAAGCGTAGCATCCCCTCGCAGGGTACAAATGGCCTATATACGTCAGAACAAGTTACCTCCATTAGACTATACTATTATATTACTAGGCAAAGAAGTTATAAACCACATTTTCACATATATAATTAGTTTTTTTGGCATATTTAATGGGCTATGATCTTTCACCTCTTACCTCCATACTCCGAAATCGGAAATCGAACTTACGCTGTGTTTTGATACCATGCATGAACCTTCACATCAAATTTCATTAAAATCCGTCAAACATTACTAGAGTTATCGAACGGAAACCAGATTCGCATATTTAATGAGCTATATGACCTTCGACATACAATCTCCGAAATCGAACTTAGGCTGTGCATGTTTTGATACCATGTACCTTCATATCAAATTTCATTAAAATCCGTCAAACATTACTAAAGTTATCGAACAGAAACCAGATTTGCATATTAAATGAGCTATGAACTTTGACCTACATACTCGGAAATTGAACTTAGGCTGTGTTTTGATACCATGTACCTTCAAATCAAATTTCATTAAAATCCGTCAAACATTACTAAAGATATCGAACAAAAACCAAATTTGCATATTTAATGAGCTATGACCTATGACCTACATACTCGGAAATTGAACTTTGGCTGTGTTTTGATACCATGTACCTTCATATCAAATTTGATTAAAATCCGTCAAACATTATTTAAGTTATCAAACGGAAACCAGATTCGCATATTTAATGAGCTAAGACCTTTGACCTACATACTCGGAAATCAAACTCAGGCTGTGTCTTGATACCATATGTACCTTCATATCAAATTTCATTAAAATCCATCAAACATTACTAACGTTATCGATCGGAAACCAGATTTGTATTTTTTCGCATATTTAATGAGCTATGACCTTTGACCTTTGACCTACATACTCCGAAATCGAACTTCGCCTGTATTTTGATACCATGTTCCTTTATATCAAACTTCATTAAAATCCGTCAAACATTACTAAAGTTATCGATCGGAAACCAGATGTGTATTTTTCGCATATTTAATGAGCTATGACCTATGACCTACATACTCCGAAATCAAACTTAGCCTGTATTTTGATACCATGTACTTTCATATCAAACTTCATTAAAATCCATCAAACATTACTGAAGTTATCGATTGGAAACCAAATTTGTTACGAACGGACGGAAGGACGGACGGCATTTGTTAATTTCTACACAAAGATGGCTATGTAAATGTACAGTTAAGAGATAAATCTGCACCAGCACCTACATTTAGTGTCTATTCCATGCAATTTCAATTTATGATGATTTACATAATTTTCACTATTCAAAAATAAAAGACAACATTCAGTATAGTTTTCAGAATACAGCTCGAGAACACTAAGGATATGTATTTGGGTTATTTTGGACAATATTCAAATATTGAAAATAATATCGCTAGTGATATTCGTTTGTCTCGCAATGTGGTCAATAAGGAATCTAAAAGATCTCGACGTTTCGTGCGCCGCTGCAACACTTCGTCAGGTGATAAAAACTAATGTAAGCAAGGGTGCTTTATACTCTGGGACGGGCGCGACGGTCTATAATTCGATCGATAATCGGAAACAATAATGCACAAGGCCGAGCACCGTGTGCGTCGACCATTAGGCCATTTGCATAATTTAGCCGAACCAGCGGCCTACTGATTGGTCGAGCACCGTGTGCGTCGACCAATAGGCCATTTGCATAATCAGCCGAACCAGCGGCCTACTGATTGGTCGAGCACCATGTGCGTCGGCCAATAGGCCTTGTGCATTATTGTTTCCGATTATCGATCGAATTATAGACCGTCGCGCTGGTCCTCCCGTAGAGTATAAAGCACCCTTGCTTACATTAGTTTTTATCACCTGACTAAGTGTTGCAGCAGCGCACGAAACATCGAGATCTTTTAGATTCCTTATTGACCACATTGCGAGACAAACGAATATCACTAGCGATATTATTTTCGATACTACATCCGCAATGAGTAATATATTTAGCATTATTCAAATATTGTTAGCAGAATTTACGCAGCAGCTAGCTGCATCGCAATAACTTTGGGTGGCCTTGCATTTATAGAGAAATGAGAAGAGGAGGGGAAATGAAGCAAAAGTGCTTAACAGAAAGTAATACATGAAAACTGATATCTGTGTGTGATATTATAAAAATGAGTTAATTATAGGATCTATCTGCACTCGAGTTGATGCTGACATGCTGTATGCATCTATCGTACACAGCCGTTAGGCTGAATATGATATGTGCATATGAACAACCTAAACAGGAGCGGATAGATCCTGTAATGAACAAATGAAAACATCCATCATATGTTTGATACAACAACAATCCTAGATCCTTGTTATTTGATGCGGAAAGACTTTATTTCAAGATTGCTTTTTGTAATTATCGCTGACAAATAAACCTCAAGTAAAATAGGCTTAATTTAGCATGCACAAAGATATAGGTGCTCTTACCTCTACAAGCATCAATGCACAGTGCTACACTTGTAATAATCTACACACAGTATATAAAGCACATTAAACTCTACATGCACTGCTGCATATTGTGTACTTGAAGACTTAAAAATACTTAGTAGTACTGGAAACTACTGCATGCTTTGTCATGAAAAAACATGTGATATTCTCAGTAAATGTTGAATCACCAATCATTTGATTAGGATCTAGGAGTGATCGACTTGTATAATGAAATAAGTTTGTAATTCATTATGTTTAGTTCACTTACGATAGACAGTCAGTGAGCGACTGCAGGAATGAATCAAAATCCGCTTGGGAAACTCCATTGAACCTGAAATTTCCGTTGCTGATTTGAGGAAAAGAACCCTGAAAATAATATAGATATATCAAGAAGATTGATAGCGATTCATGTAATTTTCCTCCATTCCAGTCTTCCTGACATACGTCTGCAAACAGCAAACTCCCTGTCTCATGATATTTTATTACAAAAATACCCTCTGCTCGTTTGTTAATTGCATCATCTTGGCTGCATGAGGTACGACTGATATAGCACATGAAATCAATGGTTGACTTACCTCATAGACACAAGAAATGCATCAAAAGACACAAAGGAGGGATGTGGACCATGTGATGATGCATACCAAAGCAAGTGATAGTGAATTTTCATGACAAAGAATGCATCCTAAAATAACTTTTTGTTCACCTTGAATGACTAATTCAAGAAGGGCTACCTCAATCAAGGAATGAGACGATTGCATAATCAAAAAGAAAATAATCAAAATATTTTCCTGTTTTAGATTTGTTTGGGTATGAATCAAACTGAATGACATTTTGTTAAACATTTGCTACTCACATGAATAAATTAGTTTTAAAATCAAATTTACTTTGCAATCATTTTCAAACTCAATTCATTGCTCAATAGGTCCTCGACACACAAGCTTTGCTTTAATAGAAACTTGGTACAAGGCGATTTTTGACAATTTTTTTGTTATAACCCTTGCGTTCAGTCATCCATGTTAGAAATTGCATGAATAGGGTTTCATTGGATAGGATACGAGTTACTTTTTATGATCATGACATACATTTCATGACCACAAAGATTGTAACTTTTTTATATTAAGCTACACAATTTGGTTAAAATTTTTGTTGATATGCACTGTAGAGTACAAACACACATTATACATACCTGTAAGGTTGATGCTCTTGCAATCAGTGTTGAAAAGAACTCATTGAACTCCATTCCAATTAGTGTCAGGTCAGTCAGGTTTGGCATGGAACACAAAGCTTCTGCTAGCTGATGTGAAGAGGCCGATGTTGGACACCTAACGTCTACAAGCATGACAGTTTCGACCTAAATGTATACAAACAGTGATTCATACAAGTCCATTACCAGAGTACATGTTTTTTCCTGAATGACTGCAAATATAACTTGGTGCTCCGATATACATGTATGTGTATGGCTATGCTCAGGTGACAAATGCCCTGGGCTATATTTAGTCAAATGTATAGGATTTGGATATGGGCTGCAAATAGGTTTGAGCTGAGGTTTAGTGATAGGTATACTTTTTGGTACGGGGATAAAATTAAGAATTTGGTTAGTTCAGGATAGTAAGCACAGAAAATTGTTGATGGCCGGCTGGAGCATGTGTCAAAAAACAGGAGGACTGACAATTACAGCCAGAGTGCTGAGTGCATTTGATTATTACATACAACATAGTGATAAATTCAAAGAATATCTTCTACCAGGTAGCCATTTACTACACCTAAGTTGAGTGTAGCAAATGTAGATTAATGTCTTGCATATATAGGAACATTAATGCTACATACGGCAGGAATTTGAACCTCATACCTCTTGGTCCAATGACCAGAGACTTATCCACTGGACAACATACACCTCTACATAAACCATGGTTGATGCCCATTATTTTAGAATGTATATTATTCATATGTTTGAAGAAAACAAATAGAGTTGTATTCGTGTTTGGAGAATTAAATAATCAAAGAAGTAACTACCGTTTAGACGATTATTTAGACACTGCATAAATGTTATATAATACATTCATGACTAAAAGTATGCATTATATATGAATGTATATGTAGAGTGAGTACATGGAGCTGTGCTAAAAATAAAGACACTTGATCTAGATCTCCGTTCTTGTTTAGTGAGTATTGAATCTGAAGTATACTTTGATATTGCTTTCAGACCCATGATGACATAATTCCAACCATATGAATGCTCTGAACTTAGAAATAAAAAATTTACAAACAAAAATATTTGTATCTACAATAGTCTTAAGAGCGCTTAAGTAATATGTTTATACTGAAATTGTATTACTGTACAAGTAGCACCACAACTCTTCTTCTCCCAAAAATACTTACTTAGACACCTTCAGTAAGTCTTCATCAAAAAAACGAAATACCTTTTAGGAGGCAAACCTTTAAAAGTGATATTTTTTTGCAGAACATATTTTCAACTCGAGCTATATGAATTCAGTAACATACACCGCATATGAAAGACCTTCTATATAAATTAGGTTCCTTTGTCTGTTAAGACTTTTATATATTTTCATATAAAACATTACACACATTAAAAAAACATTGACTTTTACTAAAATATCATAACTCCTTAAACTCATCTCCACTGCTACATGTGTAAGTGAATTCATCACGGCATGGATATAGAACTCAAACACACATACATACCTGTGAGGTTGATGCCTTTGCATTCAGTATAGAAAAGAACTCCTCCTTGAAATCCTCTCCATCTAGTCTCAGGTTAGTCAGGATTGGCATGGAACACAAAGCTTCTGCTAAGTGATGTGAAGAGGCTGATGTTAGACACGAAACATTCGAAATCCAGAGAAATTGGACCTACATGCATACAAACAGTGATTCATACAAATACATTTCCAGAGTACATGTTTTTTCCTGAATGACTGCAAATATAACTGGGTGCTTAGGTATACATGTCTGTGTTTGGTTATGCTCAGGTGACAAATGCTCTGGGCTATATTTAGTCAAATTTAAGTTAGAGCTTCGGTTTAGTAATAGGTATACTTTTTGGTGCACAGTTAAAGTTAAGAATTTGTTTAGTGCAGGATAGTTACCACAGAAAAAATGTTGACAGAGCATGTGTCGAACAAGAGGACTGAGAATTACACCCATAGTCCATTCAATTACTACATACTCTATTTCTTGCCAAACAACATTAGTGCTATATACTGCAGGGATTCGAACCCCATACCTGATGGTTAACTGTCCAGAGACTTATCCACTGGACCACTTATGCCTCTATGTGACCCTTGGTTGATGTTCATTATTTTAGAATGTATATTAATTCATATGACTGGTTTTATCAAGTTTTAAGAGATGGAGTCCTATCTAGCTCATTCCCTAATTTGTACTATCTTCGATGCCGCCAGGAGAAAATATGTCAGGCATGTGCTTAACTGGATCTTTATGCAGATACGTAGACAAAAGATTCCTGCCTGCAAAATAACTGGCCACTTTCAAAGGGAAATATGCTTTTGTAATGAAAAGTACTTTTCGCTACCACTCGTCTGATAATACGAGCAGTACACAGTGCTTACCTTTACAGGAGGCAAGTGAAAGGAAATGGAGCAAAATTTCCTGAAATATTAATCAAAATTACTCGACTGCATGTGTTGGCACTAATCTAACGTATAACATCATAAAGAACTGTATTTGAACAAATTCATGCAGGAATTAGGATTGTAACATTTTACTATTTTTTCACATGTCAGACCCTGTTTATTAACAAGGTATATTCTATTTTTGAGTAAGCCTATATTACTTGGAATTGTTGAACCCCCCTTTGCATTGTCCCTTTAAACCATGCTTATGTAATAGACCACCTCTGGTATATGCCACTGGTGAAACAAAGACGGGAACAAAGATCGAGACCCCTATCCTATAGGCCTTGCTTATGTCAAAAACCCAGACCACTTCCTTAATTCGGAGAGTACATAAATCATGAATAACCAGTGGGTACATTTACTGGTACTCCTTTGTCTTGGGGATAGGGAATAGTGGGGTTGTTTGCCTGGTTTGGGAGGAAGATTGGCTCTTCCCTTGAGAGCTAATTTGGACACCAGCGAGACAAGACATATTTTTAGGAGAGTACAAAAACCATATTCTTGTACTGTTAATTCTTCTGTTAAATATTGTATTCTTCGCCTGGTTGTCATCACCCTCGCTGAACAGGTAAGACTCACTGTTTTCTAACTCCTTTTAGTTCATTGCTAAGGCTGTAATCGAATACCGGTATTGCCTTTTTAATATAGTTATTCACATTCACTATCATGTCTTATAGTAGTATTCTTATTTGATAGAAGAATTGAAATGATTTATATTCAGTCAGAATAGAATAGGATATGTTCTATTTCAGTATGTTATACTGCCCTGATAATTATTCTTGGTTTACACTAAGACAGATGTGATGTATTTTTATTTCATCAACATAATAATTTTTGCCAAACTCAATTTGCCAAAGTTAAGTTATGTTCTGAACTTTTCAATTCTATTCCAGCCGAGATGAGACTAGGAATATAATTAACAGCTTAGGTTTTACTATATCATTTCATGACAATGTTGTACATTTGAGCTCATGTTTTGTAGCATAGCTATGTTGTGTTCAATACTACTGTGTATATATTTTATTCTTAGTTTGTTGTGAATAAGTTTATTAAGTTAGTTGTTATCAACTCATTCTTTTCTCTCTCTCTCTCTCTCTCTCTCTCTCTTTCTCTCTCTCTCTCTTTCTATTCATTCTATTCAAGTCGGGTTATAGAAATACATTTATTAAAATCTCATTTTAAAAATTAATAATGGGAGAGCTAATTTGGACACCAGCGAGACAAGACATATTTTTAGGAGAGTACAAGAACCATGTTCTTGTACTGTTAATTCTTCTACTGTTAAATATGTATTCTTCGCCTGGTTGTCACCCTCCCTGACCAGATATTGGTCGCCCTGTTCAGCCCCTTAAAAGTCCTACTGTATTAGACGAACAGAACTGGTTTAGACTGTCCCCCCTGTTACCAAGGCAACGCTCTCCGCCCTGGCCAAGAAGAACAGAGGGATTTATAGTTCATTGACATTGTGAAGTTACCCCAAGATAATTATAGTCCCTTTCTTTTAAACCTTGTAAAGTTATTTTACATGTATATGTTAAGGTTTTCACTGTAAGTTTGTGAAGCCTTGCATGTCGGCTAAAGATTCCACAGATATATATATAACTATTATATTTTTATCAATACATGTTTTTATGTATTATACTTATTGTTTGGATGAGTGATATTTTGTAGCTTAACCTACCTTTAAGGTTAAGTTCTAATAAATCCTTTCTTTCGGATCTTTCACTCAAACTACTCTGTGGAGATATCCTTATTTGTTTTTTCTTGTTTCTTAATTAAAATCTCCTGTATAAAATAAACCCCGAACTGGGTGCAGGTGAACAAGGATTTACCTGTGACACAAATGGAGGCACTGCCCGGATGTTATTAAAACTTTCTTAGAAAATAATAGTTGTTTTTCCTGAAAGGAAAATCCTGTTTAGCTAATTTTTTTATAATTGCTTTTAATTGGGTATTAGTTTCTCTACCTCTCTCTTTGCTTGGAAGAGATTAACAATATTCTGTGTATGATTGTTGTTTGATTGCCACAACTTGTAAAACACTAAGTTGGACATAGCGTATATTTGGAAGTGGTCTTAATAACTTGAAGTGTGACCTTATCAATTTTTTTGCTGTTGTTCAGGTCAAATCAGTAGCAGCCCTGCTACTGACAGGCGCCAACAGTAAATAAAGGGGTAGCTTGTCCAGCTCAGATGTTATTGTGGTTTCTATTTTGCTATTTCGATATTCTCACTATTTAATTATTTTTGTCTTCTATATAATAATTAGCACCTTTTAGAATCCTGATTGGTGTTATAAATTGTACATTTAGGCACCTTAATATTCTAAACTATTCTTTTTTTATCCCATTTGGAAAGTTAATTAACCCCTTATAATCTTTTAAATATGGCTTTCGACTCTAACCCTGAGTTTAAGGCGGAACTAGAGAAGTTTCTGGGCGATAAGGGTAAGACACTCTCGGAACTTACAGAATCACTTGGGGTTAGTGATAGGACCACTCCCATTCCCACAATAGAACCCAAACATGATACCGTACCAGAGACTGTGGTGAAACACATAGTCTCAGCTCCATCTTCCCACAGGCGCCGACTCCGTTTGTTTTCAGGGCGGCGACCTGTACCAAATGGTGAAGCGGACTTCGACAATTGGAGACGTCAGACTCAGCTGATAGTCGACGCTGACGATTTGTCAGAGTCTGAAAAGATCAGTAGGCTGACAGAAGCTCTTTTACCTCCTGCCAGTAACGTAGTATGGGCATTAGGGAAAGGTGTGAACGCCAATGATAGTTTAGAGGGGCTGGAGAAGGCATTTGGCACCACATCCGATGGGTAGGAGCTGTACCTTCTATTCACTGAGTGTTATCAGACCAGCGAAGAATTTCCATCTGACTACCTCCTTCGACTCCAAGACCTTTCGATCAGTGCCCAAGAGAATGATGGTATAAAGGCGGAAAGGATGGACAAGGCGAGGGTACATCAGTTCTCTTGTGGGTGCCTGTACAATGACGCCCTCCTTCACACGCTGGCGTTGGGAAAGCGGCTCCCACCCCCTGATTTTGTATCCCTCCTTCATGAAGTAAGACAGGAAGAGCAGAAAGAAAAGGAAAAGGAGGTAAAACGTAAGAGTGGGCTGAAAGGGAAGGGATCCCACGAGCAAGTAGTCCTCCAAGAACCAGATCGAGTGGCAGAGCTTCATGAAATGATGATCGCCTTACAGCAACAAGTTTCGAGCATAAAGCCCTCAGGGAGTACAGCTGCTCAGGCAAGATCAGAAGCCACCAACCAGAGGTCCAATGGGAGACCGAGAGGACCAAGGAAGCCCACTTATCGTCTGATCTGTTACAACTGTGGAAAAGACGGCCATCGCATGGATGAGTGCAATGGCGAAACCAATGCTGTTCTGGTGCAACAGAAGATTGCAGCAAGGAATCACCCAGCGGGAAACACCGAAGGCCGCCAGTAAAGGGACGACAGGTGGCCGAAGACAAACCCAAGAAGAGTCCCATAAGGCGATCTGCAAATGTGAATTCGCAGGTGAAGCCATCTCAGGTCACATCTAAGAAATCTCCAGCCGCACTAGTGGGTGACCAATCAACTGTCTGGACTGAGGTTGACGGAGTGCCCTGTGAGTGCCTTATGGACACCGGGTCCCAAGTGACATGCATATCTGCTGATTTCTATCACAAGAAGTAAGTGCATCGCCACTTGGAATCCATTGACGACCTGCTCGTGGTTGGTGCAAGTGGAAGCACAGTTCCATACATTGGATACATCGAGATCCATCTGCACTGACGAGGCTGGCGTTCAGGCAGAGACGACAACGCTTGCACTGGTTACTCCCACCAGAGATGGCAGCGATCGAGTACCCCTCCTCATTGGTACCAACACTAGTGTAGTAAGGAGAATGTACGAGAGCTGCAAACAGAAGGCAGGAGCAAATTTTCTCGGGACGTTGAAGGCAAGTAGTGCCCTTGTTTCTGCCTTTCGACAAGTTAACATTGAACAAAATGAAATCCTTGATCTACCACCACCCTTGAAGGTCATTCTACCTAAGAATGAAGCTGTCAAGTTAAAGAGCAGCGAGACAACAACATTGAAAGGCAAAGTGGACTTTCATGCCAAACCATCATCCTTACTCATGATAGAAGAAGGTAACATCTGTTTCTCTGCTGGTGGTTTGATTGTGAAACCCACCCTTTCGTCACCTTCTGAGTCATCCTCTTACACAGTACAGGTAATAGTATGCAATGAATCACAACGAGACATTGAGATTCCCGGTGGAGTCCCCATTGCATATGCTTTTGCGGTAGATGTGTTTGAGAGTTCCACCGAGCCCCAGAAGGTAAATTGTCATACTGCAGAAACCAACCCTGAAGTAAGAAAGGAGACCGAGTTCAACATAAACCTTGCTGAGTCTTCCCTGACTTCAGAGGACAGAGAGAGATTGACCCAACTCCTACATTCCTACAAAGATGTGTTCTCTGTAGATGACCTTGACATTGGGTGCACCTCTTCAGTCAAGCACCGCATTCAACTATCAGACGACACTCCATTTCGAGAGAGCTGCCGAAGGATTCCTCCTGCCGACTATGAAGACACCCGGCGTCATCTCCAGGAACTGAAGAAAATGGGCATTATACGAGATTCGCAGAGTCAATTTGCATCACCCATTGTCCTTGTCCGGAAGAAAACGGAGACCTTCGACTCTGCATAGATTACAGGAAGTTAAACAAACGTACCGTCAAGGACCAGTACAACATTCCTAAGATAGAAGACACCCTACACACATTATCTGGAGCGGCTTGGTTCTCCACCCTTGATCTTAAGTCCGGGTACTACCAGGTCGAGATGGAAGAGGAAGATAAACCAAAGACAGCATTCTGGTATTCCCTGGGGTTCTACGAGTTCAACCAAATGGCCCAGGGTATCACCAATGCATCAGCGACCTTCCAACGATTGATGGAAAAGTGTATGGCAGATATGGCTATGTCAGATGTCCTGGTATATCTTGACGAGTTGTTAGTCTTCTCTTCCAGCCTAGAAGAACACTTTGAACGACTGACCAAAGTTCTATCACGGCTACGAGAGTACGGTCTGAAACTCAATCCAGAGAAGTGCTGTTTTGCCAAGACATCAGTCAACTGTCTTGGGCACGTCGTATCCAAGGATGGGGTGAGCACGAATCCAGACAAGATTGTTGCTGTCCAGTCATGGGAAAGACCTCTATCTGCGAAGGAGTTGAAGACGTTCCTCGGGTTCACAGGTTACTATAGAAGGTTCATCCCTCATTATAGCCGTATTGCGAAACCCCTTCATGACTTACTGCGTGAGTATGAACCACTCCAAAAGCGAGGGAAGAAGCAGAGCTCATCCAAATCTAGCAAGTCCATACCAGCTAAACCCAAGCCATCAACACCCTTTGGTGACAACTGGACAGCGAAGTGCCAAGATGCTTTTGAGGAGTTGATAAACAAGAACCAATCTTAGCTTTTGCCGACTACGCATCACCCTTCATCCTTCATACTGATGCCAGTACCAGTGGGCTTGGTGCTGCGTTGTATCAGATGGTTGACGGCAAGGAAAGACCCATCGCCTATGCCAGCAGGGGTTTGTCAAAAAGCGAGACGAACTACCCAGCCCACAAGCTGGAGTTCCTTGCTTTAAAGTGGGCAGTAACGGAGAAGTTCGTAGACTACCTCCACAGGGCTAAGTTTACTGTCCTAACCGATAACAACCCACTGACATACATCCTTACCTCCGCCAAGTTGGATGCCACTGGTCATCGCTGGCTTGCTGCCCTTGCTAATTTTGATTTCACCATCAAGTACCGGCCTGGCAGAAGAAACGGTGATGCAGATGGACTTTCGAGGAAACCTCAAGCATCCCTCGGAGATGATGACGACTCGATCAACATCCAAGACAAGATCATCATGGAACGCCTACAGGAAGATGAGGGTGTCTGCCCACAAGATGCTTTCAAAGCCATCTGAGAGGTGCATCAAGAAGAAAATCCTATCCTGATAGAGATGCTCACTGACAGTGAAGCAGCCATTCCAGACGAGTTTGACTTGCCTGTTCCAGGGCAGACTGCATGCACTCCCGACTCCTGGAGACTGGCGGAGGTTACAGCTGGAAGATGACTCCTACCGGGAGGTGATCACGGTCATTGAAAATGAGACAAGAGTCACACCACAGTTACGATCGGAGATGACCGAGGAGGCCAGAGTAATCTTACGGCACTTACGTCATTTGAAGTTGAAGGATGGTGTGCTCTATAAGGTCGGCAAAGGTGTAGATGATAGACCGATGCTTCAGATGGTATTACACAAAAGCCATCGTGGGGAAGCATTCCGTCTACTTCATGACGAGACTGGCCACCTTGGGATGGAAAGGACCCTCGACCTCCTTCGCACCAGATTCTACTGGCCACGGATGGATGCAGAAGTGGAACATCAATGTCAAACCTGCGAGAGATGTGTCCAACGCAAACGGCGTGCCCACCGGTTGGCACCCTTGGTGAACATCATAACTACAGCACCAATGGAGTTAGTGTGCATGGATTTCCTAGAACCTGATGACAAAAACACCACCAACATCCTTGTCATCACTGATCATTTCAGCAGGTATGCTCAGGCTTATCCTACTAAGGATCAGAAGGCCAAGACAGTGGCAAAGGTACTGTGGGAGCAGTTCTTCATCCATTATGGTTCCCGGAGAGGCTACATTCCGACCAGGGCAGGGATTTCGAGGCAAACCTGATAGCAGAACTGTGCCAGATTGCCGGGATACGGAAATCCAGAACAACGCCCTACCATCCACAAGGGAATGGCCAAGTTGAAAGGTTTAACCAGACCCTTATCAATATGCTTGGTACATTAGAGGATGCAAGGAAACAAGAATGGCGTCTTCATGTAAAACCCTTGGTCCACGCCTACAACTGTACCAAGCATAGTGCCACCGGAATGTCTCCCTATCTTCTGATGTTTGGGAGGGAACCCCGACTGCCGATAGATGTACAGTTTGGGCTTGAGATCAACAAGCTGCGGCTCCGTCACACCATAAGTACATACAAGGTCTGCGGGAGCGGCTGAACCAAGCCCACAGGTTGGCTGCCGGTCAGGTTGAAAAGGCTGCCGCGTACCAAAAGAGTCCTTGTCAAAAATCTGGGTTTCAAGGGCAAGCACAAACTGGCTGACCGGTGGCGGTCCAGACAGTACATCATAGTCAGGAGGATAAGCAATGACATGCCAGTCTATGTGGTGAAACCCAGAGATGATAATGGCCCCGAGCGGACACTCCATCGCAACCTTCTTCTACCATGCGGATTCCTCCCTCAGGAACCTGATGTGGAAGTCGTTCAGCCCAAACCAGCTCCAAGACCAAAGCCTCGCAGATCAAAGAGATTGCCAACCAACACACAGCCCATACCAACATTCCGATCCTCTGATGATGAATCTGAATCGGACCTCCTTCTTCCTGTGGATCCAGTAGTCATCCTAACTCGTCCCACTCCTGCCCTCGGCGACATAGCTTAGTTCCTACCCCATCTGGTCCAGAAGATCCAAATGTATCCCTGAACCCTGACGCTCAGGAGTTTGTACCAGATCACCCTAATATTCTAGAACCCCAGCCTCACATCACAGACCCTGATGATACGGTCCCTGTCACAGACACAGAAGATGAGCCAGAAGGACGCCCTAGAAGATCATCAAGGAGACGTGTTCCCCCAGATCGTCTCTGGTATGGTACTCTTGGGAGGGCGAAATTTAAACTCATGGAAGAACACCTTGCTGTACAAAAACAGAGTCTAGTTCTTCTACAGGCCTGTTTAAGATAATTTATTTAAATGCCATGACGGGACGCCATGATTCTAGGAGGGGAGAGTGTCAGACCCTGTTTATTAACAAGGTATATTCTATTTTTGAGTAAGCCTATATTACTTGGAATTGTTGAACCCCTCTTTGAATTGTCCCTTTAAACCATGCTTATGTAATAGACCACCTCTGGTATATGCCACTGGTGAAACAAAGACGGAACAAAGAGACCCCTATCCTATAGGCCTTGATTATGTCAAAAACCCAGACCACTTCCTTAATTCGGAGAGTACATAAATCATGAATAACCAGTGGGTACATTTACTGGTACTCCTTTGTCTTGGGGATATGGAGTGGGGCTGTTTGCCTGGTTTGGGAGGAAGATTGGCTCTCCCCTTGAGAGCTAATTTGGACACCAGCGAGACAAGACATATTTTTAGGAGAGTACATGCAAGAACCATATTCTTGTACTGTTAATTCTTCTACTGTTAAATATTGTATTCTTCGCCTGGTTGTCACCCTCCATGAACAGGTATATAAGACTCACTGTTTTCTAACTCCTTTTAATTCATTGCTAAGGCTGTAATCGAATATTGCCTTTTTAATATAGTTAAAATTCATATTCACTATCATAAGTCTTTAGTAGTATTCTTATTTGATAGAAGAAGTGAAATGATTTATATTCAGTCAGAATAGAATAGGATATGTTCTATTTCAGTATGTTATACTGCCCTGATAATTATTCTTGGTTTACACTAAGAAAGATGTGATGTATTTTTATTTCATCAACATAATAATTTTGCCAAACTCAATTTGCCAAAGTTAAGTTATGTTCTGAACTTTTCAATTCTATTCCAGTCGAGATGAGACTAGGAATATAATTAACAGCTTAGGTTTTACTATATCATTTCATGACAATGTTGTACATTTGAGCTCATGTTTTGTAGCATAGCTATGTTGTGTTCAATACTACTGTGTATATATTTTATTCTTAGTTTGTTGTGAATAAGTTTATTAAGTTAGTTGTTATCAACTCATTCTTTTTTTTCTCTCTCTCTCTCTCTTTCTCTCTCTCTCTCTCTTTCTCATTTTATTCAAGTCGAGTTATAGAAATACATTTATTAAAATCTCATTTTAAAAATTAATAATGGGAGAGCTAATTTGGACACCAGCGAGACAAGACGTATTTTTAGGAGAGTACCCTGTACAAGAACCATGTTCTTGTACTGTTAATTCTTCTACTGTTAAATATGTATTCTTCACCTGGTTGTCACCCTCCCTGAACAGATATTGGTCGCCCTGTTCAGCCCCTTAAAAGTCCTACTGTATTAGACGAACAGAACTGGTTTAGACTGTCCCCCCTGTTACCAAGGCAACGCTCTCCGCCCTGGCCAAGAAGAACAGAGGGATTTATAGTTCATTGACATTGTGAAGTTACCCCAAGATAATTATAGTCCCTTTCTTTTAAACCTTGTAAAGTTATTTTACATGTATATGTTAAGGGTTTTCACTGTAAGTTTGTGAAGCCTTGCATGTCGGCTAAAGATTCCACAGATATATATATAACTATTATATTTTTATCAATACATGTTTTTATGTATTATACTTATTGTTTGGATGAGTGATATTTTGTAGCTTAACCTACCTTTAAGGTTAAGTTCTAATAAATCCTTTCTTTTGGATCTTTCACTCAAACTACTCTGTGGAGATATCCTTATTTGTTTTTTCTTGTTTCTTAATTAAAATCTCCTGTATAAAATAAACCCCGAACTGGGTGAAAGTGTACAAGGATTTATTCATATTTTATCATCTGTTTGATTTTCCCCTTTCCCCTTACACTGTATATGCTATACATTCATGAAAGTATGAAAGTATTCATTATACATAATAATAATAATAATTTGTTCTTATATAGCGCATTTCATGTCTGTTGACATTTCAATGCGCTTTACATTTTTACAATATACATATATAAAGTATAACACGATCATAAAAGTAAGATGAAACAAAAACATATATAGAAAACAATGAAGTGCTTAATTACAAATAGAAAAATTACAACATTACTTATTCTTAAATACTATTGATGTGCTAATTTGAAAAGATAGGTTTTGAGTTCAGATATAAATGTTTCAATATTGCATATACAACGTAACGAGTTTAGGAGGGAATTCCATAAAAAAGGTGCCATATGTGTAAAAGCCCTATCACCATATGCCTTTGTTCTGCCTCTCTTAGCTACGAGGAGGTTTTGAGATGCAGAACGCAAGGACTTTGATGGAACATATTTTAAGACAAGATCAGAGATGTACATGTAGAGTCTGTACATGTATAGCTGTGCTTAAAAGTACACTGAAATCTAGATTTAGAAATGAGATATTACTTGAATAATAGTAACAATAACAACAATAATAACAACAATAATAATAAGAACAAGAAGAACAACAACAATAATGTCATTAGTTGCAATACGTATTGGTAAGTATTTGAATAATACAAGAAATATTATATAAAAATAGTCACTATGAGTACATGTATACCTTTCATACGAAAAAATCTATGCAGTATAATGATGCAAAGATAAAACTACCAAGACTTGTTGGAATATAATCACAAGAGAATGAATTAAAGAATGAAATTCATAGAATTTAAAGGTAATAACGAACATGTATAAGTACATGTATTTCCATTTGAATAATACAAGAATTTTTGATGACAACAGTCACTATGAGTACATGTATACATTTCATATGAAACTAGATGGATCTGCGACTGCGCGCAGTAGAAGTGGATGCCTCCGCCATACGAGCAATTTAACAAACCAAAACAGAAGCAATTTTTAAAATTCAAGTATGATTGTAATCCATTAACAGGTTCTCAGAATATCATGATTACAAGCTATTTTTCATGTACATGCATGTATGACCCTTTGATCTTTGCCTTCATGACCCTAAATCGTAATCAGTTCATTGGCTCTGCAAGATACATACCGGTACATATGTCCTGAGTTTGATAGTAATCCATCCATCGGTTCTATTGATAAAGCGTTCATAAGCTATATTTGCATACATAATAAGCCCCATGACCTTTGACCTCATGACCCCAAAATCTAATCAGTTCATTGGCTCTGCAAGATACATACATGACCCCGGATTGGCTGTAATCCATCAATCGGTTCTTGAGATCACGCAATCATAAGCTATTTTTGCATACATAATGAGCCCTGTGACCTTTGACCTCGTGACCCTAAAATCTAATCAGTTCATTGGCTCTGCAAGATTGGTTTTTGAGATAATGTGATCACGATCTATTTTTGCATACATAATGAGCCCTGTGACCTCTGACCTTGTGACCCCAAAATCTAATCAGTTCATTGGCTCTGTAAGATACATACATGACATAAGTTTGCGGGAATCCATCAATTGGTTCTTGAGATAATGCGATCACGAGAACGGGATGGACAACCAGACGGACGGACCGACAACCCGAAAACATAATGCCTCCAGCTACTTTGTAGCGGAGGCATAAAAATCCATGCATGCAGTATAATGATGCAAAGATAGAACTACCAAGATTTGTTGGAATATAATCACAAGATGTTGTAGAAACATTTAAAGAATGAAGTTCATAGAATTTAAAGGTAATAAAGACCATGTATATAAGTACATGTGATTTTCATTTCCAAGCAGAAGTAAAAAAATAAAAAAAAGAAAAATAAAAAATTTCAAAATATATCTATAGTGAAATACGCATGAAAAAAGAAATCGGCCTCCATCCCGTCCAGGCCCTTACCTCGTCATTGTTCTTCATCTTCATTCGTAATCCTTATTTCCTCTTTAATTATAATTTGTCAATTTGAGAAAAACGACTTGTACTCCTTTTTTCCTCTTTATATTTATTTTGCCATGGCAACTACAGGACAACATACATTCCCGACCCAACCTAACTTTATTTTCCAACCAAAATCACAGTGATGTCTTAGATTTTCAAGCGATTTGATGTTCTGCGTCTTGATACAGCGCCCCCCCCCCCCACACACAATAGGCTATGGACTACGACATTACAATATGTATTTTTACTCACCTTGGACTTGTTTCCTTCTTTAGCAAGAAATACATAGAAGTCACTGTAGAAGGATGCTTGACTTAGTGTAACACGCTCTAGAGAGGGAGCAGAGCACATAATCTCCGCCACATCATGTGATATAATTGGTCCAAATTCTCTATCACGCACAACAAGCTTGATCTTTAAACAAACAAAAAAAAAAATTAAAAAAATGAACACAAAATGCTAATATGAGAAAACCAGAGTCCATTGCTTAAGTTTAAGACCACCTGGAATTTTGTTGATGCTTCTGTCACTGGTCCTGCACCAAGATTGTCTCCTTGCAAGATTACAGAATGTGTATTTTAGAGTGGTCCATATCAGAGTAGTGCTATGATCTCTTTTTTTTTTGCAAAGGAAGGTCTTGTATAACATTTTGTCTGTAATACAGCATGGCAAGAAAGGCCATTTTCAAAGGGCCCCCAAATTGACCCTCCATCGAAGGGTTACTCTGAAGTCTGAGCATAAAATTAACAAGAGGAGTGGTTGCCGTAAAAACTGCTGTGCAGAATGCCGTTTCAAGATGGCTTATTTTCTGACCAGAAAAGGGTTGGTGGTGTAATAAAACTTATTCAAAAAATAAAAATATATGCTTATACAAGTGATGGGTATATGAAACTATATTGCCCATTCAAGTATTATAACATTGCCTGATCTGGAGATGAGGGCAATGTGGTTTCATATCACCCCAAAAAAAAAAAAATATATATATATATATAGCCAGTCAATATCATCATTAGTATTTGGCCACTTTAAAAGATCATTAGTATTAATTATATCTCAGATTATCAAGTACTAGGTAATATATGTTAGAGAGTGGGAAATACGCATATTATTGATCCATTAATAAAACATGCATGTCTATAGATACACAATGGGTTTGTGCATACTTGTTAATGTATGTATACTTACCACATCTAAATGTATTCCAGTGAATACAAAACCTGCTACAGTGTGGGCTTTCATATTTCTGTCTATTAACAGAGATTGCACTCCCCCCCTCACCAAGGCTGCGGTATCTAGGTCCTGACTCTCAAAGGATACATCAACCAAGAAATCCCTGTCCTCTTCGTTTCCGGTATTATCTTGAGCCATGCATTTCATGACATGGTTTGCAATGGTTTTGTCCCGTGATACAGTGAAGTACAGGAGATACCTAAACTCTTCCTTCCTAGGCAGCACTACTTGCTCAATCAGCCTGTTGAATTCATTGTGATCTAATTCATACAGGGAAGCAAGATGGACCCCAGCCATGTACTCCTGAAAGAGTTTGTGAGGAAAGAATATTGTAGACTGCAGGTACGGACTGCTTTTATCATATATAGATGACAATTTCTTTTCCTGAGACAACACCCCTACTCTGCAAGCTGTTTCCATGGAGTCTGCGCACTGTTCAAAATCATCTTCTTTGAAAATGAGGGTGTTTTCTTGTAGCCCGATGAAAGCAACTTTGGCAACTGGTTCCATGAGCTTCTCCATTCGAGAGATATATGCTTTGAATGATGGGTTGTCTAAATCTGTGATTATTTTCTGAGCATAATGTACCTTCAAGAATTCAAACATTTCATCAAATATTTGAGAAAAAGTTTGAAACGACTTCAACTTTTCTCGTTTTTCGTCACCAAGTTCTCTCCACATAAGACAGAGCATAGCTATGTAGATAGGATACGGGGCCATATTCTCAGATATGATGTCATTGTCTTTGATTAGTTGGATAAGCTGATCTGCTGTGGCCACATCTTCTTCAAAGTACTTGTGAATGTAAACCTCGACATTTTTCTTGTTAAAACCTTCCACATGCATGACAGTGTACAGTTTCCTCAGACTATCATCCCATCTAATTAATGTGACCTTCCATGGGCGACTTGTCACCAACACCGGGCAAGCCTCAAGTTCATCTGAACGAAGAATGTCTCCAAGTGCAATGTCACCTCTCTCTGAAGAACTTCCACTCGCCTCTGCGCTGTTGACTCTTGGCTGCAAAGTAGCACTTTTTGGGCTTGATGACTTTGGCTGCATCTTTTGCCGCTTATTCTTGTTCATCTTTGATTCTGATCTTGCCTTGGTTTGATCATCAGGCTTTGGCTGGTGACTTGGAATGTCTCCAAGTGCAATGTCACCTCTCTCTGAAGAACTTCCACTCGCCTCTGCGCTGTTGACTCTTGGCTGCAAAGTAGCACTTTTTGGGCTTGATGACTTTGGCTGCATCTTTTGCCGCTTATTCTTGTTCATCTTTGATTCTGATCTTGCCTTGGTTTGATCAGCAGGCTTTGGCTGATGACTTGGAATGTCTCCAAGTGCAATGTCACCTCTCTCTGAAGAACTTCCACTCGCCTCTGCGCTGTTGATTCTTGGCTGCAAGGTAGCACTTTTGGGGCTTGATGACTTTGGCTGCATCTTTTGCCGCTTATTCTTGTTCATCTTTGATTCTGATCTTGCCTTGGTTTGATCAGCAGGCTTTGGCTGGTTACATTCTGACTTTGAACCAGCTTTCCTTTGCTGTACAACCTTGCCATCAAACTCATCTAATCCATCAAAAGCAATGAATACATCTTTTGGATTTGAACGGATGTACTCAGTGATCTGGCAGGCTGTTGCTGGGTTGTCCTTGGAGAGATACGACTTGGCAATCTCACCGATCGTGTATTGCTTGGCTTCACGAAAAGGGACAACAAGTACCCACACAAACTTTGGGAGAACAGGACTGTCATTTATCCAGTCCCAGGCAATCTTAGCACAGAATGTTGTCTTTCCAGCCCCAGCCTCTCCCTGAACCACGATCCGCTTGGGGAACTCTCCATTGACTTTAAGATCAAAGAGATCCCTGTACTCAAGTGGTCGCTTTGCTGATATTCCTCTTCCAGGACAAGATTTGTGTACATGTCGTCAAATGGCACAATGGAATCAGGGTCGAGAGGATCAGCTCTGATCTTACAGAGAGTTGTCCGGTACTTAGATTTGAAATCAACTGCACATCTCTCGATCAGGTCAGGAGAAAGTGGTTGGGCCTGTGATCCTCGCATTTTAACAGGTGCACCTATAAATTTAATAATATAAGTGTGACATTTTGTCCTGAATATCAAAATGTTTTGTTTGAGGTTATTCATAACATACATATGAACATCATAAGAACAAATTTCTGATATATTTATTGTTTGTTAACTTTACATTTTCATTTTTTTAGTCCTGATGTTTGAGGGTTTTCTCTGGACCACGATTCAATGAGAGAAGATGATAATTTATTTTCTTTGCAGTTTAATTTCTACACATTGTACATGTATACTATTGTTGATGCATGACACGTCTATGTTTGTTTTCTTTTTGTATGAACGTATATGTCTATTAATGTATTCATGTAATATATAACATGTAAATATCATTAATTTCAATCGCTAACAGTTTGGACAATAATGATAAACCTTTACACCTAATTGAATTACAGCTCAAAGAACAATGAGATATACAAAGAACTGAGAGAAATGTAGTTTTCATTTTGTTTTGTATACAAAAATCAGAAATTCTCCATTTTGGGGCTGACATATAAGGTCACAAAAGATAAAAACGACTCTGTAATGGTACAATTTTCATAAAATTGGTATCAAAAGATGAGCATGACTTGAAAACAAATGTCAGAAGCTGGCTGGGCTTGAAATGCCAAGAAATTTGAACGATAATCCTTGTACAGCTTCATGTAAAACTAATTTCATCATCTCCCTTACACAGCACAAAGTGAGTGGGTCTGTAACCATGTATTACCGGCCACAGCCCATGAGACCGACATCCCACAAGACCCACAATATCTGTCTAGCAAATTTTCTGAAAAGTTGTCAGATCGAAGGCCCACAAGACCAACGACCCATGGACTGACAGCCCATAAGACTGACATATCAGTCTCATGGGTGTTCTGACAACTATTTTGAGGGTTCACCAGACTGGCAGTATCAGTCTCGTGGGCTGTTCATCTACTGGGATGTCCTGCTATAAATAACCCTATTTGTACCAAAGGAGAAAGTGTCAAATCAGTGTTTGTTGGTTGCCTGCAAGAGCAATATATTATCAATGGCAGTAAAGGCCTTTTTATCAGGATTCTCACCTGTCATGTTTGGGACTACACTGCCAGCGAGTAGTTCACCAGAGAGGGACCCTAAGTCACTTCTTTGTAATTCCTCTGCAAGAAGAGCCCTGATGTCTGTGCCTGGAGGCTGTTTGTCTCTCCATCTTGTGATGAACACTGTCATGAATGCATCCCTGGTATTTTGGCTACATTCCTTGATTTGACCAAGCTCTGCGATGGAGATGTCCAGGTTAATGCCCACCTCTTTGTAGTAGCTAGGTTCAATTTGCTTGGACAGCTTTAAGAATTCCTTCTCACTGACAATCCTGTAATTAAAAAAAAATTATCAAGCATCTCTTAAATATACCTCTTATTGTGCTGTAAACCCTACTGTACATTCATTGTTGTGACAGTGCACTTGAAATTATGTTATCACACAAGTCATTTGTTTCTTGTACTATTGATGCGTGACATGAATACACATATATTTGTAATAGCACTTCCTCAGGCAAGGTGCCTAGTATAGCGCCATCTATCGCTGTACACTTGATATTAAACACTCAGAAGTCTACATGAACATGGTTGTGCTGAGGTTCAAGAATCCCCTTTTTGCCAGCGCATCAAGGAGATTTAAGTTATAAGATTGTCATTAAGTCAGGAAAGAGGTTAGTTTTGTTATATATTCAATGTATTTTTATGAATTGTCGAAACATAAAGTGGAATTTAGTGTGTGTGTTTTGAACTTGTAATGTAATGTAAGAAATACAAGCCCATGCTGGTTTAATATGATGTATGTACATTCTACCTTGTATCAAGAACAATGATAACAGTGATTATACTGCTAGATACTTCGAAGATATTATGAGAGTGCTGAAGCACTTTAAGTAAAGATTTAGACTGTATTATTGCTATGAATTCGATAATGCTATGATGTACTTGTATTTATGTTTCTTTATCTGTGATTTATCCACAGTTTTCACGGAATGAATTGGAATGGAATGAAATGGTTACTCCAATCATTAAAGCTAGAATTCCCGTAGAAGCCTTTGTCCAGACTCGTTTATTTGTTGTCGACCTCACTGCAGCCACATTCATTAAAGCACCTATCTTCATACTTTGTAAGTTTAGTTCAGTTCTTGATGAGCCTTTGGGCAAAACAGACTGTACAACTATAACTACATGGAAGAATAAACTACTCCAGTCTACAAATATGTACATTAGCTCCTACAGTTGACCACTGTCAGTACCTATGGCTTCATGTGCATATACCTACCTGATTTTATTAAGCTACATGTACTGATAAGATTTATTTAAAGGTATATCGAAGCATGCACAGACAAGGCTTAGGTCTATACCTCATTAAGCAGTGCACTTGACTATGGAAGAAAAATTGGCATGCACGTATGTGATGTTATGCTTTGATAATAAGAACAGTACTTTATTATCCCTACTGCTCATTACTGTTGCAATAAAGAAAAGGAAATAAGCTTTAAATACATATAGACTGACCTGCCTGGTCCAGGGTTGGTTTCAACATCACCAGATCTCATCAGGAGAATCAAGAGCAGATAGAGAAGGCAGAATCCATCCATGGTGGAAGATGTCCTTCTCATTCGACAGAAACTCAGTCCGCTGGAAAGGTTCATGAATGATAACCACAGCAAGACATCCTGTAATTGACAAAAAAGGGAATTATGTTTACTATGTGAATTTCTTGTATTAGTGACATGCATGTACAGTGTACATAAAATGGTTCACCTTTTCCACTCCCCCCCCCCCCCCCCACCCTCATCCCAATACTTGCCTCTTGAATTGACTCTTGCGATTTAATACTGAACTTTATTCAGAGATAAAAGGGCACTCAGAAATGTATTTTGAAGATGGGGTCCATGCATCTCTGCTGCAGAGAGACAAAATACACATTTAAAGGGTAAAAGCTAATTAAATATTATATTGGGAGCATTCTGATTGTGTATAGGGTGTATATAAAAAGAAATAAACTATTTTGGGAATTAACATACATTAACATACAGACTGGTGAAACTTGAAACAAAATCAGACCAATAATAAGATACTTATGAATGTTTGAAATATGAAATCACTAAGTCTGTGTGAATCTCAAATTGGCAATTTCGTCAGTAGATTGTGACGTAGTCGAGGACAAATCTTCCATTTGTTGTGAGTACCGGTAAAAATTATCCTTATCCCCCTTCTCATTCTCCACTGGGTGACTACTCAAAATATATCATGGATATAGTACACCATCATAGCATGGACCTACTACTCTTAGTAGGTCCATGATCATATAGGTCCTCTCAAAAAGAAAAGACACTTCTGAGTACATATTTGGAAAGCTGACATTTAAGTAATTTTGTGTTTTGAAACAAATGGCAAAGTTGTCTGGCTCTATGTCACAGTGACAATACTGATTCAGCCAATTTGATGTGCCAATACTTATATTTACTTATAGTGATTACAACTTTAAAAAATCAATAACTTTCACATATTTTGTTCAATTTCTTCACTTTCACCAATCCGCTTTTTTGTGATTTCTTTCAGAGCACTTGTCTATTAAGTTTGGATTTTCATTTTAACAGAAAGGCTACAACTAGGATAGACCAAAATCTTCAGTCTCAAAGGCAGAAGGGCACGAACGCCTATGTGCACGAAAAACCCAGTTTCAGCACATTCCTGAAGTAATTACAGTACAAACATCTTTTAAATTTCACCAATGATTAAATACCTCTTTAAGAATCCCCAACTTCAATATTATTAGAAATGATAGTAGGCCTAAGTATTTAAAGATATAAGCACTTTTTCCGCCATTCAGGGCGCGAACACTGTTCACGCCCCTTTTGCCCGGAAGGAAAATGTGTGCAAGTGGGTCCGTTTTGCCTGGCAGAAGGGCGCGAAAGCACTCAGCGCTTAAACGTGTAATGGAAGAAATGGATACTGCCTTCAGCTCGTTTAGAATTATGATTGATATTTGACTAAAAACTAAGATTATGGTAAAAGTAGCTTAGAAAAAGTTTTAGAATGCTGTACTTGCTATACTTGTTAAAATACTACTTGTTACAATACGTTAATAAGCGGGATGCTTATCGTAATTCAAACTATTAATCATAATCGCATATAATATTAAATACCAAAGCTTTGTATTTAACCACAGAGCATATTTTAGCCTAGATGTAGAATATTTTGTAGTTTAAGTGTGTATTCAATAGTTATTCATATTTATTCATTACATTCTCATTCATTGTTGTGATACTTTTGTGTGTTAGTGGTACCATACACGATTAGCATTTAATGCTATTTTCTGGTCCCATTTATCCTTTCAATGTTAAACATTCACATTTGATTGTAATATTTATGTACTTTTTGTTTGGATAATAAACTTCAAACTCAACTCAAAACTCAACTCATAATTTCCTGAAAACGTGTTCCCCTGCATGGTTTGGAAAACTCGAAAAGAACAAAACTTAAAATCTATAACAAAAAGAACCATTTTGGTTCATAATATTTCTAAAACTAATCTAGGCTACGACTAAAATATTCATTTTAGATTTTATACTTAAAAATCTTTATCACCAAGTTTGAGCCTTGTATCTCTAGTGTTTCTTGAGATATCGCGATAACAAGGCTATATCTAGAATTTAAAAAATTGAATTCTGTTACCCAAAATTGGATCAGATTGTCTTCCTATGTTGATACATATTATCACCAAGCTTAAGCCTCATATTTGTAATGGTTCTTGAGATATCGCAATACCTGGAATTTCATAAGTTGACCTCTATGACCTTTGACCTTTGACCTAATTAATCCAAAATGTAGTCAGATTGTCGTCCTATGGTGATACATACTATCATCAGGTTTAAAGTTCATATCTCAAGTGGTTCTTGAGATATCGTGTAAACAAGAAAGCGGGACGGACGTAAGGACAGCCGGACGACCTGAAACATAATGCCTCCGGCACCAGCTTCGGTGGTCGAAGGGAAGAAAAAAAAGAGGGAATTACAAATTCCCTCTTTTTTTACTGTAAAGAAAGCAAACAGCTACACTCCCAGGATAAAACTAATTATATACCAGTACTTATAGGGGTTCTAGGACCATTACCCCCTGGACAATCACCCCCCCAGGCCAATTACGAGCGGGTCAATTACCCCCCACCAAGGACTACCCCCCAGAAAATTACCCCCCTGAAAAATTACCCCCAAGGACAATAACCCCCTAGGACAATTACCTCCTAGGACAACTTCCCTTTTGGACAATCAGAAAAAAAAAGGGGGGTTATTTTTGTGCGGGGGTAATTTTCCAGGGGTGATTGTCCAATTGCAAAGGGTAATTGTCCTGATACGAACAATAGGCAACAATACCAGTTATCAAAACCTTGGCTATATCGTCATCCGAGTCACTGGGGACAAACTTGAGACGTACCTTAATTTCCAGCAATCTTTCTTAAGGCTCCACGGTTGGGAGGTTTTCAAAAGAAATCTATTGTCCACGATGCGAAACAATGCAAAGCTTCACACAGAACATTTCTACATGGGGGATTTCTTTCCACCACACATTTCAAATGATGCGAAAAATACTGGCTAGGACACTATTTCAAACGACATAATATTCTGTATTCTTAGTCTCTTTTCTATCATTAGTATGATAAATAATATGACTCAAAACACTATAAAACTGTCTATATATTCCTCATGGTGTGAGTCCCCTTTGCGTATTAAAATCATCAAATTGCCTACAGGAGGGGACTTACACCACGAGGAATATACTCCTCGTGATCCGAGTCCCCCTCTATGAGAAATTTGATGATTTTAACATGCAAGGGGGACTCACACCATGAGGAATATATAGACAAGTTTTATAGTGTTTTTTAGTCAGATTCTTTTGATTTTAGTGATAAGCTATAACAGCAAATATTCATTTAACATCTCTAGGTAACTTCAATATGACCCAAAACACTATAAACACAGTTTTACAGTGTTTTTCTTAATAGGCCTAATAGACAAATTGTCTTGACTAAATAAAGCAATAATATGATTTATAAAAAATTATAATGAAAGTAATATTTCGTCTTTAATAACCGTTAAAGGCATGATGAAATTAATCAATATAATATTCATTCATTCAGCCTAATCACAACTAGGCGTTGTGGCGTGCGCCTGTAATCCAGCTAAAAGTGGAAGTTACAAACTGATTCAGCCGAGGACGCAGGTTCGAAACTGAGTCACGTCTTTCGGATGGTGACGTTAAAGGTCGGTCCCCAGACGTAAATAATCATATCTGATTGATACACGTCTGTAAAAACCCAATCACACACACACTAATCAATGCTTGACTAAAGAAATGTGAATTATAGTTTGCTTTATTTAGTGAAGGACTTCTAATAGGCCTACTAGATAGATTGGCTCGACTCAATAAAGCAATAATATCATTAAACGCATGCTTTGATGGATGCAATTTTGGAAGGTAGGACATGTTTATGCAGAGTTAAAAAGTGTCCGTGGATCCGAGTCCCTGGGGACTTAGATCCCGATAATGCCAAAACTTTGTACATGTACTTCTCTCTAGAGGCAGGGCCCGCGCTACTGCTAAATGCGAGACCACATTTACCTAAAAGCACAATTTAGCGAACCTAAATCAGCATAGTATAGATTAGATGCAAATTACCAAACAAAATAAGTCTCATGCACATTGTTATTAGTGTAACATATTTCTAAAGTTTGTGGCAGATTTGTTTTGTAGAGCAATATATAGGCAAGGGTCGCGTCAAGTTGCATTTTTGCGTCCCGGACTCACCAAAAACCAAATCTCACGTACAAATTTTGCAAAAGCGATGAGTAATTGCGTCCTGTAGGACGCAACAGAAATTTCCAGGTTGGTTTCCGGAAGCTGGAGAAGAATCATTTTCGCACAGTGCCCCCCCCACACTTTTTCAGGTACTTTTCCTTTTCGAGTGCCCCTTTTAACATAGGAAAATGCCCCCTTTTACTTCAGATAAGTGCCCCTTTTTATTTCTAATATTTGTCCGTTCCAAGTTCTTAATAATTGCCTCTTACCACTTCTGATAATTAGGTGCCCCCTTCACCTATGATAATTGCCTCTATACAAATCTGAGAGGTGCTCATTTTACTTCAACAAGTGCCCTTTTCTTTTATAATAAGTGCCATTTTTCACCTCTGATAAGTGCCCCTTTTTATTTTGACATGTTCCCCCCTTTCCTTTCTAATAAGTGCCCTTTTTTCCTTCTGATAAATGCCCCATTTCTTTGTTAATAAGAGCCAATTCCCTTTCTCATAATGCCACTTCTGACACCTCTGACACCTCTGATAGATACCTGTATTAAAATCTCATAGATGCCTGTTTTCCTTCGACAAGTGCCAATTTTCCTTCGTACTAAGTGCCCCTTTCAATTCTCACAAGTGCCTCTATTCATCTTAGGTGAGTGCCGCTTTTCAGGTACAAGAAGTGCCCCTTCACCTCTTATAATTGCCTCTTTTCAAATCTGAGAGGTGTCCGTTATATTTTGACAAGTGCCTCTTTTCTTTTGTATGCTCTTTTTTTCATTCTTATAAGTGCCCCAATTCATCTCCGATGAGTGCCCTTATTCAAATTTGAGAGGTGCCCCCTTTAACTATGTAATACGTGCCCCATTTTTCTTCTGATAATTGCCCTTTTTCTTTTGTAATAAGTGCCCCTTTTCCGTTGTCATAAGTGAATTTGTCCAGCTCTGGTGAGTGCCCCTTATTAAGTGCTCGGAGTGCCCCATATCACCTAGAGCTGGTAATTTTCCTTTTTACTTTGACATGTGCTCTTTTTCTTTTTTAATAAGTGTCCTTTTCCGTTTGGATATGTGCCCTCTTTTCCTTTCCCCATAAAATGTGCTCCTATAATTTAAAGCGATTAAGAGCAACTTTTTCTTGAATTTCACCCAAAGCCGGCTCGCTACGCTCGCTCGCATCTACAGTACACATGATATAATTATGTTTCTCATTAAAGATCGTTTCAGTCTTTCATGATTAGATTATGCTTAAAACAACATCAGGATTGTCTTTTCCTCTTTATAAATACCCGGTATAAGATGTATTTTTTTGCACTGCGACCTCTCAAATCTCTAAAAATTTTGCTCGCTCACTTCACTCGCTCGCAAAAAAATATTCATACCATCACACCCAACTGCAAAGTAGATATATGATGCTTAAGCAGTATCTTGGACCATGTAAAGAGAGAAACAAACGTTGAAATCATCCCTGATAATGTAATCACAATGTAGGGGTATATACCAACGTCTAAAAATTGTATATTTTCGGTTTGAGGTTTCCCTTTGTAGTTGCCCTTTTTGTTGGTGCCCCCCCCCCCCTTTAATGATGCTCCGCCGCCCCTAGCTGGCCTGCTTAAATCCCCGAGCTTCCGGGGGCTCTTCCCCTTGGACCTCATGCCAATTTACGCTCCGCTCTACCTGATCATTTATATTATACTTTAGCCCCCCACTTTGAAAAACGTAGCGCGGGCCCTTAGAGGTAATACATGTTCCCATGTATGTATTTAAAGATACTATGTCCCTTTTGCAGCAAACATCAAACTCTGTAGAACTTTGCAGAAATTATGAATATGTCATGTACAGTATGTCCTATCTGTGAAATTTAAGCGTTAGCAGTGTCCTAGTATTCAAGTTATGCAAGGAAACCTGTTTACTTTCTAGACTTCCCTGTCAGACACAATTGAGTGACTGACTGACATCTTTTTTTCTTTGGTAATAACATGTACATAAAATGAGAGCTGTAACAGGTACATGAGCATTAATTTGTCTACATCAATAACCCACTAATTGTAATGGCCAAAATTAAACTGATTGAATCTTTGTGCAGCACAAAACGTATGACCATTCGGTACAAGGGTCTGAAAATTCGACTATTACTTAGGTGATTGCGCGCGCGCGTAAACACAAGTACAGTTCATACAACGAGCTAGGCCGTCTCGTTCCAAATTTATTGAGTTATATAATTTTCTCAACAAACAAAAAAGCAAAAAATAAAAGGATGGAGAAAGAAACAAATCCTAAAAATAGCCATTTATGACATTTAATTGTACATATATATATATATATATAAATATATATATGTGAGGGGATGAGAAATAACCCTTTCTTTATAATGCAAATTAGTCAGGGACAAAAGGAATGTAGCTAAAGAGGAGCGATATGCTCCAGTGGACATACACTCACTGCATGCAGGAAAAAGCTCATACATGCAGTGAGCAGATGAGACTGGCTGTAGCTGCATGTGCCTACATGAAGCGGTAATCAATGTCTCATCCTGATATTCTTGATGTATATAGTTGATTTTGGACACCTTAATATCAACTGAAGTGACCTCAGTCAAGGGTCTTCTACCCTCTTTTGTTTGATTTGAACATGATGAAATAAAGATTGGCCTCATACCCAATATAACCGCAAAAACAACTGCTTCGTCTGATTTATGACTTTGATCCCCTATCCTCACATTTGGTAGTACGGATGGGGTGCGGTTTCTCTTCAGATAACTGAGAACTATTGGCTTGGCCAGGTGTGTAACGATCAAGGAGTAAAAGACAAAAGAGGGTAGGAAGATGACGACCATGGAAGAGATGAGGGAGGAGCTGGAAAAGCTGTCATTGGAGCTGAAAAGTAGGGAAGTGTATTTCCCGCCCAAGGAAAAGAAAATCAGGCCCTTTAGTGGCACTGAAAACATGCTGGTCTCAGATTTTGTGGAGGACATTAAGGCAGGAATTAAACTTCGAAAGCTGACGGGTGAGAGTGCTATTGACTACGTGCTAGCTCACCTGGAAGGATCTGCAAGGCAGGAGGTGCAACATCGCCCAGATAGAGAAAAGAAGGATGCTGATTCAATAATGAACATCTTATTGGAAGCCTTTGGGGACAAGCTGAATGCTAGTCAACTAATGCGGCAGATATATAACCGAGTACAAAATGAAGATGAGTCTGTGGCACAGTACGCATATGCCTTACTTGCATTGGCGACTCGATTGCAACGCAAACCAGGAGCTCCGGAATCGAAGAATATCATCAAAGAACAGTTTAAAGATGGGTTGAGTGACCCAGTACTCAGGAGGGAAGTGAAGCGGTTGTTTAAAGAAAAGCCAGAATTGTCTTTTCTAGAGGCACGAGACTGGGCGGTGGAGATGGATGAGGAAGAACTTAAGGGCACCAACCCACGCAAAAAGAAATGCACCACCTACCAGGCCGAAGCCACAGCCGGGATGGGAAAGATGGTAGAGGGGCTCACTGCAGCGATCAAAGGCCAAACAGAGCTACTTGACAAGATGATAGTACAGCAGGGCATTTTCAATTCTCGTCTAAGTCAGTTAGAGGAGACGCAGGACAATGCCAGGAGATTCAGGAGACCTCCTCTAGACAAGAATAAGATTGAGTGCCACCGATGCCACCGCATGGGTCATTATGCAAGGGAGTGTGAGAGTCCTCATCCTGGGGGCAATCCACGTACACAGAGGGCTGGACAGTCAAACAGTCAGCAACAGCAACAGGGAAACTGAATACACCCAGGGCTGAGAGCCAAGCCCTGGGTGTCTCTGCAGAGTCAGAGAGATTTGAAAGGGGCTCTGGAAATGGAGAACGAAACATGCTCATTGGTATTTGCCCCACAAGCGTAATATTTATTAATGGGGTGGAACTCACTAGTGTGGTAGACTGTGGGTCTCAAGTCACAACCATCACTTCCAATTGCTTCCAGCGATCATTTCCGCCGTCGACCCTAAAGAAGTTAAACTGGATTTCTCTTAGTGCAGCAAATGGGACAGATATTCCTTACTCTGGATATTTTGAGGCTGATGTGACTATTGCTGGCATTACAGTTCCGAAAAGAGGTATTCTAGTAACAAATACATCACATAAACCAAAACATCCCATTTTGCTCGGAATGAATGTTCTGCAAGGTTTGCCAGGTGAGACCTTAGCAGCCGTAATTGGAGCTGATGCGTCAGTTGTCACAAGCAAGAATTGGATCGACAAGAAAAGTACTGTGGGCCTTGTTCGTGTTGCTGGAAGAGGGAAGATGAGAGTCCCAGCTCGATCAATACAAGCCATAGAGGTGACAGGACCCACTTGTCCTACCCAAACCGCGGTAATTGTGGACCAAATTGTGCAAACTCCGAAGGGAATCATCCTCAGTCCGACTCTGGCTCATTCGTGTAGGGGGAGAATAACTGTACAATTATACAATACCACAGATGAGGATATCTTCTTAAATCCCAGAACTCCAATTGGATCTCTTCAACTTGCATCGATGATCGATGACAATAGTGTCTTGTGTCAAAGAATGGTTGCAAGTGGGGACCAACAAACTGATACAGGTAGAATGAAGCTGCTAGAGACACCTGGACTACTATGGCAAGGACTGAGTGAGGAGCAGAGACAACAAGCAGAAGCCCTGTTGTTACGAAATAGTGATGTCTTTGCTGCCTCGGAAGAGGACTTGGGCCATACGGAAACGGTAACCCACCAAGTCAGAACAGTAGATGAGGAGCCTGTTAAGCTTCCTTACAGGCGTATCCCCCCATCCCAGCTGGAAGAAGTTAGAGAGCATATCCGAAAGCTACTGGAGAAAAAGGTTATCAAGGAAAGTACAAGCCCTTATGCATCACCAATTGTATTGGTTCGCAAAAAAGATGGTTCATTGAGGCTATGTGTGGACTACCGCAAATTGAATCAGAAAACTAGGAAAGATGCCTATCCAATACCAAGGATTGACGAATCAATGGATGCGTTACATGGCGCACAATGGTTTTCGACACTTGATCTCTTGTCGGGCTATCACCAAGTGGCTATGGATGAGAGGGACCAACACAAGACAAGCTTCACAACACCCTTTGGCTTATACGAATATGTACGTATGCCTTTTGGATTGTGCAATGCGCCAGGAACGTTCCAGCGTCTAATGCAAATTTGCCTAGGGGACCAGTTCTTCTCGTCTGTCTTGTGCTATCTGGACGACATTTTAGTGTATTCGACTACCTTTGAAGAACAGCTTGAAAGACTAGACCGTGTATTTGACAGACTTCGCAAGCATGGACTAAAGATCAAGCCCTCAAAATGTGAACTGTTCCGTCCAGAAGTGAGGTATTTGGGCCATAAAGTTTCAAGAGAGGGCGTGCAGACAGATCCGGACAAGATAGAGGTGGTGAGGAGCTGGCCAACACCAAGGAATCTGAAAGAGCTACGCTCTTTTCTGGGGTTCTGCTCCTTCTATCGACGATTTGTGAAAGGATTTTCACAGATTGCTGGCCCCCTGCACAGTCTGGTTGCCATCCAAGTTGAGAAGAGGAAAGAAAGAAGAACAACACCCTTTACGTGGGAACCAGAACACCAGGCGGCATTTGAGGAGCTCAAAGAGAAGCTATGTCAACCGCCAGTGCTTGGATATGCAGACTTCACAAGACCATTTGAGCTCGAGGTTGATGCAAGTCTACAGGGACTAGGAGCTGTTCTTTTCCAGAGGCAAGGTGGTAAGCGTCTGGTAATCGCTTATGCCAGTCGAACGCTCAGAGGTGCAGAGAAGAACATGGAAAGATACTCCAGTATGAAGCTTGAACTACTGGGGATGAAATGGGCAATTTCAGAGAAATTCAGAGATTATCTTATCGGGAGTACATTTACAGTGTTCACAGACAATAACCCTCTGGCTCATCTTAACTCGGCGAAACTTGGGGCTGTAGAACAGCGATGGGTTGGCGCTCTCTCTGCATTCAACTTTGATGTACAATACAAACCTGGAGCGTCAAACATGGTAGCGGATGGATTATCTCGTCGCCCCCATGCATCACCCGACACTGCAGAAGAGGCGATATATACTTCTGATGGATGTTGTATGGTAGTGGGAGCTACTCGGTTGCCAGAGGAACTCCAGCACACTCATGTCTATTCCCAATCTATCCAAGACGAGGGAGAAATGCAGGATAATGAGGAACCTTCTCCTACGCCTGCCCCATTTCCGAACTATTCAAGGGAACAGTTGGAAGAATTTCAGCTTCGAGATCCAACTATCAGCAAATTCCGATACTACTGGGAGAGGAAAGAAAAGCCAAACAGAGAACAGAGGGCTATAGAAGACGAAAGTGTAATACTTCTCTTGCGGCAGATGGAGAAGATAAGAGAAAAGGGTGGTCTCTTATACAGAGTCTGTGACTTCCCAGGTCGAAATTCCCATAGAAACCATTAGAAACCAGTAGAGACATTCTAATGGTTTCTACTGGTTTTCAAGAGACCAGTAGAGTCTAATGGTTTCAGTAGGAACGGTAAAGTAAAACCATTAGAAACCTTTACAAACCAGTAGAGTCTAATGGTTTGAAGACCAGTAGAAACCAATAGAAACCAGTAAGATCTAATGGTTTGAACATGGGTGTAAAAATACTAAGTAAAACCAGTAGAAACCTTTACAAACCAGTAGAGTCTAATGGTTTTGAAGACCAGTAGAAACCAATAGAAACCAGTAGGATCTAATGGTTTGAACATGGGTATAAAAATCCTAAGTCAAACCAGTAGAAAACTTTACAAACCAGTAGAGCCTAATGGTTTTGAAGACCAGTAGAAACCAGTAAGATCTAATGGTTTGAACATGGGTGTAAAAATACTAAGTAAAACCAGTAGAAACCTTTACAAACCAGTAGTGTCTAATGGTTTTGAAGACCAGTAGAAACCAATAGAAACCAGTAGGATCTAATGGTTTGAACATGGGTATAAAAATCCTAAGTCAAACCAGTAGAAAACTTTACAAACCAGTAGAGCCTAATGGTTTTGAAGACCAGTAGAAACCAGTAAGATCTACTGGTTTGAACATGGGTGTAAAAATCCTAAGTCAAACCAATAGAAACCTTTACAAACCAGTAGAGCCTAATGGTTTTGAAGACCAGTAGAATCCAATAGAAACCAGTAGGATCTAATGGTTTGAACATGGGTATAAAAATCCTAAGTCAAACCAGTAGAAAACTTTACAAACCAGTAGAGCCTAATGGTTTTGAAGACCAGTAGAAACCAGTAAGATCTACTGGTTTGAACATGGGTGTAAAAATCCTAAGTCAAACCAATAGAAACCTTTACAAACCAGTAGAGCCTAATGGTTTTGAAGACCAGTAGAATCCAATAGAAACCAGTAGGATCTAATGGTTTTAACATGGGTGTAAAAATCCTAAGTCAATTTAAACCAGTAGAAAACTTTACGAACCAGATGATTCTAATGGTTTTGAAGATCAGTAAAATCCGATAGAAACCAGTAGGATCTAGCGCCTATGGAGTATACCAATGTTTATTTAAACCCCCAAACCAGGAGTTAGAAACTCTCCATAAGTCATTATATTAATAGTTTTAATTTACAGATTGTGCAACATCTAATTGACATGCACCATATAAGGTCTGCAATATTGATCAAGACTACAAGCCCCAAAACCCCAAAATGCGACTCCCGCCTTTTTGAACAGCTGCAATAGTACTCTGTGTGTACGTATATAACCAAGCCATGCAGTGAAAGCATGTGCACAGTGCATGTGCGCGCGTATACCATGCCTGCCTTGAGTACACACACATACACACAATACTATACTATAGCCATTCCTCAACTGCTACACAGAGCCAGCGACAGGAGCTAGAGCAGAGTGGCAAAATCTTTTTGAATACTTCCGTTTTCCCTTCTATTCTACATTATGGGTAAGTCTTAGATTTACCTAATTTATTTACAATATATATAGTAACTGTTTTCTGTTCTGAAAGGTAGTAATGTATGATTGTGAACTAGTAGTAGGAGTGCTTATTTCCAACGCCTAGATGAGAAATGTATTGTATGATCCCATGCATGTGCATGCATCTATGTATAGGATCTTGATGGGATGCATGGGGCATCATTCAAAGCAAAGTTTGTGCATTTACCTACACATGGCTTTAACTCTGCTGTAAGTAATGTCAATTTTGAGAACTGAGTGCTTTATTCTTTTTAAAAATAAAGTGCGCTGCATGAGAAGCATAAACGCTAACTCCAGGGAGCTCCAGAGCTCGTAGTCGTACAGGAAAACGATTCAAACAGCGGATTGGGCTGCATTTTTCGAAATGTGAACTAGCTTGTGAATAAGTAGGGGTAGACCTAGATCTAGATATATAGTAATTACAATTTTGACTTCCCAACCACTTGAAATTATAATTTGAAAAAGTCTTTGATGCTGGGAAAAAGGGTGATTCTTCGTCCTAACCCGACAATCGGTTCATCCATGTTGTATCATTGATTCAACAAAAATGTTGAAGAGAAAGTATGCATGCTCTAGCTGTAGCAGCGCAGCAAATATGAATATTCATGATATAGAGCGCCGTTCACTCAAAATTGCTGAAGAATCGAAGAAAGAGAGCCCTTCTCAACCTCGTGCATATTCAGCAATTTCGAGCGAACAGCGCTCTATATCATGAATATTCTTATTTGCTGCGCTGCGCATGCGTATTTTCTCTTCGCCATTTTGAATCGACGATGCAACATGGATGAATCGTCAAATTAGGACGAAGAATCGCCTTTTTCCCATCGAAGACTTCTTCATATTATAATTTCAAGTGGTTGGGACGATGCTCAGAGGAGTCGAAAAACATTGTAAGTCAAAATTGTAATTACTACCTCTTCACATTCGAAAAATTGTCGCCCAATCTGCTATTTGAATCGTTTTCCTGTACCGACGTCGGAGCTCCCTGGAGTTACTTAAACAGTATTTTTATTTAATTTTCTAGTCTATCTGTTTCAATTTTGATTATTTCAATTTAAACAAATTAAATTTATATTCCTTAAATTCCATTTTAAACGACAAACGACTGATGTGGAAGACTAGTCAACGCTGAGAAAGCCCCCCCCGCTTAACCCGAAAGGGTGCGTTAAGGCGGTTCTCCGTTCTCAACGCACCCTTTCGCGACAAGCGGGGGCTTTCTCGAAAGGGTGAACGCACCACACCATTTCGATGTTAGCCATGTCAAATAACCTTAAACAAGTACTTTAACAAAATGTATGTACAGAGTTTAGACAGCAATTAAGTGTATCGGAGAAAAACTTCACCTCTGAAGACGTGTACAAAGTTCTTTCACCATAAATGTATAATCAGTTCATGGTGTGTTCCTATATATACAGAAGCCTTTATCTGGAAATAAATGGTTAGACCGTAAATGGTTAACAAAATTATTCACAAACAGGCTGTACAAAGAAGTTTGTAGCTGTAGGCCTACGTGTGTTGCACATGCAACCATTCAATTTGTTTTAACTTTATTTATTTTCTTATTAATTGTAGGCATCTTTTGACATCTTTCATCAAAGCAGTGGATTCAAAGCACATTGTGGCCACAGTATATTGACGTGAGACCATGCACAATATGCTACTTTCTCTCAACCTTCTGGATCAGCATTCAGCAGCCTCGTGACACAGTTGAAGCCACATTATCGGTAATTGTGTAGATGTACTTGTATTATTTCTTTACATACCGTATATGTTTCATATTTTGCATGATCACTGATTGCATCAACAAATTGATCATTTCATTCGAAAGGCTTATTTTTCCTAAGTTTCAAATACATATAATTCAATTAATTTCAGATCACTAAAACCTGCAGGTATGTTGCAATAACCGACCATATTTTGCGAGTTTCAAACTGTGTTCTTTTCCCTCGCCAGCATAGGTCAATAGAACTTTGATTCTACTCTCATTAGCAAACTAGAATTGTATTGATGATTATTTACAAAAAATCCTGAATCACGTTTTGCATTGCCAACAAATGTTTAAAATGCAAAGGTATGTTTATATTATGTTTGTGAGCAATGAGAGATTATTTCTGATGAATCTTTGAAGCAGTACTTTTCTGACAGAATTCATTATTTAATTCATTGTTTACGTTCCAGTTTTAAAATTTATAACAGTTTTTCTTAACTTGTATTCCTTTCTTTTTGCTTTATTCATGCATTAGAATTCTTTGCGTACCCTGGATCAAGCAGCACTTGCATTATACAGCAGATTCCACCCAAAAGCTAAACCATGAGTCCAAGCTGAAGAGGATATTTCCAAAATGAGGTCGATCTACACACATCCGATAGCATAACTGCAAGAAAATTTCAGGTTATTTTCCCTTCATTATAGAGATAGAGAGATGGGGTGAGTTATATAGCCACGAACCTGAATAGCTTAGCTGTAGAACTGAAATGCCCATTCATGTCACTTGCAATTTTAATGAATTGCAGGGTTTACAAACTGACATATTAATGATTTGGGTAAAAGATCTCAGTATTTGTGTATATTTGTTATTACTAATATGAAGTAGACCTGTTTCATAATGCTTATGTAGTAGATCAGTCTCATGCTCACCCCACCCCCTTTGTATTAATATGTCAGTTCCTAAAACCTGTGGCAAATCATATAAGTTGGTCATAGAGAAAAGTTGAGTGAGGTAAATGCAATACAAATCGATTCCATTCTTAAGCACTTAAGACTTATCCAGGTATGGCACGTGAACCGCCAAAAAAATCATAAATGCTGCAGTAACATGTGATTAGGCCATTTTCTTTATACAATCAAATCAAAGTGCCGCGTAACAAATTATCTCATTCACCTGTTAATAATAATTGTATTTCAATAGTCAAAATGCAAACATTATGTGTTGTTAGGTAGGGCAACCCATAATGTGTCATACCTAGCAACAAATAATGTATTCAATTTGCATTCTGAGTTTTCTGACTATTTAAATACATTTATTTGTAACAGGTGAATTGAATAATTGGTAATGAGGCACTTAACAAGGACCTATGCAATGATTTGATTACAGTACGAAAATGACCTATTTATATGGATAGGAAATCTTTGAACTGTTACATGTCGTTTTCTGAAAGTTCATAATTTTATAAATTCTGAAGGGTTCATAATTCTAAAAATTTAATAGGGTTCATAATTCTGAAAATGAACTAGGATTCGTAGTTCCAAAAATGAAATGTTCATAATTCCTAAAAATTAAAAAGGGCTCAATACTTCCAAGTTCCAAAGGTTTATTATTCTGAAAATGCGAATAGAACCCTGTATCCTTTTCGAATTACGAACCTTCAATATAATGAATCCTATTTCATATTCAAAATAATGACACCATTCCATTGCGGAATTATGAACCCTATTTCAATATCGTTATTAACATCCCTTTTCAAATCCAGAATTACGCACCCTATTTATTTTTCGAATTATGAAATCTATTTCATTTTTAAATTCAAACCTTCTAAAATATGAACCATATATTTCATTTGTTTATCAAATTTCAGGAGGAAAATGAAATTTGTCATAATACACTGTACTATCAAGTTACATATCAATCTTTTACATGTACTTTGACAATCTACAGGTAAAAATCATGCTTTGCGTTATCATTTGTGATTTATTCTCCAAATTTCAGCAAAATTGCATGCTCATTGTTTCTACTCAAGATGGCTATCATTAGAAATCTATTGCAAATTTCCAAACCTACTCCAAATTGTCAAGATTGATTTCTCTTTGTTAAAATTGGCCATAATTTTTAGACAATAATTAGCCAATTTAACATTGTTTTATTATTTCTTCTTTTGTTGATGAAATATGTATTTTAAAAAAAAACCTTCATGTAAGCTGTTAACCTCGTTTTTTAAGCGTTCATGTACAGTAATTGTAATCACTATAATGATGTATGATATTCTGACAGATAATAAAATGATACACTCTTAAGTGTTAAATATGATAAAGATGAATCAACATGATTGTGATGTGTTTTGTTAACAGACATTTGCGAGGGAAGTGGCTGAACCTTGAGAAAATGGTTGTGTTGAAAGTGAACTTCATGCCAGCTCCTGTCATTTTTGTGTCTACTTTGCAGACCAGCATGCTCTTACAAAGTTATAAAAAAAAACAAGGGCTGGCAGATTTTGTGAGAAGTACTGTGTTGGAAGTGCATTGAGGTAGTAGAATTTCAACTGATCAAAAAATGTCAACCATGCAATGTAACCAATGCTATGGTTCAATTGGGGATTCCTACTTGTTTCTACTGGTTTTCTACTGGTTCCATTGGGGATTCCTATACTTGTTTTCTACTGGTCTCCTAATGGTTTCTGTATGGATTCCAACTGGTCTCCTAATGGTTCCAGGACTTTTTCTACTGTTCTAATGGTTCCAGCACTTCTTTTCTACTGGTCTCCTAATGGATTCCTACTGGTCTCCTAATGGTTCCAGCACTTCTTTTCTACTGGTCTCCTAATGGATTCCTACTGGTCTCCTAATGGTTCCAGCACTTCTTTTCTACTGGTCTCCTAATGGATTCCTACTGGTCTCCTAATGGTTCCAGCACTTCTTTTCTACTGGTCTCTAATGGATTCCTACTGGTCTCCTAATGGTTCCAGCACTTCTTTTCTACTGGTCTCTAATGGATTCCTACTGGTCTCCTAATGGTTCCAGCACTTCTTTTCTACTGGTCTCCTAATGGATTCCTACTGGTCTCCTAATGGTTCCAGCACTTCTTTTCTAATGGTTTCTGTATAGGTTCCTACTGGTCTCCTAATGGTTCCAGCACTTCTTTTTTTACTGGTCTCCTTATGGTTACTGTATGGAATCCTACTGGTCTCCTAATGGTTCCATTAGGGGTTTCTACTGGTGTTCTGCTGGTTCCAGTAACCTTTTTTCTACTGGTTTTCTAATGGAAAAGCGCCACTTTCCATATTGAAACCAGTAGAGAATTGACCAGTAAAAACCAGTAGAAATCTCTACTGGTTTTCTCTACTGGTTTCTATGGGATTTTCGACCTGGGTAATTGGAAAATGTTTGGCAGTTACTTCTACCCAGAGTACTCATCAAGGATGTACTAAAGGCTTGCCATGACCAGACAGGACATCAAGCTGTGAAAAGAACTACAAGCCTAGTTAGGAGTCGATGTTACTGGCCAAGGATGACGATACACATCAAAGATTGGTGTAATCAATGTGATCGATGTACCAAGGCGAAAAATCCACCGAGGATCAGAGAACCCATGAGGGGATTGACAGCTTCTCGCCCAAATGAATTGCTGGCTGTTGACTTCACTCTACTAGAACCAGACTCAACAGGCAAGGAAAATGTTCTTGTCATGACTGATGCATTTTCCAAATATTCATTGGCAGTCGCAACTAGGAATCAAACAGCTGAAACCACGGCGAAGGTACTTGTAAGAGAATGGTTCAGCAAGTTTGGGGTGCCGCATCGACTCCATTCAGACCAGGGGCGTAATTTTGAGTCGTCGCTTATCCAATCCTTGTGTCGACAGTACGGAATCTACAAATCACATACAACACCCTACCACCCAGAGGGTAACGGTCAAGCCGAGAGGTTTAACAGAACATTGCATGATTTACTAAAAACACTCCCTCCCGAAAAGAAACGTCGATGGTCAGAATTTCTTCCAGAAGTAATCTATGCCTACAATGCAACCCAGCATGCCTCAACTGGTTTCGCCCCTTTCTACATCATGTTTGGGAGGGATCCCAAACTTCCAGTTGACTTCCTACTGGGTGAAGAGTCGCAACACGACACTCCTAATGTGAATGACTGGCTGGCTAACCACACCAAGGTTCTACAATGGGCTTACCAAAAAGCAGGGGAGAGACTTGATCATGAAGCAGCTTATCGCAAGGCACACTACGACAAATCTGCCAAAGAGAGACCACTGACTGTTGGCACCAGAGTGTACCTAAGGAGCCATCCTCAAGGTAGACATAAAATTGCTGATGGGTGGCAATCAACAGTATACAAGGTTGTATCCCGACCAGGAGAGGGAGCAGTCTATGCTATTGAGAAAGCAGATGGCAGTGGTGGTCCACGGACTGTCAACCGAAGGGAGCTAAAGGTGTGCCCAGTCAGGGAACAATCGGACCCTGTCATTCCCAAAACCAGACAGGGGAGAACACGCAATACCCCCCAAGAGCAGACTGATAGCATTTCTGATGACTCCAGCTCAGCCATTGAAATAGTGGTGAGGGATCTACCAGCCGAGTCCACTGACGAACAGCCTGAATTACATGTCTGGACCCCTGAACCAGAATCCAGTGATGAGGACGACCCCCCCTCCCCGTCTACACCAGAAATTAGTGAAGAGGATGACCCCCTTTCCCCACCTCCACGTCTACGTCGAAGCCTGAGGCCGACGAAAGGGAAACACCGCAATCCTCTCCGTCTACCTCGGTCTGCAGCGACAGCTAACGTCATTAATGGTAATGCCAGAGTAAAGCCCAGAGCACAGAACGAACATAGTGGAGTTTTGATTGACAGACTCCAAAGTGGTATTAATCGCCAGTTACATTGGGATGAAACCTCTACGTCATATTAATAGCAACTCTTACTACCTGATATGGAACTATTATTGGAGAAAGTGGTTGGAATCTTGTGGACGATATCAGCGTTTGTGAACAAAACTTTAATCAATGTTATTGAAGAAAACAGTGGTAGTGGGAATATTGATTGATAAGATGTGTTTGTGAACACACACACATTAATTATAGTTTTGTTGTTTTCATACAGGTTTAGGAAAGAAATGTATTTAAAGTTGGGATTTGGGGAGGAGAATAAGTTTGGATGTATATCTGAAGAAGTATATATGTTTACTTTGAGACAAGGACAAAGTTATACTGTACATGTATTTTGGTACCTAGTATGCAACTACATGTATATGGAAAGCTAAAAAAAAAAAAAATAAAAAAAAATAGTGCTCATGAGTTTTGTTTAAGTTATATATTATTATTAGAATTATGCCAAGTTTGAGGACAAACTTGAATTATAGCAGGGGAGATTGTGAGGGGATGAGAAATAACCCTTTCTTTATAATGCAAATTAGTCAGGGACAAAAGGAATGTAGCTAAAGAGGAGCGATATGCTCCAGTGGACATACACTCACTGCATGCAGGAAAAAGCTCATACATGCAGTGAGCAGATGAGACTGGCTGTAGCTGCATGTGCCTACATGAAGCGGTAATCAATGTCTCATCCTGATATTCTTGATGTATATAGTTGATTTTGGACACCTTAATATCAACTGAAGTGACCTCAGTCAAGGGTCTTCTACCCTCTTTTGTTTGATTTGAACATGATGAAATAAAGATTGGCCTCATACCCAATATAACCGCAAAAACAACTGCTTCGTCTGATTTATGACTTTGATCCCCTATCCTCACATATATATGAATAAATAATTCATAAAATAGTGTGTGGCAAAAATAGTCAACTGTGACTAATTGCCAAACAAAATTAAATCAAGAAGAAGAAGCAAAAATGTCGATTCAACAACTATGGTCATTATTTTCCCACAAAAAGCCATTTTCAAACCCTTTCGGCTTTCGTTTTGAGGGAAGTTCTATATAAGTATTGTCTTTTAAATGCCCTTGGAATTGAACCTTTTCATTTTTTTTACCTGCAAATGGACATATAGACAGAAATAACCGTCTGATATGGGTCATCCTTTAATAAAACTGACATTTGTTGACATTCCCCATACACAGACGGTACCCCATTCGGCTCGCACCGGGGGGAGAGATTGAGCCGATTTTGGCCTGCTTTTAGGTCAAAAACTTTCTCCCACGATTTTCTTTATTTAGATCTAATTTTCTGATTTATAAATCAGATACAAAAATACTGTCTATTTTTCTCCTATGTACAGTTATCAATTTTTTATGACTTATTTCTAAATGCGAAATTTACAGACTTACGTATATGAGTTATCCAATTTTTATCTCAGAACCAAGGAAACGGTACGTTCATGCATTCGAACTGGTAATCTATGACATGACCCGCCCGATATATTTCCGGGTCAACCGACCAAAACAAGCCCAATGGCCAATCAGAGCACGTGTTTGATATTGGGCTTATGAATATTCAAACATCACCGGCTCAAGCCGGGCTGACTCATACGTAGCTATTGGACGTTCGAAAAGAAAAAATGAATATTCATCAACTTAAACCAAGATGGCTGACAACAAATCTTGTTGACTACAAGACTTTCTCGGATTAATCATTAATATAGGATCTAAATGAGCAAGCTATCGTAAGTCAAAGTAGATATTTCTGTGTTATTTTTAATTTTTTTAAAGATTCAGTGTAAAATTGCAGCCAAAGTGGATATATGAAGACCTAAAGAAGAGTGAAAAACTCGTTGCATATCTCATTCATCGCGGTCCAGCCGAACTGAACCATTCATTCCCCACACTACCCCATTGACGTACTTCAGTCTATGTATAGAGGCGGTCAGAGGAGCCAGATGCAATCTCAGCGGAACAACCGTCGATATCAGAGACTGAAGCTTATAGAGGCGGTCAGAGGAGCCAGATGCAATCTCAGCGGAACAACCGTCGATATCAGAGACTGAAGCTTTCGGTCTAATGGACATAGTACCTTAATTTAAGGCCGAATGTAATCATGCAAAACAAATCCTTTTGAGGAATTCTTTTTTATCCCTGTTGCTCCGACAGGACTTAAAAAATACACACACACATCTATACATGTACTTGTACTTAGGACATGCACTTAAAAACGCATGTTTCAAGGGGATATGTCCACGAACTTATGACGGTTTCGAGTATTAATTAAACGGCCCTTGGCCCTGACGTGACAGTTGGCCCTGACGTGACAGTAGGCCCTAGATTCTCGGGTAATCGAAGGTAGGCCTAAAATGAAATACATCTCCACAAAACAAATTACGATTTACGAGAGTGATGGGTCATCACTAAACAGCAAATAGCCTTATTTATAGAAGGTTGACAAATGTTAGTTATAAGAATTTAAGAAAGTTATCCCCATATACTTACCAGATCAGATGGTAACTTCCTGTGCCTATATCGTGGTTAGGGAAACCACTCACGAGTTCGTCCTGCCGCAAGCACAAGTTCAGCTAGTGGTGGGAAGTTTGAAGGACACAAATGGGAGTGACCCAATGAGGCGCTACTGCACCGTGTACGTACGTGCGAGCGGATCGGATCGGAGCGAATGGTGGTTTCCTGTTTCACGAAAGTGTCATTTCTGTCTACTATATAGCTTGGGTAGCTTGGATGATGCAGGGAGCTGGATGGGATGAAAATCAAGATTCCTCGTCAATAGTGAGAAATTAGCTGAAAATACGACGCATTAATGACTGCGAAATTGGGATTGTTTACGGCTCCCTAGCTAATGCCACGCCCTGAATCGTGTGGGCGTGCGCTTGATTACGTCATGGGGAATCCCCTAAAATTTTACGGAATGCCAATATATATGCGGTTGTGGCATATTATTGTCTTGATGAATGGGCCATTCAAAAAGCCAATGAAAAGACGTTTTCCAAACACACACATTCCGCATTCAGTGAATTTGACCCTTTGAAAGTCAAAATTGCAGTACGCAGTTACAGTTGAGCCAGGGACAACATTAATTTTCCCTGGTTAAGCTGCATATTATGTCAACACTTAAAAATGCTCAAGGTCAACCATGATTTAATATTATAGGCCTAAAAAAAAAGATGTTGTATTCATGCCCTTTGCGACCGACCCAAAAATCTTACGGTCGGTTTTTTTTTAAAACCATTTTTTAGAAAAAAAATGTATTAAAGCATTCAAAACTGAGAAATATCAGCCCAAAGAGGGAAAAAAACAGATTTTCGACCGACCGACCCATGTTTTAATTGGCACCTAAAGGGCAATACAACATCTTTTTTTAGGCCTTATGTTGTGGCCTCATTGAACTCTCTTATCCAGGGGCGGATCTAGCTTTTTGCTAAGGGGTTGACCTAATGACGATGCGGAGCATATCGTCCACGAGCCGCGTAGCGGCCAAGCGATTTTTTGTTGTTGCTATTTTGAACCCCTGTAAGTGATGTTTTCCTGGCATCTACTAACACAATGGAGACCATAAAAAGCAGTGCATGATAACGTCTTTTTAAATCAAGTAACAGTTTAATACACATTTATACTTGCTAAGGGGGCGGTTTGACCCAATGACGATGCGGATACTGTGTGGGTCTCGGGACACAATCATGATGGCGTTTTTCTATGCACATCACATTTTCACTTGGCAGCCCAAGAGGGGCCGGGGGGTTAAACCTAGCCCCCCGTAAGATCCGCCACTGTTATCTGACCAACTCTGACCGCTTGATCGTTACTCCTGATTGTTTTGAAGATTTACGACCAAGGCAGTAGCCGGTGTTTAGTCTAGATCGATAAACAGTGATGACTGGACATCATTGGGGGCGATCACCCATGGCAGGCTATAGTACGCGACCCTGATCTTTGATTGGCAGTTCACCAGTCGTCAGCGAGCAGCTTACTGGGTCGAGTTTGACTGTTCTCATTGCAGAAATGCTCAAACCAATGTGATAAGCAGAAGGAAAAAAATCCGCATCACCACGTACCACTCTGTCCCTTTTGCAGCCAACATCAAATTCTGTAGAACTTTGCAGGAATTATGAATATGTCATGTATGTCCTATCTGTGAAATTTAAAACTTAGCAGTGTCCTAGTATTCAAATAATGCAAGCAAAAATTGTTTACCTTCTAGACTTCACTGTCAGACACTATGGACTGACTGACATCTGCTTTTCTTTGGTAATAACATACATAAAATGAGCTGTAACAGGTACATGAGCATTTTGTCTACATCAATAACCAACTACTTGTAATGGCCAAAATTAAACTGATTAAATCTTTGTGCAGCACAAAACGTACTACCATTCTGCAAAAGGGTCTGAAAATCAGACTATTAGTCAGGTGCCGATTGCAATCACTTAAGTCGATTCGACATTTAATGGTCGTTATTTTCCCACTCAAAGCCAATTTTTAGCCCTTTCGTTTTGAATTCTAAATTACTATTGTCTTTCAAATGCCGTTGGAATTAAACCTTCATTTGTTTGGCCTGCAAATGGGACACAGTACCTTTAATACAATCATGTTACATTTGCAGGCCCCGCGGAACGTTTTTCAAAGTGGGGGAGGGGGCTAAAGTATTTACGATCAGGTAGAGCAAAGCGACCGAAGCAATTAAGTGGAGCGGGGCCGGCGGGTCAAGGGGCGGAGCCAAAGGAAGCTCAAGGGTTTTAGGCATTAATTTTGATAACGGTCAGATGAGAATTCAGGGAAAAATCATGCCATTTCAGCAACATTTGTAAATCACTGGTATCGAATTAGAAATGAACCATGTTTGAATTTTATTGGGGGGGGGGGCAACTGCCCCAAGCGCCCCCGACCCCGACCCCATCAGTACGCCAGTGGTGTAAGATTAAAACATAATAGGCATAATTTTAAAGTACATGTATAACTGAAACGTTAATCAGCCAGTCATTTCCTTTTTATCTGTGCAAATACGAGTGAAAACAACTAGTGATCTACCCCGTACCCCCTCCTCTGTTGCTATTCTAAACAAAAACAAAAAACACATCTCCCAGTTCTATATACTGACATTCGATCTTTAAACAATATTTTTGCTTTTATAAATTTATTTCACCACAAATAGTGCTATTTGTGTCGAGAAGAGGTAATGATGTGTATTCCCTAGTTTTGCTTGTTATGGTTTTGATTTAAAGATTTATTTTGTATTTTTTTTTTGTTTTTTTTGTTACGACAGAATGTCTTATTTTAAGCCATGTTCTATCTCAACCTAATAATTATCAGCTATATATGTTATCTTAGGGAAGTTGCGCTTCAAACATTTCTTGTTTCTGCACTGTTCCTACTATGTATTATATCTTGATGTAACCCACTGAATTTTATTATCTGTAAACAATTATTTTACATGGTGAATAAATAAAACAAACAAAACAAACAAACATGCGTTTTCATTCATTTTCTTTTATTTTGTTACGAATATAAATTTCTATAGTTATTTTGTCCCTCTACGTACAGTATACTACAGAAAACTCAAAGCGAACACGGACCGATATATGAATAAACATGACCTTATTTGCATATGAACGTACCGACGCTGTGCGTACAGTGCGTTGCACTGTGCGACAGATGTGTAGTCTTACTTATCATATTTTGATGAAATCTCTCTTTATATGGATAAGAAACAAAGAAAATAAAATTGTATCAGTAATAAAGTATAATTTTCAGCTTTAAAAAGTAACAACTACACAGAGTATGTATGTATAATGGAGCTTTACTGCAAAATTATAGTGGTGTTTGAAGGAGCTGTCACTGGTTTCTGGTGCGTTTACAAATTCTATAAATTTTGTGTCCGCCACGTTAAAATTATCTTTGCGCAGAGGCAGTATCGTAGCCAATGAGGTTTATCCGAGGCGCGATTATTGCTAGTTGAAAACTTATCCCAATACCCCGCTCTGACGACGTGAAATACCGTCGGCTGTAGCAATTTTTCCAGATCTCCAAGGAGATCTTGCAATGAAAACCAAAGAAAGAAACATTACAACAACAGCACGCATCATGTGATTTTTGTGAACGTCAGAATTACATATCAAGCTAGATCATTGCTGTGATGACGACCTGTTCATGCCCAGACATTCGGATGAAGACAACTACTGCAGCATGCAACCGCGAATACAATCATGATGATAACAATGACATTAATGATGATAATGATTGGAGGTGCTCACTAGATATTAAATGATGATGATTATGAAGAAGAAAAAAAAATATTCATCATATCCGATTATGAAAAGCAATAGACCTAGGCCTAGCCGCCTATATATAAACTTAGAACAAAGGCGCTTCTTGATTTCTGCAAAAATATATGCGGACAAATAGATGCAACATGAATACTAACGAATTGATAACAATCAATCATATGAATTAATTTATAAATATGAGATGGAGAAAAACACACACCGAAAACAGAGAATAGAAACTGACTGGGTTCGCGATGAGGAGACTGAAGAGAATATATCAGGTTTTCTACGAACGACAATCTATTTCAAGAGTGACTTTATCAATACATGTACACATATAAAAATTGAATTTTAACAGGGTAAATCCCTTGGAAACTAATATTTTGAAACATGATACGGTAAATCTATATAGCGACAAACACCGCCTCACACCCTGGGGCTCTCTGAGAAAAGGTGTGAGACTCTTTGGCCCTTTTTGATCTGCCCAGCTACTCATCAATCACATACATTTTTAATCATTGGAGATGCTCAGTTGAGATTGATTACGTAGACTTTTGATGCAGAATGAGAAAAAGAAAGAAAAGAATGATGAAATTTGGCGAGGAAGACATGATTTATGCAGTATCGAGTTTGCGATGACGTGTATTTAGCAAGCCCTTTTCATATCCAATCGCAAACCGCCACTTTGCAATACGTAGAGGTCACTCAGTGACCTTTTTGTACACGTTCACTTAACATGTGTTAAATGAGACTGCGAGAAGAGAGACACCGGCAAATCGGGAACAGAGTGTCTTTTACTTGATTATTCTTTAATATTCTCTAGAAGCGAGAAATATAATTCAAGGTAAGTGAGTGAAGTTTGACTCATGAGAATTATAAATGAAATAGGGAAATTTGCTTATAAGATTGTGTGTGTGTAGAGTTTGATTGAATCTTGCAAGTAGCTTGATCAGTCCCATACGTTCAACATTATGTTACCCTTTCTAGTATTAATGTCTTTCTAGTTTCGATTTGCCTTTGTCATATCATATGCAAAGGCCACAGAGGCCTTCATATTAACAAAATTAAGAATATTTGCATGTGCGTGTATATGATAAAAGTTTATTCATTATAATATAGTTCTAGATCTAATTTAGATCTGAAGTAGAAAAATGAAATTCTGTCTGTATAAAACTAAAAGTAATTAGTCTAAATGCCTAATGACTTTAGATCTAGTTTTATGTAAACTAATGGAAAAGCAAGTTCTCGAATAGAGTCGAAAGACGAAACGTCGAACTCAAAGTCGAATAAGCTGACAGTGACATTAACAAATCCATGAATAGACATTTATTTACTTTTATAATCCTAACTTTCTTTTCATGTCAAGACAAAGAAAAGAAAATGATGATTATAAAACTATAATAGTAAATAAATGATGAATATCATATTCAAATTTCAATGGTTTTGTTATCTTCTTCTTCCTACTTCTTCAAGATAATCTGCCTCCTTCAATACTTAAGATTCTTGCAGATGGCATATATATACTCGGCCTGATTGTTTATGAAACTTAAACGTAAATAGGATCGATAACGTAACAACTAACAACCTAAAATCTGGTAATGATAATTTTCATCTAAGTTGACGTTATATCGACGGTCTTCAAATCGATTATCTAGATCTATGTTGATTCCAACTTTTATTCTAGTCATTTTCAGTTACTGAGTTAGGTTTGTCAAGTAGACCCTATCATCCTACATGTATGTCAAGTCATTTTTTTCTATTTATTTATACTTGTACTTTGGCACTGACGTGTGATTCAAATAAAATTTGTAGTACTTTCTTCCTTTCCTAAGTGTCCTAGACTAATCTAGTTTGAATATTTTCCAGACTATAAACAATTTTTTTATTAATCTGGAATTTTATTTTGTTGCAGATATTCCATCATAACTATTGAGGTTTAAAATGTCAAAACTCAGAAGTATAATTTTTTTTTGAACGAGAATTAAACATCACTTTTTACTTCTTGATATTGAGGTGCCCATTCATTTAGTGATCTCAGCTTTCAGACATTTGAACTGGAGGTTAAACTCTTTCTTATCCTTGCAACCATGTGACTTGTTAAATTCTACCATTACTTTGTGCTTGCTGAATAAGTTATGGGGGGAAAAGAATAACACTCATTTTCATATTAATTGCCCTATTTTTTTCCTTCAAACTGATGCCGTCCTGATGCTTTTTCTCAATCATATCATACCTCGGAAGTGGGCTTAAAGTTATACAAAACTTATCTGCCCTCCTGCAACCATGAAGATAAATTAAAAACGCTGTATGAAAGGCTCTGTGCTGCTCTAGAAGATGCCCATAATTTCTTGAGATTTGTCTTGAAAATGTTCACTGATGGGCTTTTCTACTTCATGAGATGGTAGATTATTCCATTCTGAAATCATTCTTTGTGAAAAAGCTGTTTGCTTTTATCAAAATCAGCATCTTGTCTAGTCAAAATTTGATTGCCCTCTAAATCTTTATTTAAATGACTTAACATTTATCTCCTGCAGAGTTATGCAGTCGTCCAGCATCATTGGACTGCTGTCTGCGGTCACCATGGCCCTATTGGCCAGTCATCCTCAACTGACCAATGGTCTGGCGGTAATGTCCATTGACCTTGGAAGTGAATGGATCAAGGTGGCCGTGGTCAAACCAGGAATACCTATGGAGATTGTACTTAACAAGTGAGTTTGGAAGCTTTATTGATAAAGAAACCCCCAACTAATGAAAGTGTTGTGTTATCAGAGCATGCTAAAGAAGTATGATTTTGGGCAAGTCCAAGGTATTTGATGTCCATTTGGGTTACCAAGTACTGCAGAGTTTTAAACTGACCTCAACTTTGTACTTGCACTTCAACACTGATCAGGGCCCTGCAACATACAAAATTTACTTTGAAAAATTAATCAATTATTAGAATCTTTTGTATCTCTAATCTTTCTGTAATTTATTGTATCTACACATGTATACATAAAATTAGTTGTAAGTTATTATTCATTGTAAAGTTAGAATTGACTGCAGGAGATGCAACTAATTTGAAGGAGATATGATTATTTGTGTAACTCTTTATGTTATAGGGCCTGGGTATAAGAATCTTAGATGTGATTGGTGACATACAGGAGAAAAAATCTGGACTTGCCTCTTTACATTTTGCTTCACATACATGGACATGAAACGATTTAAAAGTAAACAGAATGCTTATAGTTACTGAACTAACTATCAAATATCATAATGAAATGACGATGAATAATAGTTATCAGATATTTCCATTTGATACTGATAGGTATGAATCAGTTTGTAACATTTCTGAACATATCATATTAATGAGTTTTAGACCTGGCCTATTGTGAGCCAACTTTAAAGTTGTATTTGATATAATTTCTTTTTACCCCGGGCAAAATTTGTTTCAGCACATTACTGTATCCATTTCAGTCAATGTTATTCATCTAACACCATTTGCTTTATTTTCATGACAGAGAGAGTCGCAGGAAAACACCGGTATCAATTACCGTGAGGGATGATGAGACTCTTTATGGAGACCCAGCCTTATCCTTGGTAAGTGTAGACTGTAGAGAGATTTTTTGCTAAATTTGGTGTAATAGTCAAACCTGTCTATAGCGACCGCCCAAGGGAAACACAAAAAGTGGTCTTTGTAGACAGGTGGTATTTATAGACAGGTTCCTTTGAACAGTACATGTTTCAATGATTAACCATTTTCAAGGGAAACAAGAAATGTGGTCTTTGTAGACAGGTGGTCACTAAAGCAGGTTTGACTACTTTGACTGTAGTAGAATGTAAGCTTTTAACCTACTGCCTACTGGAACCAGTTTGTCCTTGTAGTAAGCCTATGGGGATTAGAGAATTCAGTAGTCAAATGGTTAATTTGCCTACATGTAAGTTATTGTAGGTTTAGATGGTAGGCCTGTGAAGAAGGGCTCTATCAATTTGTATACACTGTACATTATGTATCTTGTCCAAGGGAGCATATACAGTAAACCTGCTTTAGCGACCACCTGTATAGAAAGACCACCTGTCTATAAAGACCACATTTTTCATTTCCCTTGAATATGGTTCCTCATTGAAACCTGTACTAAAGGAACCTGTACATAAAGACCACACTGCCTCTATTGACTACTTTGCATGTTTCCCTTGAGCGGTCTTTATATACAGGTTTTACTGTACATAATATTTTGCTCATATTCTGAACTTTTCGAATTCGATGCTGAAATGAGCTAGGCTATAGGTATCTTTGTTTGCTATGGGTGTTGCATGAAATCAGTCATAGAATAGCAACAATTTTGGAATGCCTTTTCTCTGAAGTGTACATCCATTGTTCAAACGCTCCCCCGAAAAAAGACATGGAATGGTTTCAATGCATGCAAGTTTTCCAATTGATGAAGGATAGCTCTGAGAGCATTCGCCAAAAAAAAAATGCATGTGAAATGAATGTAACTCTGAAGTGGATTTTGACACAAAGGGGCTATAGATTGGATAAGACTCTAATTTATGGCAGATACATGTATATGCTGGTAGTAGATTTTCACTTTTGGTGAACAGCATACATGTATAAGGGAAATAGACAATTGTTGGCATTAGTATGAAATATGTACATCTACATTATGGAAGAGATATATACTGTATATGGTGTAGTAACATTCCTATTAGCAAGGTAGTGTTTCCTCATTTATATAGTTTGGCAAGTGTATATTACCTACATGTATCTTTGAATATTGATATTCATATTGAATTTCATACATTTTGATAAGTTGGAACTTCTGTACATTGTTGAATTTGTTGTATGAGATATTTGCTGTAACATGTATGAATCAGAAGATTTTCTGAATATTCCTAAAGTTCTGAAATTTTTCAGAATCTGTCACAAATGGAACCTAATAATATTTAATGTGTAGGTGTACTAAATCAATAATTAAATACTTTATTTGAAAAGGTAAATAATTATTTAAAGCATAAAATGTGTTCTCACTGGACCACTTGTAAAAGGTTCATGCAAATTTTTTTTTAAATTATAAAGTGGTATTACAGGAATGGACTGTATCGGGGAGGTACCAGGGTGTCATTTTGTACTGCACTATGATGAACATTTTTGAACTTCATATCTAAAATAATTTATAAATTCCCATATTCAAATATGAATCTTAAAAAAAAGGGGAAAACTACAAAAATTGTTTCCCCACATGATAGCAGGTGGCTTACTGCTGCTAAAATATTCATGCTTCACTCTCCCAAACCCTCAATGATTCATAAATCATCCTCTTCCCCATGGTATTATCAGTCTCTGTTATGGGTTGGGTGACTGTTTTCATGGGTAATTTGATGCTGGCCAGAGTTCATCCAGTTTTGCTGCAGGCATGTAGTCGATCTTTCAGATTCTGATTTCCAATTGCGGACTGCAAGGGTTTATATGATATATATATTTCAATATTGGATTACCTTTCTTTAGGGAGGGATGGATATTTTAAAAGAAATGTACGGAACTCATACCGGTAGTCATAATCCAAGTAACATTGATTCTGAGTTTCTTATCCATGTTTGCTTTCTCTTTTCTTCTGTCATTTCCCTTATTTTGTTCAATATTTTTGTTTTAAGGTGAATTAAATGAGGGTGGGATATGATAATGATGATGGTGATAATGAATACAATGATGAAGATTACCGTATGGTGGTGATAATTATAAAGATGATATTGAAGATTATGATGGATGATGATTATGGTGATGATGATGAAGATGACAACAAGTAAGAATAAATATATAATTGATAACAAACATAATAAATATGAAATGTAATATGTTCTATTGTATCTATTTATTCATGCAGGGCGTGAGATATCCCAAGAGTAACTACTACTACCTCCAAGATCTGTTGGCCAAACCTTTAGAGAACCCTCTGGTCAAGTTACATCAGTCTAGGTTTCCTTTCTATGAACTAGGAGAAGATGAAGACAGAGGTAAGTACGGAAGAAAGTGAAGACTTTTTTCATTTTTATTTATTTATTATTTTGATATGTTTGTAATAGTGTAGAGTATCCAATAAATAATGTTTTGCTTAGCTTTCAATTATATGTAGCTCTGTTCTGTAGCCTATTACTTCGTTGTCATCATATATTTCTCTGTAATTATTCATTTTATTTGTATGGACCTATAATTAAATCGAATTTGATAATTTGTTGATTACTTGCTTATTCTTGTGTATATTGAGACTAAGCAAAGATACAGATACTGGCCTAACAAAAGATGTGAAAAACTGTCAGTTTTAAGGGAACAAATGTGCAAAAAAACATTACATACATGCGCCAACTGATGAGTATACAGTACATGTATATATAGAGAGAATATTGGTTTGTTTTCTTTTGGGTAGCCAGAATCATTTTGAATTGAACAAACCAGTTAGTGCAGAGAAGGGGGAAGAGGGAGGAAGGGATTAAATCAGAGAGAGAGAGACTGGGGAAACATGGGAAAAAAGAGAATACTAACTACCGGTACTGGGGGGTGTTTCACAAAGACTAAGATCAACTTTAAGTTGGACTTAAGTATAACAGGCCGTTCATGCCATTGTTTGCTATCATTATTTACTGGCATTGGTCTCTCAAGGGATGTACAAATCATGGTAAAAAATCTACAAAACTTACATTTTTTGATAATTCATTATTGAAGGAAAAAATATTATCTAAAGATTATAATTTAGAGACCAATTGGGATAGCAATCAATGGCATGAACGGCCTGTTATACTTAAGTCCAACTTAAAGTCGATCTTAGTCTTTGTGAAACACCCCCCTGTTCTATTAAACTTTTTTTCCCTCTAGGCACTGTGTTCTTCAAGCACAATGATGATGTCATCTTTCATCCAGAAGAGCTCCTGGCCATTGCCCTTAATAAATCTAGAGAAAGTGCTGAAACATTTGCTGGTAAAACATTACTTTATAATATTCACTAGAGCTGAGTTATGGCAATCATCTATATGTACATGTAGTTATCAAACCAGTTTCATTTAACAGCGGTTTATGATTAACCGTGGACAACTATTGTATATATTTTTAAAGAATAAAATGAGTATTATGATTAATCACAGGACAATATGTATACTTATTGCAAATCTTTTATTCATGAATATCAATTTGCAGCAATTCAAATTGGAAAACCACCTAAAAATAACATAATACATTTCATTCTTGAGGGTTAGTGGTACAACAACAAAAACAACATTCGTACTGATCACAGTGTTCCATTCCACAAGTGGTAAATAATTAATTAAATTAAAATGATCAGGCTACTCAAAACCTACATCAAACCAACTGATCCTTTGCCATGTTATTGTATTATTGAATGTATTATGGTATTGTATATTCTTGTTCATGTGTTCTGGGTCTGGCATCGATGTGACCAAGGTATTATACTGAAACTATTTTTGTAATGTATTTTTAGGATGTTTGGTTATCCTCTCCCTTTGATTCCCATAGTGACATGTCTATCCACTTAACACTTTCACTATTGAATTCTGTCATTCCCATTGGCTTAGCACAGGAACAACCCGATTCCCATAGGTAAAGGGTTAAAGCCAATAGAAACTCATGAAGCGTTTATCCTCATTACAGAGCAAATGGTCAGAGACGCAGTGATCACTGTCCCAGCATTCTTCAACCAGGCTGAGAGGCGAGCCGTACTTTATGCTGCTGAGCTAGCTGGTCTCAGAGTGCTGCAGCTTATGAATGCTAATACAGCAGGTGAATTAGGCATTTTTCAAGTTTTTTTTCTTCTTATTGCACAGACAACTAACTATTCCAGTTTAAGATATTATTTCGATATTTTTGAAAACCAACTTCCAACCCGAGCTAGTAGTTAAAGGGTTGAAAGCCATAACCTTTTGACCTTTTGACATTCAAATTTACTTTGCTGACTAGTGCAGCTCCGGTGATATGAAATATGAAAAAGAAATCTAGATATGTAATTTATGAACGTTATGCCCAGAAGCCCTGTTGCTATGTCGGACAAACATCAAGCAGTGTATTTGGTCATGAAGAGCACCTTTTGTACAAGATGATCTCATGAATTCTGAATACATTTCAAAATCGGTTGATTCATCACTTTACAGTCATCCCACTGATTACATTCAAGGGAAACAAAAATTGGTCTTTATGGACATGTTGTCTATCTGTACAGGTGTTCGCTATTAAAGCAGGTTTGACTGTATCACGAGATAATTATTATCAATTCTTATCAGTGCTTGTTTTCCATTGTTCATATCAAGACAAAGGGAATCCAATAATATGAAACTTCATTTATTAAGAATTTTAAGAAGACAGAGAAACTTTTCTTATAGACAGCGGTGAAGTATTAAAGCCCGTCTGCACTACTTTGACCAGGAGGGATTAGACCTCCCAGCATGGTCACTGACAGGTGGTTATCTCATCAACTCAGCTCTCAATTAACATAAGAAAAAGAGGATCATGGGGGACCAATGCAGGCATTGTTTTCTATATAGAGGGAGCAAGTAGCTACAAGTAGTGCAGTAGGGCTTTAACATTATTGTTTACCTCTCTGCAGTTGCACTGAACTACGGAGCCTTCCGTCGTAAGGACTTCAATGCCACACCTCATAACATCATGTTCTATGACATGGGAGCTGGTAGTACGACTGCTACCATCGTCAGTTATCAGCTGGTCAAGACCAAGGAAAGAGGCAAAGAGGAAACCAATCCACAATTAGCCATCAAGGAGTCGGGTAAGTCCGGGTGAATTCAGTTCTTAAAGTGCAAATTCACCCTGATATTAAGTTGGTTTTTAATAGAAGCAAAAAATTTGAGCAAAATCCGATGGAAAATAAGAAAGTTATGACTTTTTGATGTTGCAACCAATCAAAATTACAACATTTATATAACTTTCTTATTCCTCACCAGATTTTGCTCAAACCTTTACTGATCTGTTTCTCTCATTTTTCTGCTGGTGGACGTCCCCCTTATGGTGAAGCCTCTTTTGATATTCAACAATAACTATGGCCTTGCTTTGATTAAAGGGACTCTTTATGATATTAAGGCATCTTATACCTCAGTCACACGGCCAAAGCGACTCCTAACTGATTTCAAACCGACGGACTCTTGGCCATTTGTCCTAATTTATTAGTTCTCGGTCTGGCATCGGTCTTGTCGATGTGAATGGGGTATAATGATTTTTAAAATACCCATCAAAATTATATTAGAGTTACAAATAAGTGATAAAGCCAAATTGCTTGTGACTTATTTCAGTAAATGATATTTGTGGGAAATTTTCTTATTTTCAGCGAGCACCATACAAAATTCACTTAGAAATCTAAGAAAACCACTATAGGTGAAATTCTCTTTATAATCACAGTAAGCCCTGAGGATTCAGCTATGAATGTTTTATTTTTTATGCCAAGAAGTGTGAGAAAGATTTCATTTGAACGGGTTAACTACTACCTATCTTTATTGAAAAACATTTTTTGGTCTACCTGGAATTTGTCCCTCTCCCCCTTCTGACAGTTCTTTGATCCACCACCACTGATTTCATAATTTTCATAACTATATATCTGTAATAGTCCTGCGGCGGGTGACGAAAAATAGACAAGTGAAGAAGAAATAATGAAAAAACCCTAGGAGATACAAAATATACATATTTTAGGATTTAAGCCTTTGTCAAGTAATGACAAATTTTTGCAAAACCAGCGTTCTTCAAAACTTGAAAATGGAGCACAACAGTTGCTAAGTGTGCAAAGTTCAGAAAACAAGGTACAAGATAAGTCTGTTAGAAAAGAAAAGAAAAAACTGGGAATATGCAAAACAAAGAAATTATTTATTCTTCATTTGTATATAATATATATACTTACATATACCCCTTTGTCTGTATAATCAGATTTGATCGTACACTTGGTGGGTTGGAGTGGGAGATCCGTCTTCAGAAGCATCTTGCAGACATGTTCAACCAGCAGGGCAAGACGACCAACAAGGTAGAGACTTCTGACAGATCCATGGCTAAACTACTCAAGGAAGCCAAGAGAGTGAAGAAGGTCCTTAGTGCCAACAATGACATCACTTCACAGGTATGCACATGATGATTGAGATGGTGATGGTGACAATTGGGAGAACAGTGTATTTAATGATGGTGATGATGATGATGATAGTGGTGGTGTTGGTGGTGGTGGTGGTGGTGGTGGTGGTGGTGGTGGTGGTGATGGTGGTGGTGGTGGTGGTGGTGATGATGATAGTGATGATGATGATGATGATGGTGGTGGTGGTGATGGTGGTGGTGGTGATGATGATGATGGTGTAGGTGATGATGGTGGTGGTGGTGATGGCGGTGGTGGTGGTGATGATGATGATGATGATGATGATGATGATGATGGTTGTGGTTTGTTATGATGGTGGTGGTGATGATGATGGTGGTGGTGGTGATGATGATCATGATGTGGTTTTGGTTGTGATGATGGGGATGATAATTACGGTAGTATTGGTTATAACAGTGATAATAATAATAACTGTATTCTGTTTGCATAAATCAATGAAGTTACTGGCAAGAAGTGTTTGACTGTATCTTGAATATAGCTACAGGGATGTAACTTCAACACTTTGCCAGCCACAATGCTATAACCCTTTTCTCATCATCTCTTCATCCTTCCCTCCAGATTGAAGGTCTGCTTGATGACAAGGATTTCAAGGGTCATGTGAGCAGAGCTGAGCTGGAGAAGATGACCTCTGACCTCTTTGAGAGGGTTGGCGGACCTGTGGAGAGGGCCCTGAAATCATCAGAAATGACAATGGTACGTACCCCTTTAACTCTCTTGTTTTCATGTCTTGTAATAGCTTTGAAAAGACTGACTTATTTTGTACCTTTAATAAGCTAGTGCGGTATGTTTGTTTTTTAACAATGGGCCTTGGAATATTTTATCAATGCAGACAGTCCAAATTCCATTGAAACAACGCTATCTATGCATCACTGTCAATGGGAAACAGTGATGCAATTCAATGAAGAAATAGTCTGCTTCCAAGTTATATCTGTTTATAACCTTTTGCATAAAATATCATTTTATTATAACAAGTTTTCATTGACTGCATTCCAATTTACCTTGGGCTCCGTTTTCAACAGGTAACGTTTTTTTTATTGTTTTTCAAAAGGTGATTCTCAATAATGTTGTCATTGCATTGAATTTGCAATACAGCAATGCATCACAGTACATTGTCAATTTTCCACCATGCAACAATGACCCACGACTGAATTGTAATCTCTGGTTTTGTTTGATTGTTCTGGGTTTTTTTTAGGATGAGATTGACCAGATCATCCTTGTAGGTGGTGGAACAAGGATTCCAAAAGTCCAGGAAACACTCTTGAAAGTAACAGGAAAGTAAGTACCAAGTTTCATCATCCGTGGCAGTGTACATGGTCAATTTCCTAGGAGAGAATCAAACATCATTCCAAATGGCGGCGATTCAAAATTAACCTTAGTTGTATTTTCTTTTTTGTTATGGACATTTCCGAAATATGTTGTCCTGTGTGTTATTGATTTGAAGATTTTGATATGTGGGATGATTTTACTGAGCTCATATACCTACCAAATCATCAAGCGAAAGTTTTGCTGTCGATAGGAATATATATCCATTGTTCTTTTATATTTTCAGACATTTTCTGTCCCCTGGGACTCAAGAGAAACTACAGTCAAACCTGTCTTAGTGGCCACCTCTCTATCAAGGCCACCTGTCTACAGTGGCCATGTATTTTGTCTCCCTTGAGAAATAGATGTGTGTTGTAGTCTTGCAGACCCCGTCTAGAAAGGCCACCTGTCTACAGTGGCCTCTTTTTCTGTTTCCCTTGAGTGGCCTTTAAAGACAGGTTTGACTGTACCATTGTCTTACCCTGTACAAATCACAGAACAAATGACTCACCATTGAATAATGGCGATTGCTAATTTAAAATCTCTATCTCAGGGGGAGGGTGGATGAATTTTTATCTTTCCTGATGTCCATATATACTTTATTTTCACATTTGCCCCAAAATGCTGTACCTTTTAGCTATATTGTAAAGGAGTCTAATCCCTGTAAATTGTTATTATTATCTCATGGTGGTGTAGGAAGGAGCTTGGTAAGAGCATCAACGCAGACGAAGCGGCGTCGCTCGGGGCAGTCTACCATGCGGCTCATCTTAGCAAGGGATTCAAGGTTAAGAAGTTCCTCATCAAGGATGCCAACATCTTTCCCATTCAGGTGAGATCAATGTTGCCAATTTGCTGGCACTTTACAAGAGGAAGTGCAAGTAAGTTGTTGATAAAAGCAACCGTTTTAATAAACAGTGGAAATACATGAGTTTGCAAATTAGTGATCAACCTACTTGTTCCAAGTTTTCAAACTAATATAGTAAAATTTCTTCTCCATGTTAACAAAACAGTGAGCTGAAATAACAGTGAGCTGAAATATTTTCACCTCACTGTTTTGTAAACAGTGAGCTCTTCATATATACATGTGAAAAGGTTTTGGCCTTTAGATAAGGTTCATAAGTTTATTCATTTATTCATTTATTCATTTATTCATTTATTCATTTCATTATCAGTCTGGAGCATTGAAAATTAATCTTATTTACATAAACAACTGTACATTCATGAGATAGGAACAAATTCAAATAGCATATAAGCAAAAAATTGCCATGTATTGGTATGATGTATTGGATATAGAGAGATTGCATGCATGTTGTCAATGTGGGATAAGAAAATTCACAATATTTCTCTTCACTTGATTCATGCAGGTGGAATTCGAGCGTGATCTCGTAGATGATGACGGCCGTGAGATTACCCGTAGCGTCAAGAGGACACTGTTTGGTATCGCCAATCCCTACCCACAGAAGAAGGTCATGACCTTCAACAAGCACTTCGAAGACTTTGCCATCAAGGTCAACTATGGTGACCTTGATAGGGTCATGAATGAGGATGACCTGGAGTAAGTCAAAGTTAGAATCATTTCTGAATAGAATTTGAAAGCTTTAACCTTAGACAAAACTTCAGGGAGGCTTGGTGCCCCCTTCACAAATTTTGAAATTTAGCGATTACTTAGCAATGCTTGTAAATTTTGCCGGACACTTTCATAACAATTTCTGTTTGAAGCCTTACAAATCTTGTAAGACCCCCAAAAAAAAAAAATAAAATAAAATAAAAAATAAGATCGGACATATTGTTAGGAATTCATATGATCTTTTGTGATCTCATGTCAGCCTCCAACAGAGAATTAATGAATTTCTGTACAAAATTAGTTTTAAAATGTATTTTTTTTATCTCCTTTGTAAATGAAATGTATTTCCCAATGCAAGGTGCATTCATTCATTCATTCATTCCTTCATTCATTCATTCATTCATTCATTCATTCATTCATACATTCATTCATTCGTACATTCATTCATTCATTCACTCACTCATTCATTCATTCATTCATTCATTCATTCATTCATACATTCATTCATTCATACATTCATTCATTCATACATTCATTCATTCATACATTCATTCATTCATTCATTCACTCATTCATTCATTCATTCATTCATTCATTCATTTATTCATTCATACATTTATTCATTCATACATTCATTCATTCATACATTCATTCATTCATACATTCATTCATTCATACATTCATTCATTCATACATTCATTCATTCATTCATTCACTCATTCATTCATTCATTCATTCATTTATTCATTCATACATTCATTCATACATTCATTCACTCATTCACTCATTCATTCATTCATTCATTCATTCATTCACTCATTCATTCATTCATTCACTCACTCACTCATTCATTCATTCATTCATTCATTCATTCACTCATTCATTCATTCATTCACTCATTCACTCATTCATTCATTCATTCATTCATTTATTCATTCATACATTCATTCATACATTCATTCATTCATTCACTCTTTCATTCATTCATTCATTCACTCATTCATTTATTCATTCATACATTCATTCATACATTCATTCATACATTCATACATTCATTCATTCATACACTCATTCATACATTCATTCATTCATTCATTCCTTCCTTCCTTCATTCATTCATTCATTCATCTGTTTTTATATGAATATTATTGATCCAGGTGAAACCCTCCATGGTATAACCTCATAAAGCAAAGAAATATATTAAGCTTAAAAACAGTAGTATACACAAGGAAATATGAAAAACTGATCACATCATATCATCGTTACCCCATTGACTACTCAATGTTCATATTCCCATTGGTTAAACACAGGGACCACTGGTTCCAGTAGGAAATGGATCAAGTCATCATTATCAATTTTCTTTCAAGTTTCAATTATCAAATGCATTATCGTGACCTCTCGTGACCTCTCGTTTCAGTGCCTTTGGAGTCCGTAAGCTGCTTGAGGTGAATCTGAAAGGGGTCAAGGAAGCGATTGAGAAGAACCCTGGCTCCGATAACAAAGGAATCAAAGCTCACTTCAGGGTTGATGAGAGCGGAATCTTCCATTTAGATACAGTAAGATATCATACGTGATTTTCTTCGAGGAGTTGCATATTGACAGTTGCACGTAAAACGTTTTATCTATTACATTCAAACCTCTATAGAAAAACTGAAAGTGGTCTTTATATACAAGTTTGTTTCAATAGAAAAAATTGTTTGAAGGGAAACCCAAAATTGTCATTATAGAGAGTTAGTTTTTTCTATACAGTTGGCTGCTAAAGCAGGTTTTACTTTGCCATGTTATTAGGGACTTTTAGATTTTACACGACGAGAACGTGGACTGCCACGGTGACAACCTTTTAAGGTAATGTGACGTCCTTTTAAGGCACTGCCGGGCACGGGCCAGTGCCTTGAAAGAATGGCACACGTGGCAGTCCACGTTCTCGTCGTGTAAATCTAAAAGTCCCTATTAATAGTAGGTTGTCAACGTATGTGCTCCATAATGAATATAGAAATAAAGATGAACTGCATATAGGGAGATGTGAGTTGTCTCATGCTACGTCTCATGCTACTGTCAGTGGTGCAGTCAGCTCTCTGGCTCCATCAATAAACTGATCTTACGATCCCCAGTTCAAAACTGAGTCGCGTCTTAAAGGCAGATCTGCAGGCATGAATGATCCTATTGATACACATCTGTAAAAATGTAAAAACCCAATAGACCGGTTTACTAAGATATTCAAATTTCTGGATGTTTCTTTCCTGGGAACCTAGTGACGAGGTATTCCATAAACCTGTTATTAATGAATGAACTACAATACTCAGAATCCAGTCTGCTTACATAACTTGTTGCTATGTTGTGCATTCCTCAGGCAAGCTTTTAGGTTGTCAAGTACACTGAAAGTATGCATGAAATTTGAATATGTTAGTAAACCGGTCTGTTACACACACAACTGGCAACAAACTCCCTGTAGCTAGTATCGCATGTTCAGTAAATAGAAAATGATTACATGTATATATATATAATATATTATATAATATAATTTATAATATAATCTATTGCATATGATGTATGATTTTATATAATGTAATATATTATATTATACATATGTATATGAATATAATACATGAATAGATTTCAATATAAATGTAATATATCGCTGCTGGGGCGACAAAACCTCGTACCTCAACAAAAGTTAAATGTTCAGGAGAGTAAAAAACATGGCTGCCATAACACTGTATCCAATGGGATAGGCTTCTTTTTTCATTTTTTCATTTTTGGAGATAGAGAGCTGGGATTAGGATAGGTCATCACTTGACGGATCATCTACCGGGGGTAGTCATTAAAATAAAAAAAAGTGATTTTCCCCAAATTTTGAGAGGTCTTGTCACCCCAGCGACGATATGATATAATATATTATATTTGTTCTGATTTCGTCTATTTTTTTCAGGTGGAATCAGTGTTCGAAACAACCAAGAATGTAACAGAGACAACTGAAGAAGAGCAGTCCACATTAGCAAGTAAGGGAAATATTTCATTAAAAACATAAATAATATGAATGATAGCACATGTATAATTATATAAACAACAATTTACAGTAAAACGGAAATGTTGAAGGAAATCGCTTAGGCCATTGGCCTTTCGAGGCAGACCCCTAACAAATATATAGCTTGGACAATACTACCACAAGCACAATATATAACTTAACAAACCAACAAAGTAAATTCAAACAGAATATAAATGAACACCCTAAGTGCAACAAATGTTATAAAACGGACCAAGTTGATCAATAGTCATGACAGTAGGAGCTAATAATAACATTTAAAAGTGATGGGCAAGATTTAAGTTCAACAGAAAGGGAATTCCAAAGCTGAGGCCCAGTGTATTTCACAGTGGTCCTTTAGGTATGATAATGATAATAACTCACTATTTCTAGGAAACTGTCACTTGGCAAATATTTCCTTGTATCCTTCGAGAGAAAGTTGGAGTATTGGTTACCTGACTGTTTAAAGTGATCCGTAACATTGTTGAAGGTTGATGAAAAAACTGCGTAATTTTTGTATGAAATGTTACTTATTATATTCCTTCTACTGTACTAACCCTCTAACACGCAATAATCCTGAAAACCTTCTCAAACCACAAAGATATTTATGGTTTTCTTTGAAGGCGTCACTGTATGACACCCTCTAACAGTGAATTCTCCCTACCAATTTTTGACTTTTCCCAACCGTTTTTCAATGAAAATAAGACATAAAACAGGCTATTAAAAATCTTTCTACACTTAAATGTTTGGAATGGTATATAGAGCCAATTCATTGCTTTGTGAAGATTTACATTCACTTAAAATTAAATTAAATTATAATAATATAGTTGGGAGAATTCAGGAATCGATCAGATCAGTTTTTCCTAATTTTTATCATTAATAATGGTCTGTTTTCACTCAAACTTTCAGATTATCTTTAATTGTACATCTAGCATTGAAGTCACTAACTTAGCAACATTTTCTCTCATCGGAACAATGTAACCTAGTCCCTTTAAATGTTGAACTGATAATGAGCTTTGGAAACATTACCTCGCCATTTCCGTTGTACAATTTATCTTCTTGAAGTACTATTTCATGAAGTTTTGGTTTTGTTTTGATAACCTGGAAATTCGTCTTTAACCCACTGTACTGTATGTTCTAGATAATTAATGTTTCTGGAAGTTTGTTTTCTGGATGATTGATTGCATGTACATGTAGCTGATGACTCATATTTCGTCTTTTCATTCTAGTTTCCCTAAAGAATTTAAATAACAATTACCGTGTCAAGGACAATTTTGGGGGGCATTGTCTCTTACACAATATATCCTATACATAATGTGTATCTGGAAGTTTATTTTCTAAATGTTTGTGGGTGTACATGTAGGTACCTCATATGAGTTAAAGCACCATCATTCCCTTCAAAAACATATCTTCTTGATAATTATGTGGAAGTATAGATGGATTTAACATGTTTACTCAAATGTAGTTGGTAACCTACATTTAAAGGGAAATACAACCTTGATACCAAGCTACTCTAGAAGAAAGCAGAAAAATCAGAGTAGTGAAAGTTTGAATGAAATTGAACAAAATATGAGAAAGTTATGAATTTTTGAAAGTTGCAAACTTGCAATCACTATACATATGATTTATTCAAATTAGTTGAATCAATATTATCACTGTGATGCAGTGGCAGACAAGTTTCCCATTTGTTCCAACTCAAAAAATGACACAAAATTTCAATTAAAAAAAACATGACACAAAATTTCAATTAAAAAAAAAAGGAATGACTCAGGATGATCTTTTTTGTTTATAGATGACTTGTAATAATATACTCTCCATAATATATTTTGAGTAGCACCCCAAGGGTGAAGGCACTTGGGAGAAAAACAAAAATTATTGATATTTTTGTACATGACAAACAGGAGAGTTATCTGTCACTACGTCACAATCCACTGACAAAATTTGAGATTCCCATACCTGTAAAGATCTCATATTTCAACCATTCATAACTTTCCAATTATTGGTCTGATGCATTTCAAACTTTCGCCATTCTGTTTCTCTGATATTTCTGCTTTCAATCAAATGAACTTATAACAAGGTTTGGATGGCCCTTTAATGTTTTCATTCTTATTTCTTTGTAGAATTGGGTAGCACAATCAGTCGCTTCTTCTCTGGTGGTTCTAACGCTGATGATGATGATGATACTCAGACAGAGACAGAGGAAAACGGAGAAGAAGAAGGAGAAACAGAAGCAGAGCAGGTAAAGATCTTTAGGGTGGTATTCTCGAAAGCGGACTAACTTTAGTCCATGGTTTAATCCACCGACTAAGTATGAAATGCCAAGTGTCCATATGAATATGTTTTTAAATAATTTAATCTGTCACAAAATTAAAATAAAATGTTTTCATTAAAGAAAATATTTTGTAATAACATAGCTAATTACAACAATATAACTATCAAATAATTATGTTACCATGGTAATTTAGGGACATTTCAAATTATTCAAAAATATATTTATATGGACACTTGGCATTCCATACTTAGAGGATTAAACCATGGACTAAAGTTAGTCCGCTTTTGAGAATACCACCCTTAGGGTATTGTGTTCATATTGGAAACCTGTCTATAAAAAGACCACTCTAGGGAGACATGAAAAATGGTCTTTATAAACAGGTGGTCTTTGTCTACAGGTTGCTTTATAACATGTTTCAATGAGAAACCATTTCATGGGAAACAATCAAAACTGGTCTTTATATACAGGTGGTCACTAAAGCAGGTTTGACTGTACATACTATCTTTCTGTCATTCCCTCCCTTATGCTTCGGTTCTTGATTTTTATTTTGTTTTTGTCTGATAATTTTGTCTTATAATATCTATTCTTTCTTTTTTTCTCTTCAATTTCATTCTGGAACTATTGTTGTACCTTTCCTCCATTCTTCTCCGTCCTCTACACAAAGAATTTGACATTAATTTCCTTTTTTTATCCCATTTTTGTACCATAGGAAGAGAAGACTGATGACACTCCACCAGAGGGGGAGAAGGAAGAAGATGCAACTGCCCCAGAGCAGCAGGAGGAAAATGGCGACCAACCAGCTGGGGAAGAGACTAGTGATGAAGCTCCACAGGAACAGGAAGCTGCAGATGCTGATGGGAAGGAAGGGAAGGAGGAGGAGGAGGAGGAGGAGGAGAAGTCAGATGCAGATGCAGATACAGATACAAATACAGAGAAGGTAAGAAATTCATGTCAGATTTAATTTAAATCAGATTGAAATCTGCTTAAATCCACTGATACAAATCTTTACCCATCTCTAAGCACATTTGACTGTTTTGTTATATCTCCTGTTGTGATAGAGATTGATAAAGTGATATCCACATCTTTGCAACTTTGAAGAAACTATTTCATGAAAACAACAAATCTGTCCATTCAATGACAACAAATATAAAAATAAAACCCACTCTATCTTCAATCATAGAAAACAGAGGAGGGAGAGAAGGAGAGCTCTGAAGATCAAGGAGAGAAAGAGAGCTCCGAAGATGAAGGAGAGAAGAAGGAAGAAGAGTCCAAGGATGAAGCACCAAAGGAAGAGGAAAAGAAGGAGACCAAGCCCAAGGTGGTGACCAAGAAAGAGAACATCACGGTGGAGATCCATGTCCTAGATCTGAATGAGCCCACCAAGGCCAGCAAGAAGGCCTCAAGGAACAAGTCAGTACTCCTTCTGGGGGGTGTTTCACAAAGATCCTAAGTCGAACTTAACTCTAACTTAGACTTAAAAATTAGTGAGAGCCAGTTGTAGCCTTTAAACAAAATATATTCAAAAGCGAAAAAATTGAAGTATTATAGACTTTTTACAAATTCCACATCAAGAACATGAAATCTCCTTGATAATAGAAAATATGAATGATTTGAATCAACATTTTATTCCTTAAAAAAAAACTTTTACAAAATATTTTCAAAGATGCTAACGGATTTCCATAATTTTTAAGTCCAACTTAGAGATAAGTTCAACTTAGGATCTTTGTGAAACACCCCCCAGCTCTCCGACAGCTATTGCTGCTTATTCCCAGTGCATACCATACTGTCCGACTGTGACTGCATAGCTCATGTTCAAAGAAATCTTAATGGCATTTGGTTTTGAAGTTGAGGAGATATTATCTTCCTGATTGATGTTCTGAATGATAGGAACGCTAAAGTGAAATTTCGATGCATTGTAAGCTTTCTAGTCAGATTCAATTCAATTCAATTCCATTTGTTTATTTCAATTTCAGCAAATACATTAAAAGTACATAGGTACATGTAAATACATGAAATATGTATATACAAGTTAAAAAAGATACAGTATAATACAGTGCAAATTTTACAGAACGGTATAATGGATTGAGGGTCAAATTGGCTTCAAATTGTAGGCAATCTCACAACAGGTCTGTACTCATCGAGATTCTGAGTTGAATCAGATGAAGTTTGCATATGTCTCTGATTCTTTTGTAAGAAAATATTCAACTCAGGGCTTGCTGTTATAGATACTGCCCATAGAATATTGGACTCATTTTGGTTCATACATGTAGAGCATTTTTTTGCCTAATTTTCAAATTGTGCAGTTTGAAGAAACTTAAAAAGAAAGAGGAAAGTATCGAGAGACAGAGAGAGACAGAGACAGACAGCAGGCCCTCAATAATCTGGAATCCTTCATTTTTGATGCCCAGAATAAGCTTATGATGGTCTTAGTGCACAATTGATTTAGGGCTGATTTTGATTCATAGCCAGTTTTATGACCTACTTTCATCGTTTGTCCGTCTTTGCAGATTGAAGCAACTTAAGAAGAAGGAAGAGGAGCGCTATGAGAGAGAGCAGGCCCTCAATAATTTAGAATCCTTCATCTTTGACACTCAAGATAAGCTTTATAACGAGGATTACGAGAAGTGTTCTACAGAGGAAAGCAGGGAAGAGATGAGAGCTACACTCAGCCAGGCGTCTGATTGGCTATATGATCAAGAGCCTGATGTTCCGTTTCAGGTACGTAGATTAACATTCAAGATAAGAGAAGGTTGAGTTCTGGGGAGAGGTGAAAAATAATTTGTGAGCATTATTGTTATTATGCAAGTGTGTAAGAACATCAGAGAAAAAAACGTTCCCTGCAAAGCATGGGTCTTCAAATGCCTTATATATTACATATTCTAAATATGACAAGTAAAAGCTTAAAAATGAGGCCTGATTGTTATGCCACATGTTCGTGTAGTCCCATATCTACAGTGCTTGTTTCTTTATCAACACTGGGCCAAATTTCTTATCATTTTGATGACTCCAGAACCTTGTAGTACACACCAATACTTATATGCTACATGTACATGATCAACTTTTTCTGATCGATTCTATACCGTTTCTTTCACAATGCAATTGCATGACCGGAACTCAACTTTATCTTGAAGTGACGTTCACACATGATAAAATCAACCCCTCCCCAATAACAAACTTGGAAGAAAAGAATACAATTCATAATAAATGTAACTTTCCATCATTGAAAGCATCTACAAACACAAATGGAAATTTATCAGTGTTTTAGGGTGAATGCTCTCAATTTCTGCTTGAAATAAATTACAAAGAATCAAAATCCAAGTTAGCATGAGTAATCACCACCAACATTTATTATTTAACATCTATTTCCATGATTGATTACAAATCATTCACAAAGTTATTGCATGGCAATCTTTAGATTTGTTTTGCCATGACTCTAAATTATTTTGTTCTCATGGCCAATTTTTAGCGAAACAGGAAATGAGTGTGAATGATTATGCAAACATATATCATGTCGTTTATGAGTCAGTTGTGGTCATTGTTATTGTTATTATTAATGACTTCAAATACCTGTAGCTGATGTATTGTAGTCAACTTGGACTGAGCAATACAGTCAAACCTGCTTTAGAGACCACCTGTATAGTAAGACCACTTGTCTACAAAGACCACATTTTTTGTTTCCCTTGAAAATGGTTTCTCATTGAAACATGTACTAAAAGAACCGGTACATGAAAACCAGCTGCCTATAACAACCACTTTTCTTGTCTCCCTTGAGTGGTCTTTATAGACAGGTTTCATTGTATTTGCATGGGGATCATAATAATAAATGCCAATTAAAAGCATCAGTGAAAATAAATGAAATTCAATTTTTTCTGAAAACAATCAGAAAATTTTTATAGTGACAAAAAGGTTTAATAATGCATCTTCATTTTGTCCTTGAAAATCATGACATTAGTGTCTGCATTTATCTTTCTGACTTTAAGTCTCATCTTTACCTCTCTGAAATATCAGTGATGAATTAAGTTGAAGTGTCAATAATTTGTAAATGTATGTTTATTTTTGTGCATGGTCTTTGGGAAGAACGATTTTCAAGTCATAATCGGGCTACCTTGTACGAATAAAATCAAAGGAAATCATAGCAATTTTTTTGTTTTCTTCCAAATGCAGGCATACAAAGACAAACTCAAGGAACTGAAAAAAATGCTAAAGAGTCTCGAATACCGGGTTGAACAGCTACGACTTCGACCCACCGCCATCAAGGCCGCCAAATCAGCCCTAAATGTCTCCTACCACTTCATGCTAGCTGCAAAGAACGTCACCGCGAGGACTTGCTCTACACAGAAACGGAATTCGGTCTCCTGGAGAAAGCTTATAATGCCACTAATAATTTTTTTACCACGAAAATGGAAGAGCAGAAAAGAACAGCTCTCACTGACAAACCTGCTTTCTCCGTTTCAGAATTAGAAGAGAAGCTAATAAGTCTGGAGAGGGAGGTTAGGTACCTCGTTGGCAAAGCCAAGTCAACGCCAAAGCCGAAGAAGAAGAAGAAGGTGGACAAGAAGAAAAGACGACAAATTCAACAGCGACAGATGAAGAGAACGCAGAGGGAGAGAAAGATGTTGAGAAAGAAGAAAAGGAAAAAGGTAAACTAAAGTTTCAACCCTTCTGTCTCTCATTTATTTTTATTTTGTCAGAATGTAGAGTTGGTTTATTGGAGGTCGTTTTAGGTTGGATGAAAACGAGGAGGATAAGGAACAAAGAAGAAGCCCTATTCCAGGGAGAGTGTAATTGATAATGTGTTTTGAAGTGCAGGATCTGTTTGGTTTCAAACTTCTACTGCTGGCAGTGAGCTATTGTGCCGAGAGAGATTAATCATTGAATAGCGGGAAGATATAAAATAGCAAAGATTCAGCAAATTTGAGTGACATTTGTGATAGCCCCCTCTTTCCAGATGTTGATGAACATAATCATCTTTATGCTCTTTCATTTATCCTCCCTTCCATCAGTTGTTATACCTCCCCCTGAGGAGGGAGAGGAAGCCACTGAGAATGCACAGGAGGAGGATCCTGGTACAGTAGATGTGGAAGGGGGTGAGGAGCAGGCACAGGAAGAGCCAACTGAAACCACACCCACTGGGGAGGAGGAGCAAACACCAGAAGAGCCAACTGAACCCACACCCACTGAGGAGGAGGAGCAAACACCAGAAGAGCCAACTGAACCCACACCCACTGAGGAGGAGGAGCAAGCACCAGAAGAGCCTTTACAATTAGAAGCACCTGAAGAAGGTGAGTTGAATATTGGAAATTCAGATTTTTCCAATGATAACTTTGAACAAGACTTTAAAATAAGATTATAGTGACACGGAACCCCTTACAGAATTAAGAGCAACATATGTTTTAGTGATTTTTACAACATAGGGAATGTTATTTTAATTTCATCTTTGTCTTTTGTTCTTTCATTAGAAGTGACAGAGTCAACGCAAGAAGAGGCTGCACCTACAGAAGAAACCACCACAGAAGGAGCAAAAAGCCAGGCCGAACATTCACATAAAAACGGGGATTTGTAGCAGTAGTTAATGTACTTGTAGAGTATCAGGATTTACCATGAAGTGTGTTCACAAAGTACAAGTTTCAGATGTTTCCTAAACATTGTTATGGCAGTTTGTGTGGAATAACCAATACCGGTATGTTGAAGAGTATGGGTCTTAATACACTTCCTTGGGGTATTCCAGATGTAGTTATTGTGGTTTGTAAATGTTGAAGAGTATTGGTCCAAATAAAATCTTGTGAGTCTCTTGAGGTATTCTGTATGTAGTCAGAGTAACACTTATTGTTGTACACACCCTGGAGGTATCACAGATGTAGTTCCAATCCTTAGAGAAGAGGCACCTTCGAACCTTGATGCTACATGTACAATTTATGTATTGTATGAATTGTAGAAGTTGTGATGGTAACTTCACATATTTGGAAATTGGAAATACACTATGAAGAGCTGATCAAGCACAACGTTTTATCTGATTTCCCCACCAGCATTGGCATTCATCTTGCAGTATAAAAATGCATGAATACAGATAACTGCATCGAGCATACACAGAAAGAGACATTGAATCGTGACTGTAAATATGGTTTCAAATTTATACTTATTAGGTAGTGCATTATCTAATCATTTAAGTATCTTTATTTTCACTTTATAATACACAGCAGTGAGGGCATTAGTAAGCAAATAATTACCGTTGGTGAAGGTGATGGGACAAACTATCACTCCCGAGGCGATCTGGATGTAGCTATCTTTCCAAAGCGAAGCTGAGGAAAGATAGCGTATACATTCAGATCGCCGAGGAAGTGATAGTTTGCCATCACCTGAAACCAAAAGGTGATTATTTACTTTATATTCCACATCAGAAACATTTCACTTCTTCCGTCATTTTAGAGCAACAAGTCATCAATTAACAGCTAGCAAACGGTGTACGATACGTACAGTGCATGTAGTATGGTGGTGTCACCATAGTTCGCGCGTGACCATGATTTTACTAATGACCGGTCATTAGTAAAATTACGTGTTAGGAAAAATAAATGCCTGGTCACTTGTATGCTCTCAACCAATCATTTGATTAAGATCCGCTTCATCATCTTATAATAACTAATATTACCCGGTGCATATCAAAATATGGATAGTCTATCAGGGGTGGAACCGTGGCCAAAAGACATGTACTGTAAGTGTAAAACGAGAAAATATAATGTGCATGAAAAGTTGTGATGCAAAATAATTAAATCACAACTGACAAACTCTGAATTTGTGCGATTTACAAAAAGTTTTTTGCTGGTAAAGTTGCACATTGCAAAAGTTTCTGATTTTTACAATAATGTTATGCACATTTTCTGCTGTACCTAAATGTATATTTAAGATAATGATGTGCTTGACGGCAGAGATAGTTTCAGATGCATCAAAAACTGTTTTGTAAAATGCTAGATTATGAAAAACTTCAAGGAACACACTTCATGGTGAAGAAAATCTGTAAAGGTGGAACATTTTGTGTGACTGATTCTTTTATTCTGAGTACCACAAAGCATGATGGATAATTTTGCTAAAAGCCTTGTAGCGTGTATGTGACCGTTAATCAAGAGTTGCAATTCATTCACATAATTCTTTTCTATCATTATAATATTATGAAGGTCAAATTGCAGTAACCTTTATCACAAAAAAGTTTGTTGATCTCAAACTATGTTTCTACTTAAATCTGTAATTATCTGGGGTTTTCAAAGCTTTTTTTCTATAGCTTCCTAGTGCTCTTACAGCTTTTAAAAAATTAAAATTAAATCGTTAATAATCACTTTCATCTATAATGCTACAAAACTACGTCGCCCAAAATATTCCACGCTTACAGCTACATGTAGTACTTGACCAAAAGATTAAAGAAGTGCTAAATATATGTTTTGTATGATGCACGGTACGTGTAAGAAATGAATTTTGTGTGTTGGAATTATGGATACTATTTATGAATAGAGTTGTGGATACTACTGTTCGCTTTAAGTGAAAAATATTAATAAAATAGAATGTTAATAGACACACAGATTTTGTCAATGTTTTGCACAAAACTATTTCCTAATTGATTTATGTGTTAGAGTTTGATTATGATTTTGTTTTGTTGCATTTCCCCATAGATATGGGGCACCATTCTGATATGTTTGGGTGTAAATGTTAAGATTTATTTATATGTCTGTGTGTATAACTCTAAAGGGTAGTGGAGGGCTAGGCAATGAGGAGTTTCATTTTTAATGAATTTTAAGAATTATGAACAATTCATGCAATTATCGTTAGTGCTTTTGGAGCACATTAATTTTTCTTCATTATTTCTGTTACTGTTTCTTGTTTTTGTACTTGCTTCTTCTCCCAAGTGTTTCTGTTAATTGTGAAGACCAAGTTTTTGTGCAAACAATTCACCTTCATGTGATTCTTCAGATGAATTCCAAGAAAACATTAAAAAGGAAAAGATTTGAAATCTATTTTCAATTGTCCTTGGAAGAGTTTCATGGCTGTGTCTCAGTGTGGGTGTGATAATTTAAAACGAGTAAGAGAGAGAGAGAGAGATAGGAAGAGAGAGAGAGAGAGAGAGAGAAGAAGAAGAAGAAGAAGAAGAAGAAGAAGGGGGAAGGATAAGGGTTGGAAAGGGGACTTGGGGAAATGCCATGAATATAGAATGCCAAGAGATAGAGGTGGACAGTGAGAAAGAAATTCTAGTGGATATACTTTACCGAGAGCACAGAGGTAGGGAGAGAGATTGAGGTGACACTACCCCCTAGGAGACTAGCACGTTCCCTTTATACCACTCCCCTGCCCCCGCTCCCCGACTGGACCCACGGCATACCACTGACTTTTAGAACGCCTCTCTGACTACGATTATTAAAGGTGGTTACTCGCGGGGTTACTCGGTAGGCCTTCAGTTAATTAACAACTAAATTATTCATATCAGTTTTGGAATAGTTTGATTTTATTTAAACAATTGATTTGTCTCGATTTATGATTCTTGAGAATGTGACCTTTTAAATGCTTACATCTAAAAGTATTCAACAAATTAGGCCCTTATTCAACCAGTCCACCTTTCATTCTACGAAATGCACAAAAACATCAAATTTACGTACAAGGGGTATGAACAATTTAGTTGTTAAACTATTATGTTCTTCATCATTTGGCTATAAAAAGGGATATGTCCTACTTTCGTTTTACGTTTTTTCTATATTGATTTTAAATGAAAAGCAAAACAGAAACAAAACAATTAATTTGCTAACTAAAATATTATTTAATCAAGCCCACCTACGCTCTTTGGCGGTTTCGTGGTTTCGTTCAAGTTAATTAGCCCGGTTTTATTCGTCAAGGCGCAAGGCCGAGGTAATTCTGTTTCATTGTTGGGAAACGGAAGAGCACGAAGTATACATTTGTATGTTTATCGTCATTTTTGCCGGCCTATATTCGTTCAACCGGCAGTGCATGAGTGCCCCTTCGGAGGCAATTCCTGGGCTGGAGAGAAATAATTCTTGTCAGATCGAGTCACACATAGGCCTACATGAAAAAGCTATACCTGTATTATTCATAAACATAGTGGGAATCAAAATATTCTAATATTCTATAGGCCTATTTAGTACGTACACCAAATAACATTATCGCTCGGTCATCTCTCACTTTTCAATACCTCAAAACGTACATGTATGGGCGTGGTCGGTAATCTTACTAAGTACTAGTACAGTACTGTACGTACTTGAGTCGAGTGGGCGTGGTCGGTAGTATTTTAACCGATCGAGCCCTGGCCCTCTGTCAGACGAAAGCATGGCGGGTAATTTGCCTCCGCACGGTGACATTCTTCGTTTGAGTGAAATCCATGAGCGGGGGCCGGTTCTCATGGCTGGAAAATCTGTCAGAGTTATGGGAAAGTGAGTTTGGTATGAGTATGATTGAGGGATTAATAGTGAAATGAATTGAGTTTGATACATTGATGTGAAGTCGGAAGAGTGAACTTTAGTCCCATAAGCTCAAATTGATGTAACTATTATAAGTTCCCTTTAATTCCCTGTTGTTTTCAAAAAGAAATTAGTGTCTTGTTATTCTTTATCGCATTTTCTCACGGAGATCGTTCATTGACAACGTCAATCTTTGTGACAATAGCTAGGCCATCATGGGAACACCATTTCATTCTGTGAATGTGAAGAGAGAGAGAAGGAGTGGAGGAGAAGAGAGGAGAGAAAAAGAAGAAAGCTAGATTAAGACAAAAGGAGAGGAGGAAGAAAGAAAAAAGACAAATAAGGGGGATAAGATAAAGATGAAGCTGTTTTACTTCTACTTTTATGCTAGTACTCGTCGAAAGCCTTTTCAGCAACTAAACGAGGAAAGTTAATGGATACTGATTAGAAGTAAAGAAGAGGGAAAATGATAATAAAAACGATAAGGTCAAGGAGGTATAGGGGGAAGAGAAAAACACATTGAAGACAATAAAAGAAAGAGGAGCAAGAAGGCATTTATTTTTTTACGAGCACCAATTAAAGATCAATCGTGCACAATTGAGTAATTCCTATTTATATTTTCAATGTACATGCAGGCTCACTCGGTACGATGCCATCGAGCAACTAGCTCTCATAACATCCTCGGAGCGCAACTCCACCCATCACCTTCAAGTCAACACCCGTCTCATCGAGCCATTCCAGTCCAGGATAGGCTCCATGTTTCAGTTCATCGGCGAGATGCCTTCAGAGATGGAGAGGGATGCTGACATGGTCGTCCATGCCAGGGTCGTCCGGTGCGTAGATGGAATTGACTCGACCATGTACTACAATGCATGTGATGTCCAGAGGAAATTCTTGGCATCGCGAGGATCAGTAGTGACAGCGTCTGCATCTTTTACTACTTGAAAGCAAATGTGAGGTTTGTCCGTATGTCAGTACCATCCAATCATGGCCAGAATGAAAGAATTCAGCTCCACAATCTTTGTCGTGAATCTGTATGGCCTCCAGACACCAGTTCTCAAACTCACAGAACTATTAAAGTGAGTGGGCCGTCAGTTTCCATGTGCAGAAGGCCATAATTCGCTGACACCAGACTTGGTGGAAATAACATTAATGGGAGTACAAATCTGCACACAGCAAATCCGTAGGCCAGTCAAGAATTACCCCCTAATCTCTCGGAGAGTCTAGCTTCGGATCCCGCCGGATCGGGTGAGGAAAAGCATTACATAAGGTCGAATGGTCATAAAACTGAAGGCTAACCCTGGTGATTGACAACACCTGTTACTGGGTAAACACCCGAACGGTGTCGAATTCCCCATGAGAGCTGACTTCTATGTGTCTTTAAAGGGGCTATATGACAATGACAGTGGCGGTCGACCTCTCAACTGCAGAGGTGAACTCCGCCAGGATAATCTGCAAAAAAGTTGGGCAAAATAACTCACTTGTTACAGTGTAAGATGACCCTTTTCTTTGTTCAATACATTGCTGTCAATTGGATCTGTATCGTCTTGATCATGTGACCTATTCGGTCTGTTTCTTTCATTGTAGTATTACCAGTGATCTTGCTTCTTTGCATCGCCAATGCAGGTTTTTACAAACTTCTGATTTAAAGATAAGATAAGCTTAAATTCTGGTAATGATAGAAAATAAATTCTCACAGAATCCAACAAAGAACTTACACTGAATGTTCAAGATTACAAATAAATGACATGTGGTAGAAAATGTATAGGGGCTGAGTAATGAGCATAGTAAGATAAGGAAATCAAGGTAATTAGTAGGCCCAACACCATGTGCTGTACACAGGTCACTACCGGTATGTGCAAATTATGAGAGTTGTGGTATTTATTGAAGATGATTTCCAGCAAGTTTTTGTGAGGTTGGTTTTATTTTACTGGTTCAAACAATCTACTGCAGGATAAACAGTCCAGAATGATACAATGCCCATACCAGAGCTCAAGATTAGCTTTAACCCCGAAGGCGCTGCTAGTATATGCATACCTTACTGCAGTGTTAGGATCTGGATTGGTTTCAACGTCACCAGATCTCATCAAGAGGATCAGGAGCAGATAGAGAAGACAGAATCCATCCATGGTGTAAGATGTCCTTCTCACTCGACAGAAATGTAGCCCTCTGGAAAATGGTGATATGACCCGGGCGACAATATCTGAAAACAATATTAAAAATATACATTATGTACATAAAACAGATGGAATAAAGATCCTTGAGAGTTTCAATTTCACTATATCTATATAATAATAGCTTAAGGTTTTGGGGGCTTTCGACGCCATAAAGTTCTTTGCCCCCGCCTCCTGAACCCAGCCCTTGGGGGAAATGGCTGGGATTAGCCAAGCTATACTCAAGAATGAAAGGTGGACTGGTTGAATTACGGCCTTTGTTGAATACTTTTAGATGTTAACTTTAATATGCCACATTCTCAAGAAATATCAAGACAAATCAATTTTTCACATACTTTAAAAATTTACAAAACTTGTTAAGGGTTTATAGTTGTTAACTGTAGGTAGTTGATTCGTTTGAAGTATATAGTTCCAGTAGACTACTTGCAACCATTACATTTTCTTCATGATGTTCTGATGTACTTGTGGTCCCTTGTGGCACTGCTTCAACATTGGGGGCTCTGTCCAATTTGCCTGCCTTGGTGGAAGTGTCTTCTTCGATAATAGGAGCGTCCACTGATAAATGATGGTTTGCCCATTCTTGCCACAAGCTCTTTCTTTTTTGACGAACAAGAACCACTCTTTGATGAACAAGGGTCGTCTCATGGGAGAAGTAAAGATCTCAATGTATCTTTCGTCAGAAAGAAAACTCTTCTATGTTGTCTAAATTATTCCTCACCATCATCATTCACATTCATAGAAACAGTCAATGCAGCTAGATACTTGTGATGGCGTTATCGTTGGCTTCCTTCAAACTATTACGGCAGTCTTTGACGCTTGATAAGTTGATACCTGGACATAATTATCATCCACTAAAAGCTCTCTCAACATGTCTGCTGTTATCCTCCATGTGGTCACGGCGCTCTTCCAATTTTTATGCCTCCGCCACCGAAGGTGGTGCCGGAGGCATCATGTTTTCGGGTTGTCCGTCCGTACGTCCGTCCCGTTTGACCGTTATCACAATATCTCAAGAACCATTTAAGATTTAAACTTAAGACTCGGGAATAGTATTTATCACCATAGGAAGACGATCTGATTAGATTTTGGAGTACGTAGGTCAAAGGTCACAGGTCACAGAGGTCAACTTATGAAATTCCTTGTATTGAGTTTGTTAGCGATATCTCAAGAACCATTTGAGATTTAAACTTCAAACTTAAGGATAGTATGTATCACCATAGGAAGACGATCTGATTAGATTTTGGAGCACGTATGTCAAAGGTCAAGGGTCACAGAGGTCAACTTATGAAATTCCATACATTGAGATTGTTATCATGATATCTCAAGAACCACTGGAGATTTAAACTTCAAACTTAGTGATAGTGTGTATCACTATAGGAAAACAATCTGATTATATTTTGGAGCACGTAGGTCAAAGGTCAAGGGTCATAGAGGTCAACTTATGAAATTCCATACATTGAGATTGTTATCATGATATCTCAAGAACCACTGGAGATGTAAAAACTTCAAACTTAAGGATAGTATGTATCACCATAGGAAGACGATCTGATTAGATTTTGGAGCACGTAGGCCAAAGGTCAAGGGTCACAGAGGTCAACTTATGAAATTCCATACATTGAGATTGTTATCGCGATATCTCAAGAACCACTGGAGAATTTTCACTTCAAACTTAATGATAGTATGTATCACCATAGGAAGACGATCTGTTTAGATTTTGGAGCATGTAGGTCAAGGGTCACAGAGGTCAACTTGTGAAATTCCATGTCTTCAGCTCGTTATCGCGATATCTCAAGAACCATTTGAGATTTTAAACTTCAAACTTAAGGATAGTATATATATCACCATAGGAAAACGATCAGATTAGATTTTGGAGTACATGTATGTCAAAGGTCATAGAGGTCAACTTGAAAAATTCAGACTACATGTATAGGACTTGTCATGATATGTCAAGAACCACTTGAAATATGTTCCGTTACTTAACCCGTACTTAACTGGGCTATTTTGAGCACCTCCCTGACTGGGGGAGGGGCCGATTGCCTCGAAATTTGGCACGCGTCTTGAGAAATTGCGCAAAGGAAGAGACCTCACTATTATTTTGCTGAAAATTGCTTATTTTATCAATTATGCTAATTTATGCAATTGCATAAAGGAAGAGACCTCACTATAATTTTGCTGAAAATTACTTATTTTATCAATTATGCTAATTTATGCAAATCAAATTCATGAATAATGATTTTTATTAACAATTACATAAATAAAGCTTTTACAGAGTTGATTTTGTGGCAAAAGTTTCTAAAAAGCCTATCGGGCATTATCACATAAAAAAATTGTCCATGTCTATTTCAATTCTTATGTATTTCATTGTTTTATGAACTTCTTTTGTATTCTATTGTTATTAATTCTTAATCTTATGTATTGTATTGTTTTAGGACTTCTGATACTTGAGGTTGTTACGTATCAATATTTTGCTTGAATAAATGATAACTAAACTCTAAAGAGTAAAATTATGCTGATTTATAGACCAAACTAGAAACTTCACTTTGCCATTCATTTTGTACACAAAATGACAAATTTCTCAATTTTCGGCTTGACCTTAGGTCACAATAGGTCAAGTAACTCTCTAGTTTTATGTGGTTTGCGGGTCATGTATGGACGAACCTTAGCACCTGTATTATGGCTGCTGCTTTCTTATGTATCTAAGTCGTTGTAAAGCTGGGTTAGGATTCATGCAAGAAACAAATTTCTCTTCTTCTTTTGAAAATGTCAAATTTAAATGCGGGCGTGTAGACAACACAAGACCTCCCTACGATTAGTTTTACAAATTCTTCCAGAAAAGCATTTCCCTTCACATACTACCACACTTTGCACTTCTACTGAACTACATCCAACCCAAGTTGATTTAAACTCACTTAGATCATTTTCTTGGTCACGATTCTAAGATCTGATTCTTTAAAGTGACTCGGTAACATTGCCTCAGATTCTGAAACAAAATCCTGGATTTAGCTCATGCTGCAATCATAATTATAAACCTTTAGGTCAGTCAGGAATCCCATGACTTTACAAGCCAATCGCCTGTCTGATTATCAAGATATTTATGATTGGAAATCAAAATTTCATTTTTCGTTTTCCTAATGGTTTTTATAACACTACAGTCTATTGGGGAAAATGAGTATGGTTAGCTGGTCACTCAAAGATTTTTACTTTTTTGAGGCAGTTCATGATCATTTTGAAGCGCAATTTTTTTAGGGCTTCAATATTGCACCATATCACAGACACTGATAACACGTAGGGCCATGCATCTCAGATTTAATGTTGTTAAACGATGCCTTTAAATTAACATGAAAGTGGTGTTAGGCACAGGTAGATGTTTCTTTAGGCTCTCATTTTTATGCCTCCGCTACAACGTAGCCGGAGGCATTATGTTTTCTGGTTGTCCGTCCGTCCGTACGTCCCGTTCTCGTGATCGCGTTATCTCAAGAACCGATTGATGGATTACCGCCAAACTTGGGTCATGGATGTATCTTGCAGAGCTAATGAACTGATTAGATTTTGGGGTCACGAGGTCAAAGGTCACAGGGCTCATTGTGTATGCAAAAATAGCTTGTGATCGCGTTATCTCAAGAACCGATTGATGGATTACCGCCAAACTTGGGTCATGTATGTATCTTGCAGAGCTAATGAACTGATTAGATTTTGGGGTCACGAGGTCAAAGGTCACAGGGCTCATTATGTATGCAAAAATAGCTCGTGATCGTGTTATCTCAAGAACCGATTGATGGATTACCGCCAAACTTGGGTTATGTATGTATCTTGCAGAGCTAATCAACTGGTTAGACTTTGGGGTCACGAGGTCAAAGGTCACAGGGCTCGTTATGTATGCAAAATAGCTTGTGATCACATTATCTCAAGAACCGATTGATGGATTACCGCCAAACTTGGGTCATGTATGTATCTTGCAGAGCCAATGAACTGATTAGATTTGGGGTCACGAGGTCAAAGGTCACAGGGCTCATTATGTATCCTAAAATAGCTCGTGATCGCGTTATCATTAGAACCAACAGATGGATTACAATCAAACTTGAATTTTAAAAATTGCTTCCATTTTGGTTTGTAAAATTGCTCTATGGCGGAGGCATCATCGACTGCGCGCAGTTGAAGTTCCATCTAGTTTAGTTCTGATCCCCAACTGATGTTGACTCCCCTTTTCAGTGAGTTTCCTTTTTCTGCCTTCAGCCATGGCTTGCCCAGGTTCACCAGACTTGGACATCTTTTAATTCGAAAACTGAAATTTTTTCTTGGTCATCTTTCAATTCTGTAGCAGTATTAGTGATGATAACAAGATTTTTTATCACTGTAACTGTCTTCTTTTATCATTGACGAACTCAACACAGTCACACATGTTTTGTTGATTGCTTCCCTTGTACGATGATAAAGCGTTATATTATTGGCAAGGTTGAGTCAAGATATTCATGAAAATACATCTCTCAGCTGTTGGCATGTGTAAAAAGCTGAATATTATGCAGTCAAACCTGCTTTAGTGACCACCTGTCTACAAGACCACTTTTTTATGTTTCCCTTGATAATGGTTTCTCATTGAAACATGTACTAATGGAACCTGTCTACAAAGACCACCTGTCTACAAAGACCATTTTTTGTGTTTCCCTTGGGTGGTCGCTATAGGCAGGTTTGACTGTATATTTTTGTTGTTTTTTGTTGTTGGATTGGTTGCTTTTATTCATATTCCATGCAAAAAGAACAGAGTGTTATATTAAGTTACCGGTATATGATAATAATTAATCCTGAATCATAGAAATTAATAACAAGAAAGAATGTTCTTTAAATCAATAAATAAGGAAATGAAAAGTGAACCCACTTAAAAGCTAGGCTATATTAATCCATTGCATATGATTTGATTGTGGTAGAACACAAATGTGTGATAGCCTTGAGACCAAGCTTGATAATGGTTTGGCATTAGTCTGCATGCACAGACTCTAATTTGACACTCTACCACAAATCCCAAAGCCTTGAGCAGAGCCTAGCTCTGTCAGCCTCTGCCTCTCTGGCAGTATGTGTCCATTGCAGCTAAAGTACAGAACCTATGCAATATGCCGTCAGCTTAGTCTCACATTGCAGACACTGTGAATGTGCGCAGTGACTAACAACAGTTTGTGTCTGCAAACTAGTTTGACATACCTTGCTAGACTATTTCCATAAATGGTAAAACCCATAAAAACCCATACAGAGATATCTCAATATTTGTTTTACAATTGTTTGTGGCTATGAGACAGCAGCTATATTGAATGATGCCTATGTAAAGAGATTACATTTACATTTACTTTTACACAAAAGTATGGAGTTCACGGTTTATCTAAAAAGCGTTATATATAAGACAAGGCAAAATGCTTGTCAAAGTAGAGAAACTCAATAAATAAAATACCTATAACCGATGATGTCAGTGCGATGTTTCTTAAACTTTGCTGGATAATATTTTTAAAACAACTCATATGCTGCCTCATTAGAGATTATATTTTAAGATGAATCCTATTTTTGTTTATGTTATCAAACAATGAGAAATAAAGCCAAAGCTGTATATTCAGGAAGTAGATTGATGCGTTGAATGTTGTCTATATCTCATGTAATACAGTGTATCATGAGACCTTTGGAAAAAATGATGCAATTCTTTCATGATATTGTAAATTATTGTGATGTCATGTGTGTGTTGTATCCATCTGTGAATTAAAAAAGAAGGAAGTAAAGAAAGAAAATAAAAAAGAAAGAATGAAAGAAAGATTGAAAGAGAGAAAGAAAAAAATCAAGAGAAAGCAAGAAAGATAGAAAGGTAGAAAGAAAGAGAGAAAGAAAGAAATGAAGAAAGATTTGAATATAGGGCCATTTTGTCTACTTGGGTATGTGTGCATGCATGAGTGAGGAGTCACCCCATATTTCTAAAGGATTCAAATATGTCTTTCCCACAACAGAAATTGAATTTGAAAATTATCCTTTGATCTTTTAGATCAAATTTTATAAAACGTTTCCTTCATTTATTGGGGGTCTTCCCTTTCTTCTCTCCTTTTCCTGATTTAACCAAGTTCTAAAATTCTGCGGTGCCTATCCTGTTTTGAATAGTGTATCGGTGACAGGATGTATTTTGCATTTTAAAAAATCCCCCACTCAAAAGGGATAGGGCCTGTTTAGAAAATGGTAATAAAGAGCCAACCTCCCCACTCCGATGCTGGCCAAGTTATCCTAACTGATTGCTACGATTATACCGTTAATCAAGTGATCAGAGATCTGACGTGTTTGTTATAGACTTATAGTATTGTTTATTTATGTATTATACAGTGTTTGCAAAAATGATCATTTAGTTATTTCTTTCTTCTCATTAAAGATATCCTTTTCTTTATATCTCTGTTCTCCCCTCACCATCTCTTTCGCTTTCAATGCCTCTTAAATTTCCTCTTTCTCTTTATCTTTCACTCCCCTTTCTCCTCTCTAGCTCGCAGTCTCTCTTTGTTTCGATCTCCTCGCTCTTCCCAGCCATTCGGTTTTATTAAGTTTTACTTGCATCTTCCCTCCATCAACTTCCCAATTTCTTTTTGCCTTTCCCCGTTTTTTTTTTCTTTCACCCTCGGGTGGCACATACTCACTCGACATTCTATCCACCCCACCATAATGACACCAGTCTCCCCCACCCCAGGTTACGCCACTGAGCAACCGCTCTGATTAGGGGATAATAATTTTGAATGAATACTCGGTTTACGGCCCCAAATATTGAGTTTCAGTTCCTGCTTATTATCCTGTACAATAACAATTAGAAACTACAAATAACCTTGATCCTTAGTACGTGTCTGCGTCATTCACAACTTATAAATTATAGATATTTCCCTTTCGATCATATCTGCTCCCTCCATTCTCTCTTTCTCTCTCTCTCTCTTCCTCCCTCTCTCTCTCTCTACTTCTCTCTCCCTCCCTCTGACTCTCTATTTCTCTTTTTTTTTCCTCTCTAAAAGTACATTCACACATTTGATTATGAACCAAAGGTGAATTTAATTTAAAGCCCCACTGCTGGGAGGTCTAATCCCTCCTTGCCAAACTAGTGCAGACGGGCTTTAAGCATTATTTTCACTATAGAATAAACTTCTGTACGTGCAGTGCACATACATGGCAGACACGTATGTACTCCCCTATATGATTTGTTATACAGTCAAACCTGTCTATAGCGACCGCCCAAGGGAAACACAAAAAGTGGTCTTTGTAGACAGGTGGTCTTTGTAGACAGGTTCCTTTAGTACATGTTTCAATGAGAAACCATTTTCAAGGGAAACAAAAAATGTGGTCTTTGTAGACAGGTGGTCTTTGTAGACAGGTGGTCACTAAAGCAGGTTTGACTGTATCATCTCACAAAATAGCAATCTAGGCCAATTTTTCGTAATGTAATCAGAATTCAAATTGCATAAATTAGTTGTTGCTAGGTAGGACAAACATTATGGCTTGCCCTACCAATCTGACTACCGGTATTGAAATATAGTTATTCGTAACAGGTGAATGATATAATTTGTAACGAGGCACTTAACAAAGATTTATGCAATACATTTAATTAATGGAAAATGTTCTCATATGATATCATGCAAGTGCCACTTGCAATGCATGCACTAGAACATAGTTGTGTGGATCAGTTTCTGTTTCATTACCATTATTTTCTTAGCTTCAATCCAAAGCTCGACGCTCTGATAACAAGATATTTCTATCCTATGTATTTCCCTACCCCCACCCATCTTTGGTCACATGTTCCCTATTCAACTCCCAACTTTAAATAATTTGACTATTCATCTGGGGGAATTATCTTTCTCTGAAGTGCGACTTCACTTGAAATAGCCATGATCCTCGCTGCTAGTCAGTTAATTTCTTGACCAAAATGAGCCTCTGGGGTAGGGGAATTCTTTAATGAAATTCAGTCAAACTTAACAACCGTATTGGGCATCCACATGACTGATTCAATTTGCTCATACTCTCAAATTAAAGTTACAAAACACTTATTTTCATTTTATGCCCTTTTATTTCACCGGTGATCACAAAAATATATGATAAATTTGATACTATAGTGTTGGAAAGCTACAATGAGAAACAATGGAATGCAATTTACATCATTACTTTGAATATGATTCATATACATGTGTACTATACATGACTACATTTAAAGCAAACAAGAAGAGAATATTACATGATAATCAATATATCTTACAATATAAAAGGGGAGCGTACGTAAGTTTACATCAATATATCCATAAATTGACATACATACCACCAGTGGAATGTTTATGGGCTGCCCCATGTTCCGTTAAACTTTAAGTATTTTTTTCTAGGGAGTCAAACTTGGGGGGGGGGGTTATGCCCCCATCATTCTGTTTTTGCTTCCTTGTATTTCAATGGGTTTCATGAGCAAGCTATTTTGAAAGGCATTTTGTTCTAAAAAATACTTTATCACTTATTACATAATCATTACAAATAACTCTGAGACAAAAATAAATCAGTATTTGAATTGCAGTATCACATACAAAAAAGAGGAAAACTTAACCAATTTCTTTGAATAAGCATAAAATCATTTTGGTTATCCCCCAATTGATATATCTATCTAAAAACACAACTGAATCAATCGACTTGCCAGCCAGGGAAAACTTATTTGATAATCACAAATATAACTATGTTTCTTAAAGAGTGCTTTCTATTTTCAGTATACATTTCTAATGGTACTGATCAGTACAGCAACATCTACATTTGTTACCAATGCACACATTCTCCATACACAGTGATACAAATTTGTCAAAAAATACAATAATATACTATTTCATTAGTACCAGTGCATTATCTGGTCATATGTTCCATGATAGAAGGTATCATTATGATAAAAAATTGTACTTTGTCTACCTTTAATCTCGGCTACATTTTTATAGTATCATTCAGAGATAACTAAGTGCATGTAAGAGTATGGCACTTTCTGAAATGAAATTTTCAATATTGTTTGCCCCATCCATTCTCTATATTAAAAATTATCATGAAGGCAAAAGGAGAACATTACATACAAAAAAGGCATCTTAAAAATAAAGAATACAAACATCTATTCAATCTATATGTTTATTTACAATGTTACTTAACTTAAAACATATACCCTTTTCCATCAAGAATCCATGATTCCAAATAGGTCTCTTTGTTAAAAAATAGTATGTACATCATCTTAAAAATATCTTGAGGGTAGTCTTACCAACTTTACTTCATGGCAAGTTATATACATTGTAATCACGTTCTCCTAAGTCATAATATGGTGGAATAATTTTTCTAGATTATTAATTCTCTAGTCTATAATTTGGTTGTACATGTATATTCATTTTCATATACCATGTATGAAGATTCTAGGCCTCTGATTGGTTAAAACTGCAGGCATAAAATTTGCTACTGACCACTGGGCAGTATAGGGAAAAATATTGACCGGGCATAGGTGTTTTACATGCTAAAACATGTTTACAAGTATTATTGATTGGGAGGAATTGATAAGTGAACAAAATTGGAAATAGACCAAATACAACAACATGCAAATTCAGTTGCTTGTTTAGAATAAAGCTCTCAATTTCCACCTCTGCAAAGCAAACACATACACAAGTAAAGTATTGGTTTATAAAGGCCTAATGAAATATCCTGTACCTTTTATGAAATTTTAAGATCTATAGATTTTCATTAACGGTACATAAATTGGATTTCAGTTGATTTTGATGTCAAATTCTATGCGTGGCACGTACACAGTACACTGGAAAATTAGAGATATTCCATTACAAATTAAATTTCCTGCAAAAAATGTACAAATAAAAGATGAGTTTTGCAATCAACACTACCCTTATTTATGACCCATGTCATTAATTTTATGTGATCAGAAAACATAATAAATCTTAAGTATTGTAATTGCACTACTGTGCATATATAGAAATAGGTGAGACTTTTCATAGCCTTAGAGGTGCATGTATTTCAGATGATTGACATGGTGTTTGATAAAATACATTAAAAAAACAAAGTAAAATATGAAAATTTAATGAAATTGTCATAATTAATATTCATTTTAGGGTGATTCTACGCAATGTATTCCAATGTATACCATACGACATACATGTATAACACTAATATACACTGATTTCCTCCCCCCAAAACGAAAATCTCTCGATATGACCACTGACTAATCATTCGTTCTAGCATCACAGATATCATTATGTGGTCATATCACAATATTTTTCATTTTTAGATGAAATAAATGTTTGAAAAAAGACGTATATATCAGACGGGAAACATTGCGAAGAATTGGCCCACTGGTTTATATACCCGGTAGGTGTATGCATATATGGAGAGACTTGCAATATCACTGTAAATTATACGAAATGAAAATGGAATCAGATTTTCTTTCAGTCATGATAATATGCCAAGGAGAAATATTGTCTGTTTGGAGCCAGAAGGGTGTTAACTCATATACTTTAACACAGAGTTAACACCCTTCTGGCTCTAAAGAGACGATATGAGAAGATATGTCACATTGATTTTACATACACATTGCATTGTCACATAAAAAATGATTGTAAATGCACACCTACATTATGTACAGCGTCACCATGTGCACAACTTCATATTTTGGAGCATCATTCAGCATTCACTGACCTACAGCCTTTGCTTGTAAATTCTACATGATGCAATGATTAAAATGTCTGAGTTTCATATTTTTTCCTTTTAGATTTTTTTTTCTCACAGCAAACTTTACAACATTTCTCTATTTCACAAACATGTATATAAACAAATTAAGACGTTCTGCTGATGACACTGACTCACAGAGGATGTAATAATTTTCTTTCTACGCAGCAAACTGTACAAAATTTCTCTACTTTACAGACATATAACCAATTAATACGTTCTGCTCAGTGACCACAAGTAAGATACATCATCTCTGCATTAAAGTGTAAATTTAACGCATCTCTGACTCCCAACAGGCTCTGTTTCCTTTACATGCAATGCTCATACCATGTAACTTCACTAAATTCGATCTGATTATTTGACAAAACATTGATAGAACTTGGCCACTTGTTTATGCTATACAAACAAGGAAATAGCGGAATATTATCAACAAACAATGTCAAGGTTAGATAATACCTCAAATTCTATTGTACATGAACAGATGGAGCAAAAATCACAGACAAATTTGAGTCCTATATGTAATGCTGTACATAATTGTGCCGTTCAAGATCAAAAGCAATTTAATTGTACATAATCATTACAGTCTCCAAATTGGCAACACATTGTGAAATTTATAATCACTATTTTCATGTACAAATTGGCTTCTTTTTACATATAATTTTCAGTCACATTGGTTCATTTCATATACATTTTTATTTTCTGAAGGATATAGGAGTTGAAAATAATAATAATTGGTACCAATCTGAGGAGATAAAAGTGATTTCCTTAGATCTTTAAAATACTGCGAACTGCTTCTTCTTTTCGCAAATGCAAATCAACTATTGGAAGCCATATAAAGACACATACCTGGTATTACACATCTACTTTATGTACATTATGCAATTTACATTTTGACATATATTTGCATTGCATATACCACATATCATTGAAATTTATCATTTCTGATGTCTCTTTTTTTATTTTTATCACAAAAGAAGTCGATGTTTCAAATATTTGCACCAGGAGAAAATTCATTAAAAATCTACTTTCAAGCTGCAAACAGTTTTTATAATATATTTTTTTTTTTCACTGTACAAAGCATACAGCACCTTTATAACTCTCTCTTTGATCAAATATACATAATAGATTAAACAAAGCAAAAGATTACCTTTTCAGGTAAACGAATCCATTTGCAATTGCAAGAAAACATTCTCTCAACGATATTCACATCTCTGCGATAATTTTTTGATTTCATTAACAGGACAGCTTCTCATTTTAATTCAAGGCATGCATCAAACTTCCAAAATGCATTTCAAGACAAAATTGTGTTCAAGAAATTTTAAGAATTCTTGACAGACAAAAATACAATTGCGTTTCTTGAAGTCTGAGCAATCTTAGGCTTAAAGGAGACAATAATTTATAAAGTCATGCATCCAAAGAAATAAATAAATAAAATCACTTTTGATGCTTACAACATGGAATTATTTCAAGACAAGAAGATGTCCATTGCTGCATGTAATGCATTACACACAGGGCACAAAGGGTACTGTCTCATTGAACATCACCTATGATTGGTCACCTGCTGCATGTTGGGTGAAGGCTTGTTTGTATCAAGGCTCCTGATTGGCTGCTTCACTTTCCTTGAAGATGATCTCCTTGCAGTCTTGCAAAAACCTGGAGAAAAAAAACGGAGGAAAATTGGATGAAAATGTTAGCTTTCAAAACTGCCATGTAATACAAAGAAAAATGGAAATATAGTTTACTTCTCATGGAAAACCTGAAAAGTTGAGGACAAAATAGAAGACATTTTGATATTTAGAAACTGCCATGGAGTACAAATGTGAACAGTTCACTTTTCATTAAGGACAGAAAATTTGCTGAGAGGTGAATAGAATTTCATTAAATTTCAAAAGTAATTATTCATTTTGTACCCTTCTGTAACCCTACATTAATGGACGTATCTATGCGGCATTGATCATGAAGTGTACACATGTCCAAAGACATGAAAATATGAAGTACTCCAGTTTTGCAAACATACAAAGTACAAGTGATGTAAATACAGTTAATACTGTACTTTCATTGAAGTGTTTCACATTACTGGGTACAAAGTCCAAGTACAAACCAAGTGCCACTAAAAATTATCTACTGGTACTTCTCATGAAACAATGTTGCCTCATTACTTTAAAAATAGTATTTACCAAGAATGTTGATGACTAAGCGGGGGGAGGGGTACAAGGAATTTACAGACAACCTTATTTATTGTAGTTGCATTTCCTTGTTAGTACATGTATCTAGGGTAACATGCAAAGTTACAATGTCGTAAAATAACATGAATATCAACTAAATACATAATTTTGACAGAATGATATTTTGTTTGACAGTTAATTTATAGTACGTTCATCAAGTGTGCTTGACACATGCAAGAATATACCGCAAATAACTTCCCATGTTACATGATTCTAACAAGGAAATACAACTACCATTAACAAGGTTGTCTGTTTAGTCCTTGGACCCCTAAAAATAAAATTAAAAGGACAAGGAAGGGAACAAGGAAGGGAACAATTAAAAAAAAAAAAAATCTGAAAACGAAAAAAATCCTTACAGTTTTTAAGTAAAATATTCCTGCTAACTACTGGATGTACATCTTTTCCTTCTGGTTACCCCCCTCCCTCCCTCTCCCCCATCCACATACTGAGTTTGTTTATTTTACAGACTCTTGAAACCTGGCTAAACAATGACCTTTTTCGAAACCCAGTAGAAATACACTTCACACAAGTACCAGTATCAGCAAACCTGTGTCAAAACAAATAGGGGACCAGCCCAAATGATCGTTTGGCAAACGTTGGCATCTGGCCAAACCGGATGCTGTCTGAACCAGGTGATCTCCGAATATTTCATTACAGGAAGTGTTCACATAAATTCGAATTTGTGTTTTGATTTCAATGGACCTTTTACAATGACCTTTTACACTCGCAATTCAGATGCTAAATACTGTGTTAGGACACACCAAATATGCACTATGTGAAGCCTATTTGGAATGATATTAAAAGGAAAGAAAATGCAACTATTACTCTCTCAGTTTTCATAGGAATTATTTTTGTACACATGATGATAAATTCTTAACTTACATATTTTTGTTGTTAAAATACTATGTATATGTTTATAAATTTCAAAGTAAATTCCCTAATATTGAGGGTTTTAAGAACCTGCTGAAATCCAACAATCATTTTATAGAATGCTTTCCAGCTAAAAATAAAAACAATGTCTCCTTCTAATTTTTAAAAAAGTGGATAATCTATATGCTGCATTGTATAATTCTGTAAATAGCTGTTTTTTGTTGTTGGTTATATTTTTTTTTTTGGGGGGGGGGTGTTGACTCTGTAATTTTTTTATTTGGTATTTGATATAAAGACTTGAAGAAAAAATTAAGTGCACTATGTATTCAAGAGATCTGAAACTTTAACACACAGTGAGGACTTGTGTTTGAGACTTGTTCATGAAACGTACATCACAACATTGATTCTCTCCCGTATGAACACCCTTTTACTAAAATCGAATGTTCCTCCCAACTGACAACGCAATGATAAATCTGTCTAATGACCATTCAGGGACAGGAAAATTACACTGCATTCTGACTTCATTACAAGTGCACTCTAAAAGGGTAAAGTCTTCAGATGCGGCCAATTTAATAAAAACAGTTTATTACCAGTGATTAATATCTTTGAAATTCACATACTCTGTTTATATAAATGGTCCCCATCATTTTGACCCTACATGGAACCTAATTTCTGATGGGGATGAGTTTTATGTTTTTTACGGTACATTCTTTTATTTATTGATTTATTAGTATATATTCCAATCATAAACCTGCCAACTTAAGGATCACAGTTCAGTGATAGTGATTAATGGATTACTTAAGAAGAAGAAGAAGAAGAAGAAGAAGAAGAAGAAGAAGAAGAAGAAGAAGAAGAAGAAGAAGAAGAAGAAGAAGAAGAAGAAGAAGAAGAAGAAGAAGAAGAAGAAGAAGAAGAAGAAGAAGAGGAAGAGGAAGAGGAAGAAGAAGAAGAAGAAGAAGAAGAAGAAAAGAAGAAGAAAAAGAAGAAGAAAAGAAGAAGAAAAGAAGAAGAAGAAGAAGAAGAAGAAGAAGAAGAAGAAGAAGAAGAGGAAGAAGGAGAAGAAGAAGAAGAAGAAGAAGAAGAAGAAGAAGAAGAAGAAAAAGAAGAAGAAAAAGAAGAAGAAGAAGAAGAAGAAGAAGAAGAAGAAGAAGAAGAAGAAGAAGAAGAAGAAGGAAAAAGAAGAAGAAAAAGAAGAAGAAGAAGAAGAAGAAGAAAAAGAAGAAGACAAAGAAGAAGAGGAAGGATAAGAAGAAAAAGAAGAAGAAAAAAAAGAAGAAAAAGCTCACCTTTGGTCTCTCCTTCTTCTTCACGATCGCCAAATCACGCGGTGACTGTCTCTCCAAGTTCTTCAGGTCGATGTCGGCCCCGAAGCTCATCAGGTGGTCGATGACCTTCACCACGTGGTCCTCGTCGAAGTCCCGTCCAGCGATGACATGAAGCGGAGTGTTACCGGCATAGTTTGGCATCTTCAGAAGCTGCCTGGCATCGACTCCGGGCCATTCTAACATGATCTTGATGATGTGGGTGTTGGCTGTCACCCGGTCACTCGGGGGAAGCTCCACAGCAAAGTGGAGGGCCGTGTAACCACTTTTCCTGTCCTGCAGAGACATGGCATAAATATGCATGAAGATGAGTACTGGTTTATACGTGATTGCAATACGAGAGAAACTCTCTACAGTTGCTCATCATGGGCCCTGTTTCATAAAACAGTGGGGCTTTAAAGGTGTATTAATCACCTATTAATAATATTTTTTAAATTGTGAACAGCTAGCACGTGTAATTTTAACCGGCAATGTATGAGCTCAAGAATAAGAAACAAGAAGAAAGAAAAGAATGAAATAAAACTCACGCACAGAACCCACGTCAGACTCTGGTTCTGTGCAGGCCCTATTCTAAACAAGCATGTCCAGTTTGCATCAAGCAGTCTCCTTACAAGTCACTTTTACGGTAATTGAGCATGTATTTAAACTTGCGGAATCTCTCTTTAGAAGTTACATCTAAAGGTCATATTTTGAATATAGAGTATAGCGCCATGGAACCCCGAACATACAGACCAAAATATCTTTGTTGCGATTGGTACACTTTAAAGCCCCTCTGCACTAGTTTGACCAGGAGGGATTAGAGGGATTAGCATAGTCACTGACAGGTGGTTATCTCATTAACTCAGCTCTCAATTAACATAAGAAAAAGAGGATCATGGGGGACCAACAGGCACCGCTTAGGCATTGTTTTCTATATAGAGGAGCACGTAGCTACAAGTAGTACAGTGGGGCTTTAAAATGGTGAATGACTAATTTTCTCACCAGGAACGAAGGATCCGCCCCCAGATGGAGTAGATTCTTGATGGTGTCCAGACTATCCACCATCTTGTCAACATACATGCACTGAGTCCCGTCATAGACACGCGCAAGACGACCATGAGCCTGGATGGCACACTGCAGCGGTGACATGCCTGAAAAGGAGGAGATAAGGAGATAGGAGATTAGGAGAGGGATCATAGGCGAAAGTCCTGGGTTCGATCCCGACATGGCACCAATGTCCCTTGGCAATCATTAATCTACATTTGCAACTTCAGGAGAGAAATGGGGACTGTGTAGGATGACGAAAGCCTTTGTGTTAGTCATTGCCATATGCCCTCACGATGACCATACAGTAGGACTACTCACTACTCCCCAGGGAGTGGAGAACTGGAGATGGTACACATTGTACGTTAATGAATCCAATAATAATATCTCTAAAAGGCTTTTTGTACTTAGTAGTACACGTGTGATGTAAAAGGATTTTCAAGGGGAACAAAAAATGTGGTCTCTATGGACAGGTGATTTCTACAGCAGGTTTCACTGCTCAGTAAAACAACGGTCTCACCATTCTTATCTTCGACATGTAATGAAGGTACCTGCATATAAAAGACCAACTGCCTATAAGGACCACTTTTCTTGTCTCCCATGAGTTGCCTTCACACACGGGTTTCACTGAACGATAGCAATGATGGACTCACCGTTCTTATCCTCAACGTCGATCTCAATTTTGGAGACCATATTCTGGCAGACACAGTATCCAATGGCCAGCAGAGCCAGGGAGAAGCCCTTCATGGCAGCGTAGTGGAGCACTGTCACCTGCTCCTTGTTTGGAATCATGACGTCCGCTCCGGCTTTGAGAAGATAGACGATCAGGTCCGGCTGGTTCGTCACCATGCAGATATGAAGAGGTGTCTGGATAGGAGTATAATAATAAAATAGTAATACATGTAATAATAACAATGATGATGACGACGACGACGACGACGACGATGATGATAATAATAATAATAATGATATTAATCATAAAAGTAATAATAATATCAACAACAACGATAATAATAAAAATATTGGATATTATTATAGCGCACATATTCACCACGCCAGGTGCTAAAGGTGCTCCTATAGTACCTTGATTTCTGCGATGATAGGAGCATGCATATATTGTCCCCTGGCAGAAGGTTGTTTAATAGCGAGCACGCTTGCCACAGAACACTGTTATGATATACATGTATCTGTAAAGCGCTTTAATTAGAGACATTGTCGATATTAAAGCCCCTCTGCACTAGTTTGGCCAGGAGGGATTAGAGGGATTAGCATTGTCACTGACAGGTGGTTATTCTCATCAACTCAGCTGTCAATTGACATAAGAAAAAGAGGATCATGGGGGACCAACGGGCACCGCTTAGGCATTGTTTTCTATATAGAGGGAGCAAGTAGCTACAAGTAGTACAGTGGGGCTTTAAGCGCTATATGAAAGCGGAATATTATTATTATCATAACTCCCTTCCAAGGGCTTAACAGATTTATTCATGTTATACCATTTTTTAAAATATCATAAACACGACAGGGACTTTTCCTCTCTATCAACAAATAGAAAAGGGGAAATGAATTGTCAATTCAATTTGAGTATTTTCATATAAAAAAATAAGCATATTAAAAAAAAATCAGGCAGTTTTCTGCAAATGACTTTCTACCTCAATAATTAATACAATAGTGTCTGGTCGCCCTTCTGCCAGCTGCACACAACGATTTTTCACTTTTGGGGGGGCTTTTATTCAAATACCTGTCCAATGTTGTCCCTGAGGTTGAGGGCGTCCTTCCTCCCACTCTTCAACAGGCGATTCACGATGGCGTGAACCAGCGGGATATTCGCCTGGCTGATAGCTATGTGAAGAGCACTGTTCAAAGAAACAAATATAACAAAATGATAAATAATAATAGCGGGTTCTTGTTTAGCACTCTTGTCTGTCAGATATGACACTCCTGGCGCTTTACAATTCCTACCCTGGCTTAAGCATGGCTGCCATTATGGCGCTCTAACATTTCAATGAATTAACTCCTGCCAGGTACCCATTTATCTCACCTGGGTGGAGTGTGGCAAATGGAGATAAATGTCTTGCCAAAGGACTTTAGTGCCGCACACCTACATTATATACCTGAAGTCAAAGTCACTACCAAAGTATTTTAGCACGAACATTGGCAAGAATCATGCAGGTATTGTTGATCCCTCAAATTGACTGCTATTGCCTAATAGCTTTGTGTTATGGGCCCCAGATCACTACATATTATCCTTATATGAATGATGATCTACATCAGGGGCCCTTTTACCAACAAACCGCTTTACTTCTTACGTTTGGGAACTCAAAACTGGTATTCTACACCCAAAGTGTATATATAAAATAAAACCAATACCTTTATAAAGAGGTATTGTGAGTTTCAGTAGCACAACAATCTGAGTAAAAGCCATTTGTGAGAAGACCAATCAACATACTTTAATTCACCTAGAGCTGTCCATCGCGAAGAAACATAAAAAAAAACATAAGAAACTATTGGTCAAATTAAGCTCTTGGTTTACTTGATCTTTGATATAGTGATCACTACCACAGGCGAGGGTATTACTTACGTGTCTCCTTCTTCATCCAAAGAGCACAAGACATCCAGAGGCATATTGTTGACCAGATTCTCAAGGTTGCGGTTCTGGTCTTGAGGAGTTGGTGGCGGGGTGATCACTTGCATCTGGATTGGAACAGAGTTGATCAACTGACCTGGATAAACAGGTTGCTGCCTCACCATCCCTTGATTCTGGTTAACAGGGTACTGCTGGACGTACATAGCATTATCTGGCGGAATGTGAGTTTGTTGCTCAAACTCCTGAGATGAGTTCATGAGCTGATCTCTGATATGCTTAATGCTCTGTTGTGCCACTTCTTCCTGGGAGGGCTGCTGTTGCTGGTGTTGTCTCCTGTTCTGGATGTACTGCATGTTCTCTACAGGAATCAGAGGATTCTCCACATAGGGGCGATGGCTCTTGTCGATGACCACACCACTGTTGGTTCCAGAAGGCGAGGTGCAGTTGTAGACATTGTGGTTGTGAGGTGGTGAGGAGATTCCGGAGTCCTCGCTCTGGACACTGGGAGGGGAATTGATCATGACCATCATCTCTGGAGAGTAAGGTGAATTTGGCGAGGTGGACATACCATGGTAGCTTTCTCCTGGTGACATCATGGACTGCGGGGATGGCTGAGGCTGTGCTGGTGAGTAGGCTGGTGAGTAGGCCGGCGATGGTGTCTGCTGCATTGTATGAGCAGGACTGAGAGAGGACACACTACCTGGGGAGCTAGGGTAGGAGCTGTCTGTTGGAGATGGAGGCCAGCAGGATTCCTCAGGGTCTCTCCTGGCGACAGCGGGCTGGGTCCTGGAAAGATTCTGCATGGTACGTCCATCTGAAAGTTTGATCTGCTGCTCAGGCATCATGCCAGGGACCATGACTTTCTTGCCCGGAGGGCTGATGTAGGCCGGATTCGTTGGATAATGGCCAAGGTATACCTGCTGTGATGGAGGACATTGCTGTACATAAGCCATGCCAGGATGATTCGGCGTGTAAGGTTGGGATCTCGCTTGGGATGGACCGTGGCGAGTAGGACCTTTCGAAATGAGATTATTCGTCCCTTTCTCTCCCTCCATCCTTTTCCCGAAGCGATCTTTCTTCTCATCACTCACGTCCATCTGTGTCATCTTTGTGGCCAGGTTGTCAACAGTCGCATCCTCTTCAGGTATCCCAGGGTTCTTCATCATGTAGTGGTAAGTTGCCGGTGAGCTCTTCCTTCGTCTCAGCTCACTCTCAGCGCACTGGCATATCTTCTGGTCCAGCTGGCCCTGGTGGGGAATTCTGGCATGCTTCTTCTTCTTCAGCCCAAGGAGCTCCACGGAGCTGGCTCTTGGCTTCTCCTTGTACTCCTTCCTCTTCACCTCGGCTGTCTTCTCCTGATCCTCATCGGAGACCCCATCACCATCATTGTTCTCCTCTGGTTCTCTGTTGACTTGCTCCTTTGGCTTTACATCATTACCATCACAACCGTCCTGCTCTTTCCCCTTAGCACCATTCTCCGTCCCAGCGGGGTGATCATCTGGCTTTTTATCTTGCTGGATCTCTTTTTTTGAAGCAGGACCAGAAGTCTTGCACTCGCCGTCCACCTGGCCATTCTTGTTTGGTGCCATGATGGTAGATTCCACTTTGATTGGCTTTTCTGGACAGAGAGAGAGAGAGAGAGAGGAGTACAACAAAAAGACAATAATAAATTGCACAGTCTAAAGGTGATAGAACATATTACGCTCCAGCAACATTTGCTCTAGAATTAATTTCATCCAAGATATGGGGGTAAGGATAGGGTCAAGGTTCATTTTAGGAGAAGGATTACGAATGAAATATTGTAGGACAAGTGTCCACAGAGCAACTACTACATGTACAAGAGCATGATCAGTCTAGAAGAACAGTTGCCCACAACTTATTCAATAAAGAAACATTGAGATTTTGAGCTGGACTGAAAGAGCTCTGCAAGGGCTCTATGTCATCAGAGACATACAAATACACGTGGAGTGGGGTTTAGTGTTAGGGTTTACGATACAGTTTTAAATAAGGATTAGATATCAAGTGGCTTTACATTAGGTTTAGAGTTAGGGATGTAATAGGGTTTCCAATTAGGTTTAGTGTTAGGTTTAGTGCTAGGTTTAGTGTTGGATTTAGTGTTAGGGTTGCCATAGGGTTTTACATTAGGTTTAGTGTTAGGGTTGTAATAGGGTTTTACATTAGGTTTAGTGTTAGGGTTGTAATAGGGTTTTACATTAGGTTTAGTGTTAGGTATCACATGTTTAAGATTCGAGCCTCAAGCTACAGTGTCCATAATAATACAGAAATTTAAATTCCACAATTGAACAGGTTGGGGCCAGGGTTGAAACTGAAAAAAATTACAGAGTGTGAAAAATTGAACACAGAATTATATTTGCCTGAGTATACAATGTATGTTGCGTAGTCAGTCAGTCTAGAAGTACAGTTGCTTTAATATGATTTTTGTTCACAGTACAGAAACACAAAAGACAGTTTGACTGTGGTGTACATGTGTACATGTATATGTCTCCAGTTTCCGTTTCTATTAATTTGTGAGTGAAAACTTCCTCATTTTCACTGATTTGATACAGATAATCATATCATGCTTATTGTTGTCATTTGCTGATCAAACTAGCAGGTGGATCTGCTCAATTTTGATAACATGAGATTTCAAATGATTGCTACTTGAGAAAACTCCAACTCCCAAACTGATGCTTTTAACTAAAAGACAATTAAAATAGCTTCAAAATATTTAGTTGTACAATCCCTAAATATAATTTGTTTATACAGTCAAACCTGCTTTAGTGACCACAGGTCTGTCTACAAAGACCACATTTTTCTGTTTCCCTTGAAAATGGTTTCTCATTGAAACATGTACTATTAGGAACCTGTACATATAGCCCACCTGCCTATAAAGACCACTTTTCTTGTCTCCCTTGGATGGTCTTTCTAGACAGGTTTCACTGTGTATGTACATATATGTACGGGAAGCACTTATTCCAGCTTGTACTTGCTTTATAATCCAAACCTTGTAAAAAGTTAATTTGTATGAAAGCAGAAAAATTACATGTATATAAACAGAACAGTACAAGTTTGAAATAAACTGGACCAATAATAGGAAAGTTATGAATGTTTAAAATCTGAGATCAAGAAGTACATGTATATACACTGTAGATGCAAATCTAAAATTGGCAGTCTGGTCAGTGGATGGTACAACGTACATGTAGTAGCGAATAACTCTTGTTTGCATCACTAATTTCTGTTCTTTTCCTAAGTGCCTTTTCCCTTAATAATTGGGGCACTACCGGGGTACTCAAAATAAATTATGGATAGCTAGCATCACTTTAGATTTTCTAAAGAGGAAAGGCTCGCCTGAATCATATATTTTCAAAAAATTGACATTTTAGTTGTTTACTGTTGGAAAAAATGTACAAGTTGTCCCCCACTACATCACAGAGACATTAGTGATTCAGCCAATATGAAGAGCCCAACATACATTTACATGTACCTACAGGTATAGGCCCTATATACACTGTATATAGGGATTACAACTTTTAAAAAAAATTACAACTCTCTCATTTTTGTCCGATTTCTTTCAATTTTTCACCAGTCTAATTCTCTGATTTGTCTGCTTTCCTCTAGAGTAACTACTTTTGCTATCAAGGTTGGATTTCCCTTTACTACTACAAAATCTCAACTCTGTTTTTGTTCCATTTTATTCTAGCTGTATACTGCATGCTTTGGGCCTAATTGGGCCTAAATGTATGCATACATGTATGTACTGTACATGTATACATATATACAAGACATGTACGTAACGTACATGTACATGCAGTCAAACCGGTCTTACCAGCCACCTCCCTACAAAGACCACCTGTCTATAGTGGCCACCGATATTGTCTCCTTCTTGTAACCCTCCAGGAAGAAATGTGTGTTGTAGAACAAACCTGTCTAGAGAAGCTTGTCTATGATGGCCAGTTTTCCTGTTTCCCTTGGTTTAATGACATGTTGTACTACAGTATGTAGGGATTTAGCAGGGAGAACCCCTCATGAAGTTTTTTACAAGCCATGCATAAGAGCAACACTTGCATTAAAAACACATGTGACTTCAAAGCAATGATCTAACATGTTCCCTTAACGTACAGTACACCAAGGGGAAGTACATTTACAAGCAGTACTGCATGGGTAATCAAAAACCATGGTACAATGAACACAGACAATCAGTAAACTGCAGTGTCTCTTTATGTTTATGATGGGAGGGAGGAAGGAAATGGAAGGGGATTTCCAGTTCACAGTTTTGTCTCTGCTACTCAAACATAGAACAAAAGGGAGGAAAAGGGAAAATAACACAGTCCCTTATCGATTGTTTTCATACCCTGTTTCATTGTGTGAATAATCAGGGGCAGCCAGGGCAGGAACTGGGGAAAGTTTTTTTCTTTTTTTCGGGTGGCTGGGATCAAATGCCACTTGTTTGTACAGCTCTAGAGGAACTTCATAGTTGTATGTCAGAGCTTTGCAATTATGAAAAGTCACTTCGTGTTAATAAGTGTAGGAAGTTAGTCAAGTTACATGTACACTAGAAAATGACGGAACAATACTTAGAGGAAAGCAAGTTGATTTCGTAAAATATGACCAGGCACTCAAGTTTGGGTCATCAAGACTCAACATAATAAACTTTTCAACTTACAAATCAAATCAGCTAGATCTAGGCCATGTTTGTTTTCAAAAGAAATCAAGATCAATCCCTAAAAACCTACAATTTCCTTCAAAATCTTGAAATCTGACAGCATGAAAATGACATTTTTCTTAAAGATTTTAATCAATTATACATCATCTTAGCCTTCTTATAGTTTTGGAACACCAAACAAAAACATGTCAAAACATGTCCAAAAGCGGGTTGAGCTTTATGACACAGTAAACCTGCCACAAAAAACCCATACATGCATGTGCAGTGGTCATGTACATACACATGTACTTCAAAGTGGTTCAAAGTTCAAACAATTTGACAGTCCAGGGTTTCAATTCAAAGCAAGTAAAATTAGAGTACATATATATATATACAGAGCTGCCAACCTTGTGCGACCAAAAAAAGGAACCATGATGGCAAAAAAAAGGAATTTCAAGCAAAAAAAAGGGAATTCATTAAAACGAAACTTAAAACCATGCGCGTCACACTTCCAATGCAGAGATGTCCATTCCTCATGCTGTTTTTTCCATACAAGCAGGTATATTTTTTTTTGTTATTTTGGTATTATCGGCATTTCATTCTTTTTGAGAATATTTTTCTCTTCAAATATGTTTTCAAGTATGCTTTAAATTTAGTTTTCTATTGAATTTGTGATCAAATCAACATTTTAGGGCAGTTGTTTGACGTGTGGTATGCTAAAAAAAAATATATTTTATGAAGAAAAAACGTACTACCGTAATTTAGAGGAAAAAACAGAGTAATTCCGGCAAAAACGGAATGGTTGGCAGCTCTGTATATATATACTGTAGCAATCAGCTGGAAAGAAAATGATGTATACACTGTAGCTAGAATGTATCAATTTAACCTAACAGACTCCCCCTGCATTCTATTATTTAACATTTACAGATTATGAAGAAATTAAAGAACTACATGTAATATAAAACTCTGCAAATTACTTTGTAATTTCCGTTATAATTATTGCTATCAGATTTGAATAATCATTTGCCATAATTAATGCAATACACAAGCAGGTAAATTATCAACGCAAAAGATTTTATATGAATTACTGTTTGTCATATTTTCTAAACATTTAATCGAATTTGAAGTAATGCATACATACAGTTGTAAATACACACATGTAGGCCCTACTTGTAAAATGATCTATATTATTTCCATATACATATGTATCTTTCAAAAGATTTTTTCCATACCGGTATTTTTAATATTTTACACAATGTAGGCCTACATGTATGTAGGCCTATTGTAAAACAAAATATTCATGTACCAGTACCAATACCATGTGAAAGATTTCTAATAAATACGAATTAAAATACTAACCCAAGTCCGACTTGGATGTATGCGCAATATTCTTAAACTGCCTACATGTACATGTATCTTGAATACAGTATAGGAACATGGAACCCCTTACATCGAGAGCAAAACATATTTTGATGATTTGTACATACTGTATACTGTAGAACTGTAATATCTCTTTGTTGAAGTAGTATTTTAAGCTCATATTTCGAATACAGTCTAGCCACATGTAACCCCTTACATCAACAGCAGTTATATTTTGGAGATTAGTACCGGTACACTTTACGAGAGTACACACACAAGTCACTGCAAGGCTTTGTCTACCGTATCTCCCAAATGACGATCGAACATTGACAAGTGAGTGTGAAACTGGGGTCTCCTCGACCCTTGACGGGGGAGTTCCTGTTTTTGTTTTCTGTCGGGGCTAAACTCAATAACCGCCATTTCCCTACCAGGCAGTAACACCTACAATGGTCTATGATTCATCTTCCTATAGTGGCTGGCTGTAGACTGTTTAGACAAGCTTTCAGAATGTACATGTAGGAGAGCACAGTATGTTCTATTGCATGTACTGCAAACAGTATAAAGTGTATGTAAAAACTAAAAACACATACTGTACATTGTACCAACTATTGGGAAAGGAAATGAAATAAAAATGAAATAAAAATGAAATAAAAATGAATAAACTCTATAAATGAATAGAAATATTGAGACATGAATGTATTCAAAATATCTACATGTATACATGTACATGTATATCTATTCTCATTCTGATGCACTACTAAGTACTAAACAATCATTTTAATACATGTTATCTTTAATACTTACATGTATTATGTACATTATTCCTCTCTGGATATTTTCGAGGTCGTAACATGTCAGTTTAAAAAAAAAAAGATGATAATGATGATGATAATGATAATTATGATGATTGATGAATTAGTGTTAATTTCAAAATAACAAAGAAACTACTAAGAGTTTTGTTTGTGTGTACAGGTCATGTTCACCGAATGTACAGAATGTACATGATGTCAGTTTAAAAATGATGATGATGATGATGATGATGATTGATGAATTAGTTAATTTCGCAATAAAAGAAGAAGTTTGTGTGGGTTGCTCTTTATGCAATAAAAGGAAAGCATTAATCAAGTTTCTTAAAAATACAAAGAATCCTGTCACTTTAAATTTGATAACTTTCAAATATTTCATTTCCTGCCATAATTGCAAAAAAAAAAACCCAAACAAACAAAAACAAAAATACATGTGACTTTGAGCTATAGATTAAGAAATTTAAGCTTTTTGAAGCCAGATGGTGAGAAATATTTCAAAAGCAAAAGAATCTTTAATATATTATTCTTATGTAAGTTAAACATCAGACCAATATTATTAAATAAGGGAGTTACGAATGTTTTAAATATAAGATTACTGAATCCATGCAAATCTCAAATTGGCAATTTGGACAGTCGATTGTGACATAGTCTTGAGACAACTCTCCTGAAAGTCTCCAAGTGCCTTCTCCCTTGGGGCACTACTCAAAATATATTGTGGATAGCATCATTTTAGATTTTCTGAAGAGGAAAGGCTTGCCTGAATCCTATATATTTGAAAAATTGACATTTTAGGTATTTACTGTGTTGGAACAAATGGGAAAGTACTCCGGCACTTCGTCACAGTGAATATACCAATTCAACCAATTTGAAGTGGCCATAGGCCTACGTACATGTAGAGTAATTACAACTTTCAAACCTGTATAACTTTACTAATTTTTGTCTGATTTAATTAAAACTTTCACCAATCTGCTTCTTTGATTTTCTGCTTAAATCTTTTAGAGTAGATATCTGTTAAGGTTGGATTTCCGTGTAAGTATGTGAAAATTTGATTTGTCACGATTTACGTTTCGTGAGGATGTGACATATTACTATTTAAAGCTTAGTACATGTAGCTTAATACATCTAAATATATTCAACAAAGGCCCTAATCCAACCAGTCCACCTTCAATCTTCATTATTGAGTTATGAATATGAACAACAAACACAACATAACATTAAATTTACAAGGGGTTTGAATAATTTAGTGGTTAACTGCACATGTACATTCTAAATTCTAGATCTACTCTACGTAGTACAAAGTAAAATGTAATATTTCACCTTGTTTTGAGGCTCTAAACTTTGAACTTTGAACTTTGAAGTGCATTTACAATTGACATGTCATTACTCATTACCGGGTACGTAGGCCTAGTTATCTTTTGATGAAAATGACAACAGCATTTTCATTCTGTTAGTGTTACAGCATTTATAACAACATGCATTCACAGATTCACTATCTCCTAAAATCATATCATTCAGATTTATACATGCGTGAACAAAACAGCTTTTCAGTGCACATTCACACAGCTCGATCAGCTCAGTGTACAAAGCAAGGAGTCAATACAGAGACAGTAGCCTACTACGTACAGTACATGTACAGTTACACAATCATGTTATACGCGATAACCATACAGTATTATCGTACCTTGCAATGCCGTCTTGATAGCTGTTGATTTCAATGTCGACGACGAATTTGTTCCACCTATATCCACGGAAATCAGACTAGTAACGTCTTCCAAACCACGATCTTTGGTTCGAGAATTATCAATGCCACCAATTGATGGCATGTTTGCGTCACACTATCGACGAAAATAGAATCAAATTTCAAGGAAATCGTTGAGAGGTTGAAATTTGGCGTGCCTCTCGTAAGTGAACAAGAGCAATAATGAATTATGCATGAGTTGTGTGCAGTGGTTGGGGGATTCTAATCGCTAATTGGTTAGTTCTGCAGGTAGGTGCTCAGACGGGAACGAGAAGGGAATTTCCCTATGTGTTAAGTATGACGTAATTTAGTGAAGAAACTGAAGCCAGCGCAGTGAGCGGGAGTTTCTGATGATTTTCCCCGTAAAGACATGAAAATCGGCGGAATGGCTGAATGATATTTTAAGAAGGGTGAGACAGCAGAAATGTTAATCTGTTTTATCAAAATGCACGCGTTTACCACTCTTTGTTTTAGGCCTTATGTTGTTGTACTTCCACTGACTTTTTTCTTCTCAGTATATAATTATAATCCTTCGTTGTTCCGACTTATCACAATTTCAGATACATAACGTCAAATCAATTAGGCCTATCAATCTTCACAACTTGTCACCCAGATGTAATGAAATTTCTTTCTAGATTCGCAATATTTCCATGGCTGTTGATCTCCTAATAATTGTATAATTAGTCGACAAACTTTTTTGGAAAGGGCTATCTACATTTAAAGAAGAGGTTTTTAGCACAACTTCCCTCAAACACGATCTCAAAGATCAACCGCAAAAATAAAAATAAAAACGGTACTTATAAAGCGTTTTCCACCAAAGTCTCTAAGCGCTTAAACAAACTAAATACAATTAACCAACTTAAAGTAATTTTAGGAATGTCCGTCCCTCATTGCCATGCGCAAACATTTCTAACGTATTGCGAAACCTGAACACATGGCACGAAAGGGTGTTTTTGTTTGTCTGTTTCAATTTTTTTCCATGATTCATAGGCCCTAGGTAAATTCAACCATTGACCTAACACCAAAACGGGTATTGAAAAGGTTTACCCCTTTAATTGATTTGTCGGAAGTCTGTGCGATTATTCGAGATGAGCCTCATTGCGGGAAAGCACGAAATCGCAGGCCCAAACCCTGGCCTTGTCGGTCGGTCGTAGTGCGTAACATAGTGTCTGAACCAAGAGACTATGCCGAATATACGGTCTAGTGAACCCCATAGACTCTGTACTTAAGCTGGGTCTTATTGACACAGGCGGGCCAGAGCCAGAGCTAGGCCCTGCTCTATAGACTTTACGGAACTGTGTAAGTGTCTATTTAGCGTCTGTTCCTGCAGACTACGCATATGGGTGAATGCTTCATTTGCAGAGAACAATGCTATAGTCCACATGCCGACAAGTTATTCGAGAAGAGGGAATACTTTCTATGATGATCTCCCATTCTCTGCATGAGATCATGGACCTAGGACCATGATGAGATGCACGCCAACATCCACGTCGTCACCATGGTTACCAACTAATTGCGTCGTTGTGCATTGGGGAATATTAAGTTCTTGATACGGTTGATTTAAAGATAATTCAGTGACGTAGCTATTTGGGCGCAGGGCCGGGTGGGGGAGGTGAGAGGTTAAGAGCTCCTGATCTAATACAATAAAAATAAAAGAATTAAGGAAAGAGTAAACAAAAATGAAAATGGAGAGGATCAAAAGGGTACGTGAAAGAAAATGACAGGCCCACATCATCACCATACCCCAATCGATGGCCATTTTATCCATCTATAGTAATACCGGTACCCTCTAATGATGCTATAGGGCCGCCTCCATTGCGGACCTACGCTCTAGCTCCGCCATTGCTAAAGGTGTAATATCAATCCAGACAAAGACAACTTCTCAGACAGAAAAAAGTCTGGCACTAAAGGGAGAAACGATGGATTTCGGCCCATCTTGATCCAAGGTGGTGGGGATAATTACGATGATGATGATGATGATGATAATGCTGGAGTGGTGGTGGTGGTGATGATGTTGATGTTGATGATGATGATGACGATGATGATGATGATGATGATGATGATGATAATGATGATGATGTTGATGATGGCCATAGCTAGTTGCAATGATGATGATGATAGTAATGAGATTGCGGTAGAAATTATGATGATGATGATAATGATGATGAAGATTATGATGATGATGATGATGATGATGAGCACATGGATGATGGATATCGATCATGATGATAATAAGAATTGCAGAATTGCAAATACCAGTCCTATTTTTCATTATTCTCGCCTAGGAAAGTCCGATGCGCTGTCAATTTAAGATGATAACCACTGATAATAACAATTACGGAATTGAATGGATCACCTCTTTTTTATAATTTCAATATAAGATTTAGGGAAACTGCCGGGGAAACTGATGGGACTCGCTAATGTATTCCCACATGCGTCGCTTCCCGCATACAAAGAAGAGTGACACAATGGACCATACATACAAGGTGCGAAGGACAATTAAAGCGAAACGCTATTGACACCAAAATAGTCTCACCTCCCCGATGTGACCAAAAACTGATCATTGACCTCGTAAATCGCACAGGTCACAACAAAACGTGGGGGTTATATTTGGGAATTCCCTTTACATGGCATAGTAGGACTACGGTCTATAGACTTCTCCTTCACAAGTCTCAACTAAATTAGCTTGCTGGTACCACCCTTCGTCAAGTTTTCATCAGCCATTGTGTATAAGGTCTGAACTAACTGGAATGTAGAATAAGCTTACAAGAGATCTAACTGATGACTAAATAATATCAAACTGGTCTTGAGGTAATCACATAATTGGTTGGAATCCGTTGGATGGATTTAGAGTTGGGTTAGCTATAGGTTATCATTTGAAGTTTCATTTTTTCAAAAAGTCTACTCTCGTTAGACTATGTCGCAATGACAGTGAATACACGGCGTAGATGGCGCTATTCCATAATCATTTGAGCTTATCTTCGCCAGGCGTCAGCTAGCTGCGCCAGTCGTCAGCGTTAGCCTCAAAGCCATGTCCCATTAAGAGTCCCTTATTGCCAAGTTTAATTTTTTTTACATTTTCAATTTTTCTTTCCTCGTTTTATTCACTCTCTACAGTCCCATTCTATCCAGTCTGTAAACAACTTTGCAACATAAAAACAATGAAACATGATGACTGATCGCTTCACAATGCAAATATACTCGGTCCGATTCCCAGCTACGACTTTATACCCCATGTTAAATTTGTATCATTTTTTTCTTCACCCCATGATATTGACTTGTCCATCTCTTTTTTAAGGGGACACGTACCCCCCACCCACCTCCTCAACAAAGGAGAAAATAACAAGTGATACTCTTTTTTTTAACAAAATTCAAATTCAAATTCTAACTTTGTTGATTTCAATCCAAACAAATAGGATCATTCTCAATTTTGTTATACATTGGATATCAAATTTCAAAATTATAGTGTAACATAGATAATTGAGTGTAAGAATAAAGATAACAATAACCAGAATTACACAAATTAACATAGTGCTGCATGTCTCATCTGAAACATAATACAGGGATGAACATAAAACTTTTTACAATCTTTTCTCTTTTTTTGGTCTTCTTTTTCCCTTGCCTTTTCTTAACAAAAAAAAGCAAAAAAATACAACATGATAGTAAGACAATATACATATATATATATATATATATATATATATATATATATTAATAGTAAAAAGATAAATAGCAATGTAAATTACAGAAATTAAAGAAATTAGTGGTAAAAAAAAAAAATACTAGTTAGAATACGTCTTTTGCTACATCTACAACAATAAGTATCAATATAACAAAAAATACATGGAGATTTGCAGTGTGACACATTAGTCTCGTGGATAGGCGATCGCCTTGTAAGCTAGTGCATTTTTTATTTTTTATTTTTTTGGAAAAAAAATTGATGTTAAACCCATTTTTATCTCACTCAAAATACATATCTATTGCTATTCTTTAATTGAACGATACAATGAGCTTACAATAAACTTGTAAACAAAGTAAAGTATTATACGAAGTACACGAAGGACAGCAATTCTATTTTATCCACCAAACATAATTACATTCAATACTTTTACAGTCCGAATGAGAGAGAGAAAGAAAGAGACCCAGAAAGAGACAAGTGAAAAGAATCCAATACATAATTTTTGAGTTATATAATAATTAGAGTTGTTGATGTTGTTTTTGATGTAAGGGAAAGGGTTCCAAAGCAAAATATGTCAATGGATTCCTCAACACAAGACGCTCCAGCCTTATAGGCCCGAATTCACAAAGGAGGTTTAAATTTAACCCATGGTTTAAACCTTCATTTACATAACCCATGGTTTAAAATAAGCGCAAATTGAGGCGCACCTTGCCTTGCGCGCGTCTAATATTGGACCTCTGACTTGTGTCGCGCTTATTTTGCGCTTATTTTAAACCATGGGTTATGTAAATGAGGGTTAAACCATGGGTTAAATTTAAACCTCCTTTGTGAATTCGGGCCATATAGTGTATTTGAAGCAAATTAGGCCCCGCCCTTCAAGCTCTTTTGTTTGTTTTTCTCTTTCGGAGCTCCTACTTCCATGATATCAAGTTTTGTCCACTGGTTTGTATCACTGTACCTTATGAATATGAAAATCCTTTAATTCTAAAGAGAAAAGATCCCCATAAGTGATACATTTTGTCGAAAAATTGATAACTTAGTCACAGAGACATTACCGATTCAGCTCATTTGAAGAGACCATACCTATAGTGATTACAATTTTCAAAAATTCATAACTTTCTCAATTTTTGTCCGATTCCATCCAAACTTTCACAAGTCCACTTCTCCGATTTTTCTGCATTCTTCTAGAGTAGTTTGCTATTAAGGTTGGATTTCTCTTTAACTTCAAACCAGGCGCGGATCTAGTACTTCTTAGGGGGCCCAAATTTGAAATTATGCGAGCCAAATATTGGTACGTAACGGTGACCAGCAGTGGCGTAATGAGCAAAAACGTTGGGGGGGGGGGCAGACAAAAAATCCGCATCACCCCCTTTACTTTATTCATGACACTGGCAGGTCACTAATTGGCGTGGGGTCCAGGGGGCGGAGCTCCCGTAAAGTCAGGGTTTTAGGCATTAAATTACCGTGAGATGAGCATCTAGGGGCACGCCTATGGGCCCTAGGTGGGATCCAGGGGGCAGAGCCCCCGAAAGCCCAGGGGTTTTAGGCATTTAATTACGGTCAGATGAGCATATTTTGATACCTAATTTGTGCACTGGCAGGTCACTAATTGTCGTGGGGTCCAGGGGGCGGAGCCCTCGGAAGGGGTTTTAAGCAATAAATTACAGTCAGATGAGCATCCGGGGACCGCCATTAGGGCCATTGAAAGGTTCCAGGGGGCGGAGCCCCCGGAAGCTCAGGGGTTCTGGGCATTTAATGACGGTCAGATGAACATATTTTGATACCTTATCTGTGACACTGGCAGGACACTAATTGGCGTGAGGTCCAGGGGCGGAGCCCCTAGGAAGTTCAGGGGTTTTAGGCATTAAATTACCGTCAGATAGGCATCCAGTGGTCCGCCTTAGGGCCCTAGGTAGGGTCCAGGGGGGCAGAGCCACCGGAAGTTCAGGGGTTTTAGGCATTTAATCACGGTCAGATGAGCATATCTTGATACCTCATTATTTTGTGACACTGGCAGGTCACTATTCTTTCTTTCTTTCTCTCTTTCTTTCTATATTTCTCTTTAATATACTTTTTCACAAAAAGTGGGGGGTCAAGGCCCCCGAGCCCTGCCGTTCCGCGGGCCCTGACATGTAGGCCTCTAAATAAGCATATTTCTTGCCTGACTATAAATTTAGGAAGTTGTCATTTTCCAACAAACACATACAAAAGTATGATTTACTAAAAAATGAGGAAAAATCTCGGAAAATTATGTCAATTTAGCAACATTTGTAAATCACCGGTATCGAATTAGAAATAAACCACTTTTGAATTTTATTTGGGGGCAGGCCAGAGCCCTCAAGCCCCCGTCAGTACACCAGTGCCCCCCCGATCTACACCTGGTTTGCGGGAAAAATCGCAACTGATCTCCCCTACCTTTCTTCTTTCTCTTTTTTCTTTCCCTTCCCTTCCTTCTCTCTCTTTTCGGTTTGCTGGGGGATGGGGAGGCAAGGGCCTTTCGGCGGATCCACACGTTGTTGGCGGGATTAATCGCAACTGATCTCCCCTTCTTTTCAGCCTTTTATTTTCTTCTTCCTCTTTTTTGTTCCCTTTTAGCTCTCCTCTTTCCCTTTCCCTTCCTTCTCTCTTTATTTTCTTGGCGGGGGCGGGGGAGGCAAGGGCCTTTTGTCCCCTCCCTGCTACTGATATCCCCTTCTTTTACTTTCTTCCTCTTTTTTTCTTTCCCTTTCCTTCCTTCTCTCTTATTTTTTTGAGGGGGAACAGCCTGGGAGGCAAGGCCCTTCCGCCCCCCCCCCGATCTCCTTCTTTTACTCCTTTTCTTTTCTTCTTCCTCTTCTTTCTTTCCCTTTCCCTCCTCTTCCTTCTCTCTCTATCTCTCTCTCTTTTTTTTTTTTTTTTTTTGCTCCGCGCCTGGCCATATGGTTGTTTTCGGTAATCTGCATGGCCTCATTAACTCGCTTTTCATCCAACTATAAGTTATACTAAGAACAGTTCCACCAGCCTCGGAATCGCATTAATCTCTCAATTAAGGAAATTATAAATCAATGACATCCTGAAGCTCAATGATACCGTGCTAATTTGTTTAGTGATATTAAAATGTTCATCAAGCCTAATTTTCATTCTTTATAGCCTCAACATTTTACTATCCTGCTAAATTCTCTACTTTTAATGCTTTATCGAACTCAACCTGAAATTAGGTTGAACTTCCCCCTTTCAGATTCTTGCCTCTTGTTCACATTAATACTTTTGACTGCTTCGTTTTCTTTCAGCCACTAGTGTATTTGAAGGAGGGGAAAGGGGGTGGGGGGCATTTGCCCCCTCCTGACAGACTTGAGACCAGAGAGAGAAAAAACGAATGCTATCACTTCTGTATATCAGTATATAGTTAGCATATTAAGGAAATCGTTTGAGAGTCAAGATTGCACATGGAAAGCAAAGTATAACTGTTATGTACACATTCTCACCACACTTTTTCCCAAATAGTCATTTTAGTAACCACTCCCTCCTCTGCAACGCAAACAATTAATAAATGGTTTATTTCAATAAGCAATATGGATTACAGCTCCTTGATCACAGTAAGCTGACATGTGTCGCCCCTCCTGAGGGGGAGGTCTGGATACGCCACTTCTTTCAGTCTTTAATTGTGTAAAAGCTGATGAAGAAAATCCAGTGAGAATACTTTGAAGCTATCGTATAAACTTGACATTTCATGCTTCACCATGGTACACCAGTCAGATGAATCGCTTTGTGATTTGATATAAACATGATCAAATTGAAAGTAATGCATATATGGCGGCTTGGCACTAGCCTGATTTGAAGGCAGAGTGAATTTTTTGCGTCATAAAACAATGACTCCCTGGTCTATAAGTCAATTTCAGGAAAGCTTTGTAAAGAAGGTTATTCAAACTTGAAAGGAGAGAGTTATGGCTACTCCTCTGCTCATATAAACTTTCTTTCAAGTAGATAAAAAACGGCGTTCCGTCTGGGAGAGATAATAGTATGAAACTTTGATCGCTTTAGCTACAAGTGCATGGTTATTCTATTTGGCTTTTCAACTTATATAGACTTTCATCGCACGATAATTACAGTTGGATACCGAATAGTAGTGAAACCTCTTTAGTATTTTCTACATCCTCGTTGACATACGAGTGGCTTATCAACTTGGAGACTTACGTTGCAAAAGTTGCAAAAAGGACGCTGGTTGCCTGGAAAGGGTTTGATCACCATTTTCTACCAGAAGGTAAGAACATTTTGTTCTATGCCTATTTTTTTTTAAACCACCCTTATTGCTCTTATCTGTGCTTGTCGAAGGGATGGGGGGAAGGGAGGGGGACGTGTAAGCTACCTCACCCTGTTGAGCGTCAAAACACATTGCCTCTCTCCCGCTTGCGACAAAATTGGGCCTGTTTTCTTTATCTTTTTCAATGTACAATACGGAATGACTCGCAAACTGGTAGCAGTAAAAGGGTGAAAACGGGATTTAGTGTCACATCAAGAACTCTCCCAAATCAGGTTGATATATAGCAGAGGACAGTCATGAAAAATCAGTTTTCATTACTAATGAAGTTATTATACAGTCATGTATCGTGTATGATGTCATGAAGAGATGCTAGATTATTTTTATTATTTTAAAGACATCATTCGTTCGGTTAACATAATGCAAGAACAGACTTTGAGTCCATGAACAATAAATTTAACATACCCTCCATCAAAAGAAAAATGTTCCGAATAGAATAAAAGGGATACTTTGGATTATTCAAATAAAAATAAAATGTATGACGTCACTATAGTCATAACGGCATTGCCAAAACAGGTCATCTAAATCTTCAAAATGCATACACTTTCCTATTCTTTGTCTTTTTTCCTCCAAACTTTGTCACAGATTATGTTATTATGGTATTATGTTATTATCTGGTTTCTCCGGAGCCAACTTTCTATAAACTGATGAAGGGGTAATCTGCTTTAATTTGTTGGTCTATTTTCATTCTTGTAATACTGTGTCTACTAGATAATGACATTTTGTGACCAATCAATGTTGATGCTGTTCTGACAGTTGAAAACGGCCCTTTATCAAAGGCTTATCTATTTGCTTCGAAGGAAATTTATTCTGATAACTGTGATTCTTTTTTCTTACAGCACCTGATGCTCCAAAGCAAAAGAATGGCTTGGCTGACCCTTCTATTTTCATTGTTAGTGTTCATACCGCAAGTGATCGGCCGACGAGACGAGATGACGAGGACGCCTGCCAACGAATCGGCCTCTCTTCGGGTCGCATCGGCTCTCACTTCGGGACTGTGTGGTTATGATGTGACTGAGAAGATGGCATATTGCAGAAACAAAGGCTTTGACAGCGTACCGGGTGATCTTCCCCCAGATACACTGCGTCTTGATCTGTCCCTGAATTATATCCGCAAACTTCAGAACGACTCCTTTATTCGATACCCTCTCCTTCTCTTCCTCGATCTTTCTGGGAATGACATCACCGTCATTGAACCTGAATCATTAAAACCGCTTCAGCTATTGGTTACCCTTGACCTGAGCAACAATCCGAGTCTAGCATCAGGTGATGCCTTTGAATGGCTTTATCAACTGAAAGTTCTCGTATTAGATGGTTGCAATTTCACGTTTGTTCCAGACGAGACTCTGAGATCGTCACCCAAGTTGGGAAGCCTCGACATGGCGTACAACAGGCTGACATCCATTAACATAACTTCTTGTAGCGATCTAGTAGCGCCAGATCTTAACTTTGGTTACAACGGAATAGAAAAACTAACCCCTGAGACATTTGTCATCCTGTGCCCTATGAATACCATTATCATTATGGACCCGATACAGTTCATCGATCCTGCAGCCATCGCGCCGTTACAGGCTCAGAACCTGATTGTGGGTTCTTTTCCAATGGCCATTGAGGTGTTGACTCAGTTGTTCCATGGTGCGGGCCTCTCGGGCATCAAGGGACTTTCAGCCATAGGAAGCGGCTTGAAAACCATCCCACCAGGTTTCTTCAGTCCACTCTCCAAAGCTCCTCTCTCCTTCCTCGATCTATCTTTCAATGATATCAATCCATTGAATCACTCCATATTTTCAAATTTGACCAACCTATACAAGCTAATTTTGAGTAGCAATGATATTCGTGCAATAGAACCAGAGCACTTCGCGGGAATGAAAGAACTGCGCACTCTTGACCTAGGGTACAATGAAATTCACAGCATTAACCCAAATAAATCCAGATGGACTATAGATTTAGATGAGTTGTATTTACAGGTCAATAGATTGGTGGAAATCAATTCATTTTCATTCCATGGTTTGTGGAATTTGACGCTCTTAGACTTGTCCAATAACGAAGATCTCTCTTCTCTGGAAATAACATCTTTCCACGGACTTGGAAAATTGGCGATACTTGATGTGCCTGGGTCTAACCTTCAAGTGGTGTCATTATTGTTACCTCTCCTGACATCATTCAATATCTGGCACCTGGTTCCTTACTTTGGGGATGACTCGTTTATACCAGGAGAAACGTTTCAAAATACAACATTGCTCGAGTTAATTGACCTGACAGGATCTATAGTATTGATCAATAGTCTCTGGGATTCGTCGAGTAACTTATCCCTGTTTCGTGGTTTGGGGTATTTACGGGTTCTATACCTCAACAATAATCCTATCGGTGGTCTCCCGAGAGGTGTATTTTCAAACTTAACTTCATTAAACAAACTCTATCTGAAAAACTGCGAACTGGCCTTTATTGAGATGGGACTGTTTTCGGGTTTAAGATCCTTGAAAGAATTGCATTTGGAACAGAACTATCTTAAACACCTTTCGTCTGATCTTCTTCAAGGCTTAGGACAACTTCTGGCACTTCATGTCGATGATAATCACATCAGTTATATCTCTGACAATTTCTTTACAGAAAGTCCTCTGTTGACTACATTGACGCTGACTGACAACGACCTGACAACCTTTAACTATAGCACCTTCATAGTGATCAAGTCCACTCTTTCTGCTATAGAGCTGGTAATAACCCCATCGTGTGTTCTTGTGAGATTGCGTGGCTGGCTGACTGGCTTAGTGGACCTATACGTGTCGTCCATGCTGATCAGACGTACTGCTCTTCTGCTTCTCTGGATCCTCTGAAGCAAAAGCCCTTGTTGACCTTCCAGCCAGATAAATACTGCAGTCCCAACATCACGTTAATCAGCCTGCTTTTTCTGGCTTGTATTGGCGTCGTCGTCCTTTTCTTGATAGGCTATCGTAATCGATGGGCGTTGAGGTATAAACTATTCCTCCTCAAGCTTGCCGTCTTGGGGTACGACGAAATCGAGGATGTCCGCGGTCATGCTGAGTTCGCATTTGACCTCAACGTCATGTGCGACGATGACGACGACGAATGGCTGAAGGCGCACCTCAAACCTGCTCTGGAAGAGCGACTTCCCGACTTTGATAGAAACGTCTTTGGCGATGAGGACCTCATCGTCGGTATGCATTATCTCGATGCCGTCCATTACGTCGTCGAGAGGAGTTATAAAACCATCCTGTTAGTGAGTAGGAATGCTGTTCGGAATAACTGGTTCCTCGTCAAGTTTCGGACAGCTTTTGACCACGTCAACGACTATCAACTCGAGAACATGGTGGTGATCTTCTTAGAAGACATCCCAAACGAGGAGTTACCGTTCCTGGTAAGACTATTCCTCAGTGATCATGGGACATGCCTCACTTGGACGGAAGACGCAGAAGAACAGGAATATTTCTGGTCCAAGTTCGTCAAACTTTTGAAGGTTAATCGGAAAACAAACCATGTCATTCCTCCCGAGTAGGGAGTAGGTTTTAAACGACATTGGTTGTTCATATCACAATGGCGGAACCAGGAGGGAGGGGGGGTAGGGGCGGCAACCCCGGGCAAAAAAGGGAAATTGAGGAAGGTATATAAGAATCATGGGCTGACGATCTCTCTATCTGTCTTTATGTTGTTCGTTCAAATAATTACGGCTGTTCATAATAGAGTAGAGTTGCGGGGAGATGGAGGATGGGAGGAGGGGAGGAAGGGACGAGGGGACGAGGGGAAGGAGGGAGGGGGAGATAGATCTTCGTCTTAATGCTAAATGAACATGATCGCAAAGACTTTCTAGAAATCATGCACTTCGAGAGGAATTTCCATAGCCAATAATTGTACAATCCACTAGAACATGTACATGTAGAAAGGTGATGCATAAGACTATTGAAATAGTTGAATTATATGCGTGATAATAATAATAATAATAATGATAACTTTCGATTTATTTAGCGCATAATAATTAACACTTAATTCTCTATGCGCTTTACACTAAAAGAGTACGCTTTCAATCTACATCAACATAATATATTAAGAGGACAAATAACACCACTACACGCACACCGACACATCAAAACAAGAATTGTTACACTACTGTAAAGAAAGGTGTATTTTACCATACGTTTAAATTTAACACAACTTAACTCTGTAATTTATTAATGTACTAAACTACGGAATGATCTTGAATCTCATTTTAAAAACATACACTCCAAAAATGCATTTCAAGTTTCAATCTAAGTTTAAACAAACCTTTATAGATATTTACTAGCTTCACACTAGTCTTCTATTCTTCTATTTTTGTTTCCATCGTTGGCAATATATATAAATATATATTTTTTTTTTGAGAGAGAGAGAGAGCGCGAGAGATGATCAAAATTAAATTACTTTCTGAATAAAGGCACTATTTCTCTTCATACACTATTATTCGAGCTCGCGCCCCCACCTACCCCGCCAATAAATTATAAATAATAAAGCCTATAACTTTCCTCTGTGTCTATCATTTTGATTTAATTCGAGATTTTTTTTTACGCCGCTTGGTTGTATATAAAACATGATAAACCCAATCATATTTCCAAAATGTATTGATTTGAAGTTGTGACTACGCATCAAGTTGTGAGATAAAGCAATGTATCAAAACCGATTCTCTATTTGTTTTTAAATCTTATAGTTACAAGAAAAAACCCAAAGGAAGCACTTCGCGGTTTCACATTCCCCACAATTTGATGTGCTCCTGTGGCATAGCGAGTGTACATGTCCAGCCAATTAAGGGGTTTTGATATAATTATGGGAGGATGGGGGGGGGGGTCCACTGATCGTACAAGATGCATTAAATACAACGAAGCAAAAGCTTTCGAGAGATTGAGGATTTGGGAAGTATGTCGTATCAGTGTGTCGAGATGTCTTGAGTACCTGGCATTTGATGGGGTAATAATAATTGAAGGGAGGGCCTTCTGGAAGAACAGCGTTGAAATACTGATGAGGCTTCCATGGGTAAACAAAATTATCCCCTTGTTTCTTCCTTTCAATCTCTCTCTCTCTCTCTCTCTCTCTCTCTCTCTTAATTTCTTTACCTTCCCCAGTCTCTCTCTCTCCTTCCCGTTGTTCGTTTTCCCCCTTTCAATTTCGACATTCGATAAGGGCGGAGGGGGCTGTGGCTGCATGTGCCGGTTAGCATGTGCCCTCGTAGCTGATCCCGTATGGCGTACTAACCTTTTCATGACAATACTAGTGAAACTAGAAACAGGATTTTTAAACATTTTGAATGATTATGTTTGAACTGACAGTATAGTGTCGGGTTATCCAGACATTTTTGTAAGTACTTCAAATTGTATAAATGTTGTAGTTTCGAGTGAAACAATGCCGGAGTTGTCTTACAAGCTGCCTGTAAGATTTAATTCATACTTTATTTCTGGTAAAGATAAGAACATTAAAACTTAATAAATAAAAATAAAAGGACGATATTATATACCAAATACAAACTTACAATACAGTCAGTGGCGTAATGAGCAAAAAAGTTTGGGGGCTGGCAGACAACAAATCCGCATCACCCCACTCTTACATGCATGCAGGCCCCGCTGAACGTTTTTCAAAGTAGGTGGGGAGGCTAAAGTATTTACGATCAGGTAGAGCGTAGTGTAAATTGTCGTGGGATCTAGGGCAAAGCCCCGGCAGGGGTCAAGGGCAGAGTCCCCGGAAGCTCAGGGGTATGGGCATTTAATTACGGTCAGATGATCATATTTTGATACCTTATTCGTGACACTGGCAGGTCACTAATTGGCGTGGGGTCCAGGGGGCTGAGCCCCCTGAAACTCAGGGATTTGAGGCATTTTATAACGGTCATTGAGCGTTCAGGGGCCCGCCTTAGGCCCCCTGGTGGGGTCGAGGGGGCGGAGCCCCCGGAAGCTCAGGGGTTTCAGGCATTTAATTACGGTCAGATGAGCATATTTTGATACCCTATTTGTGACACTGGCAGGTCACTAATTGGCGTGGGGTCCAGGGCGGAGCCCCCGGAAGCTCAGGGGTTTTAGGCAATAAATTACTGTCAGATGAGTATCCAGGGGCCTGACTTAGGGCCATTGGTTGGGTCCAGGGGGCAGTAGTACGGGAGCCAGGGGGGGTCAACCTAGCTGGAAGGGAAACCAATTTTCATATGCACAGATGTAAAGATCGCATAGCTCCATATAACAAATCGACCGTCTGGCATGTTCTAAGTGGTGGGTGTGGCCAGGGGAGCCCTCCCAAAAAGCGGCCCTTTGACGACAAATTAGTATTTTGTAAATAATATTGTAAGGAAACATCGAACCACCATGAGTTTGGTGTCATATGAAAGAAAATTAAATTATCTACATTTTGATACCTATTTCAACGAAATTAAGATTAATTTACATAGCAAATTTAAGTTAAAAACATGATTTTTGGTTATTTTTTCGAAATATTGAATTTTATCAAAAAGATTATTTTCCATATATCAAAATTGGAGAGGTGCATTTTTCATAACTTTCCAGGAATTTGCTTATGTACAATGACAATATCCTGTGCGAGGGAGAGGCTTATATATCTTTTCAATAAAAAGTTATAGCAATCCAAAGTCATTGATTTGATTTCCACAAAAACAACATTTTTGCCCACATGTGTATTAACTGTATGCATATACGTGCATTAGTGTATTAAGGACCCATTTGGTGTGTTTACATCGAGTTTGAAAGATAAATTTTAACTAAAACCTCTTATCACAATGTATTTGGTGTCAAAAGATGGATAATTAAAATACCTTCATCCTGATATCAATTTCAAATGAGTGATGTAGTGTGTGAAATATAAATTTTGAGCCAAAAAGGTGCTTTATTGTAGATATTCCTCTGATTTTGGCCAGTATCTCGGTATATTAACTGGACAAAAGTGATTAGACATTTAGTAGTGCAGAACATTCAAAGGATTGGGAGCGCTGAGTGCAATTGATAAGTTCTTCTGTACTCTGGGCTGTTTCAGGAAATGTGGACATTGGCAGTTGCCTCCCCCAGGCGCGGATCCAGGGGGCCAGGGGGCCTTGCCCCTCCCCGCCAAAGAGAGAGAGAGAGAGAGAGAGAGAGAGAAGGAAAAGAAGGGAAATGAAAAAGAAGAGAGAAAGGGAAAGAAAGAAGAGGAAGTGGGAAAGAAAAGGGGGAAATAGGAGATCGGGGGCGAAATGGCCTTGCCTCCCAGGCTTTTGCCTCCCCCCTCCCCCCAGCAACAACAAAAAAGAGAGAAGGAAGGAAAGGGAAAGAAAAAAGAAAAAAGGAGATAAAGGGAATGAAATAAAGAGGACGAAGAAAAGAAGGGGGTATAAGTTGCGATTCTCCCGCCAACAAGTTGTGGATCGGGGATGGGAACCTAAAGGCCCTTGCCTCCCCCCCCCCCTGCCAAAAAGAAGGGGTGAAGGGAAAGGCAAAGAGGGGTTTTAGGCAATAAATTACTGTCAGATGAGTATCCAGGGGCCTGACTTAGGACCATTGGTTGGGTCCAGGGGGCAGAGCCCCTGGAAGCTCAGGGGTTTTAGGCGCTTAATAACGGTCAGATGAGCATATTTTGATAGCTTATTTGTGACACTGGCAGGACACTAATTGGCGTGGGGTCCAGAGGGCGGGGTCGAGGGGCAGAGCCCCCGGAAGCTCAGGGGTTTCAGGCATTTAATTACGGTCAGATGAGCATATTTTGATACCTATTTGTGACACTGGCAGGACACTAATTGGCGTGGGGTCCAGGGGGCGGAGCCCCCAGAAGCTCAGGGGTTTCAGGCATTTTATAACGGTCAAATAAGGGCCTTTTGGGAGAGAGGGAGGGAGAGAGAGATAGAGGCAGAGAGAGGGAGACAGACAGACAGAGACAGCCTGAGAAGAGAGAGAGAGAGAAAGAGAGAGAGAGAGAGAGAGAGTGTGAGAGAAAGAGAGAGAGAGAGAGAGAGGGAGAGAGAGAGAGAGAGAGAGAGACTGCTCATATCAAGAGTAAAAATATATTGAACTATCATTCCTTAAAATTAATGAACAATAATTTGATAAGTAATGACAAATGCGTAAAGTTGAGGAGCATTTTTCCTGATTCATAATAAATGGTGAAATTTATGAAATTTGTCATGTCATTATGCATGTAAAACTCACTTAACCCATTCCCTACTGGAACCGGGTGGTTTCTGTATTACGCAAATGGGGAATTTGATAAGCCAGTAGTCAATGGCTTCTGAGGGGTGAAAAAAAGAAGAAGAATACGATGACAGGTCTAATATAATAAAAAGTTGCAGATTCATTGCTGAACTTGCTTACATAGATTGTTGTACTTTCACTATTTTTCTACACAAGTGATTGTTTAAATGAATCATGGTTCAGGAGAGATGCTAGACCCATCAGGCAACGATCACGACGATTTTTAATCTAAATCTTATTAATTTATTTTTAATGATCTACTTTTTAATAATAATATTTCAACCATCATCAATCTACTAGGCCTACTGTACTCAGCGTCTATCATTGCAGTTGAAGAAGACGAGAGAGGGTGCTGTTGCTGTTATATAGTCGCATTGAACAGGGGAGTCTGATATTTTTTTCTTCACGCATAATTAATTTTCAATGCAAGAAAAGAACTACGAAGGGAAACGGCTGTAAATAAACCTACAAATGTGCTGCACGTATACAAAGTGACGTGGCTGCCATTTACGTGTACACTGAAGCTACGTCTGGAGAAAAAGAACAATTTCTATCCTTCACTTTTGTGATTTGACAGCAGCAATATGCTGACCAAATTTGAAACAAAATCTGCCAGGGTGAAAGGTAAGCATGAAGAAAAAATAAAAATATATTTGTTTTTGTTGGTGTTTGTGAATTCAATGTCGAAATTGCCGGTGACATCAGATGGACTCCGCTAGATCAGTACCGGTAGATAGATCTAGAGTAGAGTCTAGAGAGTGCAGGGAGTGGGCGATGCCGAAGTTGTGCAGCTGCAGTGGACGTGGGCAAGCGCTCAAGTGAAGTCACACTCACATTCACACTCACAGCTCAAGCTAGACCGAAAGCTTCAGTCTCTGATATCGACGGTTGTTCCGCTGAGATTGCATCTGGCTCCTCTGACCGCCTCTATACATAGACTGAAGTACGTCAATGGGGTAGTGTGGGGAACGAATGGTTCAGTTCGGCCGGACCGCGATGAATGAGATATGCAACGAGTTTTTCACTCTTTACGTCTTCATATATCCACTTTGGCTGCAATATTACACTGAAACTTTTGAAAATTAAAAATAACACAGAAATATCTACTTTGACTTACGATAGCTTGCTCATTTAGATCCTATATTAATGATTAATCCGAGAAAGTCTTGTAGTCAACAAGATTTGTTGTCAGCCATCTTGGTTAAGTTGATGAATATTCATTTTTTCTTTTCGAACGTCCAATAGCTACGTATGAGTCAGCCCGGCTTGAGCCGGTGATGTTTGAATATTCATAAGCCCAATATCAAACACGTGCTCTGATTGGCCATTGGGCTTGTTTTGGTCGGTTGACCGGAAATATATCGGGCGGGTCATGTCATAGATTACCAGTTCGAATGCATGAACGTACCGTTTCCTTGGTTCTGAGATAAAAATTGGATAATTCATATACGTAAGTCCGTAAATTTTGCATTTAGAAATAGGTAATAAAACTTTGAGAACTGTACATAGGAGAACAAAATACATAGTATTTTTGTATCTGATTTATAAATCAGAAAATTAGATCTAAATAAACAAAATCGTGGGAGAAAGTTTCGGGTAAAAAGTGTGTCACAATCGGCTCAATCTCTCCCCGTGGTGCGAGCCGTATGGGGTACCGTCTGTGTATGGGGAATGTCAACAAATGTCAGTTTTATTAAAGAATGACCCATACCAGACGGTTATTTCTGTCAAAGCTCAAGCTAGACCGAAAATTTCTGTCTCTTTCGTTCGTAAGCCTCTTATTTGGGTAGGGTCGGCTCCTCTCTTTAGAGACAGAAGCCGGCCATAGTAGCCTTAAGGGCTTGGTGATAATGTGAAATATGGATATTGAATGAGAGTAGAGGAGGGAGTTTTCTGCCACTTAAGGTAAAATCCTATTTTTGGACTCTTTACTTCCTATCTATAATTTTTTTTGTTCAAATCATGAAGCCAATACTATTATTATTCAAACAAAAAAAGAATCCCAGAAAAAAATCATGAACTGCCATGGCAATATTGATTTTCATTTTCACTGTTTCGCGGTAGTTTTCGCCTAGCGAGGCAGTTTTCGGCCGCATGTACAAAGTCAATAGGGAGCGCGCCATGCTCGCCCGCTGATCCCTAGCGCGCGGCCAGAGCACGTAATCCCCCGCATGGCCGAAAACTACACCTGCGGGTGCCGTGATCAGAAATTGGAATCTAAACTATACAGAGATACGGCGCTATAGTATCCTACTAATAGGATAACATACATGCGGTGAGAAACTTTTGAGCTTGCGATGATCAAAAAATCTGACTCTAAATCTGAAAAATACTTGAAATACAGCTCATTTTATGGGACACATATTCCTTACAGACACGCGTAAGATATTCCATTTTTCAGATTCGGGTAGCGAGACCGCCGATTACATCACTAAAATGTGATATTTAAGGATACATTCTACATTGCAAATGTGGTTCTCCAGTGACTCTGCCATGTTATTGTATATGTGTGATATGTGTATGCTGTTACGCAATGTATTTTAAAGGATTTTACCATGCATCCGACGGACCGGCCGAAAACTGCCTCCGGCCGAAAACTGCCTCCTCTACTCGATATCACCAAGCCTTAACTGGCTCCCATAGCCAGGCGCATGCGGAGAGGCAGGTAAACAAACCCTAAAATGCGTCCGAAATCACCCCTCCCACACCCGACCAATATTGGACAGTGGCCTCGATGAATTTTATGCCACTTCTACATCTAATTGCCTACGCAAATTAAAAATCCCACGTAAAGCTAAGGAAATATTAGCAAATATCTTACCAGAGCGATACAGCCTGGGTTACTCTTCACATGTACCGTGGGAATTTACAATCTCGGTACAATGATGTTGACCTCTGACTGGAACTTCCGTAAATATGCTGCTACCGTATAATGCGCTGATACAGCAGCATATTTACGGAAGTTGCATTATTGACATGAAGTCTAAAATAAACTTCATAACTTATTTTCTAACATAATCTACCGGTAGATCTAGATCTAAGTTCGTGCCGCTAAAACGTAAAACTTACTAAAAGAAGGGACCGTTACGGAGCTAGCTGCCGCGCAAGGCAACTGCGCATCTAGCCAAAGTCGCACTTTCGTATTACACCGCACATCGTGGTAGGGGTATTATACATGTATGTAGGATACCAAATCTGCCTGCGATACAGTAGGCCTACTAGCTTAAAATCGATGAAGATTTGCTAAATTATACGATCATTTTTTAGGCAAACTTCCTGTAAATTCATAAGAATATTGATGAATTTGGTATCAGTTTGTAAAAAAAAATAGTGTTCTACGAGAAAATTACGATTATTTTGTTTGGTCTGTGTGGTTTTTTTTCCTTTGGTTTTTTTTTTTTTTTTTTTTTTCCTCTACAAAATGTCAAAGTTGGGGGTGCGGCCTATGCGGCGCTGCGGCCTTATCGCCAGCAAATATGGTAGTTCATTTGGCCAAAAGATATTTTCTTTTAAATATCATTATTAAACTAGGCATGACTGGTCACTGGGAAGTAGGAGATTTAAAATAATGTGGCATTTGGATTTGTTTTAAAAAAAGAAATGGGCATCATTTGATGGAAATTCTGAAACCGTCGTTCACCGACATCCCATTTAAACGTGTTAAATTTAATACATGCATTTCAATGGGTTGTCAGTAAAAATTTACGGGGTTTACGTACGCGCAACATGGTAATTTATGGATCTTGTTATTTACAACCAAATTTGTGTATACAATCTTACACGGAGATTCAGCGCGCTCAGTGCGCGATATTTTCTTTTAAATTTATTTATGGATCGAGTTTAAATTTAATTTATGGATCGAGTTATTTACAACCAAATTTGTGTATACAATCTTACACGGAGATTCAGCGCGCTCAGTGCGCGTGCGCTGAATCTTTGTGTGCAATAATATACACAATCTCCACAAATTCGCTCAGCGCTCTGGCGCGCATACGTGGCGATCTAAAAATGCACATAATGAATACAGAGGGGCTGATCGCTGCGATTGACAGTAGACTTCCGATTTTAATTTTCAAAGAATTTTTCCAACATCGATGAGTTGAAAAGTTTGTATTTTACTGCTATTTACTGTAGGTGTCATTAATTGTCACTAAAGTACCGATTTTAAGTTAATTCTGGTGAGTTTCGTACAGTGGCGTTTGAAAATTTTGAGAATCAATAGAGGTCGTCTGAACAGTTTTTACTACACAAAAAGTATAAGTAAAAAGTAAAAGTATGTGTGCGTGTACACGGATATGAGAAATATTACACGTGTAGTTGTCGAACGGACGAGTACACGGAACATCCGTGTACAAGTCGCGGGCTTCTACCGGTAGTTGTCGGTGAACTGTACTTATGACGGCTTCTTGAAACGCTGCCTTGTTTTGTAATTCTATCAATTTTGTTTTTGTAACATTTGTAACACTTACAGTTGTCTTTTGTTCAGTGTTCACAATTTGCTGTTCCTTGCACATTGTTGACGGTTGCTATTCAGGTGCTAATCAGTATGCTTACAGGGTGTACCTGCCTAAAAAGGCTAAAGGCAAATGTCTTATTGCTTGGATCATAGTCATACAGTTTATCATGTTTTATTGAAAACAACAAAAATCTGCACCTTTGTACAGGTTACACAAGGAATACCGGTAGCTTAATAAAAAACTTTAGAGATTTGGGTTTCATTTATTAAAGTGATGAAATGCTCCCCCTCCCTCTATTACATCTGGGCCTAATTAATTTGCTTTTACTGTTTAAGATAATTTTGTGATGCATCAAATTGTTATTTTATTTCTCTCTAATTTACTCTCTCTCTCTCTACCTAAACCTTCTTCCATGCCTTTTATCTCTTTCTGTTTCAAAACTCTCTGTCTCTCTCTCCCCTTCTATCGCCCCCTCTCTCCACCCTCTCATTCTTTTTCTCCTCTAACTCTCTTTCTCTTCTTCTCCACACCTCGCTTTCTATCTCTCATTCAGGCTTGTGCTTTCACCCAAATCGACCATGGATTCTTGCTAGCTTGCACAATGGAAACATTCAGCTATGGGACTACCGTATGTGCACCCTCCTTGAGAAGTTTGATGAGCATGATGGTAAGTCTACATATCTATTTCAAGGAATAATTTTTTCATAAGCACCAAGTGAAGTAGCTTCTCCCCTCTAATTTGGAACCCCTTACAGTTTCTGTGTCAAACACATTGGTGGGCAACAGACCTACATGTACATGTACATGCACACTCTTGTTCCTGTATGGCTTTAATAAAAAATGGTATGAAATATGAATTGCAGTTGCGAAAAAAACAAACACATTTTGTTACAGGAAAGAATCTTGCATGTGCTTACATGTTACCACTTTGGAGATCTGACTACATTTTCTTAGTATTAGTAATAATGATAGTAATGTAATGGGTTCTTCTATAGCGCTCATATCTGCCAGACTTGACACTCTTAGGGCTTCGCAGTTAGACAGTAAGACTATCTATTAAAATCTATTACCCGGGGTAATAATACATCTGTAAAGCTCTTAGAGACAACATCGATGTACATGAAAGTGCTATATAAAAGCGGAATATTATTATTATTATTCTTCTTAAAAAAGCAAAGAAATTGTAATGTATAAAATATACATTACTTTCTCCTCTCTGTGGGTCTTGGAGTTTAACCCTTGGCTTAAAGTACAAACATGTAGGTTAATCACATTAGATGAAATGATGAATTGCAGTCCCTTCCACCAAAGTTTTAAAAACATCTTTGTATTGCAGGTCCCGTTAGAGGTATCAGTTTCCACCAGCAGCAGCCCTTGTTTGTGTCCGGCGGTGATGACTACAAGATCAAGGTCTGGAACTACAAGCTCAAACGATGTCTCTTCACTCTCCTAGGCCATCTGGATTACATTAGGACAACCTTCTTTCATCATGTAAGACAATGATTAAAGGGATTGGGTAACTTTGTCTCAGATTCTGAAACAAAATCCTGGATTTAGCTCATGCTGCAATGATAATTATAAACCTTTAGGTCAGTAAGGAACCCCATGACTTTTACAAGCCGATCGCCTGTCTGATTATCAAGATATTTATGATTGGAAATCGAAATCAAATTTTGCGTTTTCCTAACGGTTTTCCTTACACTACAGTCTATTGGGGAAAATGAGTGTGGTAAAACCGGTCACTCAAAGATTTTTACTTTTTGGGGCACTTTATGATCATTTTGAAGCGCAATTTTGTCAGGGCTTCATTATTACACCATATCACAGACACTGATAACACGAAGGGCCATGCATCTCAGATTTAACAATGTTAAACGATGCCTTTAATGCAAATTATCTACATGTTCATGTACCTCTTTTAATTTCTATCTATCTGTATGTCTATATCTATCTTCACCTATCTATCTATCTAGGCTGTATATACATTCAAACCTGCTTTAGTGACCACCTGTCTACAAAGACTACCTGTCTACAAAGACCACATTTTTTGTTTCCCTTGAAAATGGTTTCTCATTGAAACATGTACTAAAGGAACCTGTCTACAAAGACCACCTGTCTACAAAGACCACTTTTTGTGTTTCCCTTGGGCGGTCGCTATAGACAGGTTTGACTGTATATCTATCCATCTCTTTATCTTTCTATCTATCTACCTACCCACCTATCATATATCTATCTAACAATCTATATTTTCTTTCTATCTATATATCTATCAATCTATCTTATCAATTCATCTACCTATATTCATCTCTTCACTCTCTTGGGCCATCTGGATTACATAAGGACAACCTTTTTCCGCCATGTAAGGCAATGTTTTTTTAACTTTCAAAGAGCTTGAAAGCTGCCAATTTTACAATGCATTGAATATCTGTTTCCTTTTATAAACTGTATTATACATTTTTATTCCTTTATTTGATAGGTGTTTAAATATATATATTTATAGTATACTTTTCATGAATATCATGACTTGCCATCAAGACTATTGAAAAATGCTTGTATCCTTAACAGAATCTACAAATACAAGCCCAGTTTCTTATTTTCCTCATATTGCACCCCAAAATATAATTTTGCCCATGTCAGCTAAAAGAATGGAACGCTGATGTGTTTCTCTGTATGTTATTTTTTTTCCCTTTTCAAATTAGTGTTATTGTTCTGACTTGATCATCGAATACATTGAACATATTTTGCGTACCTTTCTGTGAATATCCTTTCTGTTTGACGGGACTTACTCATGCAATATTGAAACATGATTTTAACTATTAAAATTCAAACAGAAATGTGTGGTTTTTGTGAAACTGCAAATTGAAATTCACTTTTAAAAGTTCAAGTTCCTTATTTTCTTCTCTTTGCAGGAATACCCTTGGATTGTGAGTGCATCTGACGATCAGACTATCAGGATCTGGAACTGGCAGTCCAGGAACTGTGCTTGGTGAGTTCAAGGTCCCAACCTTTTATTTCTAGTTGTCTCTCCCATCCCAGGTGTAGCTAAGGGATACTGCCACAATTTATATCTTGAATTACATGTGATTTGACCATGGCTGTCAGAGCTAAATTAAAGTTAATCATTGTGATTAGGTCTCCAGAAGCCCTTTGTGAGACTGTTTGAAACGGGGATGATCCGAAATTTGATTCACTCTTTGTTTTGAAATATGGCTTTTGGATTTGGCTTTTGGTTTAGCTTTTGGTTAGGTTTAGGGTTATGGTTAGGTGTAGTGCTTGTTACAGCATTGATATGAGAAATTGACCATGGAGGCATTGTCACCGAAGCATGCGCTTTACAGTGGATATGCACTCACACAGAAAGAATATCATCATTGTGTTTGTTTGGTGTTTGTTTGTTTCTTGCAGCGTTCTGACTGGTCACAACCACTACGTGATGTGTGCTAACTTCCATCCATCAGAAGACCTCGTTGTCTCTGCCTCTCTTGATCAGACCGTCCGAGTCTGGGACATCGCAGGTAAGCCTTAAAGGCGTGGTTTAACAATGTTAATGGCCCTACGTGTTATCAGTGTCTGTGATATGGTGTAATATTGAAGCCCTAAAAAAATTGCGCTTCAAAATGATCATGAAGTGCCTCAAAAAGTAAGAATCTTTGAGTGACCGGTTTTACCATACTCATTTTCCCCAATAGACTGTAGTGTTATAAAACAAAAAAAAACATGAATATTTTGATTTCCAATCATAAATATCTTGATAATCAGACAGGCGATCGGCTTGTAAAAGTCATGGGATTCCTGACTGACCTAAAGGTTTATAATTATGATTGCAGCATGAGCTAAATCCAGGATTTTGTTTCAGAATCTGAGGCAATGTTACCGAGTCACTTTAAGGCAAGATTTTACTTTGTTTTACTAGATCACAAAGCTGCCAACCATTCCTATTTTAGAGAAATGATTCCTATTTTTTGGCCTCCGTCATCTGAATTATTTTGTGTGAAAAGTTTACAAAATAGACTGTATATCGAATTTTGCCTCGAGAGGTTCATAATTTTTGCTGTGAAAGGTTTGCAGGTATGCTATCATCAGTATCACCTCATCACATCAATTTTTTAAAATGTTATCTTTACAAACAAAAATACTCGATCTTACATCAGTACACTGTCTTCAAAAAATAGTTTTGATTGGTCCGAATTCCAGTGAATTGATTAGTTTAACATGAGATAGACATCAATACATCTCTGTACATAAAAAGATAAATTATTTTTAATTTTGTGATTGTTGGTGGATATATGATCAAGTCACCGCACCTCTTTGTTAGACGGGCCTCTTTTCACACAAAAAGGATATAGAGATAAATTAGTCTCAATGTTAGTTCTGAGCGAGGTGGGCAAGATGTTCTTAATTTTACAGACTATTTTGGCAGTTTGCTGTTTGGAGTTCTGATGGAATGTGTTGATGTGTGTATGTTAGTGTTGTAACATCACGGATATTTCCAATTCCGTTTACCCGCTATTCAAAACCGGACGGTTTACGGTTAAACGAAAATTACTCACTTTTGCCAAGATCGCCGCTGATTGATATTAAGAATAGTGGTCGGCACTGGGTGGCCGTGGGCCCAACCAGCACAAGGGATTTTCGCCCACCACTCCTGATGAAAAACACTGCTTTCGACCGGCACTAATTTCACATAAATACGTAACTATTTGTGAAGAAAAGTAGACTTACTTACATTCATATTTCCGTCTTTAATCGTGTTTTATTAGCAATTATACAAGAATCATGATTTCAATTTGACAATAAATGATTATTTTTAAAGATTTGCCGAGTGTTGTCTAAAGTTGCGATTCATGAAAGCTGCCATATTGAATTTACCGATTTATACGTTGTAATTAATACACAGAGCTAGAGATAGCAGCTCAGGCTCGTTCCGTTACTGTTCTTATATATCTGTAAATGTTTATTTTTGATAGCTGAAATAATTTTTTTCGTAATTTTCCAGAATAAATAAATTAAAATACTATAATATATTATTTCATTAATTATATTGTAAAATTTGTCCAAAATTGTAACACTAAAAAAAAATTAAAAAAAACAAAAATTGGGTAAACGAAACCGTCAAATTCATAATGGATAGTGCCATGGACGGTTAAACGTTTGATCACAGCACTAGTGCATGTAATGTTCAACTGGGCAATTTCAAAGCCAAAGTCTCGCAAAGAAATATTTGAGTTTATTATGTGTTGATTATGATGATGATGATGATGACGTTGGCTCTCATGTAACAATAGTATCTGCCTTTGCTAGGCAGTCATGGCACTTGCTCTGAAAAACATGTCTAATAGAATTGAAACAACCCGGCTCATTTAGGAAACAAGCAATCTCGAATAAATCGAATTTTTCAACCATATTTTATTTTTCTCTATTTCTAGGGCTGAGAAAGAAGAACATCTCCCCCGGTCCTAGTGGTCTGGAAGAACATCTCAAGAACCCAATGACCCCAGATCTCTTCGGTACGGCCGATGCAGTGGTCAAGCATGTCCTAGAGGTATGTTTGTTGAATTCCACAAAGCCAGACCAATGCTAAATTTCAGAACCCTGTAATTATAGTACATGCCCTAAATCATTCAACATTCTGCCATCATGGTCTTGGTGTGTTTCTTGAAACTTCTATAACTGCTGGATTTAAAGGTATTCATTCATTTATTTTCTCCTCTTATAGTGTGGAACAACCAAACAGCAAAAGCTAAAGGACATGAAGTGATTATATTTATGATATTTGTTTCAGTTAGAGTTTGATGAAGTATTCATCTCTCTCCCAAAATTCTTTCCTAAGAAAACCATGTATTTATTTGTTTTGTTGCAAGTGTTATTTAGGCTGTAGTGAACCATTGTAAACCTAATTATCTATTTTATTGTTCTTGAATATTTTTGTTATTTTTAGGGACCAACCGAACCTAACTAGATGTATGCTTTTGATTTACATGTTGCCAATTTGATATTGATTTTAGGGCCATGACCGTGGAGTGAACTGGGCAGCTTTCCATCCAACCATGCCTTTGATCCTGTCTGCAGCTGATGATCGCTATGTCAAGCTCTGGAGGATGAACGGTAAGTACTCTCGTTGGTGGCATCAGTCCCCCAAGGCCCTTTTACATTAAATTATTCACCAGTGAAGAGCAATGGTTTATCTGGCTTTACTGAAATAGTATCATCATATGGTACCATTGTCATTTGGCAGTATGTTGCCTATGCTTTTTTGTGTGCATCGGAAGGTTATGTGAACGTGTAGAAAGTAAAGTGCTTGTATGCCTTGGTGGATACTATGCACAGACAGGAAATTCTCCACTGAGGAACTTTTAATTCGATTTTTCAAAGAAAACATGATCCCCTCCCTGGGGAATTACTTATATTATTTTCTTTTCATTACTAATTATAGGTTCCAAGAGCAAGTCACTCTCCACTAGGGAGATTTTATTAGGTGTTTTGAGAAAATGTGATATTTTTCCTTGGGCATTGCTTGCATTTTCTCCTTTTCTGAGCAGTTTCTGAGGTTCCAAGAGCTATTGTTGCAGCTCTCCACTTCCATTTATACTGCTCTGCAGAAAAGTTAAGTTGAAGGTCGAGTTCTGTTACAAAATTGTAGAATTGAAATAGAGAAGGGAAAAATATTATAAACATCCTTCTTTGCTTCATCCTTCTCATCCTGTTCTTCTATCTAGATGCCAAGGCCTGGGAGGTCGATACCTGCCGTGGTCACTACAACAACGTATCCTGCGCCATCTTCCACTCCGCCAGGAGCTCATTCTGAGTAACTCTGAAGATAAGAGCATCAGGGTCTGGGACATGTCAAAGAGGTATGTCAAGATTCTCTTCTCAGTAGTACTTTATCTTGGTGGGAGGGGGGATGGAGTATAACTATTGGTCTGTATGCTCTGGACTGCTGTTCACACTTTGAAGAAATAAACAGAAAGCCCTAATCAAACAGAACTTCTTGGAAACCATAACAACATATCCTGCACCATCTTCCCCTTTCGTCAGGAGCTCATTCTGAGTAACTCTAAAGATGAAAGCATCAGGGTCTTGGACATGTTCAAGCGGACTGACAGGAATTATCATTTTTAGGCTGGGGGAGTTCGGCCATTATGAAATTGAAAATGTGGATTAAGTTAGCACTTAACTTAATATTCAACTTTGCAGTGATTGCATGTAATTCTTCAACAGAAAAGATTGCCTATGAAAATCAAGGATTTTCCAAAAAGGACAAGACTCATATATTGTTTTTTTAATAAATATATTTGAAGACACCATATGCTTGCTTTTCTCTCTCGCTGGTTCTGTGCAGTCCAAACCCAAGCTGTCCCTGTCTCTGTACCCACTTATATCACCTGGGTCGAGTGTGGCAAATATAGATTAATGTCTTGCCAAAGGACATTAGTGCCGTCGATTAATTTTGTTGCTCTGTTTTCTTTACAGGACGTGCATCCAGACTTTCCGTCGTGATCATGATCGCTTTCTGGGTGCTTACACCTCATCCCACTCTTAACCTCTTCGCTGCTGGTAAGTGCATTTTGATAGGCGCGATAGCTCAGTTGGTAGAGCAGTGGTCTCGTAATCCGGTGACCCGGGTTCGAAACCAAGTCGATGCGCTAGTGCCCTTTGGTAAGGCATTAATCCTCACTACCAGGTCCTCGGAGAGGACCTTAAGCCGTCGTCCGTCTGGTTGCTTACTTACAAGCATTTATGCTTTCTTAGCAGTCAGGTAAAAAAATAACCATCACATATTTACTTGTGATATTATTTCCTGATGATATCTGTGTCTCACTATGTGTAGATCTTGATGGCCAATGCTAACTTTTGTCTACAGTTTATTCTTATTGAAATAAAATTGAAATTAAGCATTTATTCATTCAGAAATTTGTTTTTCACTTGTAAAAGTTTACCAATCAGTTCACAAAAAGAAATAATCATCATCATAGACAATTACAGTACTGTTAAAATGCAAATGTAAAATTATTATTATTGTCATCATTGTTATTTTTATTATTATTGTTATTTTTACTATCATTATTGTTATTTTTATTATTGTTATTTTATTATTATAATTATTATCATTATGATTATAATTATCATCTCGTCTCATCTACACAGGTCACGACAGCGGCATGATCGTCTTCAAGCTTGAGAGGGAGCGACCGGCCTACGCCACCCACAACAACATCTTGTTCTACGTCAAAGAACGCTACTTGCGTAAGTTGGACTTCACCACCTCCAAAGATGTCCCCGTCATGCAGCTGAGGGGAGGAACCAAGAGTCCCGCGTTTGCCATGTCCTACAATCCTGCAGAGAAGGCTGTCCTCATCTCAACCGTAAGTTTGTTTGTTTGGTTGGTTGGTTTGTTTGTTTGACCTGACTGCTAAGAAAGCATGTGCTTGTAAGTAAGCAACCAGGTGAACCGATGGCTTTCTGAGGGACTTGGTAATGAGGATTAATGCCTTACCAAAGGGCAGTAGCGCATCAACATGGTTTCCAACCCGGGACCTCCCAGTTACGAGACCACTGCTCTACCACTGAGCCATCACGCCTCCTTTTAAGTTGGAATCTGTCAAGCATACCGTTAAGCCCACCGCACACTGTACGATCTCACTACGATCCGATGTTGGAAGAATTTGCGAAAGCATTTGATGTGAACATTTGAACGTCCAAAATCTTAATGGTTGTTGATCTATGATTGGTAAAATCTAAATTTCAAAGGATTTCAGGCTTCCTTGGAGGAGAAAAAGCTAAATCTGCCAAGATTGGTAGTTACATCATACCAATTGTCTATGATCTGAAGCCGATTCTGCTTTTATTCTGACTTGAAGGCTGAAATGCACTAAAATTCTGGTTATTAGTATTCTTATCATTCTTTAGAATCTGAATCAAGACAATGAAGACGCTGTTTGGTTAGATTTCTGTATCTAATATAATTGCCATTCATTTGAAAATTAGATCGTAGGAAGACCGCAAAGTGCTCACTGGGCCTAAATTCCTGTTCATGTTTTCTACTGTAAGATGGCAAGGAGTGTTAGCAAATGTTTCTCTATATACGAGACACGGGATACGAGCCGGGGTAATAATATGATAATTTGTATCAAGGGCAGTAGAGTATATTCACATAGTAGCTGCGTTTTATAAATGAACCTATTATTATTGTTATTATTATTATTATTATTCATATTTATACCACATTGTGAAGGTCACCGAGACAAAGACTGGATACAGGCTCATGATTATCATGACATTATTCATACCGTTCATTCCACTCCTTGTTTGTACAGGAGTAGGTATTCATTTCTAATGGAAAACAAAAGCTATTCAAAAGCTATGGGTTCCCTCTAGTGCTTTTGAGGAGTGATAACTTTAATTATAATGCTTGCAATAATGATATAGAACTTGTGATGACCTGCGTCTTTTAAATCTTATCTGTGTTTTACAGAGGACAAGCAACGTTGACAACAGCACGTATGATCTCTACCAAGTTCCCAAGCAGAGTGATTCTCAGAATCCTGATGGTATGTATCTTGTCATCAATCACAATCTCTCTCTCTCAACTCCAAATAATGTGACATTCACTGTGTCGGCTTCTTAGAAGAAAGGACAGTGGTCACATGAATTCAGGTCACCAAGATGCCATTTAAGTTGATTTAAATGGAAGTATAAAAAATATGATTCCTTGAGAAAACTTTTAAAATATTGTGCTATTTCGTTCATTGTTCATTTCCGGTACATACAATATCCCATTTCACCCAATTGCACGATTTATTAACCCATTTTGAATGTGCAAATGAAAGACAAACTTTTTTCTCAAAAATGATTATACACAAATATAAGAAAGTTGGTAGTTTACACTGCCTAAAGTTTTGATAGGATAAAACTGTCATATTTATTATGATTACAAGGATATTCAACATGCAGACTGGTGACATTGACTAAATAAATATTAATGTAAGGGGCAAAAGAGAAAGTTTAAAAGATGCAATCATAACCTGTTGAATACTGAATTCATTCATTGCCATAGGCTTAATACATGGGCCCCTCGGCTCCAGTAGGCAATGGATTAAATTTTCTATGTGATCCATTTTTGTTCATTTGGTTTGTTTTTCTTGTGATCAGCCCCTGAAGGGAAGAGATCATCTGGACTGACAGCTGTGTGGGTTGCTCGAAACAGATTTGCTGTGCTGGACCGCAGCCACTCGGTAAGTCATCTGTAGAATGTGCTTAATTTTAGAGTTTAAGATTATTTTTAATTTCATTGATGTGGTTATTGTTTCATTTTGAGATTAAACCAGTACACAGATAGGTGATAGGGCTTTTTCAGTTATTGCCCCCAAAACTTGGAACCCCCTGTATGAAAGAATTTCCATACTCTCACAGCTTTCAAGAGGTGTCTGAAAACACATCTTTTCTAATTTGTTGTAATAAGCCTCTCTGTTTGTAATTGTATCCCCCGGCAGTATGCCGGTGGGGTACTTTGGATTCAGCAGCGTTACGCGTCCGCCGCGTCCGCCGCGTCATATTCTTGTGTGCGCTCTAACTGCCACATTCCTTGGCGGATTTTTTTCAAATTTTGTATGGAGGTGTATCTTGGTATAATCTACACACCTATAACTTTTGGTGATGCTGCCCTCAGTGTTCCGTCTTCTATAGGGTAAAAGGCCATATTTTTGTGGATGGTTTGTGTGCGCTCTATAGGCCACATTTCTCAAGGGATTTTGTTCAAATTTTGAACGAAGGTGTATCTTGGTATAATCTAGAAGCCTATACATTTTGGTGATGCTGCCTCTAGTGTTCCGTCTTTATAGGGTCAAAGGTCATATTTTGATAGATGTCTTATGTGCACTCTAGTGTGCGATCTAACTGCATCATTTCTTGACGGATTTCTTTCAAATTTTGTATGGAGATGTATCTTGGTATAATCTACACACCTCTAACTTTTGGTGATGCTGCCCCCATTGTTCCGTCTTCTATAGGGTAAAAGCCCATATTTTTGTGGATGGTTTGTGTGCGCTTTATAGGCCACATTTCTCAAGGGATTTTGTTCAAATTTTGAACGAAGGTGTATCTTGGTACGATCTACAAGCCTATAGATTTTGCTGATGCTGCCTCCAGTGTTCCGTCTTTTACAGGGTCAAAGGTCATATTTTGATAGATATCTTGTGTGCACTCTAGTGTGTGGTCTAACTACATCATTTCTTAACAGATTTCTTTCAAATTGAGTATGGAAGTGTATGTTGGTAAAATCTACGCACCTATAGTTTTTGGTAATGCTGCCACGAGTGTCCCGTGTTTTATAGGGTCAAAGGTCATATTTTGGTGGGTGTCTAGTGTGCGCTCTGCAGGTAATATTTCATGATGGATTTCTTTCAAATTTTGAAAGGAGATGTATCTTGGTACAATCTACACATCTACACTTTTGGGTGATGCTGCCCTCATTGTTCCGTCTTTTATATGGTCAAAGGTCATATGTCTTTTATGCGCTTTAACTGCCACATTTCTTGACGGATTTCTTTCAAATGTTGTATGGAGGTGTGTCTTAGTACAATGTACACATCTTTAGTGTTTGGTGATGCTGCCACCTGTGTTCCGTCTGTTATAGGGTCAAAGGTCATATTTTGGTGGGTGTCTAGTGTGCGCTCTGCAGGTCATATTTCATGTTGGATTTCTTTCAAATTTTGAAAGGAGATGTATCTTGGTACAATCTACACATCTACACTTTTGGCGATGCTGCCCTCATTGTTCCGTCTTTTATATGGTCAAAGGTCATATGTCTTTTATGCGCTCTAACTGCCACATTTCTTGACGGATTTCTTTCAAATGTTGTATGGAGGTGTGTCTTAGTACAATGTACACATCTGTAGTGTTTGGTGATTCTGCCACCTGTGTTCCGTCTGTTATAGGGTCAAAGGTCGTATTTTGGTGGCTGTCTTTTGTGCGCTCTAACTGCCACATTTCTTAAAAGATTTCTTTCAAATTTTCTACAGAGATGCATTATACTCTAATCTACACACATATTGGTTTGGTGATGCTGCTCCTATCCTAGTCTTGACAATAGTCCGAGCCACTAGTGGCGATCTCTACATCATCCTTTTGTTTCAGGGAGAGGAGAGGGGATCTTTGTCCCTCCTTCGAACATTAGGATGACACAAAATCGCTGCCACTGCCGGGGGATACATTCGCAGTGCGCGGCAATACAGATTGCGATATTTCTAGTTAATGTAAGCTTCGTATGATAATGTTTTCTCTTTGTTCGTTTGTAAGTATTTCTTGTTTATCCACTTTGTATTTAATGAAAAATCATTTTTATACATGTAATATTGTTATTATTATTATTATTAACTTGTTACATTATATTTTCAGCTGGTCATCAAGAACCTGAAGAATGAAGTCACCAAGAAGGTCCAGACTCCAGCCTGCGAGGAGATCTTCTACGCCGGGACTGGCATGCTCCTCCTCCGCGATCCGGAGAACGTGACGCTCTTTGACGTGCAGCAGAAGCGCTCTCTGGGCTCTTGTCGTATCTCCAAGGTCCGCTATGTGATCTGGTCTGGTGATATGATGCATGTTGCTCTCCTCAGCAAACACAGTAAGGCATTCCCTCTTTATCAATTTTTTTATCTTGGAGGCAATGTCATTAATTTGCAGCCAAATTACATGTAGGAATATGTGAGGGCAATTTAAAGCAGGTAAGGGGCTGGGGGGGGGATTATTTTTCTTCAGTAGACTTTAATTCAATTGGAGTTCCTGTGAATTGAAATCTTATTTTAGTTAAAAATATCTTGGGGCTATTTAGAGGCTTGAGGGGTACTGGTTTAGTAGTTACAGGTCATCGAACCCCAAAAGTATAGCTTAACCTCATGAAATAGTTACACTATCTCTCTCATAACCATTAAATAGTTATGACTATACCATGACACCTCCAATATGTCCAATTATTTATCATGACAGCCATTGCTATCTGCAACCGCAAGCTGGAGACCCTCTGCACTATCCATGAGAACATCCGGGTGAAGAGCGGAGCTTGGGATGAGAGCGGTGTCTTCATCTACACCACCAGCAACCACATCAAATACGCCATCACCAACGGGTAAGGGTCATTACTGGTGTTTCAGCAGCAGGTTCTCTATCTGTTCATCTGAATTGAAATTCAATGCTCCCTATAGATTATGTAGATCTGAAGAAATGTAATTTGAATTGTGACAATGAGAAAATTCATATGAATGAAAATTGATAACGATCTTGTTTGGTTACATATCTATCAAAATTTTTAGTATGACTGATGATTGTATTAAGTAGATAGCTTTGCTGTTGCTGAGCTCACACCAAGAACCCAAGGAAAATAATATTCTCAATGTTCATTGTGTTTTTAATTCCATGGTAATTTGTAAGTCATGAGACACAGAAAAACCATATACATCTACCTCCGACTTGCCCTACATATAATTGAACAGCTTAAAAGGAAATTCCAAAATGGATAAAGTTTTTACAATATTATTGTGTTTGACCTTTCCCAGTGACCATGGCATCATCCGAACCCTGGATGTCCCCATCTACATCACCCGGGTCAAAGGTCAGACCGTCTACTGCCTGGATCGCGAGTGCCGTGCCCGCGTGCTGAGCATCGACCCGACAGAGTTCCGCTTCAAGCTCGCCCTCATCCACCGCAAGTACGACGAGGTGCTGCACATGGTGCGCACAGCAAAGCTTGTCGGTCAGTCCATCATCGCGTACCTGCAGAAGAAGGGTTACCCTGAGGTGGCGCTCCACTTCGTGAAGGACGAGAAGACGAGGTTTGCTCTTGCCCTGGAGTGCGGAAACATTGAGGTGAGTGAGGTTGTATCGCATCTGTGCTCTTCGTTGCGTCACGCATCCAGAATTGCGTTGTGAATCACAGGGGTTCTGTTAGATCAATTCAAAGTACCTTTTCGCATGAATATGTACCAAATTGGTAGTAGAATTTTAGGTGGTAGACTTTTAGTAATTTCTTTTATTCTGTTTCCAACAGCTCTTAAATCGCTGTATTAGATATGGATTACATGGTCAAATGCCTTAGCATTAGCAGTAATGTTTTTCTTAGTGTTATATATTCTATCAAAGTATCTTACAGAAATGGCCATCTTTTTTTCTTCTTCAATTCAGTTCAACATGGTTTATTAGAAATACAAAGTAGTAGTCCAGGGACTAATTGCACAATGTTTACAATGTAAAAATAGTCATGAAATAGGATCATCAATTAAAACAAAAAAGAAAATTAATAAGAAGTACATATTCTATACAAATCTTGTTTGATAATTAGTGCATCTATTTGCTATTATTTATCAACATCAATATTTTTTATTTTTTATTTCTTTATTTTTTTACTTTTGTGTGCAAAGGCTCTTGTAAAATTTGAATTTCTTTTATTTTTCCTGGATAAATTGCAAATTCGTCGCTGTAATAATTTTCTTTAACTCCTCTCTGTTTATGTTGCTTTGATGACCAGGTTGCTCTGGAAGCTGCCCGAGCCCTTGACGACAAGTATTGTTGGGAGAAGCTAGGTGAGGCAGCCCTCTTGCAAGGCAACCATCAGGTGGTGGAGATGGCCTACCAGAGGACCAAGAACTTTGACAAGCTTTCCTTCCTCTACCTGATCACCGGCAACTTGGACAAGCTGAGGAAGATGATGAAGATTGGTAAGTATTAGGTTTTGATGGAGAGGTGTGATTGGACTTGTGTATCATGAGAGGATGAGAAGGGATCACCATCCCAATAGTATATGCCTCTGTAACTTAAGTGAAGATTGGAGAGTACCCCTTTGTAATGGATAGAGATTGTAGGATTTGCACGTGAAACCATGAGATGGGAGTACATTCTTAATGATAATAGAGATGAAGGAATTTGACAAGCTGAGAAAGATGATGAAGACTGGTAGGTACCAGTTTGTGATAGAATGAGATGATGGGCTCTGAGTACAGTGAGAGAATGAGAAGGGAGTACCTTTAGGATGGAGATTGGTATCAGTTCTGGTGGAGAGAGAAGGAAGGTCTGAGTAATGTGAGAGGATGAGAAGGGATCGCTATCATAATGATTCATGCATTGTAATCTTAGATAAGATTGGTGAGTAACAGTATGTGGTGTGTTTTCTTTCCATCTTGATTCACAGCCGAGATTCGGAAGGACACTAGCGGCCAGTACCAGTGCGCCCTCTATCTTGGAGATGTGACAGAGAGAGTGAAGATCCTCAAGAACTGCGGACAGAGTGAGTTTTCAAGATGTTTGACATTCTCAGGGCATATTGGTCTGCAGACTATAAGTTGAGGTCGTTTAAGAATGATGATTTTCACTAGTTTGCATATCTTTTTACATTTTGCCTACCTAATATTTGCTTGGTAGGCTCACAATAATACTAACAAAACTGCATGTGAGATTTTTTCCAAAATTAAAACATTCATGAAGAAATTTTTAAAACTTATGTTGTATCCTCATACACTTTTCGTTGAAGATAAAGAATTCTTTCGTTCAGTGATATTTCCAACATGCCCACATTGCTTAACCTGTTAAGCTTTATTCTAAATACAGGAACACTTTATACCATACTATGAAATGTTGGTACGTTGAAAACTTCCATCTCTGAAAATAGATAACCCAGTTCAAGGAATCTAATAAACAACATCACTTTTCTCTCCAGAGTCCCTAGCCTACCTAACAGCCAAGACCCACGGCCTGACCGAGGAGGCCGACGGCATCTCTGAGATGTTCGACGAGAGTGACAAGCTCCCCGAGGTCTCGCCCAACGCCCAGCTCCTCCAGCCTCCAGCCCCCATCATCCGCTCCGAGGAGAACTGGCCCCTCCTGACCGTCACCAAGGGATTCTTTGAGGGCGCCATGAGCAGGAACAAGACAGGAACAGGCAGCACCATGGCTGCAGCCGTTGCTATGGATGAAGGAGATGCAGGGGGTGATTGGGGTGACGATGCGGAACTGGTACTTGATGGTAAGATGAATTTTCTTAGCTTGTGGTTACCGTGGCCTTGTCTTATGTACAGTTGCAATTGTTCCAGATTTATCACAACTCAACTAGAGATCTATGCGTCGGTTTGCTTGTAATCAAATATGTTTAGATATGATTAGATATGAATTGTAACTTTGTGATAGACAAGAAGACCGTTGTAGAAGTAGGGAGTCATAGAGGGAACTAGATGGTTAATGGTAGGTGGTCTTAGGTTTGTAAGCAGGTAAACGGGCAATAGACCAGGATTACTAATGTATTCATATTTATGGATGTTTCTTTCCTGGGGACCTAGTGATGAGTTATTCTATCAACCTGTTATTAATGAATGAACTACAATACTTGGAATCCAGTCTGCAAACATTGCCTGTTGCTATGTCAGGCAAGCTTCAGGCAAGCTTTAAGGTCGTCAAGAACTACCTTTGTTAAAAAAAAATCCATCAAAAATTTGAATATGTTTGTAGTCAGATTGCAAGGAGTACAGTGTCTCCATGATATGCAGGTATTATCTCTCAACTCTCATTTACAAATATCTCAATAATCAAGCCCCAGCATACCTAGGTGCTAGGTAGTCTACTCCATGCACACTTGTCTGTTTATAATACATGATCAGCCACTAGTAATACACTTACTGTCCCTTGAACCAGTAAACAGATAGGTGATAGGGCTTTTTCAGTTATTACCCCAAAACCTGGAACTCCTTCACGGAAGAATTCACATACTTTCACAGCTTTCAAGAAGTGTCTGAAACCACATCTTTTCTAATTTGTTTTAAAATTCCTCTCTGTTTGTAATTAATGTAAGCTTCGTATGATAATGTTCTCTCTCTTTGTTTGTAAGTATTTCTTGTTTATGCGCTCTGAATCTAATGAAAAGGTGCTTTATAAATGTTATATCATCATCATTATAAATTTCATTCCTTGATTTCTCTCAGGTGGAGATGAATTTGGTGATACGATAGAAGGGTTTGGAGATGATGATGGAGATGGTGAAGGAGGAGCATGGGATGTTGATGATGAATTGGAGCTACCTCCTGATCTGGTAAGTCTTTATCAACCACACCCTTTCGCTTTGCTTTTGTCCACACCAGCAATTTTGCTCGTTACATTTGAAGGCAGAATAAGTTTTGGCCATGATGATTACATGAGGTCAAGCATGGGCCATACTAAACTGTCAAGCAATTAATTAGCCATCATTTTGATATGTGAATGGTGCTCTATTATGAAGACTTGCAATCATCAAAATTTTAAGACAGTGACTAAATCTTGCTGAAGATCTCAAATAATTCACAGAACTTGATAAGTCATGTTGTCTGTTAGAATATCCCTGTCCATGATGTTCAGAACTATGGTTGAAAGTCTGTCTTGTCTGTTAATAGGAAACTTGTAACAGTTTATGAATGTGTGTGCATGTGTGGCCAATTTGAAGAGGGGTATAATGAGTTCAATCATTAACCATCCTTCTTTGCCTTTTTAATTTGCAGGATGTGCCAGCAGGAGGAGGTGCAGACGATGACTACTTTGTTGCACCGGCTAAAGGTATGAGCCAGAGCCAAGTCTGGGTGAAGAACTCACAGCTCCCTGTGGACCATGTACTAGCGGGATCATTCAGCACTGCCACACAGGTAGGTCAAAGGTTATATCCCTCAACATTAGTAAGGTTAAAGGTTATTGGCTTTAGTGTCGGGGTTTTCGTGGAGGTCTAGGTCAAAAACCTAGACACAACTCCTTGTGGACCATGTACTAGCCAGATATTTCAGTACTGCCACTCAGATAGGTCAAAGGTTATTCACTTCAACTTTGATAGTTCAAAGGTAGTTCAAAGGTTGTTCACTTCAACGTTCAAATGACATTAGTTTTCATGTAAGGATCATGGTCACTTAATGATGATGTGAACAATACAGTTGGAATTGTGCATAAAGGCTTTATAATGAAGGTGATCGATTGTCAAGGCCATTCTTCAACAAACGGTCATTTGTAAAGTTAACATGAAGAAGACAAAAAGGAACCAATAGGAAAAAAGTTTTATCCTGAAGTTCACCAAAGGAAAACAGAATGAGGCTTTCTTAGGAGCTATGTCAGATCAGCAAACCTTCTAGATTTCAGGCCATGTAAATGCCTCTTCAAGCATTCTTGATTTTGTCACGCCTTGTTCATTTCCGTGCTTCTCTTTTCTCTTCTCCGCAGCTCCTACACGACCAAGTTGGTATGGTTGATTTCACGTCCTACAAACAGATCTTCATGCAGACCTACGCCAGGGCAAGAACATCCTTTGTAGGCCTGCCATCTCTTCCACCACTCTGTGGCTATGCACATCGAAACTGGTATGTCTAGTTTTTGTTTATCCTTTCAGTGTCAGAGGTGTTTTAAAGCCTGTCTGCACTAGTTTGGCCAGGAGGGATTAGACCTCCAGTGTGGTCACTGACAGGTGGTTATCTTATCAACTCAGCTCTCAATTAACATAAGAAAAAGGGGATCACGGGGGACCAACGGGCACCGCTTAGGCATTGTTTGCTATATAGAGGGAGCAAGTAGCTACAAGTTGTGCAGTGGGGCTTTAAAGATGCATTTTAGTGGAATCAATTTGGATTGGTTCCAACTCTTTGCCCTGTCTTATAAAGAGTTGTTATTGATCCAGATTAATTGCAAGCCCCCCAAATTAAACATAGACTTACAAACTCCTATCTGGTCAGTACAGAGTTTGGATTGATATCAAATTTGAGATCCATTTTAATCAATCGCAGCACTTTATAATACATGGCTTTACATTACAGCTGATTGTAACTTGAAAATTGATTAAAAAGTTTGATAGGTCAATGTCAACTTGTATCAGAAGAAATATATGATCTCAATATACATATTGATTCTGCATCACGGTCAATTGCAAAATAGCAATCAATTGCAAACTTATCTTTGTGTAACACGGCCAAGTGTTGTATAACACACAGGTTTGCAGTCTATTGCAATTTTGAATCAGCTATTCTGATTGGTTCAAAGTTAGCCTTCTAAACAAGTTTTGTCTGCAACAGTGATCTTGATTGGCCAATGCTTATTGGAAATGTTTGTGGGACAGGGTCGAGGCCAAGGTGAAACTTAATCTAGTGACTTGATCTTTTCCTAGGCGTGAGGCAGGAGCGAGAGGAGGCCAGCCTGCTGTAGGTCTGAAGCTAGCTCATCTTGTCCAGAGGTTACAGTCTGCATACCAGCTCACAACGCAAGGGAAATTCCCTGATGCCATCGTGAGATTCAGGAGCATCCTGCTCAGTATACCCATGCTTGTGGTGGATACAAAGCAAGAAATCACAGAGGTACATTTGAAAACTCTCTCATTCCCTATAAGAACATGTCAAGAGCATTAGGAGCTGAAAAAGAAATACAGCAAGAAGAAGAGTGATAATTAAAAGATCCTCTTTTTTATGAGGGTTAAATGCGCATGGTATATAATAAATTGGAAGAGATGAATAAGAGAGAGAGAGAGAGAGAGAGAGTGAGAGCATGAAGGAGGAACAAAAAGAGGCAAAATTTGAAAAAGGTTTCAATGTGAATAAATGTGTATAAAGAAACCATTTGCAGGTAAATTAACAGCAATTAACAAACTCTCCCAATCCTTTCTCGTTACGATAACCCACAGGCTCAGCAGCTGATCACGATATGCAGAGAGTACATCGTAGGCTTGTCGATGGAGCAGTACAGGAAAGAACAACCCAAGGGCAACATAGAGGAGCAGAAGAGAATCTGTGAGGTAGGTCGCTTATTGACTCCAGACTCATCGCCTTCTGACTGGGCTTTTGTTTTGCATGTTTTTAAATGGAAAGATGTTGGGGGAGGGTAAATTCTAGGCTCAACAGCTGATAATAATATGCAGAGTACAACATCCAATTCTCATCAGTTCAAAATTATCCTTTCATCTGATGCAGAAACATATAATAATTTGTAAAAGAACGTTATAACGAAAATGACCTTGTAACGAAAATTACCAAAGTATCTTTGTATTTTGTTCTACCTTTCTACAGCTTGCAGCATACTTCTCACACTGTAACCTCCAACCAATACATCAAATCCTGACACTCAGGACGGCCATCAATCTATGGTTCAAGCTGAAGAACTTCAAGACGGCTGCAGCTTTCGCAAGGCGGCTCCTAGAGCTGGGGCCTAAACCTGATGTAGCACAACAGGTGAGTTTATCAACTGTTATCTGGGATTGTTATTACTATAATTAATAAGAATTTGGCATCACCAGTTGTGATCATAAACAGTATTTTTGTGAAACAATGGAAATACATCGAGTAGTGCAATTGTCATCTGAGCTGTGCGTCTCTTACTCTCTTGTATGTGTCATGTTTTTTTCTTCCACAGACACGCAAGATCCTACAGGCTTGTGAGAAGAGTCCCAATGATGCACACAAACTCAACTACGATGAGCACAATCCATTCGATATCTGTGCTGCTACGTACAAGCCAATCTACAGGTAAGAGATCAAATCACAAACGATACTCCTAGACCTTGGGAAAGATACTTTATGAAAGGAGTGGAGAACATAGCATATTGAGAGAGATAGTTGTGACAAGAGCATATGTATGTGATCACAGGTCAAAGCATGGTGCTTCAAATAGTTCCTGTCCATAGAGATTGTATGTGGGAGGGAACTATTTGGAGCCCCATGAATTGACCTTTGATGGCCCGCGTGTTCATGTCTCATAACTGTCTCTTTCAGTATGCTATGGTGGAGAAGTTTCAATACTTTTCATTAACCCATGGCACTTCAGACTTTTCTTATTTTCTAAACTAATCAGTATTCCCTCCTCTATTTGGCAACAATGAATCTTATTTTCCACTCCTTTATAGTTTGAAATATAATATAAGAATATTTTGAATGAACCAATGTCAAAGAAATTCATAAAATTTAACAGAAAAAATGAAACCAATTTGTACATAAAAATACTGACTTTATATTTTACTCTAAAAAATGTAGAGACTTTAAGGGTTAATCACAATATTACACTCACACTCTTATTTGAGAATAGCACAATTTTCTGCTTTGGAAATAGCTCAAAATTTTCTGTGATTTTTGCTCCTTCCCCAATTTATTCTCCCCATGTACGGTTTATGTCCTGGTATGAGGCTCTTTGGTTGATCCCACTCACTTTTTTTTCTTTCAGGGGAAAGCCCGTTGAGAAGTGCCCTCTGAGCGGAGCCTGCTACCTCCCACAGTTCAAAGGTGAGGTCTGTCGAGTGACCCAGGTCACGGAGATTGGTAAGGACACCATCGGCCTCCGAATCAGCCCTCTACAGTTCCGATAAATGCAACCATTCCTTGGAGATGATCATCTCTGCTGAGCGTTACAAACCATGTTATTGCTAGCCCAATGGAACACATGGGTACAAATGTCTCATTACACACTTGCCCTATAGAGTTACCAGAGCATATTATCCAATATAATTTGGTGGAAAATTTGCCTGGAGAATTCTCATTGGTCCAAATTTTTGGTTGCCCTAATGAGCTAGTGTGAAATAAAGTTTTGTACTCCTATACCAGGTTTTATCAGGCCACTGTATCTAGATGAATTTACTGGTGGTACTGTAATAGCAGCTTCTAGAATTGTTTTTGTTGCTTATTGAGGGTCTCTTTAGTCGACTGTATTAGTCAGTTGAGGCGGTCTTTACTACATTTCACAATGCGTTTTACATTAGAGTGAACCTACAGTTAAAAACCAAATTATTCATATCCTTAGCAAGTTTTCTCATTTTAATGTATGTGAAAAATTGATTTGTCCCGATTTACGCTTCTTGAGAATGTGACATATTAGAGCTTACATAAAAGTATTCATCATAGGCCCTAATTCAACTAGTCCAGCTTTCGTTCTTGAGTTACGAACAACACACACACACAAAATCAATTTTACAAGGGGTATGAATAATTTAGTTGTTAACTGTAAGATATTCTTAACTCATCGAAGGGGTTAACAATAGAACAAAGATATTAACGAAAGTTTTAGTAAAGATTGTGACTAAAGGTTGTGAGAGTGGGACTAACAAGTCAAGGACTTGCGTGTGAAGACTCTATATTTGATTTTAAAATAAAGCTTGTGTAAGGAGTTGTAACATTGCCTAAAGTTTGTTCAAATCCAGTTTTCTGTGTTAAAGCACTGCTGCAGAGAATTGCTTCTATTTAACTTATATAACATACATTTATATAAAACAAGTAGAATTGGAGAAAATAGATAAGTTAAAACTTGTGTTCAATTAACCAAGAAATATAATATAATAGTGTTGCTCGCCACTCTCTTACAGCATACATTTCTAGCCCCCTCTCATAGCAAATCCATCACTTCTATCAATCAAAGTTGAAACATTCCTTAAAGTGTAATGTTAAGTATTTGTACCTTATCACATGTGGCAGAACAATATAACAATGTCAAAAAGTATTCCCCTGCAAACAGCCATTAATAATTAGGTGTGTGAATTTAACAATATGTGAGGGAAAGTCCCTGTATAACACAACTGTATCAGGCATGAAATCGCACATTCAATTTATTTGTAAGAAAGTTTTATTAGAATGTGATAGTGTTATTTTTCTCTTTTTTTCTAGGTAATGTTGCATATTGGGTGTTACTATTCACACTAAGTGTTCAACATAATGTTGATCATGTTATGTATATACTTAAATGAAATTAGAATATTGCTGATTACTTAATCTGAAGTGTAGTAAGTACTGATATGTACAAAACATATTACATATTACATGTCAATTCCTTGTATATACCTGTGACAGCTTCATTATTGTTTTGTGAATGCTTGTTGTGACAAGCATATTAATAAATATCAGAATTTTATGTAACATAATTTAAAGTTGTACTTGATAGCAATTATTGTGTACGTGTATACCAGAAGTAGGCCTCCGTAGGTCAGAATAGACCCTGGATAGAGCAGCCTAGGTACGTGTAGATGATTAGTCCACATTCTGTCCGTTTTTATATACTTGTTATTCTTCAACCATCTATGTTCTCTCCCTTACACACATTCCACACAGAGCGGGGTGTCTCCACTCATCGGGCGACCCCCAAAACAATCGTCGAAAAGTTATCGGGGTAGAGAATGAGAGGCAAGGACTATCTCCAATTCAGCGTTGAGGGCGTGTTATTTTATTTTCTCCTGCCGTGAGCTTTCTTGCCTCAGCTCTTGCATCTTTTGATACCGAATTCTTGAAATTGCAGCCATTTCTATGGCATGAATTGCACACAATTTAGATTTGCATAATATGTCTTTGGAACCAGAAGGGCGTACTTTAGCAGGGGGGTCCACAGAGGGTTTTAACATGTAACTGCAACAGGTTTGAATTTGAAATAACATCTTTGAAAAATCAGCTACAGGCTTGAACAGCGGTGACGGGCTCATATGTGTTATCTTCCAAAAGCATGATGGTACAAGAGAAAACAAATAACACATTATATAGTTGCTCAGTTAATTGGTTTCCATTGCTTTAATCCATTATTTTTCGATGCAATTTGACAATTTCATTAGTCAACATTTTATACAAACCTGGACAGTTAAAGAACAGGTTAAGAATGCAAACAGTCTATACATTCAGAGAAGTATCTAGGTTTGGTGGTGGTGGTGGTGGTGGTGGTGGTGGTGGTGGTGGTGGTGGTGGTGGTGGTGGTGGTGGTGGGGTGGTGGTGGTGGGGGGTGGTGGTGGGGGACGGGGTACAGGGTGCACCTTCCCCTGGTAAAAGCATCCTGAGTATGACTTATATACAGAGATATGCATAGGAAGACATTTATTATTTCTGTAGTCAGATATTTTGACTTATATTCACTATAAAATTATATACATTTTATTCTATATGTGTTATCTTCCAAAAGCATGATACAAGAGAAACATATATATATATATATATACAGTTAACAACTAAATTATTCATACCCTTATCCAGTTTTGTAGTTTTTAAGTATTTGAAAAATTGATTTGTCCTGATTAATGTTTTTTGAGAATGTGACATATTAAAGCTTAGGTCTAAAAGTATTCAACAAAGGCCCTAATTCAACCAGTCCACCCTTGTGTTGATCACTTCCACTGGGAACTATGACCCTTGATTATTGAGTTACGAAAAACATAAAAACATCACATTTACAAGGGGTATAGATAATTTGGTTGTTCACTGTATATATGTTTTTGCCTCTCATATTTACAAGTATGTGCTCCCAAATATAAGCATGAATCAGGCACCAACATTAATTATTTGATGAAATATTACAAGTGATGAAGGCTTTGATTTATGGTACTGCTAAATGTTTACAATTTCCAACGTAAATTACTTGTCATAATCACATTTTTGATGTATATATTATTATGAGGAAATAAAGAAGACCAGAAGTTGTTATTTTACAAAACAAAAACAAATAATCACATTTTTGAAAAATAGATGTTAAGTTGTTAACAGATTATATACATCAAGCCAATTAAGATTAATATCAACACCATGTACAGTAATTATAAATTTTAAAGCATGACATTCAACTAACAAAAGATGTATAAATTAGCACATGAAATGTCAAAAAAAAAAAAAAAATTCTCTTCTCAGTCTCTCTCTCCCTCTGTCTCTCTCTGTGTCTCTCTCTGTCTCCCTCTATCTCTCTTTCTCCCAATAGATGAATTGGATTTATATCTATTTGTTCAATTTAATAACAGGTGAACTAGCCTACTATCGTAGAGTATAGCCGTATGCATGGCCAAACGATGTATGACGAATATTCACGGATTGTGTGCTTCTCAACATGCAAGGTTTATAGTCATATATAGATACAGCTATAGATTCACGACCAGCAATTTCTTTCCATCTGATAGCCATTGCATGTGCAGACCATTGTCGGTCATATCACATAACAAGGGTCTGATCAGTAAGTCTAAGACTGCACTTCATTGGTACTGCTCTGTAGCTCTGCTCCTTACACAGCCCATCACTGACAAAGTACTAATCGCATGGATCTAATACTAGTATAATACAAGCTGAAGGCTTTATGAAAATGCCAAAGTGTCAGAACAGAGTCTGAGCTTGCAGACTAGATGCTGCCTCCAGCTGGACTATGTTTTGCATGAGGCATTACAACATGTGACCATTCTGCAATGATGGAATAAAATACATAAAACATAGAAGAATAATATCCTTCTTATGAGTCCCACATGCCATTGGAATTCAAACCTTTTTTTCATAATTTTGCAAGTGACAAGACAGACATATAATAGTTCATTGCAAGAAATGACGGGTAGAGGTAATGTGCTGTGTTGATGATTGACCAAAAATGGCATCTAGCTGCAGAATGTAGTTTTTGAAGATTAATGCCCTTTTGCTGTGATAAGAATAGAAAAAGAAGGAAAAGGAATTAGTTTTTCTTTCATAGATGTACATATTAAACATATTGTTGGTCATGGTGATTTTAATTAGAGTATTACATTTAGTAATGTATTTTCAATATTCTATCATCACAATCATCACCATCAACATCACCATCAATACCAGCAGCCAGTGGCGGGGCGGGCAGACAAAAAAATCCGCACCACCCCACTCTTACATGCAGGCCCCGCTGAACGTTTCTCAAAGTGGGTGGGGAGAGGCTAAAGTATTTACGATCAGGTATAGAGCGTAGTGTAAATTGGCGTGGGGGTCTAGGGGCAAAGCCCGGCAGGGGTCAAGGGGCAGAGTCCCCGGAAGCTCAGGGGTATGGGCATTTAATTACGGTCAGATGAGCATATTTTGATACCTTATTCATGACACTGGCAGGTCACTAATTGGCGTGGGTCCAGGGGGCTGAACCCCTGAAACTCAGGGATTTGAGGCATTTTATAACGGTCATTGAGCATTCAGGGGCCAGCTTTAGGCTCCCTGGTGGGGTCGAGAGGGCGGAGCCCCCGGAAGCTCAGGGGTTTTAGGCATTTAATTACGGTCAGATGAGCATATTTTGATACGCTATTTGTGACACTGGCAGGTCACTAATTAGCGTGGGGTCCAGGGGGCGGAGCCCCCGGAAGCTCATGGGTTTTAGGCAATAAGTTACTGTCAGATGAGTATCCAGGGGCCTGACTTAGGGCAATTGGTTGGGTCCAGGGGCAGAGCCCCTGGAAGCTCAGGGGTTTTAGGCATTTAATTACGGTCAGATGAGCATATTTTGATACCTATTTGTGAGACTGGCAAGTCACTAATTAGCGTGGGGTCCAGGGGGTGGAGCCCCCGGAAGCTCAGGGGTTTTAGGCAATAAATTACGGTCAGATGAGTATCCAGGGGCCTGACTTAGGGCCATTGGTTGGGTCCAGGGGCAGAGCCCCTGGAAGCTCAGGGATTTTAGGCGTTTAATTACGGTCAGATGAGCATATTTTGATACGCTATTTGTGACACTGGCAGGTCACTAATTAGCGTGGGGTCCAGGGGGCGGAGCCCCCGGAAGCTCAGGGTTTTAGGCAATAAATTACTGTCAGATGAGTATCCAGGGGCCTGACTTAAGGCCATTGGTTGGGTCCAGGGGCAGAGCCCCCGGAAGCTCAGGAGTTTTAGGCGTTTAATTACGATCAGATAAGCATATTTTGATATCTTATTTGTTACACTTGTAGGACACCAATTGGCGTGTAGTCCAGGGGGCGGAGCCCCCGGAAGCTCAGGGGTTTTAGGCGTTTAATTACGGTCAGATGAGCATAAGTAAGTGATGTTTTCCTGGCATCTACTAACACGATGGAGACCATAAAAAGCAGTGCTTGATAACGTCTTTTTGAATCAAGTAAAATTAAAACAATTTGACCCAATGACGATGCGGAGCATCGTCCACGAGCCGCGTAGCGGCGAGGCGATTTTGGGGGGCTATTTTGAACCCCCGTATGTGATGTTTTCCTAGCATCTACTAACACGAGGAGACCATAAAAAAGTAGTGCATTATAACGTCTTTTTAAATCAAGTAACAGTTTAAACAGTTTGACCCAAAAACGATGCAGAGCATCGTCCACGAGCCGCGTAGCGGCGAGGCATTTTTTTGTTGGGGGCTATTTTGAACCCCCGGCCCGTAAGTGATTTTTTTTACGGCATCTACTAACACGATGGAGACCATAGAAAGTAGTGCTTGATAACGTCTTTTTAAATCAAGTAACAGTTTGACCCAATGACGATGCAGAGCATCGTTCACGAGCCGCGTAGCGGCGAGGCGGTTTTTTTTTTTGGGGGCAGGGGCGGATCCAGCCGGCGGCAAGGGAGGGCCTAAAGGCCCACTTCGTGCGAAAATTTGAAAATCGTGCCGGTCGATTTTTCGCTCAGTGGGGTGGGGGTAGTGAGCAAAAAAATGGAAAAGGAAGGGTAATTTTTTCGCCACCCCTTGGGCGCCAGGAGGGGCCCAACTCTTTTTTTCAAAAAAGGGTGTTTTTACCTGTTTTTTTCTAGGGGAGGGGGCCCGGCCCGTAAGTGATTTTTTTTACGGCATCTACTAACACGATGGAGACCATAGAAAGCAGTGCTTGATAACGTCTTTTTAAATCAAGTAACAGTTTGACCCAATGACGATGCAGAGCATCGTTCACGAGCCGCGTAGCGGCGAGGCGGTTTTTTTGGGGGGTCAGGGGCGGATCCAGCCGGCGGCAAGGGAGGGGGCCTAAAAAGGGGCCCACTTCGTGAAAATTTGAAAATCGTGCCGGTCAATTTTTCGCACTCAGTGGGGTTGGGGGTAGTGAGCAAAAAAAAAAAATGGAAAAGGAAGGGTAATTTTTTTCCACCGCCACCCCCTTGGGCGCCAGGGAGGGGCCCAACTTTTTTTTCAAAAAGGGTGTTTTTACCTGTTTTTTCTAGGGAGGGGGCCGCCCGGGCCCCTGGATCCGCCACTGGGGCGGGCTATTTTGAACCCCCGGCCCGTAAGTGATTTTTTTCCTGGCATCTACTAACACGATGGAGACTATAAAAAGCAGTGCGTGATAACGTCTTTTTAAATCAAGTAACAGTTTAATATACAGTAATATCCAGAGTTATCATGTGTTTGGTTAAGTTACCAGATGAGTTGAATATCTTCTCACCATATTTGCACTTGAAAGGTTTTTCTCCAGTATGCATTCTTTCTTTTTGTTTCTTCTTTTTTTTGGGCGGCCCAGGGGTTTAGACCCCCTAATCCCCGGGTAGATCTGCGCCTGTTTAGTATACTTTTTCCAAAAAAAGTGGGGGCAGAGCCCGTCGTTCTGCGGGCCCTGCCAAGCATATTTTTTGCCTGACTGTAAATTTAGGAATTTGGAATTTTTTCAACAAACACATAGAAAAGTATAATTTTCTAAAAAGTGAGGAAAAATCTCGGATAATTATGTCATTTCAGCTACATTTGTAAATCACCGGTATCGAATTAGAAATGAACCACGTTTGTATTTTATTGTGACACTGGCAGGACACTAATTGGCACCCCCCATCAGTACGCCAGTGGCCCCCGATCTACACCTTGTTGGCGGGAAAATCGCAACTGATCTCCCTACCTATCTTCTTTCTCTCTTTCTTTCTTTCCTTCCCTTCCCTCCCCTTCCCTTTCTCCTTTAGGTTTGCTTGGGGGAGGCAAGGGCCTTTCGCCCCCGATCCACATGTTGTTGGCGGGAATAATCGCAACTGATCTCCCCTTCTTTTCACCCTTTTCTTTTCTTCTTCCTCTTTTTGTTCCTTTTAGCTCTCCTCTTTCCCTTTCCCTTCTCTCTTTTTTTTTGGAGGGTGGGGGAGAGGTAAGGGCCTCTTGCCCCCGCGATCCACAACTTGTTGGCGGGAAAATTGCAACTGATATCCCCTTCTTTTCTTTCTTTTCTTTTTATTCCCTTTATCTCCTCTTTTCCTTTTTCCTTCTCTCTCTCCCTTTTTTTCCTTTTTCTTTGCGGGGGGCAGGCCGCTCGCCCCCTGGATCCGCGCCTGTGGAACATTCCCTCTGGAAATGACCCTCCTCGCCACATCCAAAACAAACCTTGGGCGCAGGCGACTGCGCATTCCCCCGCGTACCGCCTTTAGCTGCCGCGGTCTTCTCTAAGCTCTTCTCTAGGCCGGACATACGGGTATCCAGACTACATCACTACGCCCAACCCCCCAATCTTGCCCACTGTTCCTTATTAATTAAACCCCTTAAAACGAAGTAGGTAATAAACACTCCTTTTGTATCCCCTTAACCCCCCTTCCTGGACCCCTCCCCCACCCCCTAGCCCCTAATCTTCCAGGCTACATGACTATGCCTTCCCTCTTTTCATCACCCTTAAACAATACTGCCCTCTGTTCATTAATAATAAAACCCCTTAAAACAAGTAGGTAATATACACTCCTTTATATCCCCTTACCCCGACCCCCTCCCGAGCCCCTAATCATCCAGACTACATCACTACGCCCAACCCCCAATCTTGCCCACTGTTCCTTATTAATTAAACCCCTTAAAACGAAGTAGGTAATAAACACTCCTTTTTATCCCCTTAACGCCCCTTCCCGGACCCTCCCCCACCACCCCCACCACTCTAGCCCCTAATCATCCAGGCTACATGACTATGCCTTCCCTCTTTTCATCACCCTTAAACAATACTGCCCTCTGTTCATTAATAATAAAAAACCCTTAGATTCAATAACCAGTGTGTCACTTTAAAATCCGCCTGTGCGCGCCCATGTGCACGGCCGTATGACACAACGTATGTATTATATGCATGTAGAGCTGTTAACTGAAGTTAGAAACCCAAAATAATAAAACACACTAAAGTATAGGATAACCGAACTTTCAACTTTGTTTGGGTGACATTTCCGAGCATCCGAATGCTTCCGAAGACGTTGCTTCCAAGACCTATGATGCCGAAGATGACGTTCTGTGTGACGTCACAGGTCTACTAAATAAAATAATAAAATTCACTTTTGGCTCAGATATATACTGTTTCGTATGTTTTTCAGCGTTTTAACCCTCTTGAAACCATTCTAAGGCGTTCCATGCGATACAATGTCAAAATGTTGGCTACAACATACATATCTGGGGCATTTTAGGTCATTACCTGGTATTTTACTACGAAAGTAATTGAGAGTGTTCCGTTAAAGCCCTAGTCGTGTGGTGCGCCACCTACCGGTGGTTCCGGGAACATTGCGTCCAGACTTTTCGCTTAACTGGATATACGGTTATGTACTAGTGTTACTGTTAGTGGACACTAAGGCCCATTAGTGACTATTAGTGGCTATTTGGGAATGTGTCAGTTTGCAACAGAAATGGAGAAACGCGCATTTTGTTGAAAATCATGTGATATCACGAACATTTATAAATCACTTGTATGGAATTGAAAATAAGTCATGTTTTAACTGACACATTCCCCCCACCAGTACGCCAGTGCCAGCAGCATCATCACTATCATCATCATCATCATCACTATCATCATATTCATCATCATCATCATCACTATCATCATAATCATCATCACCACTATAATAATCATCATCATCACTATCATCATAACCGTCATCATGATTATCATAATCATCATCATCACTATCATCACCAGAAACGCCGCACTTATAACCCACACTATCATCACCTAAATTATCGCGCCATCATCACCGCCATCATCATCAAGGCCATCATCATCATCATCATCATCATGATCAACACCACTATCACCTTCATTATCATCTAAGTTCATTATTTTCCTTACCTATCGCATTTCATCTTGCAACGTCCAGTATTTATTATGCCATAACAAAGCCACGGACCTCCCGCCAAATTAGAGGAACTACATGAGAAATCCATTTTCCAACCTTCACAATTGCTAAGATTGACAGCACCAGGAAAATGAGAAAGAAGATTGCACTCCACGAATATCCGTCCGCCAAGACACTGAAGAAAAAACCCCAAAATGAGAACAATTATAGAATATAAAAATATTACAACATAATACAATACAAAACAAATAATGTGGTCCACATACCAAATATAATTTTTTTATAGACTTTTGATTGTAACAATGCAATTTCCAAAATGTCAAAGAAGAAGAAAAATCTTTCATAAATATAATAAAAAGGGCATTGAGCAGAACAATGGGGAAGTATTCGATTCCTCACAAATTACATTCTAAGAAGCCCCTAAAAAAATGTTGGTGTTGACGTACACTTAAAAAAAAATTATTACAAGGGGGGGGACATTGGATTTGCCCACAAGTGCTATAATTTGTTTAAGATCAGAAATTGATACACTTCCCACTCCCTTGTAGTCTTGAAAATTAAATACAATCAAAAGAAAATGTTGTTTTATTTGGGAGGAGGGGGTATAGGGAGGGTAAGGTGGATACACCCTATGCTAGAGAACTTTGCCGCTTCATGCTTCAAATTTTCCTAATATTTTTTTTTCTTACCTTCCAGTGAGTTCGGAGAAGAACTGAAGTTCTTCTCGATATCCAGCCCTCTCTGCTACTCGACACTCCTCGGCCATGCTAAGGATTTGCGGACCATACTGCTGGTCGAAACTAGTCCTCATCTCACGTATGTTTTGACGGCTCCTGAAAAGGATAAAAATATGAAACTAGAAATGCAATCGTGTCACAACGATGTGCGTGCAATGACGCCGTGTTTGTACGTGTCAAACGAAAGAGCATTTCCCCGGCCCCCCGACTTCGTGATCGGAGGGATTCCATGTAGGGGCGGCGATTTTTTTTTCTTGACCGGTGGGGTCGAATTGTGAGGGACGAGGGAGCAGTGGCGTAATGAGCAAACACATTTTTTTAATTTATTTATTTATTTTATTTATTTTTTTTTTTGGGGGGGGGGGGTGGGGTGCAGAAAAAATCCTTATCACTACCACTCGTATATGTATGAACGTTTTTCAAAGTGAGGTGGGGGGGGGTGGTGGGCTAAAGTTTAGGATTAGGTAGAGCAAAGCAAAGCAAAATGAAGCGTAAAGTTGTGTGGGGTCCAGGGACAAAGCCCCAGTGGGTGTCAAGGAGCGGAGCCTCATGAAGCTCAGAGGTTTGAAAGAAACAATGTAAATTGATCGATTAAACCAAACAATACCAACGAAAGAGCTTCTCTCGAACTATCCAGAGCAATTTGTACGAAGTCTGTAGCTTCTGTGATATTGGAGATAGGTAGGGCGAAAGAAAGGCCTCAACAGTGACCTTGATGGGATGGTAGTGACTATGCCTACGAAGTTTGAAAGAAATTGGGATAGGGGAAAGAACCTAGAAAGGGCTCGCAAGCACTGCGTGCAAAAACCAATGGGATTGTTCGTCATTGCAATCAAGATCGTTCTGGGGGCCAAAAGCGTGAACCCGATATGCCCCATAGACAATGCGTGTAATGCATGGGCGGAAAACGTACAGAATCTGTATTATGACCGGAGTTAAATTGTTTTTTCTCTCTCTCTTTATGTCTCTTTATGGGCCGTATTTGGTATCATTAGAAAGAGGATTTCATGGTTGTTATTGTAAACAACTCTCTTTTTTTCTATGATAATCCTATCGAAACACGTGATGTAAAATAGATTTATAGGACAAAATGCATGGCGTCTTAAATGGCCCCATTGACCAATTTCAAAAATCCGGCCACGAGGTGCCCTGCGTATTGCAACTCGGCATGTCACTGCAAATTTTCAAGGAAAAAAGGACGTTTAAATTAATGGGCGAAAAGCAGTCTGAAAAAATGACGTCATAGCCGATACGTGTTAGATTCGGGCGGAAACTCGGCGGAATTCGTGTAGTGACCTTTGTTTAAATGCGATTTATTCACAATTTTCTGTGTGAACATATACTATACTTGGTATCATTCGAAAGGGCACTTTATTGCGGTCAGTTTGACACCATTGTTATCTTCGCGCAATGTATTGCATGCATTAAACGCGCTATTACGTAATGCATAGTAAATTCATCATTTTTGGCGATAACTTTGCGCTGACACGTTCGAATTTTACCAAACTTGGCAGACAGTTGTCACGTATATGGATTCATATGTCTGCTAAGTTTCATTGATGTAGGTATAAAGATCGCCAATTTAGAGCAAGTTGAAGTTATTTCTCAATTTTCTTGAAAATGGCGAATTTGGAGGGCATTTTTCGCAAAGTCGGTCAGTGTTAGGGTATATAATATATGTTCAAGTATCTAAATCCAAAAAAGGGTACGGGTCTGCCAAGCCATGATGGAGATACGGCCACAGAAAGAAAGCCAATTCCCAGAACTTTAGAGGGCGCTATTTATGTTTTGCATATCCATTGGAGCGTAAAATTTGGCATGGCTATGTGCAATTATGAAATAAAGATACTGCGAGAAGATGAGACGGAACGGAATTGGTTAAAGAAAGTTATTGCAATTTTTAGATTTGTAGGGGTCTATTTTTCAAGAATTTGAGAGATTGTTGACGGAGACGGTTTCAGATTTGAATTTTGACTATGAAGATGGCATTTTGAAGGTCAAGTTATGTGTCGCAGATGAAAGAACATCTCTTAGACTATCTAGAGGAATTTGTTAGAAGTTTGTAGGATCTCGGATAGTGGAGATAGGAAGGAATGAAGAAAGGCCTTAAAATGGGCCAGAAACGGACAAAATGGCGCCTGGATGGTTATGCATGAGTGATTTCGAAAATCGAAGAATGTAGTGACCTGTATGAGATGCTAGAGATGATGCATACGAAATTTGAAAGGAAAAGGACATGAGGAAAGCACCTAACTAGGAATAACAAGCACTACGTGCAAAACGAATGGGATTTCCGGACGATACTAAGGAGGAAAAGAAGAATATTAATGGGGCAGAATGTGAACGAAAACAAGGCAATGACGAAGATCGTCATTGCAAATAGTTGAGACCCATTTTACTCTCCCATGTAAGAGTGCCCTATTTATACTCCCATGTAAAAGCATGCCATTCACACTCCCTAGATGATACTCCAACAGGACGCTTTGTTTGTCTTCACATTCAGACCGGTTAGACCGGCCATGACTCCATCATCCTCACAAATTAACAAACATAAAATATGCATAATTTTCATGAAGTTAATTGCAATGACGATCTTCGTCATTGCCTTGTTTTCGTTCACATTCTGCCCCATTAATATTCTTCTTCTGGTTTTCCTTAGTGTTCTCGCATTCGTTTTGCACGTAGTGCTTGTTATTGCTATTTCGGTGCTTTCCTCATGTCCTTTTCCTTTCAAATTTCGTAGGCATCATCTCTAGCATCTCATCCAGGTCACTACATTCTTCGATTTTCGAAATCACTCATGCATAACCGTCCAGGCGCCATTTCTCCGTTTCTGGTCCATTTTAAGGCCTTTCTTTCTTCCTTCCTATCTCCACTATCCTAGATCCTACAAACTTCTAACAAATTCCTCTAGATAGTCTAAGAGATGTTCTTTCATCTGCGACGTATAACCTGACCTTCAAAATGCCATCTTCGTACTCGAAATTTAAATCTGAAACCGACTCCGTCAAAATTCTTTAAAATTCTTGAAAAATGGACCCCTAAAAATCTTAAACTGCCATAACTTTCTCATATAAATTCCGTTTTGTTTTTAAATCTCACAGTATCTTTATCTCATAATTGCACATAGCCATGCAAAATTTCACGCTCCAATAGCTATGCAAAAAATAAATAGCGCCCTCTAAAGTTCTGGGAATTGGCTTTCTTTCTGTGGCCGTATCTCTATTGTGTCTCGGCAAACCCGTACCCTTTTTTGGATTTAGATACTTGAAGATATGCCCTTTCCAGCCATACACAAAATTATATACCCTAACACTGACCAAATTTGAAAAAATTGCCCTCCAAATTCGCAATTTTCAAGAAAATTCAGAAATAACTTCAACTTGCTCTAAAATGGCGATCTTTATGCCTACATCAATGAAACTTGGTAGACATATGTATCCATATACGTGACAACTGTCTGCCAAGTTTGGTAAAATTCGATGACGTCAGCGCAAAGTTATCGCCAAAAATGATGAATTTACTATGCATTACGTAATAGCGCGTTTAATGCGTGCAATACATTGCGCCCAGATGACAATGGTGTCAAACTGACTGCAATAAAGTGACCTTTCGAATGATACCAAACACGTTATATGTTATCACAGAAATATTTGAGTAAATTGCGTTTGAACAAGGGTCACTATACGAATTCTGCTGAGTTTCCGCCAAGTTATAACACGTATCGGCTATGACGTCATTTTTTCAGACTGCTTTTCGCCCCCCTACCATCCTTTTTTGTCCTTGAAATTTTGCAAGCATATTCTGGGTGGCCAAACGCAGGGCCTCTCGAAGCCGGATTTTTAAAATTCGTCAAGGGGGCCATGTTAGACGCCATTTTATACATTTTATGCATGATTGTGTTTGTATGGGCGGCCGTTCGTGTCAAAGCACGCGTCGCCACATGTTCATCATGAACCAAATCCCATTGGTTTGCACGCAGCGCTTGCGAGACCTTTCTAGGTCCCTTCCTCTAATACAATTCCCTTCAAACTTCGTAGGCGTATAGTCTCTAGCATTCTTTCAAGGTCACTGAATTCTTCGTTCTCGGAAACCCTCATGCGTGACCGTCCAAGCGCCATTTTGTCCGTTTTGGGCCGTTTTGGTGGCCTTTCTTTCGCCCTACCTATCTCGCTATCATAGAAGCTACAGACTTCTTACAAATTGCTCTGAATAGTCCGAGAGCCGAGAGAAGGTCTTTCGTTTGACACGTAGAGACATGGCGTCATTGGACGCATATCGTTGTGACACGATTGCATTTCTAGTTCAGCATTAGGTTCTTAGTTTGGTAATTTTTTAAATAACAATCCTATATTCTTATAGATCTCAAGACAAAGTCTCCAATCTTAAAAAATAAAATCTGAACAGCTGCTTACTTTTCCGATAGTATAGGGGGGCTTGAGACGACCCGCGGTCCAGTCGCAGGTCCTTTTTGATTGGGATCTTTCTCTACTTCAAGGAAGAGCGCCTCTAAGTCCCCTATGGTCTTGACGGGTCGTATAAACACCATCGCTTGATTGATGGCAAATGTAAATATTGACATGGTGGATGAGGCCTGTAATGCTGCTCTGATGAACGTCGTTCTGTAATAATTATAATGATGATTAAAATAACGATAAGAATATAGGTATAATAATGCAGGCGCGGATCCAGGATTTCTTAGGGGGGGGGGCCCAAATTTGAAATTATGCAAGCCAATATTAGTACGAAATGGTGACCAGCAGTGGTGTAATGAGCAAAAACGTTTTTTTGTTTGTTTGGGGGCAGACAAAAAAATCCGCATCACCCCACTCTTACATGTAGGCCCCGCTGAACGTTTTTCAAGGTGAGTTGGGGGAGGCTAAAGTAATTACGTTCAGGTAGAGCGTAGCGTAAATTGGCGTGGGGTCTAGGGGCAAAGCCCTGGCGGGGGTCAAGGGGCGGAGCCCCCGGAAGCTCAGGGGGTATGGGAATTTAATTACGGTCAGATGAGCATATTTTGATACCTTATACATGACACTGGCAGGTCACTAATTAGCGTGGGGTCCAGGGGGCTGAGCCCCCTGAAACTCTAAGATTTGAGGCATTTTATAACAGTCAGATAAGCATTCAGAGGCCCGCCTTAGGCCCAATGGTGGGGTCGAGGGGGCGGAGCCCCGAAGCTCAGGGGTTATAGGCATTTAATTACGGTCAGATGAGCATATTTTGATACCTTATTTGTGACAATGGTAGGACACTAATTGGCGTGGGGTCCAAGGGTGGAGCCCCCAGAAGCTCAGGGTTTTTAGGCATTAAATTACCGTCAGATGAGCATCTAGGGGCCCGCCTTAGGGCCCAGGTGGGGTCCAGGGCGCAGAGCTCCCCGGAAGCTCAGGGGTGTTACGCATTTATTTACGATCAGATGAGCATATTTTGATAACTTATTTGTGACACTGGCAGGACATTAATTGGCGTGGGGTCCAGGGGTTGAGCCCCCAGAAGCTCAGGGGTTTTAGGCATTAAATTACCGTCAGATGAGCATCTAGGGACCCGCCTTAGGGCCGTAGAAGGAATCCAGGGGCAGAGCCACTAGAAGTTCAGGGGTTTTAGGCATTTGATTACGGTCAGATGATAATATTTTGATACCTTATTTGTGACATTGGTAGGTCACTAATTGGCGTGGGGTCCAGGGGACGGAGCCCCCGGAAGCTCAGGGTTTTTAGGCATTAAATTACGGTCAAGTGACCAGGGGCCCGCCTTAGGGCCATTGGTTGGGTCCAGGGCGCAGAGCCCCCGGAAGCTCAGGGGTTCTAGGCGTTTAATTACGGTCAGATTAGCATTTTTTGATACCTTATTCATGACACTGGCAGGTCACTAATTAGCGTGGGGTCCAGGGGGCTGAACCCCCTGAAACTCAAAGATTTGAGGCATTTTATAACAGTCAGATAAGCATTCAGATGCCCGCCTTAGGCCCAATGGTGGGGTCGAGGGGCGGAGCCCCCCGGAAGCTCAGGGGTTATAGGCATTTAATTACGGTCAGATGAGCATATTTTGATACCTTATTTGTGACAATGGTAGGACACTAATTGGCGTGGGGTCCAAGGGTGGAGCCCCCAGAAGCTCAGGGTTTTTAGGCATTAAATTACCGTCAGATGAGCATCTAGGGACCCGCCTTAGGGCCGTAGAAGGAATCCAGGGGCAGAGCCACTAGAAGTTCAGGGGTTTTAGGCATTTGATTACGGTCAGATGAGCATATTTTGATACCTTATTTGTGACATTGGTAGGTCACTAATTGGCGTGGGGTCCAGGGGACGGAGCCCCCGGAAGCTCAGGGTTTTTAGGCATTAAATTACGGTCAAGTGACCAGGGGCCCGCATTAGGGCCATTGGTTGGGTCCAGGGCGCAGAGCCCCCGGAAGCTCAGAGGGTTTAGGCGTTTAATTAAGGTCAGATTAGCATTTTTTTAATACCTTATTTTTGACACTGGCAGGACACTTATTGGCGCGGGGTCCAGGGGCGGAGCCCCCAGAGGCTCAGGGGTTTTAGGCATTTAATCGCAGGCAGATGAGCTTATTTTGTTACCCCATTATGTTGTGAAACTGGCAGGTCACTATTCTTTCTTTCTTTCTCTCTTTCTTTCTATTTCTCTGTAATATACATTTTTTAAGTGGGGGCACCCGAGCCCCACAGTTCCGCGGGGCCTGACATGTAGGCCTTTAAATAAGCATATTTCTTACCTGACTGTAAATTTAGGTATTTGTCATTTTCCAACGAACGCATAAAAAAGTATAATTTACTAAAAAGTGAGGAGAAATCTCGGAAAATGATGTCATTTCAGCAACATTTGTAAATCACCGGTATCGAATTAGAAATAAACCACTTTAGTACGCCAGTGGCCCCCCGATCTACACCTTATTGGCGGTAAAAAATAGCAACTCTTCTCCCCTACCTTTCTTCTTTCTCTTTTTTATTATTCCCTTTCTCTCCTCTTTCCCTTTCCCTTCTTCCCCTTCTCCCTTTCTCTTTTTTTTCGGTGTGTGTGTGGGGGGCAAGAGAGATTTGGTCTTTAAAAAAATTCCATCTTCCACTCACATAACACGCCTATGCACAAGCTCATTTTGTAATCAAGGATGAAACAGTAGAAATGATTATGCTGACTATTGTTCGGTACAACCCTGTTACCATAAAATTAATGACAGGAATAGGCGAACAAACAACAAAATAACATGTCGTTCATAAAGTTAAAGTACTGATTATTTATCATACGAATATGTCGGATCGTACAGAGTAGCAAGAAAAACGATGTTGGGGTCGAGAAAAGTGAGGAGAAAATGTGCAGATGAGAATAAAAGAGAGATATAGTTTTGATGGAGAATAGTAAGAACCAAGAGACTTTCATCGAATCTGACCATGAGACCAAAAGGCTAGACTGCATGTTTAGATTAACGACCCAGCCAAGTATCATGTTTTGACGGCGGCTTTGGCGGGTCGGTGATAAGGACAACGAGTAGAAGGAGCGATAATCGGCCGATCACCTAATAACACTGGTCAATGACATATTCGGACTTTAAAAACAAATCCGATCCTTTATTGACATATAACACATGTGAAGAAATCAGTAAAAAAAAAACTAGAAACAAGTAGAAACCACAATGGCAGATGTTGCAGTCTTCACCTTAAATCGGAATTTTGACCACGATCCCGTCTTCTGATAAAAAATTGAATCGCAGTAAATTTGTTAAGTCAAGTCTCAGCTACAACATAATAAAATATGGGAGACATCAGAGTAGGGATAGACGAGATATATTCCAAACAACAAAGGCATATATTACCTTTTCCTTTAAGTTGCACTATCTTGACGTCTCCACACTGAGGGAGTTGAAGGTACTATGTCCCATTTGCAGGCCACACAATTAAAAGGTTAAATTCCAACGGCATTTGAAAGATAATACTAATTTAGAACTTCCTTCAAAACAAAAGGGCTTGAAAATGTCTTTTTGTGGGAAAATAACGACAGTGAGTTGTCGAATCGAATTTAGCGATCGCGGTTGATTCAATCAGTTTAATTTTGGCCATTACAAGAAGTGGGTTATTGATGTAGACAAATGCTCATGTACCCTTTATAGCTCGTTTTATGTATGTTATTACCAAAGAAAAAAAAAGAAGCCAGTCAGTTACTCAATAGTGTCTGACAGAGAGGTCTAGAAAGTAAACGGGTTTCCTTGCATAATTTGAATACTAAGATACTGCTAATGTCTAAATTTCACAGATAGGACACGCGTGACATAATCATAATTCCTGCAAAGTTCTACAGAATTTGATGTTGGCTGCACAAGGGATAGCCTACCTTTGATGTGTCCTCTTGGTTACGTGGCCAGTGGAGTGGGGGTTATTAACCTTGATAAGAAAATGTGTTCATACTGCTCGCACTGCCAAATTCTGATAATACACTAGTATAGTACACACACTGGCGTACTGGTGGGGGGCGCTAGACCCCCCCAAATGAAATTAAACCATGACTTATTTTCAATTCCATACAAGAGATTTATGAAATGTTCGTGATATCACATGATTTTCAACAAAATGAGCGTTTCTCCATTTCTGTTGCAAACTGACACATTCCCAAATAGCCAGGAAGAGCATATGTTTTTATAGTCACTAATGGGCCTTAGTGTCCACTAACACTAACACTAGTAGATAACCGTATATCCAGTTTAGCGAAAAGTCTGGATACCCGTATGTCCGGCCTAGAGAAGAGCTTAGAGAAGACCGCGGCAGCTCTAGGCGGTACACGGGGGAATGTACAGGGTTTGTTTTGGATGTGGCGAGGAGGGTCATTTCCGGAAGGAATGTTCCACAGGCGCGGATCCAGGTGGGGGGCGAGCTGGCCTTGCCCCGCAAAGAAGAAAAGAAAAGAAGGGGATATCAGTTGCAATTTTCCCGCCAACAAGTTGTGGATCGGGGGACAGGAAAACATCACTTACGCTCCCTGGACCCCACCAGGGGGCCTAAAGCGGCCCCCTGAATGCTCAATGACCGTTATAAAATGCTTCAAATCCCTGAGTTTCAGGGGGCTCAGCCCCCTGGACCCCACGCCAATTAGTGACCTGCTAGTGTCACAAATAGGGTATCAAAAGATGCTCATCTGACCGTAATTAAATGCCTAAAACCCTGAGCTTCCGGGGGCTCCGCCCCCTCGACCCCACCAGGGGGCCTAAAGCGGGCCCCTGAATGCTCAATGACCGTTATAAAATGTCACAAATCCCCGAGTTTCAGGGGGCTCAGCCCCCTCGACCCCACGCCAATTAGTGACCTGCCAGTGTTATGAATAAGGTATCTAAATATGCTCATCTGACCGTAATTAAATGCCCATACCCCCTGAGCTTCCGTGGACTCTGACCCTTGACCCCTGCCGGGGCTTTGCCCCTAGACCCCACGCCAATTTACACTACGCTCTACCTGATCATAAATACTTTAGCCTCCCCCCACCCACTTTGAAAAAACGTTTAGTGGGGCCTGCATGTAAGAGTGGGGTGATGCGGATTTTTTGTCTGCCAGCCCCCCCCCCAAACTTTTTTGCTCATTACGCCACTGAGTACACATGGTGCGTCCACACTCACTCACACCATGATACTGGAAGTTAAATTTAATCTGGACTTGAACAACTCAGTTTGCTATTCAAACTGCGACTGACTAAACTTAGAATATGTAACATAATACATAGTAAATGACACATGTCCTTGGCTGAGAATATATTCATGTATTCATGACGAAAATTAAACACGAATTCAATGGGAAATAGCATGTACAACCAGAAACCATAATGGCAGATTTTGCAGTCTTCAAATTAAATTGGAATTTTCGAATTCGAATCAAATTCAATTGTTTTCCTTTAAGTAGCACTTTGTTAACGTCAAAGCATTCTAACAGCAAACGTGATACATGATATCGCATCTCCACGTCATACCGTATCACAACAGGACAAAACAATTAGGGGTAACCAGCCATTCTGAAGAGTTATAGCGGATTCAAAGTAGGTAATTTGTTGACCACTTTTGGAAATTTTTTCCAAAAAGCGCGCGTGCGTCAATTTTGAGGTTAAATGAAAGTCTTTGAGCTAAATTTAGGTCAATAAAGGCTTAAAGTGATTTCTTAGCCCTTAATGTAGGACGACCATATATTGCTTTTCAAACTGAAAGAATGATTTGATATAATTTATTATCAGTTATAAATATATTTGTATTTTTACTGTTATTTAAGAGTGTACATTCAATTGCTATACTAGATTACACGCTTAAATTTTACACATTATCCAGTAAAACTATTGTTTGTTATTATGTTTAACAGGGCCTCATGAAAGACCACCGTAGTTGGTGATGAGTCACCCTGTCTAAATATCAGAAATAAATAGATAAATAAATAAGAATAGTATCAGCAACACAATACAATTGACAAAATTGAATTAATACATTTAGTACGAACGGCACACGCAAAAAACGCGCGCGCATGCGTCCACGCCCGCAAAATTTTGATATGTTAAGAAAGGTCTGAAACGTGTAGTAAATTGGTCAAATAAGCATTTTGACCAATTTAAAATTTAGACACACGTGTGACCAAAAAATTACTCACGACGTCAAGTTTATGCATATCAAATATCATTCAGAAATGACAATGTATGACGGAAATATGGTCAATAATAGAAATTAACAAGATGGCGCCTACATGACGTCACCCATCAGTAATACAAAAAATCTTTTTGCTAGGATCAATGATCATGCATATGGCACATGTCATAAATATGTCATTGTCATTAATCATGTCATTCATGAGATATCAAGCGAACAAAATCCATACAGAGAGAAAAAAAGAAAAAAAAATACATTCTGACGAAATCAATAGTTCTGACTAAATCAATAGCTGCTCGATGTGCCACGCTAAGCAGCAGATCACCTAAAAACATACATTTTTAAAAAATCAATAAGTGCTCTGCTACGCTACGCGGCAGATTACCTAATAATATAGACATGGAATTCGTCACGGAGACGAATTAGGTGATCTGCCGCTTTGATCTACACATAACAATACAATGGCGGGTTGACGTGCAGACGTGAAGATCGCCACGCTACGCGGCAGATCACCTACAAAAACGTAAATTTTGACGAAATCAATAAGTGCTCTGCTACGCTACGCGGCAGATCACCTAATAATAATAATAACTAGACATGGAATTCGTCACGGTGACGAATTAGGTGATCTGCCGCTTTGATCTACACATAACAATACAATGGCGGGTTGACGTGCAGACGTGAAGATCGCCACGCTACGCGGCAGATCACCTACAAAAACGTAAATTTTGACGAAATCAATAGGTGATCTGCTACGCTACGCGTAGACGAAAATCCAATTGAAACCAATTGAACACCAATTGAATTTTCAATCGGTTTCAATTGGTTCCAATTGGTTTTAATTGGTCTCAATGGGACTTTTATAGGACTTCAGTTTGTGATTTGTATTTTCCTTCGGCAATTATTGACCAATAGATTATTTGTCTGATCATGTTACAATTACATGCACGTTTTAGCAATAGGTATATTGATTATATGATTACTAACCAAGAAACAACATGTATGTAATCTTTAGTTTTGGTTTTGTTGTTGACATTCATCCTTTGAATAACTATGCAAATGGCGACCTCTGTTTAAAGAATCATACAAGTTGTTTTCTGACTCCTGGCCGAGTCTGGTTTGAATTTTTTTTACTATTATGCAACGTTGGTTATCTATACCATGCTCAGTGCACACAGAACATAATTATATTTTTGTCGATGTAACGAAACCCGTGTACTATTGCTTGTCCTTTTAGTTAATTTTTTCATCTTTTTAGACAGAGAGCATGGCGACCATATCTGTGGGCGTGGCCCGCGGTTTCGTTTCGCCAACCTTAAATTGATACAGTTTGTTGATCAGCGGCCCTCGCCCGCTGGACTGGTTGCCATGCCGGTTGTCAGGGAGGGACCAATAAGTAGCGTCTTCGCTGCTCCGGCGTTTCGTGGCCTGGTCTGGTGGCTGGCGTATTTGGGAATGTCTCGCGCTGCATTGATGGCGTGACTTAGTGTTATCATGTGGCGCGGTCGTCTTGCGGTGTGCTAGTTCGCCGGTATCTGGCGTTGGTTCGTCGTTGTGGCGTGGATCGGCATGATGTATGTTAATTTAATTTTTGTATTCCAATTTAACTGCTGCTTGTTTGTATTGTTTGTGTTAAGGCAGAGGTATTGTCATACCCCCCTTTGAATCCCTAATCTTCTGTCAATCATAATCCAGTTCTTGATGCTGAACGTTGTTCCCTTCTCTATCCCCTTATGTAGTATATAGGTTTACACCCATTTTTCTCTGTAACTTAAAAGGTAGTAACTATCAAAAACATTTAATCCTCCTAAATTTAAACGATAATAATAATTTTAAAAACCCTTCTTAAATTATACATTTCTAAGTTTCTTTAAATAATGACCACGTTTAAACACTGTCACCAGCCCCGAGTATGTCTGATAGTCACGCACAAGTGAACATGTACACCCCCCTCATTTTTTCGGTTTTTGCCGACACCCATAATAAATGCACATGCACTCCGACACGCACATGCACGCACCGGACACCCAATATTCATCTATACTGGTCGCCATACCAAATTTTACATTTTGATGGCTTTAAATAATATTTTGAATGATCAAGTTTATACAGCCCAGAGTCAATATTATACTACAAATGAATTTAATTCAACTTTTAATTCAACGGGACCCAACAATAATCTTCACTGTTTTAGTTTATTAAACATTAATATTCGAAGCTTACAAAAGAATTTCGATAATTTTGAAGAATTTTTATCTATCTTAAACGCATTTCCATTTTCTTTAATAGGAATTACAGAAACCTGGTTACACTCAACTTCTCCTCCAATATTCAATATTGAGAATTATGAATTAGTTCATACAGACCGTAAAAATGGAAAGGGAGGAGGTGTCGCTTTTATACTCGTAATGATGTACAATGTAAAATAAGACATGATATTCAATTTGAAGAAATAGAAACATTATTTTTAGAAATTATTGATGATAAACATAAGAATAAAATCGTTGGGGTTATGTATAGACCACCTAACAATGTAGCCGACACATTTTTGGATAAGTTAGAATCATGCCTTGAATTCATTTCTAGAGAAAATAAAGATATATATATATCATGGGAGACTTTAATATCGATATGTCCTTACCTTATACTGTTCTTGGCCAACGCTTTACTAATTTATTATCTTCATTTTCTTTTAAACCTCTTATTAATAAACCAACTAGGATAACAAACGTAACACATACTATAATTGATAATATTTTCTCAAACGTATTAGATAATAATAAACAGAATGGAATAATATACTATGATATTTCAGACCATTTACCCATATTTACGATATGTCCGAATGATAAACACAAAATTCCCAATAAAGAACATACAACACGACGTAAAGAAACAAAGCGTAATCTAGAATCCTTTAAAATAGACTTGAGTCAAGAAGATTGGTATGATATTTATTTTGAAAGAGATGTGAACAGTTCATATGAAAAATTCATAAACAAACTTCTTGGCCATTATGATAAAAATGTGCCCTCACAAGAATTAAATCTAATAAAAAGAAAAGTAAACGACCATGGATTACTCAAGCAGTGGCGGATCCATATCCCGAATTCCTTTAAAAAAAACAGGTAAAAACACCCTTTAAAAAAAAAAAAGAAGTTGTGCCCCTCTCCTGGCGCCCAAGGGGTAATTGGAGAAAAAAATAACCCTTCATTAGGGAAAAATTTTTCGGGTGCCAAAAAAAAATTGTGCTCACTACCCTGGCGCCCAAGGGAGGGGGGTGGTGGTGGAAAAAAAATTACCCTTCCCGGAGGGGAAACATTTTTTCGGGTGCCACTTTTTTTCTCACTACCCCAAATATTCAAGAGATTTTAGAAATTGTTCGTTCACTAAAACGCAGTAAATCTAGCGGCTATAATAAATAATTCACTTCATAGCTTCCCCGTTATCACATATCTTTAACTTATCTCTTTCCCATGGGATTTTTCCCGACGAACTAAAAATTGCGAAAATAATTCCGATATATAAAAAAGACGATCAGTCTAAAATTACAAACTACCGACCAATTTCTTTACTACCAAGCATTTCGAAAATATTAGAAAAAATAGTATATAAACGATTATATTCTTTCTTAAATATGAATAACTTATTAATTCCTAATCAATATGGATTTAGAGAGAATCACTCTACTGATTATGCTATTCTGCAATTATGTGACAAAATAACTGATTCCCTCTCTAAAAAGAACACATTGTAGGCGTTTTCATGGACTTATCGAAGGCATTCGATACCATGGACCATCGTATATTAATTCATAAATTAAAAGCACATGGCGTTAGAGGGATGGTACTTTCTTGGTTTGAAGACTATTTGCGTAATAGACAGCAATATGTTATATTTAAATCTAAAACATCAAATATTTCCACCGTAAAGTGCGGAGTACCACAAGGCTCTATCTTAGGTCCCTTACTTTTTTTTAGTATATATGAATGATATTGTTAATGCATCACCACTCCTAACATACGTTTTGTTCGCAGACGATACTAACGTATTTTATTCACATAAAGACCTAAACATTCTTATTACAACCCTCAATTTAGAATTAAATAAATTATCATTTTGGTTCAAATCCAATAAACTCTCTCTAAATATTAATAAGACTAATTGTATTTATTTCAAAAACATACACTCTAAACATGTACTTCATTATAATATTTTTATAGATGACATGCCCATAATCGAAAAAGAAGTTACAAAATTCTTAGGTGTAATGATTGATTCAAATCTAACTTGGAATAGTCATATTAACAACATTTGCAGGTTAGTCTCGAGAGGCATAGGAATTCTATATAAATTAAAATATTATCTATCACAAAAGTCACTATTTATGCTATACAATTTTTTCATGTTGTCATACATATCTTATTGTAACATAGTATGGGGTAATAGTAATAAGATGAAAATTATGTTAATATATCGTCTCCAAAAAAGCACTCCGTCTTTGTACACATTCACATTATTTAGCCCATACTGATCCAATATTTTATAAACTAAAAACATTACAAATCGCTGATATTCACATTTTTCACACTGCAATCTTTATGTATAAATTTTGGATAAATACCATACCTTTGGCATTTCGAAATATTGTTGTTTACGATAGTAATATACATTCATATCCTACACGACACTCATCCGACTTCCATTTAACTAACCCCAAAATTATTATGGCCTACAAATCAATAAGACACCATGGCCCAGATATTTGGAATGCTTTACCAGACAATATTAAACACTCTGCATCTCTTTGTTCATTCAAAGCCTCGATGAAAAAATATTTAATATCCAAGTATTCATTAACATTTTTAGGGTCTTAACGGTTTTAATTGTTTGTTTAAAATAAATTAATTTTAGACGACCAGTCCATGATCAATACGAATCAAACACTTACTTCACCTGCACACACACCCACTTGCACACACTTGCAATTTTTTCACTTTCTTTCCACTTTTTATTTAGATACTTTCTGAAAAAAAACCCCTATACGTGACACATTATTATCCTAAATTATCCTATAACAGCGTCATGTACCCCCCCTCCCCCCTTTCCCGGCTGCTATCGATTCAAGCATTAATTTTATGCTTATGATAGTTGGCCTCTGCATTTTATTTTAATTCTTTGATTATATATGTTATATATGCATTATTGTGTGTGTATTTCAGTTGTCACTTGATGTAAATAAATTATATTATATACTATTATTGTTATTTAAATGTTTTGTATTTGATTTATTAATAAATGCAGAAACATCTCCTAAAAAAAAATATATGTTTGTACGAGCCTCAATATTTTCAAAGGTCAATCTTAAATTCACTTCAAATGATCTTTGTGATGGAGGAAATGCATTTGAGATTAGAATAACCCTCGATGGACAGTTGCCAACATTGATTATGAAGTATCGATTTATCAATAGTTCTCGATTTACCAATTGCCAGTTGGTTTCAATGGGGACCAATAATTGCCAATTGGTTTCAATGGGGACCTATTGCCAGTTGGTTTCAATGAGGACCAATTGCCTTTTGGTTTCAATGGGGACCAATTGCCAGTTGGTTTCAATAAGTACCCATTGTTTCACTTTCCATGTACTCCAAATTGCCAATTGGTATTCAATTGGGATTCAATGGGGACTTTCAATGGGGATTCAATTCGATTTTCGTCTTGGGATAGCTCATTAAATTTGCAAAAACACCTAATTATATATTTGAAAATGTGGTTAACTTCCTTGCCTAGTAATATAGTCTAATGGAGGTAACTTGTTCTGACGTGTATAGGCCATTTGTACCCTGCGAGGGGATGCTACGCTTTGCGTTGACTTGTTTCTTATGTTATTCTTTGTTTCTTTCTTCTATCACCTTCTCTTATGTTATTCTTTGTTTTTATAATTATATCACTTTCTCTTTCTGTCTTTCCTTTCTGATTTACGCGGCGATATATAGCAATATACCTGCGAGGGGATGCTACGCTTTGCGTTGACTTGTTTCTTATATTATTCTTTGTTTCTTCCTTCTATCACCTTCTCTTATGTTATTCTTTGTTTTAATCATTCTATCACTTTCTCTTACTGTCTTTCCTCATGCTATTCTTTGTTTCTTCCTTCTATCACCTTCTCTTATGTTATTCTTTGTTTTAATCATTCTATCACTTTTTCTTACAGTCTTTCCTTATGTTATTCTTTGTTTCTTTCTTCTATCACCTTCTCTTATGTTATAATTTGTTTTTATAATGATATCACTTTCTCTTTCTGTCTTTCCTTTCTGATTTACGCGGCGATATATAGCAATATGACGTCATTTTGACAACGGGGTATGAGTTTCTGACGAACATCAAATCGTGGATGAACGCGTTCTCAAATTTGGCCTGACGACGTGAGACGACCTGACGCATGCGCAAATCGCCGAAATGACGTCACATCTTTGACGTCGTCTATGTGGACGTGACAAACGAAAAGGCCCTACTGTTACGCACAGCGACCGGCAAGGTTTTGTATCTGCAAACTATCGAGACATCATTCTGCCTAGTACATCAAGTAGTCCTGCAGCAAAGATAGTATACTTTGTTTGCGAGATCATGTTCGAGGACTTTCCCCATATTTTCACAAAGTAGGCCTAGCCGAATACGAGGTGGGTGTTATTTCCTGCTATTTTGATTTCTCATGATCTTTCTTTCCTCATCCGGAAGCCGAGGTCATCCCCAGATGATCTAGGGATCAACGGAGTCTACAAAAGTCCCAGAGAACTATTAAAGATACTATGTCCCTTTTGCAGCCAACATCAAATTCTGTAGAACTTTGCAGGAATTATGAATATGTCATGTATGTCCTATCTGTGAAATTTAAACGTTAGCAGTGTCCTAATATTCAAATGATGCAAGGTTTACTTGCTAGACTTCACTGTCAGACACTATTGACTGACTGACTGGCTTTTTTCATCTTTGGTAATAACATACATAACATGAGCTGTAAAGGGTACATGAGCATTTGTCTACATCAATAACCCACTTCTTGTAATGGCCAAAATTAAACTGATTGAATCTTTGCGCAGCATAAAACGTACGACCATTCGGTACAATGGTCTGAAAAATCAGACTATTACTTACTGGCTCTATAGCTCCTAAGTCGATTCGACAACTAATAGTCGTTATTTTCCCACTTAAAGACATTTTCAAGCCCCCCCTTTTTTTAGGGAAGTACTAAATTAGTATTGTCTTTCAAATGCCGTTGGAATTTAACCTTTTCATTTTTTTTGGCCTGCAAATGGGACATAGTACCTTTAAAAAGATATACATTATATTTAAAAAAAGGAGAGAGAGAGAAAGATTGAGAGGGGGAGGGGGGAGAAAGAGAGAGAGAGAGAGGGGGAGGGGGGAGAGGGAGAAAGAGAGAGTGAGAGTGAGAGAGGGGCAGATAGAGAGAGGGTCAGAGAGAGAGAGAGAGAGAGAAAGAGTCAGAACAAATTTATATTGGTCGTATTCCTCTAAATTAAATGTTATGATAATTCAGTTTATTCGGCATCGTAGAAAACATTACAAATTATAAATACAGAATAAATAATAGGCTAAGAAGCAACTTGTTCCCTTTACATTAGGCCCCTGTCAAGGATAACACAATATTAAATTAAATAGCGAAATAAATAAAACTTACTAGGTAAATATACGTACATTAAGAAGAAAGAAATAACAAAGACGGACCATTAACTATCAGTAGGTATCACCCATGTATATGCATACACCCACAATCACACACAAACACACAAGAGCAATACAAAAAAGGGAGAATTCAGAATGAGAAAGAGAAGAAAGGGAAGAGGTGAGAAAGACAAAAAAAAAAAGGAAGCGGTGAAAATGAGAATGATAAGAGAGGGTCTAGTCACTCAAGGATTACATTGTTTAAAAAACGTTTGAATAAAGTTCTAAAACGGAAAATTGTGGAGCTGGATTTAAGGTTACTACAAATTTAATTCCATTCATGTACTCCTGTAAAACGGATAGAATGTGTTCTTATAGTTGAACGAGTAATGGGAATAAAGATTATCCCGTGTAATGTGATACGTATGGAATGAAGAATTAGTTCTAAACATATTATCGAAAAAATACTGGGAGAATCCCTTATATTATTAAGTTTTACAAGTTCATACACTGGGATAATTTTGAAATTTTTGTGGCAAAATGGGATCACTTCGTGATTTTTTGCCACAAAAGGAAATGTTTATGCTTTATAATTGTCTAGCCTTACCTTATCTTCAATATTGTAATATTATTTGGGGGAATGTTGGAACAACGAAATTGGAACCGTTACACAAATTACAAAAGAAAATTTTGAGAATATGCACAAATTCTTCCTTTAGATCACATTCGCGACCATTATTCTTCCGTTTAAAAACCCTAAATATATATGATATACATAAATTTCAAATAGCATTAGTAATGTTTCGTACAATCCATAATATTATTCCTTGCAATGTTTCCCAAATGTTCACCATAAATAGATCGGTCCATAATCACAGTACTCGCTCAAGTAATAAATTTCATTATCCCAAAGTTAAAACACAGATTTTACTTAACTCATTAAGACACAGTGGTCCACGCGTGTGGAATAATCTTTCAGAGGAATTAAAGAGTTCAACAAATATAACTTCATTTAAAGCAAAGTTGAAAAGGGTATTTATTGATGATTATTCAAATTAATTTTTTTTTCCATTAAATGTAAAATTACCATTACCCCCCACCCCCCTGTATGATTGCTGGTGTTTGTCGGTGTAGTGTGTTACTGATTAATCCGCATAATTTTGTATTTTGTTATTGCTATTGTTTATACCATGTATTTTTCCCTTTACTGGGAACTACTCCATACAAGTTTTTATAAACTTTTTTCTCTTACTATGTATATTTTGCCATTTTTGCATATATTATATTATTGTTTTTATGCTTGAGAAGAATTAATAAATTGAACTGAACTGAACTGAACAGAACAGGTCACTCTTTTTTATCAGTCGTATTGCACGTTTTTGTAAAATATATAGTTTATCAATATAGATTGATGGGTATACAAATCTGAGTTTGGATAAAACACCTAAACCTCTTGAAAGCTTAGAAGATATATTAGCAATGTGATACTTCTAGCCAAGTGACTCATGAATAAGAATGCCTAAGAAAATTAATGACTCAGATCTCTGAATAACAATATTTTTAATTCTTATCGGGTCAGTGTTTGATGGAATTTGTTTCCTTTTAGAATGGAATAATACATACTTTGTTTTCTTAATATTCAATAATAGCTTGTTACATCTGAACCAGTCGTTTAACATTTATAAGTAGGTGATCTGCCGCATAGTGTAGCAGAGCACCTATTGATTTCGTCAGAATCTACCTTTTCTCCCCTTCTTTCTGTATGGATTTTGTTCGCTTCATATCTCGTGAATGACAAGGATAATGACAATGTCAATGACATTTTCATGACATGTGCCAAATGCATTATTAGTTTTCCCCTTTTCTCTTTCTTTTTCTCTCTTTCGCTCTCTCTCTCTCTCTCTTCCTTTTTTTTTTGCCGTCAAAAGGGGGGGGGGGCACGGTCCGGCTGTGCCCCGCCTGAATCCGCGCCTGTTTGTGACTGTATGCTAAAAGTACACATGTATATTTCAGACCAAGTTACTTGACAAGGTCAAGATCAGCATAAGTTTTATTCCTCTTGAATACAATACTCATTAAATACGTTAACCAAAGTTTGTAGAAAGTCCTAGAGGAAATTTCAATAGGCCGTATTCACCAAGAAAAAAGCAACTGCTATTACTAGGCTTTTGACATGCTGCAAATGCTTGATGCTTAACTTCTAGTGCTATAATTTTTTTGTCTACCACAATACTGAGAAGAAAAAAAGTTGGATCACTTCCCGGGAACCCAAACAACAGTGGTTGAGTGGTTGATTATGTTCCCCTCATTCCCGGTAGCTGATAATAATCATATCGTGAGATTCCTTGCTCCACTTTGACAAACTTTCAAGCGTGCATTACGTTTGTGTACATTATGTGCATACAAAATGTACCCTCAGCAATTATCTTATGGTTTAACACTCAAATAGTGCTCTTTTTATTCTAGTCATCTTGTGTGTATGATTTATGAATTATGTACCCTTTTGAGGATCGCGATGTGTGATTTAAACACCTTTTTAAATTAAAAAATGTGGTTGCTTTGATATACAAAATGAGATACGCACGCTTCCAAAGGCAATACCCTTTTCCTCGATGTTTGTGTTAGCGCATGATGAACAAGCTGGAATATAAGTTACCCCGGGAAACAATAGCAATTGTTATTTTAGGATTTCTGCTGAAAATTCATCAGTATCATGGAGATCGACAGAGCCAACAAATTTGATGTGTGCTCCAAGTATAAACGGGGTGACGGAGAGTTCTCGTTTTATAACATATGGTCGCAGTGAATTATTCCTGTTGAATCACACTACTCATGGGATAACACCTAATGTCTGGAATGTTATAACATCATTAGTTATAAATCCAATGGCTAAAACTAGACGAGGTCATAAAGGTGGAAGGAACAGGCGTCGCAAATTATAGTGGACTCCAGAAAAAAAAAAATGTTGTCAGGTAAATTTGGATTATGGAATGCCAGATCGATGAACAACAAAATCGCAATGATGTGATTTCATTCTGTCTAAGCACCTTCACATCCTTGCTTTGAACGAAACATGGTTAACTGGTGATCAGCGAGACAACACGGTGATTGCAGATCTCAAACTGACACTTCCTATACATGATTTCTTCCATACTCCTATAAGGGATAGAAGCGGTGGTGGTGTCGGCGTATGTATCCGAAAAACATTAAAGGCACATAATAATGAAGAATGGCCATGAACTCCTTTGAAAACCTCGATCTTCTCGTCACTGGATGTAAAGAAACCCCATTTCGCATGATCGTCGTTTATAGGCCAAAAAAGAGACAAGAAGCAACAGCTAGTGTCGTCAACAGCTAAAGCACGACTATTTCTGGATTTGATCAACTCCTTCGGCTTGAGGCAACATGTTGTTAAGCCAACGCATAGTTTGGGTCATGCTCTTGACTTGGTGATTACACGCATATCTGATGAGTTTCTACAGGGCTTTTCAATGACTCAATATCTTCCTTCAGATCATTGAGCTATAATTGCCCTCTTAAACACTGCTAGACCTCCATCCGTGATGACAAATGTTTCCATACGAAAACTAAAAGCAATTGATGCTGATAAATTGCGTGATGATATCCTCCATTCTGAACTCTATACATCTCCTGCAAATGAACTACAGTCTTTGGTAGATCAATATGTTCATGTTCTCAAATGTCTTTTAGACAGGCATGCTCCTTTGGTGAATCTTAAAGTAAGAAGCAGACTAAATGCACCTTGGTACTATGAAAGTCTAAGAGCTGCAAAGCAAGAATTGATGAGACTGGAGAGGAAGAAAAGATCATCCAAACTTGAAGTGGGCCAAGAGATATATATAACTCATTGTTCTACTTATAACCAGCTCATCATTCAAGCCAAGACAGATTATCATGTTGGGCAAATTCAAGATTGCGAATTGCGTGATCTATTCAGAAAGGCAAATCGCATGTGCAATCCTTCTTCAACAGAGATTTTTCCTTCTGATAACAACTCTGATGGCGAAATGACTGAGATTATTATTATTTTTTTTTCATGACAAAATTTGAGAATATTTTGCATGGATTTCAATCTACTCCGAGAAACTCGCCTACAAGAGGTTATCAGAAATGCATTTCCAGTTTCGACAGGTTCTCAGCAGTCTCAGTCCAACAGGTGATTAATCTCACTCTTCTTACAGCTGCTCGCTTGACCCAATGCCAACGAGTCTTGTGAAGATGTGTGTCAAGGAACCTGCTCGCATAATCAACATGTCATTCGAGGTTGGAATGTTTCTGGACTCACTGAAAGTTGCTCACATTAAGCCACTCAATAAAAACAACAAGCTTAATGCAGATAATCTGAAAAACTACAGACCAGTGGTTAATCTTTCTTTCTTGTCTAAGATGATTGAGCGGGCAGCAGTATTTCAAATGAACCAATACTTGAAAACCAACAACTTGAATGCATTGATGCAGTCAGCCTATCGGGAAAAAAAATCATAGTTGTGAAACGGCGTTACTCCGTGTCTTCAATGACCTGCTACTGATGTTAGACAAGGGAGAGGAAGCAGTGTTGTGAGTGTTTGATTATTCCGCAGCATTTGACACAATATCCTACACCATGCTCATTGATCGTCTTAAGCAAAGATTTGGTTTTCACAGCACCGCACTTAGCTGGTTCCAGTCGTACTTCACATGTCGCTACCAGTCAGTCACCATTCGAGACACACTATCAGAGAGGCGCTCAGTTACACACGGAGTTCCAAAGGGATCGGTGATGGGACCGGTTCTGTTTACATTATTTCTGCAAAGGGTTTCAACTATGCCATATGTATACTGATGACAAACAGTTCTATACAGTTTTGAAAGGAGATGAAATATGTACAGTTATCCCAAACATTGAATTATGTCTGAATAAAATCAAATCATGGTCTGCAATGAATGGTCTTAAGATAAACGAGGAAAAGATTGAGTTATTGCATATATCATCACGTTTTAGAACCAGAAGTCAGCTGCCATCCATGATGTTGGATGGACCTCCTCTTGAACAAGTAACATTAAAAAACATGTTCTCAACGTTTGTCGGACAGCTTCTTATGCAATTCACAAAATTGGAACACTGAGACGTTACCTTGATCAAGCCACAACAGAAAAACTAGTTCATGCATTGGTTATTAGTCGTATTGACGATTGTAACAGTTTGTTGTTTGGTTTGCCAGAGTCTCTCATAGACAGGATCCAAAGAGTACACAATTTTGCAGCTAGGCTTGTCTCACTAAAACGTAAATGAGACCACATTACACTGTATTGTATGATTTACATTGGCTACCTGTAAGAGATAGAATCGTTTAATATAAAACCTCTTAAAAATTGCATATAAATGTAAACACAATGATGCTCCCATGTATTTGCAAAATATTATTTCAAGTCATCGACCAACTCACAATCCCGTTCATCTTCGAACATTTATTCACGCCCTTAGTTACATCTACCAAAACATATGGGTACCGTGCTTTTCAGTATGCCATACCAGAACTATGGAACAATCTCCCAGAGTCTCTTAAATGTTGCCTTCGCTACATCAGTTTAAATCCAACTTAAACACATATCTGTTTCGATCATGCCAGTCTTAAATCATAATCAATTGATTTCATAATTGTATGTCATACACGGTGAAAGCTCAATATTTTTCATGTCTTTCCTCTTCTCTTTCTTTTTCCCTCTCTCACTCTCTCTCGTATCTAAACGCATAGAGACAATTATGTAATATGCGCCATATAAGAATTGAACATTATAATTATCATTATTTATTATTGTATAGTATATGTATCAAGCAAACCTGAGTTAATTTAAACAACTTTCCTCATTAGCCAGTTTGAAACTCATCTGTTGGTTTTTGGATTTAATGTTCATAGAACTGTTACCTTGTTCAAAGGGATGTAGGATTTCCCCGGCCTTTTTTATAAAAAAACATACATATAAATAATCTATTCTTTTTCTAAACAAGGTGTAAAAACTACTTACTGCTATATCAGCAATATTTTAAGCACCCTTACATTTTACAAGTACACATTTATATACTGACAGTTACAAGGTTTTTAGAATGCCCTGATGTACCGCTGACTTTAAGTATAACTATAGCTATGATTTCTATTTAAAAATATTTTTAAAAAAGAGGAATTTTTGAAAATAACAAATATCTGAAAACCCGTGAAAACCCAAGAGCTTCCGAGGGCTCCACCACCTGGATTCCACGCCGTATAACGCTCCGCCCGATTCGCTCCTTACGCTCCAGTGGACAATCAGATTTCAGTGTCACCCCCTACCCCTTAAAAAATACAAGACGGATTTACGCTCCTGCCTGGGATATGCTAACCCTTGAAGACTTGTGCGAGTTGTATGTAATAGAATTTGAATAAATCTACCAGAATGTTAAGCTACTTACAAAAAACACTGTTGTTGAACTTTGAAGCAAGAAGTACACAGCTCCGGTAAAACGGTAGTTGTTTTTAGTTTTACTAGCACGCAGCTACCTGCACCCTCAATACAGTACAGTAGGACAATACACTTGACAATGGTCTGTACTGCAACTGAAATCCTCATACGTCTATTCCGCACGAGTGTGAGAGAAGGTAAGTACATGAACATATATATGTAATGTAGTGTGTTTGTCAATTTTCCCAATTTATTCCGGGAGATTAACTCCACAAGGCGCTACACCGTTCGATGTACGCTGATTGGTTTTTTAGGGGGTCGCGCGAACTGTGCATGTGTTGGCTGCGTGCAAGCAGTTAGTCCCGATTCTGTCCGTTTTTACATATTTTTCATTCTTCAATCATCTCACTTTCACGCATCCGGCCGATCCCACTCACAGTGCGGTGTCTGAACTCATCCCCCCAAACAACCGTCGGCGTAGCCAAAATGAGAGGCAATAACTGTCTCCGGTTCAGCGTTGAGGGTGTGTTATTTTCTGATTGGGCCACATAACTGGAAAATACGTATTTTCAGTTCACCAGCCCAAAAGATACCATCACAACAAATAATTTATTTGGTTTAGTGTTATTATCTTGCCATTTAAATTCTCATTATAATTAATGGGTATTGCATTGTAAAGATAATGAGTCGAGTATATAGACTGAATCGATCAAAGATCTTCTTTAGGTACTTGACAAACATTTATGTTTACAAATTTCTCCATCAAATTAAGTTAACATGAGATAAGTAAAATCGTTACACATCTGACTGACAAAAATACATAATTTTTTTGTAGTTAGAAATGATTTTTCTTTCAAAGATTTAACAAAACAAAAAAGTGCCTAAAATAATAATCCAAATGGCGGTCGCATGATTTGCCCCTACTTTTAGACAATTCGTTCAATTTCAGAGGCAAAACTTGAATTTCAAACTTGAAAATTTTCAGCCTTTTTGGTGGGCTTACATTTTTTTTCATTGTCATTCGATCTTCCGACCATTTTTCAGTGGTCGGCGATTGAAATTTATCATCCGATTCATGTAAAATCGGCAGCGATCGCGCTCCGATCCGATTATCGGTTACAGAGTTACCTTGTACAGACCTCCCCCTAGCAACACAAAGTACATGTAGGATCTCTGTCAGTCTGTATAAAACCGTCACAGTCAATACCGCAATGCCGTCATCTGGATGGGTGGTGACCTGAATCTACCTGAAATTGATTGGGAAACACAGTCATATCAGATAACCAGTATCCTATGCCAACCAAGCAACGGTTCCTGGAGATGCTTCAAAACTGTGACCTACAACAGATGGTCTCCTTCCCTACAATACTTAACAACTGTCTTGATCTCTTCCTGTCGAACAGACCCACCCTTCTTAGCAAGTGTGCTGCGCTTCCAGGTATAAGTGACCATGCTATTGTGCTAGTAGAATCCTCTGTTGTAGCAAGTAGGAACAGACCAGCGAAGAGTGAAAGTCTTTATGTGGAAACATGCCAACATGGAAGATCTTAGAGAAGACTTCTTGCCTTTCAAAAAGCCTTCACAGAACAATTTGACAGGTCGAGTCCAGTGCAAGTCATGTGGGACAACATCAAGACCAATCTCTTACATCTGATGGAAAAGCATGTACCATTTAAGATGACCTCAACGAGGTTCAACAAGCCTTAATTGGATCACTCGTTCGCTGAAGCTGAGGACTACGAAAAGTACTTGGCCGTAAACATGGGCGTCAATCATAAAGTGGACAGGGGGACATGTCCCCCCCCCCAAGTTTGGGGGACACACTATCAAATGCCCGCATGTTTTTGACCTCCTTTATCATGAAGCTCAATTATTGCACTGTGTAAGACCAAACACTGTGTCCCGTTGCCCGTGGGACACACCTTCATCATGTTTTGTATAATGCGAGGGCAAGTCTTATTACTTGTTGGATTTTTAAATAAAGTGTATAATAATTTTGAACTCCACCTGCAGGACCAGACGGTCTGAGAAGCTAAAAATACAATTTGTGCAATTTGGTATTATTTACTTTTTTGTTGTCATTTTACTAAAAATCAATCATATTTAACTAGTATAATATTTCAGTCGTAATTTTAACTGATTCCTGAGAAGAGATTGGTAGTGACGTAAAAGGTGTCTGTTTATGCGCGCACGCGTTATTTATCGCGTCTTGTCTACTCGCGCGCGTATTTTCTCGCGCGACCCGTACCGCGCGGTCAACACATTCGTGCATCTAGAGACGCCTTGGTGGCGTCACTACTAATCCCTTCTCAGGAAGCAGTTTATATTAAGACTAAATTATAAAAATATACTAGTTAAATATGACTGATTTTCAGTAAAATGAGAACAAAAAGTAAATAATACAAAATTTTAAAGCCAAAGTAGTTACTACTTTCTTATAAGTAAATGCTTCTAGATTAGTAAATGCTTAAATGTTTATTAAAGGGTAATCCAACCCTTGTAATAAGTTGATTTGTATGAAGCAGAAAAATAACATAATGGCAAAAGATTGAAATGAATTGGATCAATAGTAAGGAAGTTATGAAAGTTTGAAATATGAGATCACTAAGTCTATGCGAATCTCAAATTGGTAGTCTGGTCAGTGACGTAGGACGTGGATAATCTGCCGTGTACAAAAATATCATTATTTTCCGTTTTCTCGTTAATTATTTCTCCCCTGGGGCACTACTCAAAATATATTATAGATAGCATATTATTATAGGTCCTCTTAAAAGAAAAGACCCTCCTGAGCCATGATTTTTTGACAAATTTAAATTTTAATCATTTTATATGTTGGAACAGATGGGAAAGTAGTCCGGCACTACATCACATTGACATTACCTCTTCAGCTGGTTTGAAGTGCCCATACGTATAGCGATTACAACTTTCAAAATTTCATAACTTTCTTATATTTAAGCAGATTTAATTTGAACTTTCATCAGTTTCCTTCTCTGATTTGTCTGCTTTCTTTTAGAGTGGTTGTCTATTTGGGTTGGATTTCATTTTAACTAAAGTGATATAGCAGTATATAGTGTTATTACAAGCAGATCTATTTATACTTTATGAAGTTGATTTTCAACTTTAAAGTCAAACTTCTGTACATTGATGAAAACATGTTACTTTTATGAAGCAAGTAGTAGTCTTCACCCCATTACACCCCTTACCTAGGCATAAAATGCAATTTGTCTGATGAAACGCGTAACCTTTTTAAAACTCAATTTATGGAATTTTCGTTTTGGTTTGCATCCGTTTAAACAACAACCAACATATTTATATCCAACATTTTGTTAATCCAATAATGGGGTTAATGAGGTTCTTTCAACGTTATATTAGCAATTCTTCAAAGTCGATTTTTCTAAATCTTATATTCCTATTTAGTCTACAATTTATATGAGTAACAATAGTAACTGAATGTGACATTTATGAATAATTCTGAAATAAACTTTGTGTTGCTGAGATTTTCACAAAAACACGCTATTTTTGGAGCTGCTGCTGCAGGTCAGTACTTGAGAACTTGCTAGCCGCGGAAAGTAACATGTGTTATCATATTTAAAGTGAAAGGTTATGAGTGAGATTTTAGCAATGACTTAAGCTTCATATTTTACTTATTTAGCTTCTCTTTTATTTAAAGCTTTTACTATTTAGTAATTACTTATTTTTATGAATACGGCTTATTGTTTGTGAGTTCATTTTTCATGGACCTTTATTTACCCTGGGCTGTCAACAATACAGTAATGCACTGACATTTTAAGTGTATATTTTGATTTGAAAAATTAAAACTATAACATATAAAACATTTCGAAATGCATTATCAGTATTTGCAATTGTATTTCATTTGTAGATTAGGATAGACATGATCTAAATTACAATTCAGCATTAATACCTCGTGTTGTCACTGCCATAGGTCAAAGCCGTTGCACTTTAAAAGAAGCCTTGATTTATTTGATGTATTATCTGTGTGTGTCCTTTTGAGTTACCAGAGCATATTATCCAATATAATTTGGTTGAAGAAATGCCTGGAGAATTCTCAGTGGTCCTAATGTTTGGTTGCCATAATGGGCTAGTGTGAAATAAAGTTTTGTACTCCTATACCGGGTTTTATCAGGCTACTGTATCTAGATGAATTTACTGGTGGTACTGTAATAAAAGCTTCTAGAGTTATTTTTGTTGCTTATTGAGGGTCTCTTTAGTCGACTGTATTAGTCAGTTGCGGTGGTCTTTACCACATTTCACAATGCGTTTTACATTAGGGTGAATCTACAGTTAACAACTAAATTATTCATATCCTTAGCAAGTTTTGTCATTTTTAATGTATGTGAAAAATTGATTTGTCCCGATTTATGCTTCTTGAGAATGTGTCATATTAGAGCTTACATATAAAAGTATTCAACAAAGGCCCTAATTCAACTAGTCTAGCTTTCGTTCTTGAGTTACGAAAAACACACACACCCGCAAAATCAATTTTTACAAGGGGTATGAATAATTTAGTTGTTAAATGTAAGTATTCTTAACTCATCGAAGGGGTTAACAATAGAACAAAGATATTAACGAAAGTTTTAGTAAAGATTGTGACTAAAGGTTGTGAGAGTGGGACTAACAAGTCAAGGACTTGTGTGTGAAGACTCTACATTTGGTTTTAAAATAAAGCTTGTGTAAGGAGTTGTAACATTGCCTAAAGTTTGTTCAAATCCAGTTTTCTGTGTTAAAGCACTGCTGCAGAGAATTGCTTCTATTTAACTTATATAACATACATTTATATAAAACAAGTAGAATTGGAGAAAATAGATAAGTTAAAACTTGTGTTCAATTAACCAAGAGATATAATATAATAGTGTTGCTCGCCACTCTCTTACAGCACACATTTCTCGTCCCCTCTCATAGCAAATCCATCACTTCTATCAATCAAAGTTGAAACATTCCTTAAAGTGTAATGTGAAGTATTTGTACCTTATCACATGTGGCAGAACAATATAACAATGTCAAAAAAAGTATTCCCCTGCAAACAGCCATTAACAGTTAGGTGTGTGAACTTAACAATATGTGAGGGGAAGTCGCTGTGAAACACAACTGTATCCGACATGAAATCGCACATTCAAGTTATATGTAAGAAAGTCATATTACAGTGAAAACTGTCTATAAGGGAGACAAGCAAAGTGGTCTTCATAGGCAGGTTGTCTTTATCTACAGGTTCATTTACTACATGTTTCAATGAGAAACTATTTTCAAGGGAAACAACACAATCATGTGGTCTTTGTAGACAGGTGGTCTTTCTATACAGGTAGTCGTTAAAGCAGGTTTTACTGTATAATGTACTAGTTTTTTTTCTTTTTTTTTTCTGGGTAATGTTGCATTTTGGGTGTTACTATTCACACAGTGTTCAACATAATGTTGATCATGTTATGTATATACTTAAATGAAATTAGAATATTGCTGATTACTTAATCTGAAGTGTAGTAAGTACTGATATGTACAAAACCATATTGCATATTACATGTCAATTCCTTGTATATACCTGTGACAAGCCTCGTTATTGTTTTGTGAATGCTCGTCGTTGGGACAAGCATATTAATAAATATCAGAATTTTATGTAGCATAATTTAAAGTTGTACTTGATAGTAATTATTGTGTATTTGTATTTTGTATACCAGTAGTAGGTCTCTGTAAGTCAGAATAGACCCTGGATAGAGCAGCCTAGGTACGTGTACATCTAGGTACATCTGCTAATCTGCTAAACTAAACTTTTTTTCTTTATCCCTTAAGCGTATAGTATAGTTATATCGACTGCTACGAGAGGACTAGCTGTTTCTATACGCTCAAGGGATAGTTGAATCCCCTGCTATCACCCCGAGGCGCGCCTGGGTGGGCGGCGCGCCGAGGGGTGATAGCAGGGATTCAACTATCCCGCGAGCCAGTATAGAAACAGCTAGTCCTCGAGTATTAAAGCAGTCGATATGACCTTTATATGCCGAATTAAAACAAAAATCTACCAAGAATTCTTACCTTAGCCTTTTAGTGAGTAAAAATTTGTTAAAACATCACAGAAAATCTGAAACACTGTCTGTTAATCTTCGCTTAATCTTCGAGTGAAGGTTTCAATCATTTGGGAATCGCAGACAAAGAGCACTGTATATGGCGTCCGTGCTCGCACGTAGACAATTTTCACACGCAAACCAATGGGGATCGCAGTAAACCAATGGGAATCGCAGGATAATGAGGCGGAGGGTAGAAACTTTTAACTAGGCCCTGTGGGCTATTGCTATGCCCTGTGAGTTGGGCATGGCTTGAAATCACGACTCCAATTTCGACCAATCAGATGGCTAGATTTCTAAAGTGAGGTATATAAAAACAGCTAGTCCTCTCGTAGCAGTCGATATAACTATAATATGGCCTTACGAAAATAGCCTATTGTCAGAATGTATACCGCTGGCACATTCGTTGTGAGGAGCATACGTCACATCCGTACAGCAATATAAATGTTTTGCTCGAAATACCCGAAACAAAAATCGCTCTTAAAAATCACCTGATTGAAGTACGCCCGTGATATTTGGCAGTTTTAACCTTTGATTTATTTACAACATGTTATAATTTTTGAAAATCGGAGTGGACTTGGGCTTTAAAGGTATTACAAAGTTTTGGTATGGGGCCATGAATTTGGTTCAAATGAACATATTGGAAGCATATGCGATTTTACAATATTCAATGATCGTTGTCGCGGTTGAAATCGAGTCTAAAGTGATGAAATTGTAAATATTAGGTTTTCCCGGCCAATTTCGTCAAAGCAGCAATCAATTTCATTAACATGCATTCATGTTCGAGCAAATTTTCTCCACTCGTTGCTCCCCTGTTTCATTTTTAAACTTGTTGCATTCAATTTCGTTTCGAGTCACCGAATTTTCTAAACATGCACATTCAAATTAAAGCTTGGTTCAGTCAATTTGGAAATGCGTAAGGGTCATTCAATTTCGCCAATGTTGAGTGGGAGGAGAATTCTTTGGCGAATTGCAGTTTCATTTTCGTCTATGGGCAACCTCTTTCGCAATCGGGTCATTCAAATTAAAACTAGACCTCATAATCATAGTATGTGGCTCGATGTTTATTCGGATATTCAGTATTTCATATTCATTCATTTATTCTTTTACTCTATGATCTTTTCTGACATGATTTTACATTATACAATCTTCTTTATTTGTCTGATATATTTATATTGCATTTTATGTTTTTTCTTTCTTTCGACATTCTTTATTCTTTATTCATATCTTCATATTTTTCATTATAAATGAGGTTATTTTTTAAATGGTTTGTTTTGATCAATTTTGATTGAGTAGGTGATCATTCTTTCTTTTCATTTTACGTCTTTTTCTTTATTCATCATTGTATTTTGTTTCCATCATGTCCATGTTTATTAAAGCAGAACTCTACCGCTGTCCAGGATCGGTTTTTATATAGCTTGTGCTTAGAAGAGAAGTCACAAATTGTGCACCTTCTCTGGGGACAGTTACCTGTGTAATGACAGATATCTGCTAACGAATACGCATGTCATTCCCACAAGTAAACTTTGCATAAAATTATTCAAACAGAAGTATATTAAGTGACAAATTAACAACAAATGAAAAGCAATGCACAGATGTCACACATGTATGCCTAATGACGAAATTGAATGCTCGAATACATACCAACGTCTGTCCGGCGCGAATTTGAATGCTCTTTGCACGCTTTTCTAAATTGAATGCTCGTTTTGCACGTCTCCGTGACAAGAGTATGAAATCGCATGCTACTAAAATCAATTTGAATGACGCAATTAGCTTTTTGAATGTTGATCTACATAGTCATTCAATTTCGCACGAACTTGAATGAACGTAACGTTAATTCGGATGCTAAGGTTACGAAGTTGGGCGGGAAAACCTATAATAAACTCTTTATGTTGTATAGCGCCCTCTCAAGACTGATATTACTTTAGCTTTAATACAATGTTTTTTTAATACAATCGACCGATTTGCTTTTCCCGTTTGGAAATTGCATATCAGAACTGCATATTCTGAGATTTTCATGGTCGCAGGTACCATGGAATGGCCTTGAGCGCTATTTGAAATATTTGAAATTTACCGGGAGCACCGGTAAATTTTGAATATTCAATTTGCTCGAAAGCAGAAGTGTTTTAGGGGCTAAATTTTTTAGTGCTTATAATACACCCACAGGGGCATCCAAATATATCAAAAATTTAAAGAATTACTATCCATCCAATTTCAAAATTTCCAAAAACTTTGCATTACCTTTAAGCTACTCTTTCCTTTGATAATTTTGTACATCAAGGTTCATTGCTTGACCCAGTATGCAACTAGCGTAACAATGCCAGCAGTCAATGTGCACATTTCACTGCACCTGTTCACTTCGCTGCAATATGTGTTTTGTTATGTACTTTTATCTTTGACCATGGATGTGTGTTTCCCCACACACTGTAACTTACTCTCAATTTGCATTCCAGGGACATGAGTACAATTCATTCCTCCCGATGCATTTTATGTTGGCTCGATGTTGATTATTTTGTACAGCCTTATTATGAACACGTTTTGGTCGACAGAATGCTACACATGTCTGATAGCTATCAAAAAATAAAAACAAACAACATGTATTTATTGTCTGTCTGCAGTTGTGCTCTAGTTAATCTATCTAACTGTAAGTTAAAAAATCAACCACTGCTTTGACCCGATCACTCTTATCCAACAATATGTATTAATTATGTATAATTTATTGTATAAAATAATATTGAGCTTGTCATCAATTTGAACGTATTGAGCAATTTCCCTCGTGATATCGTTTGTTTAGTGGTTATGGCACTCTCTTGATTCACGTAAGCTAGATGATTGTGTTTATGCTGTGTACATACAAGATACTATAATTGTTTCTATAGCGCATCGATTTAAATTCTGCATTTATTCTTTTTCTGGTGGTGGCCAGATGAGCCCCCCAAGGCTCCGTAAACTATTTCTCATGTTTGCCTCAAGCTATCATATGTTAAGTGTTGTATGTTGTTTTATGTTTACCATTTTAATTATTGTTTTGTCTAGTGTTTTCTGTATAATTATCTCTATGTGTGTTTCTTTATTGTCATGTCTCTTACTATTTTTCATTACCTACATCTAGTCTTTTATTTTCCTCATTCTCTTTCAATCTTTTTCTCTTCTTTCATCTCCCTCCCTCTTCTACTTTCTCTCTAACTGGAGGCCCTCTTATAATACCCGCTGTCAGAATGTCGGCGTTTATGCTTGATATCACAATATGATGGCGTCCCAAGAAAATGCTCCTTTTTACTCCTTGAACGATGACGAATTTTTTGATGTCGTCACCACTAATCAAAACCTAAATGTGTCTGATTATTTATACACTTCTTTTGATGAATCGGTTACACAGGCAATGAATTCACGATATGCAAATTTTGATCATGACTTTGATCCAAATGATGATACTTTCCGATATGGACCTTCGCTGTATTATACAGATAGACAAATTGCGTCTATATCTCAAAGTCGAGAGGGCGATGATTTTTCACTGATTCACTGCAATATTCGCAGTGCAACTAAAAATTTCGATGATCTACGAGCCTTATTATTTACTACAAAACAACGTTTTTCTGCGATTGGTGTGACCGAAACTTGGTTTGTTGACGACATGTCTTCTTCCATATGCTCACTACCAGGTTATGATATTATTACAAATAATAGATTAGAGCGGTCCGGAGGTGGTGTGGCCATGTATATGTCTCAAGAATATGTATATAAGCTACAACCAGAATTAAATCGTATGGTAAATTTCATTGAGACGGTATTTGTTGAAGTCATTGTGCCAAACAATAAAAACATTCTAATAGGAACAATTTATAGACCTCCAAATTCAAATTCGAGCCAAGACGATTTCTCTCGGGTTTTCCATGAATTATTACTGCATCCATTAATGTTAAATAAAACGTGTTTCCTTTTAGGAGATTATAACATAAATTTATTAAACAACGCCACTGATACATTTGTCCAAAATTTTGTCGACACCCTCCTTACAGCTAGTTTTCTACCACTTATAACTAAGCCAACGAGGATTACAGAAAACACTGCTACTCTATTTGATAATATTTTAACAAATGCTAATTTTTTCCAAAATCAGGTATAATCTTGTCTGAAATCTCAGACCATTTCCCCATTTTTACTCAATTTCCAATTAAAAAATTTCGCTGATGTATCCCAATGTCGAAGTTAAAAACGTGAGTTTTCTGAAGAAAATATTGCTAGGTTTGGACAAATACTCGGACCTACTGACTGGTCAGTGATATATCAAATTGATAATGTTGATCAATATTTAGACACTTTTATGGATCTTTTAAAAGATGCTTTTGATACTTGTTTTCCAGCTAGTAATAAAAAAAAAGCGTAGTCACAAAAAGACTCCTAGAAATCCCTGGGTAACGCAAGCTCTTTTACGTTCAATAAATCGAAACAAAAAATTCATATCTAAAGTATAAATTTAAGCTATTGGATAAAGATAAGTTAAAATATACGGAATATGAGAACATATTGGTTACTATTTTGGGAAAAGCTAAACAAAAGTATTTTTGTAAGCAGTTTGAACTGTATGAAAATGACCTAAAAATACTTGGAAGATTATCAAAAGTGTTATACACGGCAAAAGCAAGACTACCACAATTAAAAAGATTAAAGTTAATAATGAAGTTATTGATAATACCGAAATAATCTCGGAAAATGTTAATGATTATTTTTCAAATATTGGCCTCAACCTTGCCCCCAAAATACCAGACTCAAATAAGCATTTCACTGGCTTTCTTGGAACCCCAAATTCACTTCCTATATATTTTACACCAATTCTTGAAAGTGAAATTATAAACATAATTAACGGATTGAAGAATAAGCGGAGTTCTGGACATGATGAAATAAGCAATTATCTCCTGAAAAAAATAACCCTCGATATTGTCCAACCTTTAGTTTATATTTTCAATCTATCGCTTACAACTGGGGTGGTGCCTCAATCGATGAAATTGGCAAAAGTTGTTCCTGTCTTCAAGAACGGAGATCCTTTAGAGTTAGGAAACTACAGACCTATTTCCTTGCTGACATCCTTATCTAAAGTTCTTGAAAAAATTGTATATGCTCGTACTGTAAAATTCTTTTGTGCTAGTAATATTTTCTATCAGGCACAGTTTGGCTTCCGTGAAAAGCATAGTACAACACATGCCCTTTTGACTCTAATACATAAGGTGGCTCGTTCTATTGACAATTTCGAACACACGGTGGGGGTTTTCTTGGACTTCTCTAAGGCGTTTGATACGATAAATCACGAAATACTTCTTTACAAACTTTGTAACTACGGAATCAGAGGATTACCCTTAGAGTGGTTCAAGAACTACCTCCACAATAGAAACCAATACGTTCTCATAGACGATGCACATTCTTCTATAAAGACCATTGAATGTGGCGTGCCTGAAGGTTCTATTTTAGATCCGTTACTTTTTATTGTTTATATTAATGATTTTTATATGTTTTCAACAACCCTGTCTTTTCTTTTGTTTGCTGACGACTCTAACATTTTCTTTTCTCACAAAGACCCAGAAATTTTACTGAGAACGGTTAACTCTCAATTACGAGAAGTTGCTGACTGGATCAAGGCAAATAAATTGTCATTGAATTTGCAAAAAAACAATTATATTCTTTTTAGTAATATTATTGATAACTTAACAGGAACTATTGTACTTGATAATACTGTCATACAAAAAGTCTCTTCTACGAAGTTCCTGGGAATAATAGTAGATGATAAACTTTCATGGAAGCTGCATGTTGATAATGCTTGTAAAATCATCTCTAGAAATATTGGTATTTTAAACAAGGTAAAATTGTTTTTTCCATCTCGTATACTGCTTAATTTATACTCAACTTTAGTACTTCCTTACTTAAATTATGGAATACTTGCATGGGGCACCTGTGGAAATACTCAACTCAATAGAATTTTACTATTGCAAAAGAAAATTTTCGCGCTCATACTAATGAACTCTTTCATGCAAATAATGTTTTGAAGATTCATGACTTATTTTCCTATAACTTGGGTATATTTATGTATACACTAGAAAAAAATGAATTGCCACAAGTTCTCTCAATCATGTTTAACAAAAATACTGAATTTCATAGTTATCCCACGAGAATAGCAAAATGTTATCACCTACCAAAGCCATGAACGGTGTTCTCCAGCAGAATTTTCACTTTCACTGGCCCAAAATATTGGAATGCCCTTCCTGGCACATTAAAAGAAAAACCCTCATTAAGTGGTTTCAAACATGCCCTCAAGCACTTTTTGTTGCAAACTAATCAGAATAAGTAGTCTCCCTCTACCCCCTCTCTCTCTCTGTCTTCTTTTTTCTCTTTCTGCATGTTTTCCCCCTTTTTCTGTTTTTTACTCTCTTTCTCATTTTCATTCTGCTAATGTTTCTGATTTGTTTTTGTCTCGTTTAATTGTTTTTTTTTTTTTTGTCTGTCATGTTTTTTTTTTATTCCGTAATTTTTTTCACAATCAAGTTATTAATGTATGAAGTATAATTATTATTGTGCGAACCTACATCTAACAAGCTTTGCTTTCAAGTAGGTTCGTTTTTTTCATTTCCTGTAATTAAATTATTTTGCATTACAATGACCAAAAAACAATGTCAAAGATATTTCGATGCTCATTTTTGTTATATCATTACGTTTATTATTGTTTGTTATTGTTTATATTATGTGAAAAGAAATGAAAAATAAATTCGCTCTGTATAGAGCTACTACTACTACTACCACTAAAAACTGATACCTTCTCCCAGCATTCAATGTCCAGACCCAGCGCTGTCATGTCACACTTCCAAGTCTCTTTGTAGCACTGTTTGGATCGGCAGGTGACTTAAACTGCAATTCAATTGGGTGGGAGGGGAAGACCAAACCTCTCTATATGTTTCTGGAGATGTTCTCCTGCCGTGAGCGTTCATGACTTTATCTTTCCTCAGCCCTTGCATCTTTTGATACCAAATTCTTGAAATTGCAGCCATTTCTATGGCTTGAATTGCACACAATTTAGATTTGCATATTATCTGTTTGGAACCAGAAGGGCGTTAAATCTGCGTACTTTAGCAGGGTGGTAAAATTCATTCTCGATGGAATTATTTCTGAAATATTAATTGTAGCATTTAATTGAAAATGCTCCAAAGCATGGCTTACATGTTTAATTTTTTGTTTGTGGACCACCCTAATATGATATACATTAGTCTTTTGATGATAAATCTACATCTTTTGACCAAATCTGCTGCAAGTTGTTTGCATTTTTGTGTTTATGATTTCCCATTTGTATTCTATATGTGTTATCTTCCAAAAGTATGATACAAGAGAAACAAATAACACTATATATAGTTGCTCAATTCATTGGTTTCCATTGCTGCTTTTATTAATCCATTACATGTATTTTCCAATGCAATTGGAAAATTTCATAAGTCAACCTTTTAATTACAAACCTTGGGGGTATTTCATAAAGCTGTTCGCAAAGAATACTTAAATATGAAAAGCCAAATGGGATGATCAATTATTTTTAACTGCATCAACTTAAGTTGAACTGTGCAGATGTAGATTAACATTCTTATTATAACAAACATTTTTAATGCAAAGTATATTTTTTGCCATAATTTAATTGAAGTTATTGGAAATATAATCACACATCAGGAAAAACTTTGGGCATCCTATCTGGCTTTTCATATTCAAGTCGTTGGTAAATTCATGCGTAACTTTACGAACAGCTTTATGAAACACCCCCTGGACAGTTAAAGAACAGATTAGAAATACAAACATTATACATTCACAGAAGTATCTAGACTTGGTGGTGGTGGTGGTAGGGGTGGAGGTGCAGGGTGCACATTCCCCTGGTAAAAGCATCCCGAGTTTGACGTATATACAGAGACATGCATAGGAAGACATTTATATATTTTGAATTATATTCACTTAATTCATATGAATCATATATATATATACCGGTATATATATATATATATATGTTTTTGCCTCTTATATTTAGAAGAAATACATACTCCCAAATATAAACCTGAATCAGACACCAACATTAATTATTTGATGATCTATTACAAGTGATGAAGGCATTGATTTATGGTACTGCTAAATGTTTACAATTTCCAACATAAATGATTTGTCATAATCACATTTTTGATGTATATATTATTATGAGGAAATGAAGAAGACCAGAAATGGTTATTTTACCCTAAAAAAAAAAACATTTTTGAAAAATAGAAGTTAACTGAGTATATACATAAGGCCAATTAAGATTAATATCAAGTTCAAGTTCAAGTTCAAGTTTATTTGTTATATAATAGATTAATACAAGAAATGTTCGTCAAAGGCGCTAAAGTACTAAAACAAATAACTATAAACTATAACCATATGATTATAAACATGGTTTAACGGAGTAATAAAAAAGGGTGGGGAAAAGAGACTATGTACAAAAGGGGGCGATAAGAGTGATAATAACTTGGGATATAGAAATGGAGAGAGGGGGCGGGAGAGAGAGAGAGAGAGAGGGGGGGGGAGAAAGAAAAATTGACATACTTTCACTGTAAGCTGAAAGCTAGCTACAGGCGAGAAAAGGAAAGAAAAAGGAAAAGGTAAGTCGGCAGTTGCTATACAGTAGTAAATTATATCAACACCATGTACAGTAATTATACATTTGATAGCATTACAATGTATAAAGCACATAAAATTTGTCACAAAATAATTCATTTTTTCTTGTCAGTCTCTTTCTCCCTACCCTGTTTTTCTCTCTCTATCTCTCTTTCTCCCAATAAATGAATTGGATCGTTAAAACTATTTGTTTACTTTCAAAACAGGAGAACTACCCTACGTATCGTATGTATGATGAATATTCACAGAATCTGTGTCTCTCATTGTGCATGGTTTGTTGTACATGTGCTAGAACAACTATAGATTAATGACCAACAATTTCTTTTCATCTGATAGATATTGCATGCACAGACCATTGTCGGTCATAACACTTAATGGGTCTCATCAGCAAGTCTAAGACTGCACTCCATTGGTACTGCATTGTAGCTCTGCTCCTGACCCAGCCCATCACTGACCTAGTACATGTACTAATAGTATGGATCTAATACTAGTATAATATATGACATGCAGTGTGAAAACAGAGTCTGTACTTGCACTATGTGCTGCCTCCAGCCGGACGCGTACTTTTTCTTTACACGACAGCCTGTGATTTTACGGCTTTAATTTCAATAAACGCGCTCGCGAAGATATAGCTAGCTAGCTAGTTTAGCTACGAAAGCTTGCATGGAAATAGGTATTTATTGCTTTGCCTCACTATTTTGAAAGCCCCCAAAACAGAACTGAATAAACACTGAGATTCAAACTCCATTATTATTATCCATTATATTACGCTGTCCTTAACGACTGAGTTAGATAGATAGGCGGTGCCGAGGGTGGACGTAGTTTTTAATAGCTCCTGATTTTCTTATTATTTTTTAGCGATTTTTAATAATTATAGCAGCTTTTTAACTGATATCTTTGTTAGGCAAACTACAAGGATTGTGCTGATACCTCATTTGTGATTTTTCGTCCAGGATTTCGGCAGTTAGTTTTAGATTCAAATTTTTTTCCCGCCACCGGCTAGCTGCAGCTGCATTGTAAATTTGTATGCCATAGTATACTGTACTGACTGTGTACCCGCCATATTGATATTGGATTGATGCAATTAACTCATCGTTCTACGTTCTTATCAATATTATCGCTTATTTTAGAATCTTTTGGATAGTCGTCTAGTATTTTCTACAGATTGCAGTTTAGGTGTTTTAAAATAAATTCGTGAAATAGTGAAGTTTGTGAAATATCCCTTTTTGACGTGCGAACGAGCCTAGCTTGTTTTGGACGACGCCATGTTTTTCCACGGAAGCTCGAAGAAACTCATCGACACCAAAACACTTCTCCATCAGTGTCACGCATACTTTTCTCCATCGCATTACTACTTATGGTATTACGGATACAGCAGGAATGTAAGCCAAGTGTAACAAGTCAGCCCTGGGCCCGTATTCAATAAACTTCTTAAGCATGAAATCTAAGTACTTTTTCTTTTTGGCTAAGAAAACAGTCTTAGCCAAAATGTGTATTCTGTAACAGCATATTGGGGGTTAAGAATGTTGCCTTAAGAGTAAGAAGAATTCTTAGATTTTATCTAAGAAAAAGGGCTTAAATAGCATGTCGTATTCTATACAATCGAGATATCTAAGATGAGTAAGTAATCTACCCTATATTTAAGCATAGGCCGATGATGCTTAAATAGGGCTTCAACACCGGCAGCTCTGTGCTGCTGCACGCAGTGTCGCTTCGGGTTTCGATCAAATGGAAATAAAAACATAGCCTACGGATGCGATCCATGCAGCGCCAGCGCTAGCGCAGCGCAGGTTATCAGTTGACCTATATCAACGTAAGCTTCGCGTAGACAGCTAGCGTCGACGGCGCAGCGCGCAGAATTAGAAGCGCCATATATAGGTAGGCCTATTTGTTTATGTTTGTTTGTAATACAACTATATACATATACAGCAAACGATCCAGCGTACTAGGATATGCCGCCGCGCCTTCATAACACTACTTTTAAATTATGACATGGCTGTCGTAAAGAAATCGTTGCTTAGTCATTGGCATTAAAATATGGAAACAGGGAGTAATGTGTCATCGGCATAATGCTAGGTGAGACAAAATTTGTTTTATTATGAGTCTGATGAAGGTTAAAATTAGCTATTTTATTAAGTTTAGGCTAGGCTAGCTATAGCAGTAGATGATTTAAGGGTATAGGCCTAGCTCCAAATCCAATGCTAGCGCTGGTCGGCTGGCTAGGCGACGGCGCTAACTTCATAGTGACCCTGCGGCCGCGGCATAAGAAAGCCCGGTTTTGGCTCTTCGAAGATGTTTGACTGAAAAGTATAAAAAGCCTACGGTGGATGTTAGATCTAGCCTCAGGGGGTCTTGACTAGACTGCCCTACTAATGTTTAGTGTCAGTTGGTCAAGCCTAAAACAATTATGTGAGCATGGTACCTCCCTTACATTCTATCTCCCATACGTTTTGTGTATAATTTTCGTGCGGTACGTGCGATTTTTATTTTAACACGCAAATTGCATAGGCAAATTGAGCTGCAATGAAGTCGCTCGAGTCGACCAATTTGACTTTCCAAAATGACGTCATCGGGTCTAAGAATTTGTCTTATCTGTCGTCTAAGCTAAGACAAACTGCTTTACGTGTTTACAATACGGCTAAGGTAACTTTCTTAACCTAGACAAATTCTTAGACATTTTCGTAGACTTAAGAAAAATGGCTTAGAAGTTTATAGAATACGGGCCCTGATGTCTTACGGTAGGATTGTTCCGTTTTTTTTTTACTCATTAAGTTCTATCCCCAAACTATGACATGTGTATTTTGAATGTAACTGAATCCCGTCCTGATCTGCAATCAGCGTACGTTATTTCGTACTCAATGACAGTTAAACTGCACCCTGGTAGAGGTCTAAAGCATAGTTCAACACCATTTCTAGGCTACCCGAGAGGTCGCCCATTACTTATCATAGTGAACCTGCTTGCAGGAGACATAAACTTGAACCCCTGCCTATTACAGACCAGAAACGCCGCTGTGGACGCAAACGTAAGTATCCATGTGGCCTTTGCACTAAAGCTGTAAGAGACTCTGGTATTCATTAATGCTCAGTAAATAACAAAAACAGGAAACCTACAAAGGGCGATGACATTAAGACTGCCATAATAAACTGTCGCAGTATTAAAGGTAAATCTGCTTTACTAGCTTCCTTTATTGAGACTGCAAACCCGGACATTATCATTGGCTGAATCCTGGCTTGAACCGGAAATTAAGTCTGCATAGTTTTTTCCTCCTCATCTTCAGATTTTCCGGAAAGACCCAAATTCCCATGGAGGTGGAGTTTTCGTAGGAGTAAACAATAACATACCCTGCTTCGAGAGAACGGATTTATCTGACTGCGTCGAGAAGCTCTGGTGTCAGGCTTCGTTACCAGGACGAACCCTACTATTGGGTGGCTTTTATCGTCCTCCTGATGCTAAGACTACCCCACTGCTGCAACTTGATGAAAACGTTGCCAAAATAAACAGCTCCTCAAGTTCCCCGCTCATTATCTTGGGTGGTGATTTTAACGTTCCGGGAGTTGACTGGTCTAGCGAAAATCAAAGTGAACCAAAAGGCGCTCTCCAAATGGCACTTGCTGATCTGATTTCAAACAACCATCTCACCCAGAGAGTGGCGTTTACTACTAGAAGGGACAAAAATGGAACTGAGAACACCCTTGACCTACTTTTGACTACTCATCCAGACTTGGTTAGTGATATTTCATCTCTTCCTGGAATCAGCGATCATTGTATTATCACCGCAAAATTTCGCATAAAAGTGAAAGTACCTACCAAGCCTCCCTGTAGCATTCCACTTTGGAGGAAAGTTAATAATGATGACTTTAAGGAAATTGCAGCAAAACTTGCCAAACAATTTATTGATCTCCAACCAGACAATCACTCAGTTGAAGAAAACTGGACTTGGTTAAAAACTCACTTAATGAAATTGTCACCATGCATATTCCCCACAAGCTCCTCAAAGGACGGATGCGGGCACCGTGGTTTACAAGCAAATTGAAACGTCTCTGCAGTAAAAGAGAAGTTTTACAGGCGTGCCAAGAAAAGTGGTAAGAAATTGGACTGGGAAAAATTCACCAGAGTACGCAAGCAAGTTGATCGTTCCATCAGGAGTACACATAGAACACACGTTTCTTTTATTTTGGAGAATGGCCACCCTAAAGATTTTTGGAGATATGTGAAATCAAGAAGAACTGATAACACTGGAGTTCAGCCGCTGAAAGCTAACAACCAGCTGTTCACAAATGACAAGGATAAAGCCGAAGCCCTTGCCAATCAATTCCAGAGTGTCTTCACACGTGAGGATATCTCTCCGTCGTCACTTCCAGATCTTCCTCGATCATTAACTTGTTTTTTGCTCATTAAAAAAAATTATTAAAAATAAATCTGAGCACCATTTTCCAAAACCAAGTTATATTTGGGCTTTTTAGATTTTTGTCTATCTAATCAGCTCAACTTTTCAGTGGAGTGGACTTGTACTTTAAAGATCGCAGCAGAGGAGATTGCTCCCATACTTCAGTTTATCTATCAGCAGTTATTGGACACAGGAGATCTCCCCCTAGATTAGAGAAAGGCTGTAAGTTATTAGAGCACATCATAGATAGTAACCTAATGCGACACTTGGCCAAGCATAACATCCTGGCTGGAAATCAGCATGCCTTCAGGAAACACAGATCGTGTGAATCTCATGCAGCTCATCCTCACAACCAATGACCTTGCCAAGAACTTAGACAACAATATCACCACGGACATGGCAGTGCTTGATTTTTCAAAGGCTTTTGATGTCATCCCGCACCAACGTCTCCTTATGAAATTAGACTATTATGGTATTCGCTCAAATAATAAGAGATGGATATCTAGTTTCCTGACTAAGAGACTACAACGTGTCCGTGTAAATGGACAATGTTCCGAGTGGTTACCAATTCTTAGTGGCACTCCACAGGGCACCGTGTTAGGCCCCCACCTATTCCTACTCCACATCAATAACATTCATGAAAAGATTACTAGTACAACAAGACTTTTCGCCGATGATTGTCTGCTGTACCGTCCCATTAAATCTGCAGAAGATGAGAAAGCTCTTCAACAAGATCTAGAAACTATGGCCCAGTGGTCCAAGACTTGGGGCATGCATCCCAATCTCACTAAATACAAAACCATGCGTGTTACAAGAAAGAGAACACCGGGTACTACATCCTACAAAATCCGTGATGTTACCCTAGAGGAAACGAACCAGACCCTGTATCTTGGCATCATCGAGAAAGACCTACGCTGGAATAGCCAGACTCACTACGCAACCGGTAAAGCCTCACGTGTCCTTAACTTCATAAGGTGCAATTTCCATCACTGTTCATCCACTGTTAAAGAAAAACTGTATCTATCTCTTGTACGTCGGCACCTGTACTACGCCACTGCAGCATGGGATCCTTATACAGCAAAAAACATCTATGCTGTCGAGAAAGTTCAACGTCGGGCTGCACGTTTTGTCACCAACACTTACGAATGGGACACCAGTGTCACCAAGCTGCTCAACCAACTCAACTGGGGGTCTCTTAAAGACAGAAGGGAAGCACACCGTCTTACCTGCCTCTTCAAAATGACCAAGAGACAACTCGACATCGACTACCAATCCTACACCAACCCTAAGCCAGACAGACGTAGACGAGGACACTCCAACCAATTTGTAATTCGCCACACCAACACTGAAGTCTATGCCAACTCATTTCTCCCAAGGACTGTAAAGACATGGAACAACCTACAACAAGCAACCATCGACCAAACCTCCCCACTTTCGTTTAAAAGTGCTGTTATTAAAGAACCTTTTTCCACAAATTAACTGTCCACCCTCCACCCTCCAGTCAAAACTCTTCTTTGGAGTATTTAGGAGGAACTGAATCCAAGATCCAAGATCCAAGATCCAAGAGCTAACGATGGGTTGATGAAAGGTGGGTTTGCGTGATTATTATAACCCTATCACTAACCCTAACGGTAACCATGTGCGCATGCGCAGGTTTAGCTAGCTAGCTAGACTCTTCGCCAGCGCGTTTATTGAAATTAAAGCTGTTTAATATCACAGGCTGTCGTGTAAAGAAAAATTACGCCGGCCGGACTATGTTTTGCATTTTTACATGTGACCATCATTCTGCAATGATGAAATAAAATACATAAAACATTGAAGAAGAATTTCTTTCTGATGAGTCCCATATAATTAATTGGAGCTTAAAAGGACAGCTGAGTTGTGCGTATTATAACCAACACGAAAAAGCCAACAAAAAGCCAACATTGGCATTGGCTGGAATAAAACGTGTGAGGCGCTATATATCTCGTTTTTTAAACGGCCGGTTAAAAATGATCGAATATTTGAGGGGCCCCACAAAGATTAGAAATGGTTATATTTATGGAGATTTCAGCCGTCTCTGAACCGATTTTGATCAAACAAAGATGATTTTGTCATTTAAATTTTGTGCTCTTTGAAATTTGATACTCAGTTTTTCATTATCTCACAAAAAATTATTTTGAGTAGCGCCCTCTATGCCAAAACTCAACTATCCCTTTAAACCTTTCCCCATAATTTTGCAAGTGACAAGACAGACATAACTATAGTTCATTGAAAGAAATGACGGGTAGAGATAATGTGCTGTGTTGGTGATTGCCCAAAAGTGGCATCTAGCTCGCTGCCGAATGTAGTTTTCGAAGATTAATGCTCTATTTCGGTGAAGAGAATAGAAAAAGAACGAAAAGGAATTAGTATTTATAGTATAGATGTACATTATACATGTTGTCGGTCAAGTTGATTTTCATTAGAGTATTACATTTTGCAATTTATTTTCAATATTCTATCACCATCTTCACCAGCATCATCACTATATCGTCATAAACATCATCATCATCACTATCATAATATTAATATTAATACAAACTTATAAAGCGCTTTCCACCGCAGTCTCTGAGCATCATCATCACTATCATCGCTATCATCATAATCATCATCACTATCATCATAATCATCATCACTATCATCATAATCATCATCACTATCATCATAATTATCACTATCATCATAATCATCACTATCATCATAATCATCATCACTATCATCACCACATAGACCACACTTATAACCATTATTATATTTTTGATCAATGAACTCCTGTTCAGTGATTGGTCAACATAGCATCATGTGACCAAACATAACATTGCTATCATGCTGCCGATAAGAAAAATGTGCTATACCGTGACGTCATCCATGGTACAGTGTACTATACCATGGATGACGTCATAGATATTTTCTTCCAAGGCACTACTGTGCATGCATTCAGCGAGCGTACAGGATTTCAAATGCCTCCCGCGAGCAACTCCCGCGGTGTCACGGCGTTCACGCTGTGCAATTTACGCTGAGCCGCGGGAACTGCACTACACTACTGCAGTACTTGTATCGCGCCAGATTTCGGTCTTGAATTTGTGGATTCCTCGGTGACAGAAATTATTATTATTATTATTATGAAGGTTGGTTTGAAAAATAAAATAAAAATATATCATGCACTATTTCAAGCCACTAGTGAAATTATGGACTCCTCGGCGACAGAAATAGCACTATTTTCTTCGGGGCTACGCCCCTCTGAAAATAGTGCTATTCCTGCCACCTCGATCCATAATTTCAACTACAGCCTCTCACTCAGTGCGTGGTATATTTGTTTATTATCATCACCTAAATCATTATCGCCATCATCATCACCACCATCATCTTCAAGGCCATCATCATCACCACCATCATCATCATCATGACTATCACCAATATCACCATCAATCACCATCATTATCATAATCCCCGCCACCATCATCATCATCATCACCTAGTTCATACTCTTCCTTACCTATCGCATTTCATATCGCAAATGTCCAGTATCTATTTGTCAAAAAGGCCACGGATCGCCTGCCAAACATGAGATTTCAAAAATCTAAACGCCGAAACTCCTACGATTGGCAGCAACACAAATAATAGGGTGAAGAAAGAACAGCACTCAAAACCGTCCGCGAAGATTCTGAAGAAGAAAAAATACATGAGAACAATTATAGAATAACAAAATATTACAACATTTTACAATACAAAACAAAAAATGTACCAAACAGAAAAAAAGTTTGAAGAATTTTAATTGTAACTAAGAATGCACATTTCTTGAAAGAAATCAGACATGATTAAAGGTAAATAGGTATTTATTTATTTATTTATTTATTTATTTATTTATTTATTTATTTATTTATTTTATTTATTTTTTTTTTTGGGTAATGCAATGCAATTTCCAAAATGTAAAAGAAGGAGAAATATAAAAAGGTTATCGAGTATAAAAATGGGGTAGGGTTTGATTCCTCACATGTTAAATTCTGAGAAGCCCGCCCCCCCAAAAAAAACTACTGTACACTTAAAAATCTCTGACGAGAAAAAGCAACACACGCAAACAAAAATATTACAGGAAATGGAGCAGTGCCATTGGCGGATCTACGGGGAGGGGGTTAGGGTTTAACCCCTTGGGCTACCAAGTGAAAATGTGATGTGCATAGAAAAACGCCATAATGTGTCCAGACCCACACAGTATCCGCATCGTCATTGGGTCAAACTGTTAAACTGTTACTTGATTTAAAAAGACGTTATCATGCACTGCTTTTTATAGATGCCACAGGAAAACATCACTTACGGGGGTTCAAAATAGCAAAAAAAAAAATTCGCCTCGCCGCTTTGCAGCTAGTGGACGATGCTCCGCATCGTCATCGGATCAACCCCCCTTAGCAAAAAAGCTAGATCCGCCCCTGTGGAGGAAGGTAAGGTGGCTACACTCTCGACTAGAGACTATGCCGCTCCATGCTTCAATTTTCATTTATATTTTCTTACTCTTTAAGTAATTCGGAGAAGAACCGAACTAGTTCTGGCTGTCCAGCCCTCGCCGCTTCTCGACACTCCTCGATTATGCGTAGAATCTGCGGACGCATACTCCTTAAACTATTCCTTATCCCACGTACAGCAAGACGACCACTGAAAAGGATAAAAATATGGAAATAGTTGAGACCCATTGCTCATTCCCATGTAAGAGGGCCATAACTCCCAACAGGACGCTTTGTTTGTCTTCACACTCAGTCTTCACACTAAAGAGTACTCCTTATCTCTTCAATTAGTGAATTGTAAGTTTGGGGGTATGTAGAGGCTATGAATCCGGTGACATCATCCCTAGAAATATAAACAACATAAATAGGCATTATATGTTAATGCATTATGTTCACAGTTTGACAAACTTTTAAATATTAATCCCATATTCTCATAGATCTCAGACAAATCTCCATTCTTAAAAAATACAATCTGAACAGCTGCTTACTCGTCCGTTAGTACAGGGGGGCTTGAGACGACCCGCCCTCCTTGATCTTCCGCTTGTTCATGTGAGATCAACTCAAAGTCCTCTCCGTTCTTGACCGGTTGTCTAAACCTGACGTTTTCATCCCTGGCAAACATTGACATTGACATGGTGGATGATACTTATAATGCTGCCCTGATGAATGTCGTTCTGTAATAATAATATTGATAATAATAATATGATAATAATAGGTATGATAATTATACTAATATAGGTTTTTCATTCAAATTCATGAAAGTGCATTCAAATTCACATAGAGGTCGCTCGCAAATAAATTCGGGCATTCAAATTCAAAATCCGAGCAATCAATTTCATTTATTGGCACTCTTATTCATGTTCGGTAAATTCAAATTTCACGAATGTGCGTGCAAATATTATTTGGGAAGCCGTAGGATGGCGTTTCATTTACATTGAAGATGGGGGAGACACTCTTCTGTCACGCGGTATTCCATGACTGGCACAAAAGCCATCCTACGGCTTCCCAGATAATATTTGTAAATGACCCATATGATCTACAACACAGCATCAAAGATAATGAACATGAAAGGCGACCAGATGAATTGCCTTTTGTTGGTGGGACCAGGAATATTTTCATCAACAGAAATGATGAACTGCCATCCCCTAGGCACTTCAACAACATATTCAAGAACCCATGAAACAAAATTCGTCTGCAGCAATTTCTGAAGACTGAGTTCAAAACCCTGTTAATCCAAAATCCAGATACCAGATTTATTTACTCTATGAGGGAACGCTGTAGTGATTTGTCCACTGAGGAGGAGGTAGTTGAGTTGAAATGACAGCACATGGAAGCAGACACCATTCTGTTGTACATTATATTCCCGACTATAAGAAAGTCGGGAGTAAAAGATGCCGTTGTCATAGATGCAGAAGACACAGATGTGTTGGTTCTAGTATCATATGTGGCACATCAAATTGAAGGTATGCCAGGACTGAAAAGGAAGAAAAGCATAATTGATTGCGCAACACTCCTTGATAAGGATATTAGCGATATCATCTCATTTCACATCCACACTGGTGCAGCTAGATGCTATTTCCAGTCTCTATGACCGTGGAAAACCTGCAGCCTTTGGCAGCGTAATGAAGTCAGAAGAGGCACAAGAGCTACTGGGAAATGTCTCCCAGTGACATCACAAACTTTTAAACAGATAGAGCAGTATACCATAAAATACATATACAAGGATAAATCAAGCAAGACACTTGCAGAAGCTCGGGCCAACAAGTGGGAGGGGATGAAGAGGAAATCGACTCTCAGGATTCCTCCTGATACAGATTCACATAATTTGAAGGTAACACGGGCCAACTATCAGGCATTCATCATGTTAAACTTTATGAATCAGGGGTGTTTCACAAAGACTAAGATCGACTTTAAGTTGGACTTAAGTATAACAGGCCGTTCGTGCCATTGTTTGCTCTCACCATTGGTCTCTCAATTATGGTCTATAGATAATATTTTTTCCTTCAATAATAAATTATCAAAAAATGTAAGTTTTGTAGATTTTTTACCATGATTTGTACGTCCCTTGAGAGACCAATGCCAGTAAATAATGATAGCGAACAATGGCATGAACGGCCTGCTATACTTAAGTCAAACTTAAAGTCGATCTTAGTCTTTGTGAAACACCCCCCAGATGCTCCATCATCTCCCCTTCAGCATGGTTGGAGCTTGAGAGAGGCAAATTTTCGCCAATACGGTATTCACAGCCGGCACTACCTCAACGTCTAAGTGATGCCAGAACAAACCGCACTGTAGACACTGACACAGATTCAGATACTATAGTGATTGTAACAGTGATTCTGACTCTGATTCTGATGGATAGGACACTGAGTAGGATGATGAACTGTGCAACAAAGCAAGATAAGCATCATTGGACAATTAATGCGTTAAGAAATAACTGTGTTATTGTTGGCCAAGGATCCTGATTCAAGTCTTTCGGTGGCCCTTTTGGCAGCCTTTTGAATGTTCGTGGCCAAGGTAAGCATTTTTACTTTTGAAAGTTGTATAGTTGAATTTGCCATGTCAGAAAAATATTATTAGACACTAAAATCATTAGAATCGGACAATGTTATCTGTGTTGGTGAATTTGACCACCAGTCAAAAGTGCGTTGACCTTTCTACGGTTTTTTTTTACCATAGCGCCCTCATTTAAGGTCAGAGGTTCTTGAAAAGTAAGTAAATTCCGCTTTTCTTTAAAAATATTAATTCTGTACGATAAGAACTCTGTTATTCTGGTAGTAGGAACATAATCCTTTCATTGAAAATGTTATCTTGATTTTCATATAATTATGATTAAAGGGTAAAGGTACTGGATTTCATTACATTTTCTGTGTACAATAAAAACCTGATAATTCCATATAAGGTGAAGTCAACCATGACAGGTCTAAATCATAGATAAATTCCTAGATCAGCCAGACTGTGACACATATTGTACAAAGAATAGGGCAGCAATTAATGTATAGATGTGATTGAACAAACCAATCATATGTGTGATGTAAGCTGCTCTGTTTGTTTCATACCAGTTAAGGTATCTCTTTCCCTTCTATTCACGACAGGGGGGAATTTTCATTAATTTTGTGTACAACAGTGTTAGGTTCAAGAGCAGGATATCCAAGATCAAGATTAGACTCCATAGTCCATCTCGCAAATTTCTAAAAACCTTCAATGTGTGGGACCAAATACTTAGATTACAATTGAAACCACTGTTGAACGTGTACTTATGTTCTGTTGAACACATTAGATACAGTGAAAAAATTGTTTTTGTGAGAAATATATTTTCTCTCTTCATGACATAATATATTTATCTCCAGGGGCGGATCCAGGATTTTTCAAGGGGAGGGGGTGAAATGTACGGAATTGCAAGTGCGAAGCCTTTAGGGCGTGGGGTGCTTTAGGTGGGGTGCTGAATGCGTAAACTGAACATTTATGTGAATATTTCTTAGCTGTTTTTTTTAAGGCAAAAGGAGGGGGCGTGTGCCCCCATGCACCTGGATCCGCCCCTGATTTCTGTTTTAAATCTTAGGTTGCACAATAAAGAGCTTATATGGAAACGTTTGCTTGGATTTGTCTCATAAAAGAAGTTGACAACAAACTAACCCCCACACAGTATTGAGTGCAGGGGTCACGGGCCACTGGCTTCATCGGACAGGTAGTGCGCGTGCATCGGGAACTTCCAGGTCAAAAAGTCAATTCAGACGCTGATTTTTTTTTAGTTTTCCTTTATTCCGACAACAATATGAAACCAATCAAAACAAGTTTAATACCAGAAGAAAGCTAACGATTAGTATATTCATTACCCGCTCACCCCAAAGCCGCCTGACCACAATGGAACGAGTAAGGGCTTGCGAGAGCTGCCGAAGTGCAATTGAAACTCGCTATTTTGCTCTTCTCCAACGCAAAAAGAGACGACATTGTGCTGGATTACTATGTTTTTTCCCGACAAAAGTACAGAGAAAGTTAATATTATTTTGTTATATTATACTTTTTGAAAGGTTACCCAAGTGACTCCCGGGCACTCCAATGCTGGGAAGAAACACACTTTTTTTAAAATAGAAAACTTCACTTTTTCATGCAAAAATGCTCATTTGTTCTATGCACGTAAGTCAGATTGAGCGGATGATACAACGCCTCCAGATGAGGATCTATACATGTACTGCTAATTCATGGCATCTGGACTGTCATTCTTCAGTTATTGTCCATTTCTTCAAGTTGATAAGGTAAATACAATCGGTTAAGATAATTGATCATATCCGTATGTTCTGTGCCTGTCATTATTGCCATGCCCCTACAGTAATCATTAAAAAAGACATAAGTACAGTTTTCGTAATCCTTTTAAGAATTCTAATACCCATCTTACCAACTCTGTTGTATAAAACATACACAAATAATTATGAAAGGATTTTCTCTACAAAGCAAACGAATGAATTATTTATTTTCTTTTCAAACTAAAGCTGCTTATGCCTCAATATTTTTAAAGAATATTTTCTATTCTTCGACTTTATTTATTTTGCAATCAAAGTAATTGACATAGTCAGAAATACCAAAGTTGTTTATAGATTTAAAAATCACACCAGTTCTTATTAATTGATAATTTTTCAAAACTTAACTTTACTTAACTTAAATTCCAATTCTAGACCGCAGAGCCTGAATTACCTGCAACATTATGCTTCACATGGAATATCAGTCAGCCTAGGGATACAAGCTCCCTTTCACCACTCAAGGTACTAAAACTTTGCCATCGAGTATGAGATTATTGGTTTGATAAGTTTTTATGATATAATATCTTAGAGGAAATAGAATTTTCAATGATACTTCCAAGATTTCCAGTCTTTTAAATGGAAATACAGAATATTGCACAAGAAAGAAAAAGAACTAGTTACAGTAGGAGGATAAAACCAAAGTCAAAATCCATACTAAGTTAGCTTTGCAATTTAGGCCTGCACTTTCGAGAAATATCTTAAGTTTTAAGTGTTGTTGCTGATCTAAAAAGCTATGATTCTGTCATACAGGTTATTGCTTCCAATCTCACATTACATAGATAATTCTGTTCATGGTAATAAATCTTAAAATGTCAAATTGGAAATTTCAAGGTAGAAATATATCTGAGCAGCAGTGAACCAATTTGATGGCCTAATTTTCAAAGGTGATAGAAAAGAAATGATGATTAATTTCATATTAACAAACTATTGTATCAAGAAATACACATTCTCACCAACTGCATGACCTTACGTGACAATGTTTTATCACCTTTATATTAAAAACCATATGAGTGACAGCAATTTTCGTGACAAATAATATTCTTTCAATCTCCACAACGGTACCTCGACTAGACAGTGACAGATTTCAGCTGCAATACTTTAAACAACTGGCTGTCACTTTAAAAGGAGCACTTTCATTTGTGTCATTTCAAATGTTCTTATTGTATTCCTTGAATGTATTTGCTATGCTCACCATTTACAAATTGTAGATTTCATTCAATATAGCATAAACATATCGATTAGACATTAAAGCTTTAAAAATCTGTGTTAATTTTATTTTGTATGTAAGCAAAGTGTTGTTTGTCATTTAACAAGATAGGGGGAATCAATGAATGAGATTGCCACTATAGCGCATGGTGGTAATTATGAAAAGATGATAAAGGCAATGATGTGATTCAATTATGGTGTGTTTGTTTTGATGGTGAGTATTCAAATATACTAGCAATGCCTTTTAATTTAAGTTAGCGTTTTAAAAATTATGTTTGGACTTTATTAATTTACTTTCTGGGGGTCATGAAAGAACAAACAATCACTTTGAAAGGAGGAAAGCAAAGTGTTGTGATGGCAGTGTCGCTGTATGTTAATGAGAGAGAGTATATGAATGGAATAAGGGCACATAGTTGTAAGCAGATATGGTAAGAAAAATATAGAAAAGGGGGCACATAACAGAATGGAAAAGGGGCACTTCTAAGATTAAGAAGAAAACAGTAACAAGAGGAACTTTAAAACAAAGTGAAACAGGACAAATTTCATGAAGGAAAAGTGCACTTGTAATAAATAAAAGGGATATTAATCGGATGTAAAATGGAACGTTTAGGGAGAAAACAGACCCCACACTGTTGAGCTCTGGTCATGCGATTGCATTGTGAAAGAAACAGTGTGGAGTCGATCAGAAAAAGTTGATGATGTAGCATATTAATATTGGTGTATACTGTAGCTCAAGTGTTTTACTGGCATGCAGGTCACTACTTGGAGTGGGGTCCAGGGCAGAGCCCAGAAGCTCAGGGTTTTAAGCATTAAATTACAATCAGATGAGCATCCAGGGCAGAGCCCGGAAGCTCAGGAGTCTTGGCATTTAATAACGGTCAGATGAGCATCCAGGGGCCCGTCCTAGGGCCCTGGTGGGGTCCAGGGCGGAGCCCCGAAGCTCAGGGTTTTAGGCATTTAATTACGGTCAGATGAGCAACCAGGGTCCGTTTTAGGGCCCTTAGTGGGGTCCAGGCACAGCCCCGGAAGCTCAGGAAAATCATGCCATTTGAGCAACATTTGTAAATCACTGACCCCAATCCTATCAGTACGCCAGTGCGAGGAGGCATAGTGAACGAGAGGGGTGAAGGTGACGGAGGTGACCGTGCCCCCTCACAGGTTTTTGAAGTTTTGTTACATTCCTTAGCAAAACTATAGTATAAAAATAAGCAATATACTTTTTTCACACTTCCCTTTTCTACAGTATTTACTTGTACATTTTGGAGGATATTGTGCGAGGGAGCGTAGCTACCGAGTGAGAAGATTTTGTATTTTTATTTGTCTAAACGCTGCACTCTTGGGCCTCCAGAGCCTAAAAGTGTGTTGCAGTCTTTAGTCAGTATTTGCTATACATTTTTTTGCACTTTTTAAATTTTCCGGGGACGATCCCAAAAAAATTCGAGGGGGACGTCCCCCGTCCCCCTGGATCGCCGCCCTGGTACACAGAAAGATGTATACTACACACAAACATGTGGCATAAAAATCAGGCCTCCTTTTAAAGCTGTTACTTGTCATATTTACACACTTGCATAATAACAATGGTAATGCTCACAAATTATTTTCACCTCCCCAGAACTCAACCATCT
>CP137667.1:37370254-37542609 GCA_037976565.1 Mesocentrotus franciscanus | reverse complement strand
AGAAGACACAGATGTGTTGGTTCTAGTATCATATGTGGCACATCAAATTGAAGGTATGCCAGGACTGAAAAGGAAGAAAAGCATAATTGATTGCGCAACACTCCTTGATAAGGATATTAGCGATATCATCTCATTTCACATCCACACTGGTGCAGCTAGATGCTATTTCCAGTCTCTATGACCGTGGAAAACCTGCAGCCTTTGACAGCGTAATGAAGTCAGAAGAGGCACAAGAGCTACTTACAGGGCTTGGGAAATGTCTCCCAGTGACATCACAAACTTTTAAACAGATAGAGCAGTATACCATAAAATACATATACAAGGATAAATCAAGCAAGACACTTGCAGAAGCTCGGGCCAACAAGTGGGAGGGGATGAAGAGGAAATCGACTCTCAGGATTCCTCCTGATACAGATTCACATAATTTGAAGGTAACACGGGCCAACTATCAGGCATTCATCATGTTAAACTTTATGAATCCAGGGTGTTTCACAAAGACTAAGATCGACTTTAAGTTGGACTTAAGTATAACAGGCCGTTCGTGCCATTGTTTGCTCTCACCATTGGTCTCTCAATTATGGTCTATAGATAATATTTTTTCCTTCAATAATAAATTTCATCAAAAATGTAAGTTTTGTAGATTTTTTACCATGATTTGTACGTCCCTTGAGAGACCAATGCCAGTAAATAATGATAGCGAACAATGGCATGAACGGCCTGCTATACTTAAGTCAAACTTAAAGTCGATCTTAGTCTTTGTGAAACACGCCCCAGATGCTCCATCATCTCCCCTTCAGCATGGTTGGAGCTTGAGAGAGGGCAAATTTTCGCCAATACGGTATTCACAGCCGGCACTACCTCAACGTCTAAGTGATGCCAGAACAAACCGCACTGTAGACACTGACACAGATTCAGATACTATAGTGATTGTAACAGTGATTCTGACTCTGATTCTGATGGATAGGACACTGAGTAGGATGATGAACTGTGCAACAAAGCAAGATAAGCATCATTGGACAATTAATGCGTTAAGAAATAACTGTGTTATTGTTGGCCAAGGATCCTGATTCAAGTCTTTCGGTGGCCCTTTTGGCAGCCTTTTTGAATGTTCGTGGCCAAGGTAAGCATTTTTACTTTTGAAAGTTGTATAGTTGAATTTGCCATGTCAGAAAAAATATTATTAGACACTAAAATCATTAGAATCGGACAATGTTAACTGTGTTGGTGAATTTGACCACCAGTCAAAAGTGCGTTGACCTTTCTACGGTTTTTTTTTTTACCATAGCGCCCTCATTTAAGGTCAGAGGTTCTTGAAAAGTAAGTAAATTCCGCTTTTCTTTAAAAATATTAATTCTGTACGATAAGAACTCTGTTATTCTGGTAGTAGGAACATAATCCTTTCATTGAAAATGTTATCTTGATTTTCATATAATTATGATTAAAGGGTAAAGGTACTGGATTTCATTACATTTTCTGTGTACAATAAAAACCTGATAATTCCATATAAGGTGAAGTCAACCATGACAGGTCTAAATCATAGATAAATTCCTAGATCAGCCAGACTGTGACACATATTGTACAAAGAATAGGGCAGCAATTAATGTATAGATGTGATTGAACAAACCAATCATATGTGTGATGTTGCTCTGTTTGTTTCATACCAGTTAAGGCTTTCCCTTCTATTCACGACAGGGGGGAATTTTCATTAATTTTGTGTACAACAGTGTTAGGTTCAAGAGCAGGATATCCAAGATCAAGATTAGACTCCATAGTCCATCTCGCAAATTTCTAAAACCTTCAATGTGTGGGACCAAATACTTAGATTACAATTGAAACCACTGTTGAACGTGTACTTATGTTCTGTTGAACACATTAGATACAGTGAAAAAATTGTTTTTGTGAGAAATATATTTTCTCTCTTCATGACATAATATATTTATCTCCAGGGGCGGATCCAGGATTTTTCAAGGGGAGGGGGGTGAAATGTACGGAATTGCAAGTGCGAAGCCTTTAGGGCGTGGGGTGCTTTAGGTGGGGTGCTGAATGCGTAAACTGAACATTTATGTGAATATTTCTTAGCTGTTTTTTTTAAGGCAAAAGGAGGGGGCGTGCGCCCCCATGCACCTGGATCCGCCCCTGATTTCTGTTTTAAATCTTAGGTTGCACAATAAAGAGCTTATATGGAAACGTTTGCTTGGATTTGTCTCATAAAAGAAGTTGACAACAAACTAACCCCCACACAGTATTGAGTGCAGGGGTCACGGGCCACTGGCTTCATCGGACAGGTAGTGCGCGTGCATCGGGAACTTCCAGGTCAAAAAGTCAATTCAGACGCTGATTTTTTTTTTTTTAGTTTTCCTTTATTCCGACAACAATATGAAACCAATCAAAACAAGTTTAATACCAGAAGAAAGCTAACGATTAGTATATTCATTACCCGCTCACCCCAAAGCCGCCTGACCACAATGGAACGAGTAAGGGCTTGCGAGAGCTGCCGAAGTGCAATTGAAACTCGCTATTTTGCTCTTCTCCAACGCAAAAAGAGACGACATTGTGCTGGATTACTATGTTTTTTCCCGACAAAAGTACAGAGAAAGTTAATATTATTTTGTTATATTATACTTTTGAAAGGTTACCCAAGTGACTCCCAGGCACTCCAATGCTGGGAAGAAACACACTTTTTTTTTAGAAAACTTCACTTTTTCATGCAAAAATGCTCATTTGTTCTATGCACGTAAGTCAGATTGAGCGGATGATACAACGCCTCCAGATGAGGATCTATACATGTACTGCTAATTCATGGCATCTGGACTGTCATTCTTCAGTTATTGTCCATTTCTTCAAGTTGATAAGGTAAATACAATCGGTTAAGATAATTGATCATATCCGTATATTCTGTGCCTGTCATTATTGCCATGCCCCTACAGTAATCATTAAAAAAGACATAAGTACAGTTTTCGTAATCCTTTAAGAATTCTAATACCCATCTTACCAACTCTGTTGTATAAAACATACACAAATAATTATGAAAGGATTTTTCTCTACAAAGCAAACGAATGAATTATTTATTTTCTTTTCAAACTAAAGCTGCTTATGCCTCAATATTTTTAAAGAATATTTTCTATTCTTCTACTTTATTTATTTTGCAATCAAAGTAATTGACATAGTCAGAAATACCAAAGTTGTTTATAGATTTAAAAATCACACCAGTTCTTATTAATTGATAATTTTTCAAAACTTAACTTTACTTAACTTAAATTCCAATTCTAGACCGCAGAGCCTGAATTACCTGCAACATTATGCTTCACATGGAATATCAGTCAGCCTAGGGATACAAGCTCCCTTTCACCACTCAAGGTACTAAAACTTTGCCATCGAGTATGAGATTATTGGTTTGATAAGTTTTTATGATATAATATCTTAGAGGAAATAGAATTTTCAATGATACTTCCAAGATTTCCAGTCTTTTAAATGGAAATACAGAATATTGCACAAGAAAGAAAAAGAACTAGTTACAGTAGGAGGATAAAACCAAAGTCAAAATCCATACTAAGTTAGCTTTGCAATTTAGGCCTGCACTTTCGAGAAATATCTTAAGTTTTAAGTGTTGTTGCTGATCTAAAAAGCTATGATTCTGTCATACAGGTTATTGCTTCCAATCTCACATTACATAGATAATTCTGTTCATGGTAATAAATCTTAAAATGTCAAATTGGAAATTTCAAGGTAGAAATATATCTGAGCAGCAGTGAACCAATTTGATGGCCTAATTTTCAAAGGTGATAGAAAAGAAATGATGATTAATTTCATATTAACAAACTATTGTATCAAGAAATACACATTCACACCAACTGCATGACCTTACGTGACAATGTTTTATCACCTTTATATTAAAAACCATATGAGTGACAGCAATTTTCGTGACAAATAATATTCTTTCAATCTCCACAACGGTACCTCGACTAGACAGTGACAGATTTCAGCTGCAATACTTTAAACAACTGGCTGTCACTTTAAAAGGAGCACTTTCATTTGTGTCATTTCAAATGTTCTTATTGTATTCCTTGAATGTATTTGCTATGCTCACCATTTACAAATTGTAGATTTCATTCAATATAGCATAAACATATCGATTAGACATTAAAGCTTTAAAAATCTGTGTTAATTTTGTTTTGTATGTAAGCAAAGTGTTGTTTGTCATTTAACAAGATAAGAGGGGGAATCAATGAATGAGATTGCCACTATAGCGCATGGTGGTAATTATGAAAAGATGATAAAGGCAATGATGTGATTCAATTATGGTGTGTTTGTTTTGATGGTGAGTATTCAAATATACTAGCAATGCCTTTTAATTTAAGTTAGCGTTTTAAAATTATGTTTGGACTTTATTAATTTACTTTCTGGGGTCATGAAAGAACAAACAATCACTTTGAAAGGGGAGGAAAGCAAAGTGTTGTGATGGCAGTGTCGCTGTATGTTAATGAGAGAGAGTATATGAATGGAATAAGGGCACATAGTTGTAAGCAGATATGGTAAGAAAAATATAGAAAAGGGGGCACATAACAGAATGGAAAAGGGGCACTTCTAAGATTAAGAAGAAAACAGTAACAAGAGGAACTTTAAAACAAAGTGAAACAGGACAAATTTCATGAAGGAAAAGTGCACTTGTAATAAATAAAAAGGGATATTAATCGGATGTAAAATGGAACGTTTAGGAGAAAACAGACCCCACACTGTTGAGCTCTGGTCATGCGATTGCATTGTGAAAGAAACAGTGTGGAGTCGATCAGAAAAAGTTGATGATGTAGCATATTAGTATTGGTGTATACTGTAGCTCAAGTGTTTTACTGGCATGCAGGTCACTAATTGGAGTGGGGTCCAGCAGAGCCCCAGAAGCTCAGGGTTTTAAGCATTAAATTACAATCAGATGAGCATCCAGGGCAGAGCCCGGAAGCTCAGGAGTCTTGGCATTTAATAACGGTCAGATGAGCATCCAGGGGCCCGTCCTAGGGCCCTGGTGGGGTCCAGGGGGCGGAGCCCCGGGAAGCTCAGGGGTTTTAGGCATTTAATTACGGTCAGATGAGCAACCAGGGGTCCGTTTTAGGGCCCTTAGTGGGGTCCAGGGGGCACAGCCCCCGGAAGCTCAGGGAATCATGCCATTTGAGCAACATTTGTAAATCACTAACCCCAATCCTATCAGTACGCCAGTGCGAGGAGGCATAGTGAACGAGAGGGGTGAAGGTGACGGAGGTGACCGTGCCCTCACAGGTTTTTGAAGTTTTGTTACATTCCTTAGCAAAACTATAGTATAAAAATAAGCAATATACTTTTTTCACACTTCCCTTTTCTACAGTATTTACTTGTACATTTTGGAGGATATTGTGCGAGGGAGCGTAGCTACCGAGTGAGAAGAGTTTGGTATTTTTATTTGTCTAAACGCTGCACTCTTGGGCCCTCCAGAGCCTAAAAGTGTGTTGCAGTCTTTAGTCAGTATTTGCTATACATTTTTTTTTGCACTTTTTAAATTTTCCGGGGGACGATCCCCCAAAAATTCGAGGGGGACGTCCCCCGTCCCCGGGATCGCCGCCCCTGGTACACAGAAAGATGTATATGGGACTACACAAACATGTGGCATAAAAATCAGGCCTCCTTTTAAAGCTGTTACTTGTCATATTTACACACTTGCATAATAACAATGGTAATGCTCACAAATTATTTTTCACCTCTCCCCAGAACTCAACCATCTCTTTAAGTACTTGAACAAAATGGGCCATTGTGCCCCCCTATGATCATGCCTGGTATTAAATTTGATGATTAACTCAAAACTTGGTTATCAACAAAGATTTGTTCCCCCAAAAAAAAAATAAAAATAAAAATCATTGCCCCAAATATGCCATTCATTTTTAACAGAATTCTCCATTTCCCGATACATAATCAAATTGAAGTTAGCCTACATTAATACGCCTGGAAAGCCAATGAATGCTGAACATAGCATATCAATAATGGAATGAATAAGTATAGAATTGATCATAAAATTGATATGGATCACACTCTAACTTAAAACCGACTTTACAGCTAAAATCGATTTTATTTATTTGATAAAACAAGGCCTAAAGTCAAAATCAATGTTAGGCCCTTAAAATCGATCGATGAAACCCCCACTGTAATTGCGGTTAAATTCCGTAAGTTTAATCGTATTTATGAAATGTCTGCTGATAGTATGAATCTGCGGATTTGACTCTACATTATGAAGTGGTTTAAAATTGTTATATCTGATGAATTTAGGAGTAATCTACACTCGAACTTTTGATTCATTTTTCATCGTCGTGAGCTAATATTTCAGCTCGATTGCTATCGCCACCCAGTCACTCTTGACAGCTTGGCCAAGACTATCTCTGAAGATTAGAAACGTCTAGTAGATCACTTCACTGCATCAATCATCCAAGCTTTTTGTTACTGTTAGGTCCAATTGTTGATTAATTACTTTCATATTTGGATCAGAAGAAAATTAAAAGCTGCCACTAAATAATTTGGACCAGATTTGACTAGAGAGCTACAGTGCAGTACATTTTCTGTTCACTTTTCCTCTTTCATCAAGCTCAATCCCCAGTTAGGAAGATGACGTAAAAATAATACTTGGGTCTAGATTTATAACTAGTAAGATGAAAAAGTTGGGCTCGAACGGTTAGGGCCTTGTAAAATCTACATTCCAGGCTGTGTTGACATCCATAGGTTAATAGAACAGGGGCGGATCCAGGATTTGCCATTAGGGGGCCTAAATTGTGAAAATCGCGCCGACAGATATCTCGCTCAGTTGGGAGGGGGGATGAGCACTAATAATAAGAAGAACAAATTAACACCCCTTGAGCAAAAGAAAAGGTAAATTTGTGGTTACCATCTTTTAAAAACTTTTGCAGGGGGGCCGTCGCCCCCCGTAGATCCGTGCCTGGGTTCATTAAACGTTTGGGTCACTGAACAGTGCTTGATTTATAAGCAAAAAATGTTTTATGGAGAATGACGTGAAAAACACTTTTTTTTACATCCATCTCCAGTCTAGACTGACTAGTATAGTACGACAAAGACTATGTACTTTCTAGTAAAGCAAACAAATTACAATTTCATTATGATTTACTATTGTGTTTAATTTTTTAAAGTAGTCAATTTACTGTTATTTTCAGCTTCTTTTCAGTGTAAAATCAACGAGTCGGGCGACAGAGCTTTATTACCATGCCACAAATTGGCATACCGCCCTTTTCTAATTTTGTATTATTGTTTATTATCTTATATACAACATTTCCTTCATATCTTTTAATTTTTAGTGTGCATATGGTTGGAAGAATTAAATCATACGTGCACAAAATCTGGAAACAGAACATGAGAGTTCAGAGAGAGAGAGAGAAAAAAAAAAGAGAAAGGGAAGGAAATGAGAGAGAACTATTTAATGGTGAGAGATGTTGATGTCGTGAATATGAAAAATATATAATGCTCTGAGATAGAGAGAGAGAGAGAGAAAGATGGGGATAGGGACAAAGAGTGAAAAACAGTTGCCAATATCATGTTAAAATATATAGTAATATAAACAGTTGGAGCACGTGGGGCGGGGGTTATACCACCATCATATCCACTGTCCCCTGTTTCATATGAATTGCCCTCTCCCTCCAACTGCAAGGATTTGGGTGAGCTGATAAGATGACACTTGTTTGGGTTCTCAAAAAATAGGGAAGGAGTGTCAAATCAAGTTTAAAGGTAGCAGAACACACCCTCCTCCCTTCCCTTCATTTTTCTAAAATGATAAATAACTGGAAGAATGATTAATTTTAAATTTAACGTCAAATGTTCCCATTATCTTGTACAACCAAAAAAAAGCCTTCTAATTTGCCTACAAAAATATATAACTGTTTCAGCCCCCGGGTTCTGCCCCTCTTACCCCACCCCTTTCTATTCTTTGCCTTTTCTTTTTTTTTGCTTTAACAATGTTTGGTCACCTTGGAATAATTATACAGATAACATTAGATTATATCAATCTTTTAAAGATTACTTCCTGTAAATGTACAAGTCCCTTTGTGATTCTTATGATGATAAAAACAAACCAATAAAAAAGCTTGTAGACACCACAGACAGCAATACGTACGACACCAAACATTCCACATGTTCTTGTCTCAAGCCAATTTTACCCACAAAATTAATACTTCCAAAATAGTTATATACAACATATAACATTTTGTTATTAAACACAGATACGTATGCAAATTACAGAAAGATGGGAGTGATGTTACTACTGTCTGCCATTAAATTAACTTTTAGAATTAAATAGGAAACAAAATAAAGCGAATATAATTATGTTTAATCCTGAAATAAAGACTCTGACAGGCAGAAGTTAAGAATATTCATATATTGTTGCCAGTACGTAATGCCTTATTTATGAGGTGGGCGGAGCTTATAACCGCATGTGAACATTTAGTTATAAATATAAATGCTTTTTGTGTTTCTATTATTTATAAATCATAGCCTCGTGCGCTTAGAATAAATTTCCTATATGTTAGGATGCCCGGGGCCCTTAAAAAAATTACATTTCTTAACAAATCTAAAGTGCATTATAGAATGATACAATTTATATCTTTGGTTCCGCGCCTGCCTGTGTGTAAATGAACATGTTTTTGTAAATAATTACACGGGGGTGTGCCGTTTAGGCAGAATATTGAGTTACGTATCTTTAAGACCCGTTTCGTGCACATTTAAGAGCAATTTAAATACATCAATTAACAAGTAACTAATAGGCCGGCATGAAAGCTCTCAAGAATGTACACGTCGACTGTGTAAACGTATTATGCAAGGTGCAATCTAAAAGAAGTGAGCCCTTGGATTTCCACGGGTCCTGCTATTAGCCTACTAATTTAATTTGCTTGTAAATTAACTTATTGGAGATTGATATCTATCGCAACTATGTACATTAGAGATAGGAGACAGCAAACTTGCGATTGATTTGAGGACTTGCGATTGATTTGGATCGATTGCAACTATTTATGAGATGGGGCCCCGATCTCATAAACTGACAGAGCCAGACGCGGTTTAATTCTTCATGGAATCATAAAGAGTCTAAGTCGAGTCTTTTCCTTTGACTACTTTGTGTGATAGAAATATCGAATATGGGCTACGATCTCCTTGTGACATCAGGGCTAAATATAAACCGGGAACAAGTCACTCCAAATAACGATGTAAAAGAGTAAAAAAATGAATCTCGCAAATATCAATAGAATATACGCGGTGAACGGTAATAATGGCAAATCTACGTAACAATGGAATATATTAATAAACCAGATGGAACCGGTTCGAACATGTCTACAAAGCCAGGCAGTCGGGACGGAACAATACCGTGAAGAAATCAAATCGCGATGCAGGTGCGCCTTGTGGGTTCAAACCATTCAAAGGTACCTTGTGCACAAATCCTATCTACCCACTCAAACCTATGGATCACTTGTATATTAAACATGTACAAATCAATGCATAACTCTTGTAAACGTTATTACTCATGCACAAGTAAGGTACAATTTCAGCAAAACTTATATACATAATAACAATGATAATAATTCACACTAAACAACAACTATTGACTTAGTATAATTAGTAGTTTACAATAATTACAAGTTAATGATATCATTTGAGAGAATTCCTACGATCTTCATATTATGCATCACACGTCAGTGTTTTTCGAACAAATGATGTGCTTAAATCTAAGTTTATGTTGAAGTAAGATCTAAACCGTTTAAGAAAAAAAAATAAGAAAAAAGAATAACATTTTTAGCAAAAGAATTCAGATATGTACATTTTTTTTATTTTTTACAAACACTGGTATTCGCGCCAGCTCTAGTTCTAGGACTTTGCTCGTATTCTTTAAAAAGGAGAAAAAGTTGAACAAAGCTAGCAGAAAGTAAAACTACTTACACGATAACTGTTGTGGAAATACTCCTTCACGTCTACACGCCTGTGTGTTGATCGGATCAGTAACAAACCTTGTTATGACAATCCAGGGCTGAGATAACCTTATGTGATATTGCGCTTTTTAAAATGGGTTAAAAAAGAATGTAGCCTATGAGGAGCGTCGAAACGGATCACGTGTGAGTGCATTTATTTTTATACCATATGTACGTGGAGTGTTTTTTGGTGATAACAACCGTGCAAAAAAAGATGCAACAAAAAGTCATACTGCACGCCGCATATAGTTCAATAGATAATAATAATAATGATAATAAATTGTCACTTATATAGCGCATAATCAATGAAAGCTGCTCTATGCGCTTTACATACGGCTCTCCAAGATTACTTAACTACGATACAAACAAATGTGTCTTTAGATTGCGCTCAAATGATTCTGTAGATGTACACAAACGTAGGTGTGCTGGCAAACTATTCCACAGTTTTGGACCACAAAAATCAAAGCTAGCTTCACCCTTCTTCAAATCATCTCTAGGAACGTGCACAATTGAAGTACGGTGAGGTGAGGACAGTGAGGTAAAAAGGTACTTGGGTGCCAATTTGTGTATGCACTTATAAACAATCAAGCAGCTTTGTAAGAAATTCTCTTCTCAACAAGCAACCAATATAACTGCTTTAACAAAGGAGTTGCTCTATCCTGCTTCCTTGCTTTCAGAATAATCCTTGCGGCACGTTTTTGGATGCGCTGCAACCTCTCAATATCTGTTTTATTAGCATTTTAAACGCTTTGACGTAATGCTTTTCTGCTCACACTTAAATAATTTTCATAATAATTTGTGCAATCAGCAATATTTCTCTACAATTCTTCATCTGTCTTTATTCCTTTCCTCCTTTCTCCTGTCCCCTTCTTCCCTTCTCTCTCCCTCTATCTCCCTCTCGCGGGTGTGTGTGTGTGTGTGCGTGTGTGTGTGTGATTGTGTATGTGCGTGTATATGCTTGTTTTTTCACATGATTTTGTATTACATAGCACCGGTCAGTGTTCATTGGCTGCACTGAGGCGCTGCCTCGGCCAGATCAAATCTGCTGAGCCCATTGTTCTGCATGTGCGGCGTAATGTAATAGCCGGTGAATGTCCACGGGTGCTATGGTTTAGTTTGTCTTAGCTTATTATCTGGATTTTGTTATACAATTGTACTTGTTTATTATACAGGGAACCCCACTTACAAGCTTAAGCTTCTCTCCGGTTCCCTAACCACTTTTTACTTTGTATGTTCAACATGTTTTGTATATGTCCTTCGAACATTGTTTGTATTTCTGAATGTTGTTTAAACAAGAAAAATGGTTGAACCAATAAATGAAATGAAATGAAATCAATTAATAGGAAGTTTGAGTAAGCTAACTTACTAAGCACAAGCGATTGAATAGCATGGCTAGTTGGCTACAAGCTTTCCTTTGTGAGCATTTCTCGTACCCTACATATATTATACAAATGAAAGTTGAGAGATTTACAAAGTGAAGCATCAATATATACACCAAGAGTCTTAACAGAGTCAGAGGGGACAATGGAAGCATTACCGACAGACACCGACACTCTTTCTGAAATGTGATGATTAAGTTTGGGTGAAACAAGTAGCAATGCCTCTGTTTTTGCATCGTTTAACTGCAACGTCTTCATCACCATCCACTGTCTACATCATGAATGCATCTTTCAATCACCGATATTGCACGGTGCAAACTATCTGCTTTTTTAGGATCGAAACTATGGTCCATTTTTAATATCATCAGCATAAATGTGAAATTGTATATAGTGATTCCTAATGTTATCTCCCAGTGGTTTGATATACAATGTGAATAACAGGGGTCCGAGTGCCGTACCAGAGATAGACAAATCAGAGTACATTCTTTCCAACAATATGTTGTGGTCAACTGTATCGAATGCTGACTTGAGATCCAGCAAGACAAGTATAACACCCTGTTTACCATTGAATGACTTATGAAAGTCATATTTTATCCGTTACAAAGCGGTTTCGGTACTATGGTTACATCTAAATGCTGATTGAAACTCCTCTTGAAAATTCCACATATCCAAATAAGAGAGTAATTGTTTAGAAATAACTGTCTCAATAAGTTTGGAGACATAGGCAAGGTTTGAGACAGGCCTGTAATTGCTCAATTCAGCAACATCTAAGCTACGTTTCTGTATAAGGGTACGATAATAGCCTCCTTGAATCTGCAAGGAAACTGACAAGATTGTAATGAGCAATTAATAATCTTTGTGATAGAAGGCAGACGAACATCTAAATTACGCTTTACAAGTCAGGTTGGCATCGGGTCAAGTGAACTTGACTTTAATATTAGCTTATTTTGCAACCAGTTTTCTTACGTCTGCTTCACCAACTTGAGCAAATACTGAAAAATTTCAACTTTGAACATGAGATTGAGGTAATGTAACATGTGACAGATTCACATCTTGCTCATCTAGGGAACACCGAATTTTAGAAACCTTTCACGAAAGAACTGTAAAAACGGTTCGCTAATTCTTTATTGTTATCACGAAATGGAAGACATGTTTGTGAATCTCCCAACAATGAATGTATAATAGCATACATTGTGTTTGAGTCAGTATCCAGCAGCTGATCATTGAATTGATTGTGTTTTGCCTCCAGTATGGCCATGTTTACTGTTTACGAGAAGTCGTGCATGCACTAGACAGCCTACTGCACTCCATAGGCTATGTATGGCAGCTTTCCCAGGGCCCCGTCCCATAAAGTAAAACAGTTGATATTGATCGTATATGCGATTGATATCAATCGCAACTTTGTACATTAGAGATAGGAGACAGCAAACTTGCGATTGATTTGGAGATGGGGCCCCGATCTCATAAACTGACAGAGCCAGACGCGGTTTAATTCTTCATGGAATCATGTTGAAGAGTCTAAGTCGAGTCTTTTCCTGCAGACTACTTTGTGTGATAGAAATATCGAATATGGGCTCCGATCTCTTTGTGACGTCAGGGCTAAATATAAACCGGGAACAAGTCACTCCAAATATCGATGTAAAAAGAGTAAAAAATGAATCTCGCAAATATCAATAGAATATACGCGGTGAACGGTAATAATGGCACATCTACGTAACAATATGATATATTAATAAACCAGATTGAACCGGTTCGAACATGTCTGCAAAGCCAGGCAGTCGGGACGGAACAATTCAAACCATTCCAAGGTACCTTGTGCACAAATCCTATCTACCCACTCAAACCTGTGCATCACTTGTATATTAAACATGTACTTTTTTAATGCATAACTCTTGTAAACGTTATTACACATGCACAAGTAAGGTACAATTTCAGCAAAACTTATATACATATAAATATAATAACAATGATAACCAGACTTGAATTCGTCACTTTGACGAATTAGGTGATACGTATGCTAATGATTTACATAATGAAAAATGCATTTTCACGATTTCATATTGTTATATAAAATCCTTCTACAACTATGATATATCCATATGTCAAGTTTCTACTGTTTAGTCTTGATCATTATGGATGTATGGAAGACAATTCGATCATTGACCCTGGACAAAAACCAGTTACACCTTTGACTCTAATTGGCATGAGGTATACAGGCATTGCATATTCCGTGGTAAGAATGAAGTAAACGAGGGAAAATGAAGGCAATGACAAACGAGAGAGAGAGAGATCGACATAATTAGACCCGGTTCAAATTAAGTTTTCTTTAAATTATTAGATCCAGTACTGAGGATCTTTTCATCTGCCATGTTTTTGATATTTGACGGCTTTTGACGCTTCATAGAAATGCCGTCTTTTGTCACCAAATATTGTTCAAATAGCATTGTAGAGACGATGAACAAATACTAACGAAAAATCGTTAGCCATGAGAATATCAATTTCTATCTCGTTCTGCTAAATAATCCGAACAATAGAATCAACCAAGTGGAATCAACTGTTAAACGAATTTATAATGAGTCCTGAAATTTCAACTTGTTACTGCACGTCATAGTAGTATTAAAGAGCAGCAATGGCGAACGGTTGTCGCTAAAATTCAGAAATTGTTGCTTAGATTGCTTTTCCACTAAAAATTAACATGAGACATCAAGCTACATAGAACTATGATCGACAAACATGATGTTGTTTTGAAAACAGTCTGAAAACATTGGAGGTAGAATAAATAAGAGATAATGTGGTCATGTAAACAAGTGCATTATGTCTATGTTAATCCCTTAGTACCGAAATCATGATTGTATTCTCTACTTATTTCTCCTATATAACTTATTTCAATTTAAAATAGAAATGCTAATGTTTCTTCTTTTGACTTGATAATATTTCTGCAACGAATTGACAGTTTTGGTAGACATCTTGGACGTATCATAGCAATAAATTCTTGGAAATAACGTATTGTGTATACGATAATTATGATTAGAAGAAGCATACAAATAACTATAAAAATAAATTACAATAACAAAAAATCACTATAAAAATGATTATAATTACGATATTTACTATAATAATAAATATAACAATCATAATAATAATGATTATTATGATACTGCTGCTATTACTACTACTTCTACTACTATGAAGAAGTAAATGAAGAAGAAGGGGTAGGAGAAGAATCATTTCAGCGATATTAGTGATTATGTTCTCAATAATTGAGGCATACAAATAAACATTACATATTCCGTGGTAAGAATGAAGTAAGCGAGGGAAAATGAAGGCAATGACAAACGAGAGAGAAAGAGAGCGACAGATTTAGACCGGGTTCAAATTAAGTTTTCTTTAAATTATTAGATCCAGTACTGAGGATCTTTTTATCTGCCATGTTTTTCTTATTTGACGGCTTTTGACGATACAAAGAAATGCCGTCTTTTGTCACCAAATATTGTTCAAATAGCATTGTAGAGACGATGATCAAATACTAACGAAAAATCGTTAGCCATGAGAATATCAATTTCTATCTCGTTCTGCTAAATAATCCGAACAATAGAATCAACCAAGTGGAATCAACTGTTAAACGAATTTATAATGAGTCCTGAAATTTCTGGGATATACGAGAGATTCGCCAGAAAATAACGACGTTTTAATGACGTCACATTATGGACACATCCTGTCCAAGCAGACGACATCCCATAAAGAATAAACATAATTGCAATGCTATTATTTCTCAAATTATAATGAGTTAAGTAAGTGCATATATTTAAAAAAAACACTCAATTGAAAAACCCCCGGAATGATATCATGGATAGCATTTGTTCCCTCCTGAAACGCCGAACATACCGCGGTGTATGCAGCTGAAAATACAATGGCATCTTATTTTGTTTACAATTAAGTGACGGATTCCTTTATTTTTTTATCGCTGCATATTTCATTGATCAAAATACCATGCCCGGGGTTTAGAGTGAGGCAACAGATTTAACATTTAGCGTGACGGTATAGTGAAGTAAGAGAATATAATTGAAGGGAAGATGAGAAAACAGGCACTGCAAATGTGTGAGATGTCATGGGACATCGCCTGCTTGTGCAAATCATGTTCAACATGTGACGTCACACATGTCAGCAGCGTTCGGAGAGTTCTTCAGGTGCTATATGCCGGGGCTGTATTTAAGCGTTTCGTAATTGATAATAATCATTACTTCGAATGTTTCCAAGCATTGAATTTTGATAACCTTGTCCAATCAAAGCTTCACCTTTGCAATAATGACAATAAAGTTATTTTTAAATCATGAACCTTCTCTTTATAACCCTATAGCAGGTTTAATACACGACAAGTAATCAGATTTCCATGCATAGGGTACGTTGTACGTAAACTATTGACATTTCTCTCCCATAGATGTAACACGCAAAATTAGGCATTTTATTACATTTTTTGTGATTTCATGTATATGATGTTATAATTATTGTCGAACAATTAGGTGATAAAATCAACCAAAAACACGACAGCAAAAAAAAGAAAAAAAAGACGGGAATCAAACGTGGGTCGCCGGAATGGGAGGCAAGTCATATAACCACGTAGGCTACTATACCAAAATATTCCACATAAACATTACACGTAAACGGAAAATAGGATTCTCAAGTCACATTTTGTAGTTAAAATATCACCATGAATGTCACCTTCCGTGTACAGTATTTTCTCAGCTACAACATATCCGAATCTGGAAAAAGTCATAAGAAAATAATCGAGATATATATTGCTCGAACAAGACTGGAATATGTAGTATCAATCACCTCCCATAGCCATAGGCATAACACGCAAATTAAGAAAAATCTGACGTGTCACATTTAATCGCAATTTTCACATGTTGACGTCATCAAAATAAGGAATGATGTATGTTTATGATGTAGACAATTTTGTTAGCTACAACATATCGAAAATTGGGTGATAAACGATCAATATTTAGAGAAATACACTAAATTTTCCATAAATATAATGACGTCATAATATGCAATATTGTATTTTGACTTCCAAGGCCATTATGATGACGTCAAGATGTACTTAATGTCCAAATGAGATATGAAATCATATCTCCGACTCATACTCTATCCAAATATGAAAAAGAATGGGGAGTCTCTAATCATACCAAAGAGATATAATGGACTTTTTATAGGCATGTTTTTGCCCATATATGCTATGTATTACAAGTGCTCGCGCGCGCGGACATTTACCTTGAACAGACGCTCATTCCGTTATTAATAGTCATAAAGATATAAACATGGTATCAAATTGTTCGGAAAAGTATGGGAAATATCATGAAAAATGCTCAAAATGGCCTAAAACGTATGCAAAATGAATTTTAGACGATTTGGAGTAATTTATAATTTTGCGCGCGCGTTTACGCGCGGACGTACTTGTACGCGCGCGCTTATTGATTTGAAATTGATCGGACAGATATTGACCTTGATCATGATAAATATGAATAAGAAATGACTTTCCGTTATGAAGATATGATCAAAAGTTGATTTTCACAAAATGGCGCCTGGATGACGTCACGATGATCTTGAGTCACTGCAAAGTCACGCAGTTCTAAGTTAGACTAATATCTATCATCATGGCAAGTTTCATGATAATGGCTTTATTCATTCTTGAGATATCCTGCGAATAAATTCATGGCAGAATAATAAATAAATAAATAATAATAAAGAAAAATCTTGACGAAATCAAAAGGTATAACTACGTACGTATCACCTAATAATTCACACCAAACAACAACTTTTGACTTAGTATTATTACTAGTTTACAATAATTACAAGTATAGGATATCATTGGAGAGAATTCCTACGATCTTCATATTATGCATCACACGTCAGTGTTTTTCAAAAAATGATCTGCTTAAATCTAAGTTTATCTTGAAGTAAGATCTAAACTGTTTAAGAAAAAGAATTAATAAAAAGGAATTACATTTTAAGCAAAAGGAATAAGAAAAAGGAATTACATTTTAAGCAAAAGAATTCAGAAATGTACATGTACGTTTTTCGATCGGTTGGACAGTCTACTGCACTCCATAGGCTCTGTATGGCGGCTATCCCAGGGCCCCGTCCCATAAAGTTAAACAGTTGATATTGATCGTATATGCGACTGATATCAATCGCAACTATGTACATAAGAGATCAGGAGACAGCAAATTTGCGATTGATTTGAGGACTTGCAATTGATTTGGATCGATTGCAACTATTTATGAGATAGGGCCCGGATCTCATAAACTGACAGAGCCAGACGCGGTTTAATTCTTCATGGAATCATTTTAAAGATTTTAAGTCGAGTCTTTTCCTTTGACTACTTTGTGTGATAGAAATATAGAATATGGGCTACGATCTCTTTGTGACCTCAGGGCTAAATATAAACCGGGATCAAGTCACTCCAAATAACGATGTAAAAAGAGTAAAAAATAAATCTCGCAAATATCAATAGAATATACGCGGTGAACGGTAATAATGGCACATCTACATTACAATAGAATATATTAATAAACCAGATGGAACCGGTTCGAACATGTCTGCAAAGCCAGGCAGTCGGGACGAAACAATACTGTGAAGAAATCAAATCGCGATGCAGGTGCGCTTTGTGGGTTCAAACCATTCAAAGGTACCTTGTGCACAAATCCTATCTACCCACTCAACCCTATGCATCACATGTATATTAAACATATACAATTCAATGCATAACTCTTGTAAACGTTATTACACATGTACAAGTAAGGTACAATTTTAGCAAAACTTCTATACATACATAAATATAATAGTAATGATAATAATTCACACCAAACAACAACTATTGACTTAGTATTGTTACTAGTTTACAATAATTACAAGTATAGGATATCATTGGAGAGAATTCCTACGATCTTCATATTATTTGTTTGTTTGTTTGTTTTATTTATTCACCATGTAAAATAATTGTTTACAGATAATAAAATTCAGTGGGTTACATCGAAATATAATACATAGTAGGAACAGTGCATAAACTAAAAATTATACATCACACGTCAGTGTTTTTCGAACAAAATGATCTGCTTAAATCTAAGTTTATCTTGAAGTAAGATCTAAACTGTTTAAGAAAAGGAATTAAGAAAAAGGAATTTCATTTTAAGCAAAAGAATTCAGAAATGTACATGTACTTTTTTCGATCGGTTGGACAGTCTACTGCACTCCATAGGCTCTGTATGGCAGCTATCCCAGGGCCCCGTCCCATAAAGTTAAACAGTTGATATTGATCGTATATGCGATTGATATCAATCGCAACTATGTACATAAGAGATAGGAGGCAGCAAACTTGCGATTGATTTGGATCGATTGCAACTCTTTATAAGATGGGGCCCGGCGTATTTTTCCTTTACACAACAGGCTGTGATTTTAAGGCTTTAATTTCAATAAACGCGCTCGCAAAGAGTCTAGCTGCGAAAGCTTGGAAAGAGGTCACAAGCAAATAGACTTTGGCTATTTATTGCTATTTCATAACCTACCAGGGAATTCCCCTAATGCTACGTTTAAACTATGTTCCTAGCGGCCATGCACGGCAGCTCCGTTTGCCCGAAACGTAGTGCGCCGTGTGATTTCGGCCATTTTTGTCTCTGTATTCAAGTTTTGCTAGGTCTTGCCAAGTTTTCTCACGGTCTGTCACGGTATCCGTGACGGGCTGTGGGAGAGAAAGGGGCTGCTGTCCTGGAGGCTCCAAGGCGCAAGGTCTACTACGGATACCAGTACGTTCCCGCCTGGCCCGTCACGTTCTGATGGGGTCCCTCACGTTTTTCACGATCTGATCAAGGTCTGATACGTTTTCCACGTTCTGTCAAGGCTTTCTACGGATGAAACGTGGACGCCAAGCAGCTTTGGAGCACGTTGTGCCCACGGTATGAAAAGAAGGCCTCCCAAGCAATAGCAATCATTGTATCCTGAGACCGCGCGCTGTGTCAGACCGTAGTAGAACGCAACGCGCTGTAGCGCGTCGGGCGCGTCAACCGTCCCACTACGGTCCGCCTCCAAGTTTTGTTACGGCCTATTACGTACTGTCACGTTTTGTTGCGTTCACACCGTTTACCTATGGCCTACTAGGTTTCTCATCCGCACCGTGACTGCCATGGCAATTTTTTTGAGAGTTTAAAAATCTGGTCCGGCATCCACGGCAACCACGGCTAGTCACGCTTGCCATTCCGCCCCCGTGTTGTGTCACGTCCATACCGTTTGTCCTCGCTGACCTGAAACGTGATTTCCCTGGCCGCCGGGAACAACGTGTAAACGTAGCATAAAATGACGCCAGTAGACACATTGGGAAGACAGGTGCCTAATGGAAACAGAACAATATCAAACCTTTAAGAGCCCCAAAACGTACCATGACATGGGATGATAGGAACACCGACATAAACAAGAACAGGAATTCATGAAAAGTCCGCATCATTTATTTACATTCGTAACGGTGTGTGTGTGTGTGTGTGTGTGGGGGGTGTATATCAATTTTAAAAATCTCAGTTTTTTTCTTTCCTCTCACGCCACCGCCTGGATCCATCAGAACAAGTTTACAAAAATAATTATAATGTGGAGAGAATCGTTGCAGTGTTCTTTGTGGGAAAAAAGAGAAGAGTTGCTCTTTCCAACCATTAGTATGCAAAGGCTCTATAGAAAAATGTTCGTCTGCATTTGGCAAAAAAATTTGTGTTCGGAATTTTGCTTTGTGTGGAAAGGCGACAGATTAGTCTTTATGACAGATCGAAGCCATATAACTATGAGCTGTCAACTATGAAATCCGCAGTGGTCCGGGAGTGGGAAGGCTGGGTTGAGACTAATTGTGGTTGAGCTCCCAAACTACGAAAGACTACCGTGTGTCTGCACATAATTTGATAAGTCATGTTATTCTGTATTCAGTATGTAACACGCGGAAACTGGTATACAGATGACACGTCACACCATTCCTTGTGTTGTGGTTCTTTTTATTTCAAGTGCAAGTTACAAGGCAAAATAAACCATAAACCTGAATAAATAAACAAAGTTAAAACAATTAAATAGAAATGAGGACATGTTTGAAAAACACACATATATTCGTTTATGACTCCAAGATACGAATTTCAACAATATGACGTCAAGCTGACTCATAATAATAAATGATAAACAGAAATTGTTTATATTCCATTCATTAAAACTTAATCAATATTGCATGAAAATAATCAGTATCTAATCACAACTAAAGTTTTTCCATCGTTATGGATAACTCTCCCAACAAATAAATTAATACAACCATCAAGTGGACTTCATCAAACAATCAAACATAATATCTTATTAAAACTACATTGAATTAGTGGCCTATATGTAATAACCACTCAGCCTGGCAATCTGGCCTAGAGGACCGTATCCTCTTATGGTACCCTCCTCCTGACATGTTATCTCTTAGTGTTGACACCTAAATGAATTAATTAATACAAATCATTGTGAATTTTACTCTAAAACACAAACACTAAAAAAAGATTCAATGACTAAAACCCGAACTATTAACTCTCAAAATATTATTTTATCTTACTGAATTACTTTACAACTGTTTCGCAAAATATGATTATCCAGAGTTAACCTCAACGACACATATAACTAGAACTCCTAAAGATTACAAGTAATATAACAGATAACATAGTAACATTCAAATCATCTCAAATTACTATTACCAAATCAGAATCAAGTGCTTAACTCACTAACGAAATCAACCTACTGATGATTAAACCAAACCGATGATATAATTATATGCCACACCTTATAGAATGCATATTAATTCAGCACAATAACGTAGCATCCAGAACGATACCAAGGTTATTATCAACTAACATCAGAAATCATCTACAAAAATACTAATTATCTTAATAATTATTAAACTTGACAAAAGAATAATCTTCTTACTAATGTAACCCCAAAAGCTTGCAGAGACGACCTCCCTGCCTGCCCCATGGATGGGGGTGCAGTGCAGGAGTGAATCTGACAAATAACTCTGCCCACTTTTATAAAAGTTACAGTCTCTCACGGTGGTCTAGCTAACGCATGTACCGGTAATCTGTTCTGGGAAAGGGCCTTATTTCTTGTTAATCAAACAAGGGGGCTTTACTACTGGGAGGGAGACAGGAAGTCCTTTTTTTTGAGGTTTGGGGGTTCTTACCAGAGGGGTGTAGACTAATACTACCTTCACATAACAATTTGTTGGATTGGTCTTTTCACTACAAAACAGTATAATGATGACCTGTTACAAGTACAATATATATCATTCTGCCTTATTCAATAATTCCTTGGACTTTGCCCCCCTCATATTTTATAATGTGCCTGCCTTTGTTCTGCTTTTCTATCTCTCGAAATATTGCTTTGATTATTTGCTTTGATTTGATCCATTATTTTCCAATACAAAAAAATTTAAATTTCATTAGTCAACATTTTAATTACAAACCTCCTGGACAGTTAAAGAACAGATTAAGAATACAAACAGACTATACATATCACATAAGTATCTAGGATCGGTGGCGGTTGTGGGGGGGGGGTGCACATTCCACTGGTAAAAGCATCCTGAGTATTACTTATATACAGAGATATGCAAAGAAAGACATTTATTATTTCTGTAGTCAGATATTTTGACTTATATTCACTATAAATCATATGAATCATATATATATATATATATATATATATATATACATTTGTATTCTATATGGGTTATCTTCCAAAAACATGATACAAGAGAAACAAATATATATATATATATATATATATATATATATACAGTTAACAACTAAATTATTCATACCCTTATCCAGTTTTGTAATTTTTACGTATTTGAAAAATTGATTTGTCCTGATTAATGTTTCTTGAGAATGTGACATATTAAAGCTTAGGTCTAAAAGTATTCAACAGAGGCCCTAATTCAACCAGTCCACCCTTGTGTTGATCACTTCCGAATGGTCCACTGGAAACTATGACCCTTGATTATTGAGTTACGAAAAACACAAAAACATCAAATTTACAAGGGGTATAGATAATTTGGTTGTTAACTGTATATATGTTTTTGCCTCTTATATTTACAAGTTCGTACTCCCAAATCTAAACCTGAATCAGACACTGACATTTATTATTTGATGATCTATTAAAAGTGATGAAGGCTTTGATTTATGGTACTGTTAAATGGTTACAATTTCCAACGTAAATAATTTATCATAATCACATCTTTGAAAAATAGATGTTAACAGAGTAAACGATTTGTCATAATCAGAGTATATACATAGTGTCATTTAAGCTTACTGGTAATATCAACACCGTATACAGTAATTATACATTTTACAGCATGAAGTTCAAGTTACAAAAGATGTATAAAGCATATGAAATGTGTCACAAAATACTTAATTTTCCCTTGTCAGTCTCTCTCTCCCTCCATCTGTCTTTCTCTCTCGATCTATCTCTCTTTTTCCCAATAGATTAATTGGATTTATATCTATTTCTTCAGTTTCATATCAGGAGAACTACCCTAAGTATCGTACAGTGTAGCTCTAAATACGGCCAAACAATGATGTGTGACAACTATAAGCCGAATGTGTGCCTCTCGGAGTGCCTCTCGGAGTGCATGGTTTGTTTAAAGAGAAAGACCAGTTCTGGTCATGCGATTGCACTGTGTAAGAAACGTTGTGGAATCGATCAGAAAAGGTTGATCATCTAGCATATAAGTATTGGTATGTACTGCAAGGTTCTGGAATCATCAAAATGATAAGAAATTTGGCCCAGTCTTGGTAAAGTTACAAGCACTGTACACAGAAAGATGTATATGGGACTACGCGACCACGTGCGCGATATCTATTTGGTCCCAATAGATATAATAATTTACCAAATATATCAATTAGTAGGCGGTTTCCCGACTTTCCCGGCAAAATTTGTATCATCACATATTAGTCAAAACATATTCTTTCACATGATTGGTAATGAGAGCTTCCATTTCATTTTTTTGAGAGAGGGGCGTTTCCAAAACTGGTCTTTACCTTTAACATTTGCTAGAACAGCTATAGATTCACGACCAGCAAATTCTTTCCATCTGATAGATATTGCATGCACAGACCATTGTCGGTCATAACATATAACAAAGGGTCTGATCAGTAAGTCTAAGACTGCACTCCATTGGTACTGCACTGTAGCTCTGCTTCTGACCATGGAGCTAGAAAACAGTTTTCTAGCTCCATGTTCTGACACAGCCCATCACTGACAAAGTACTAATTAATCGCATGGATCTAATCTATATATTAATACGCAAAATCGCCGGGGGTGCGTAACGGTCTGCCAATGTGAATTTTTGACATCAAACCCGTCTTTCCTCGACCCTGCCCGCCTCTGCCGTGGCGCGGGAACGGCGACACAATTCCGAATGGATGGGATCGGGCATGTCGCGTGCCACGTCGACCCCGTGGTCGCCGTCCATGTCGTTAAAGGTGGTTTCGGGGTCCCGGGGAGGACGGGCGGACGAGAGCACGGCCGGCGTCGTCCGTGCAAGGAGGCGACGAACCCGCGAGAGTGAGTCGGCGAGGCGTGCACCCGCCCTCTGCACGTCTAATCAAAGAGATCACACTATCAAGAGACAATCCAGTCCATGATGTGTTGTAGCAAATATGCACGTCGCAAAGGGTAGGGCCTATCCCGTGTTAGGCATCTTGCTATATGCAGTCTAATCAAAGAGATACTTTATTAAGAGACACTCCACTCACGTCATGTAGCGTAGCACATGCATGATGCGATGGGTTGGGCCTATCCCGTGTGAGGCATCTTGCTATATATACGGAGCAGCCAAACTGACGTCAACGTAATACGTGGTTCTACGCTCACACACGTACACACACAGTCGAGTTAATTCGTGCGACGGTTACAATATATTGGCACAAACAGTCCGATTTTTCGCGTAAAATCTTTACTTTGAATATATTTGTACAAATTCTGTGGACCATGCCAACATAATCATAGTCCAAGCTTCTGCTTTATTGGTCTTTTCATGAAAACTACATTGAAATCACAACAATAATAACGCAAATAGATTGTAATTGTCGAGACCATATAACTGAAGAGAAGAAAAATTCAGCGAGCTTAGGTAATATCACATGCCTCCGCACGGGCAACTCCGGCGGTCTCGGGCCAGTCACGGGGCTGACGCCATGCAATTTAACCTGTGATGAGGTAAGTGCACCACTCTACTGCTGTACCTGTAATACTGGCTGTATTCATGTTTGAGCCGTGCAATAAATTGTTGTTTTCTTTTATTTCTTTATTGAATGTGATGTGAATGTGAGTACGGTACATGCTATTACAGAAGTGTCCAAGGAATGATAGGCCTACAGCAGGTGGAAGGGATATAAAACAAATATACAATGATTCTCGGAACAAGCTAAAACTATTCGCACTCGGGAACATGAATGGTACCGTTCTCTCTCGGGCCGCGATGGCCCACGGGATAATATAATACGATTTGATGTTCCTTCGATGCGAATAGTTTTAGCTAGATCCTCGAGTCACTTCGAGTGTCATTGTATATTTGTAAATTTGTATATGATTTTCATGTAGGACTAAATTAACTTAGCAATGTGTGAAAATAACCAAAATGATAATGGGAAGTGTATGAGAACAATATACGTAGGCCTATCAGGGGCGTCGACCAATCCATTATCCTGGGGGACGGGGACACGTCCCCCACGATTTGGGGTTAAAAATTTTCTTTTTTTCTTTCTTTTAGTCTCTTTCTCTTTCTCTCTGTGTTGACATCGCGCGGAGGGGGGACTTTATTCAAACAAGGATTAATAGTCCAGAACGGTACTACGAAACGATCTTTCTCTAAAAATTTCATGAAACAGGGATTAAGAGTCGAGAACGGTGCAACGAATCGGCTTCGTTCTCTAATAATTTAATGAAACGTCACAGCTTCCGCGCTACGCGCGAGAGGCCGGAAACTGAATTCAAACAAGGATTAAGAGAGAGTCAAAACGGTACAACGAATCGTCTTCTTTTAAATAATTGAATGAAACGTCAAGGTTCCGCGATTCGTGGAAAGGGGGAGGGGGACTGAATTCAAAGAAGGATTAAGAGTCGAGAACGGTACAATGAATCGTCTTCTTTCTGTAATAATTTAATGAAACGTCAAAGGGGGAAACTGAATCAAACAAAGATTAAGAGTCAAGAACGTACAAATCGTCTTCTTTTTTAAATAATTGAATGAAACGTCAAGGTTCCGCGCTTAGTGTGGAAAGGGGGACTGAATTCAAACAAGGATTAAGAGTCGAGAACGGTACAACGAATCGTCTTCGTTCTCTTATAATTTAATGAAACGTCACAGCTTCGCGCTTCGCGCGCGAGGAGGAAACTGGATACAAACAAAGATTAAGAGTAAAAACGGTACAACGAATCGTCTTCTTTTAAAATAATTTAATGAAACGTCAAAGCTTCCGCGCTACGCGCGAGAGGGTGGAAACTGAATTCAGACAAGGATTAAGAGTCCAGAACGGTAGAACGAATCATCTTCTTTCTCTTATAATTTAATGGAACTTCACAGCTTCCGCGTTCGCGCGGGAGGGGAAACTGAATTTAAACAAAGATTAAGAGTCAAGAACGGTACAACGAATCGTCTTCTTTTAAAATAATTTAATGAAACGTCAAAGCTTACGCGCTACGCGCGAGAGGGTGTAAACTGAATTCAGACAAGGATTAAGAGTCGAGAACGGTACAACCAATCGTCTTCTTTCTCTAAAAATTTAATGAAACGTCAAAGATAAAAAGATAATAAATGAACCGGTCACCAATGAAAGTACATGCCGTGAAACAGCATAACTAGAGAGAGAGTGACATGTAATTGTGTCCCCTAGATGCTCAAACTCGGATTGCAATGACGCCCTTGATCCGGGAAAGGGATAGTGAGAATAATTGGAACGAAGTGACGACAATAATCGTAAATAACGAAAATGAAAACGAAAGTAAAGTCTAAAATATCTGCATCAATTTTGATTACAAATTATTGATTTCACTGTTTTCTTCCAGTTTTCAAGTTTTGTTACATGATTCAGATAATTAAAAAATTCAAAACGATACATGATGGGACAGCAAACAAAAGGTTGGTATTCTAACGAGTAAAATATAAATGAAAAGAAGAAGAAAAATTATAAAATGATAAAAAGTAGGCCTTGACAATGAAGAGAAATAATATCATCTAGCACAGAAATTATCTTTTAAAAAAATATAATAATAATTATAATTAAAAAAATGAAATAATAAATAATTAAAAAAAAAAAAAAAAAAAAAAAATCGATATCACATTATCTATTTACAACCCCCTCCCACCCTCCCTAGAATCCCGTGGATTTTCCACGGGCCCTGCTAGTCTATATATTAATACGCAAAATCGCCGCGGGGGGTGCGTAACGGTCTGCCAATGTGAATTTTTTTACATCAAACCCGTCTTTCCTCGACCCTGCCCGCCTCGGCCGTCGCGCGGGAACGGCGACACAATTCCGAGCGGATGGGATCGGGCATGTCGCGTGCCACGTCGACCCCGTGGTCGCCGTCCATGTCGTTATAAGGTGGTTTCGGGGTCCCAGGGAGGACGGGCGGACGAGAGCACGGCCGGCGTCGTCCGTGCAAGGAGGCGACGAACCCGCGAGAGTGAGGCAGTGAGCTAGGCGTGCACCCGCCCTCTGCACGTCTAATCAAAGAGATCACACTATCAAGAGACGGTCCACTCCATGATGTGTTGTAGCAGATATGCACGATGCAAAGGGTAGGGCCTATTCCGTGTTAGGCATCTTGCTATATGCAGTCTAATCAAAGAGATACTTTATTAAGAGACACTCCACTCACGTCATGTAGCGTAGCACATGCATGATGCGATGGGTTGGGCCTATCCCGTGTGAGGCATCTTGCTATATATACGCAGCAGCCAAACTGACGTCAACGTAATACGTGGTTCTACGCTCACACGCACACGTACACACACTGTCGAGTTAATTTGTGCGACGGTTACAATATATTGGCACAAACAGTCCGATTTTTCGCGTAAAATCTTTACTTTGAATATATTTGTACAAATTCTGTGGACCATGCCAACATAATCATAGTCCAAGCTTCTGCTTTATTGGTCTTTTCATGAAAACTACATTCAAATCACAACAATAATAACGCAAATAGATTGTAATTATCGAGATCGGGTTTCGGGCTCACACACACACAGTCGAGTTAATTCGTGCGACATGCTGCAATATATTGGCACAAACCGTCCGATTTTTCGCGTAAAATCTTTACTTTGAAAATATTTATACAAATTCTGTGAACCATGTCAACATAATCATAGTCCAAGCTTCTGCTTTATTGGTCTTTTCATGAAAACTACATTAAAATCACAACAATAATAACGCAAATAGATCACAATTATCCTGATGGATCCTGTCAAGTACCGACGTAGAAGTAGAAGTATCGAGATCATATAGTTTGTTTTCGGTGCGACCAATGATTCGGGCAAAGTTAGCCCGTTAAAACAATAGAAATCGCGCTATGGTGTCTTCAAAAAGGAAAACGAAAAAAAAAAATGTAACATGGGTGATAAAGAGAAGATGAATTACATAACAAACTTTTACTGGAGTCTTGAATACAAAAATAAAACGCGGCATATTATAGCAGAGCAAATACCTTATAAACTAGCACATTTCAAGTGTTGACCAATCAGCGCATACAGATTAGTATACAGACTCTTCGAGTGTCATTGTATATTTGTATATTTGTATATTATTTTATTGTAGGACTAAATTAACTTAGCAATGTGTGAAAATAACCAAAATGATAATGGGAGTGAAGTGCATGAGAACAATATTCGTATAGATAACGAGAGTGAGGATCCTGGAAAGGGATACGGTGAGAACAGGCGCGGATCCAGGGGGGCCAGGGGCCTTGGCCCCAGCAAAAAAAAGAGAGAGAGAGAGAGAAGGAAAAGAAGGGAAAGGGAAAGAAGAGAGAAAGGGAAAGAAAGAAGAGGAAGAATAAAAGAAAAGGGGGTAAAAGGAGATCGGGGGGCGAAAGGGCCTTGCCTCCCAGGCTGTTGCCCCCCCATAAAGATAATAAGAGATAAGGAAGGAAAGGGAAAGACAAAAGGAAAAGAGGAGATAAAGGGAAAGAAAAAAAGAGGAAGAAAGGAAAAGAAGGGGGATATCAGTTGCAATTTTCTCGCCAACAAGTTGTGCATCGAGGGGCAAAGGCCCTGCCTTCCCGCCAAAAAAAAAGTGAGAAGGAAGGGAAAAGGAAAGAGGATAGCTAAAAGGAACAAACAAGAGGAAGAAGAAAAGAAAAGGGGGAAAATAAGTGGAGAAGTGGATCGGCCGAAAGGCCCTTGCCTCCCCCCCCATCGAACCTTAAAGAGAGAGAAGGAAGGAAAGGGAAAGAAGAAAAAAAGAGAAAGAAGAAAGGTAGGGGAAATCAGTTGCGATTTTTCCCGCCAACAAGGTGTAAATGGGGGGGGGGGGCACTGGCGTACTGACGGGGGCTTGGGGGTTGCGGGCGAGCCTGCCCCGAAATAAAATTCAAAGTGGTTTATTTCTAATTCGATACCGGTGATTTATAAATTTTTCCTCACTTTTTAGTAGATTATACTTTTTTATGCGTTTGTTGGAAAATGACAACTTCCTAAATTTACAGTCAGGCAAGAAATATGCTTATTTAGAGGCCTACATGTCAGGGCCCGCGGAACGGCGGGGCTCGGGGGCCTCGAGCTCCCCTCCCCACTTTTTGTGAAAAAGTATATTAAAGAAAAATAGAAAGAAAGAGAGAAAGAAAGAAAGAGTAGTGACCTGCCAGTGTCACAAAATAATGAGGTATCAAAATATGCTCATCTGACCGTGATTAAATGCCTAAAACCCGTGAGCTTCTGGCGGCTCCGCCCCCTGGACTCCACGCAAATAAGTGACGTGCCAGTGTCACAAATAAGGTATCAAAATATGCTCATCTGACCGTAATTAAATGCCTAAAACTTCTGAACTTCCGGTGGCTCTGCCCCCTGGACCCTACCAAGGGCCCTAAGCCGGACTCCTGGATGCTTATCTGACCGTAATTTATTGCCTAAAACCCCTGAGCTTTCGGGGGCTCTGCCCCCTGGACCCCACCTAGGGCCCTAAGGCGTGCCCATAGATGCTCATTTATCGGTAATTTATATGTCTAAAACCCCTGAACTTACGGGAGCTCCGCCCCCTGGACCCCACGCCAGTTAGTGACCTGCCAGTGTCATGAATAAGGTATCGAAATATGTTCGACCGTAATGTATGCCCATATCCAAGGGCTTCCGGGGGCTCCGCCCCTTGACCCCCGCCGGGGCTTTGCCCCTAGACTCCACGCCAATTTACGCTTCGCTCTACCTGATCGTAAATACTTTAGCCTCCTCCAACCACTTTGAAAAATGTTCAGCGGGGCCTGCATGTAAGAGTGAGGTGATGCGTATTTTTTGTATGCTCCCCAAACGTTTTTGCTTATTACGCCACTGCTGGCCATGCACCGTTACGTACCAATATTTGGCTTGCATAATTTCAAATTTGGGCCCCCAAGAAATCCTGGATCCGCGCCTGAGTGAGAATAATAGGAACGAAGTGACGACAATAATCGTAAATAACGAAAGTGAAAACGAAAGTAAAGTCTAAAATATCTGCATCAATTTTAATTACAAATTATTGATTTCACTGTTTTCTTCCAATTTTCAAGTTTTATTACATGATTCAGATTAAAAAAAAAAATTCAAAACGATACATGATGGGACAGCAAACAAAAGGTTGGTATTCTAACGAGTAAAATATAAATGAAAAGAAGAAGAAAATTTATAAAATGATAAAAAGTAGGCCTATACAATGAAGGGAAATAATATCATCTAGCACAGAAATTATCTTAAAAATAAATATAATAATAATTATAATTAAAAATTTATTAAAAAAAAAAAAAAAAAAACCGATAGCACATTATCTATTTACAACCCCCTCCCACCCTCCCTAGAATCCCGTGGATTCTCCACGGGTCCTGCTAGTACTAGTATAATACAAGCTCAAGGCTTTATGAAAATGCCAAAGTGTCAAAACAGAGTCTGCACTTGCAGACTAGATGCTGCCTCCAGCTGGACTATGTTTTGCATGAGGCATCACAACATTCTGCAATGATGGAATAAAATACATAAAACATAGAAGAATAATATCCTTCTTATGAGTCCCATGTGCCATTGGAATTCAAACCTTTTTTCATAATTTTGCAAGTGACAAGACAGACATAACTATAATTCATTGCAAGAAATGACGGGTAGAGGTAATGTGCTGTGTTGATGATTGACCAAAAATGGCATCTCGCTGCAGAATGTAGTTTTTGAAGATTAATGCCCTTTTGCTGTGAAAAGAATAGAAAAAGAAGGAAAAGGAATGAGTATTTGTAGTATAGATGTACATTATACATGTTGTTGGTCATGGTGATTTTAATTTAATAGAGTATTACGTTTTCCAATATAATTTCAATATTCTATCATTACCATCACCATCGCGATCACCGGCATCATCATCATCATCACTATCATCATAATCATCATCATCATCACTATCATCATAATCATCATCATCATCACTATCATCATAATCATCATTATCGCCATCGTCACTGTCATTATCATCAAGGCCATCATGATGATCATCACCATCACCAATATCACTGTCATTATCATAATTCCTGCCACCATCATCATCACCATCATCATCACTGTCATCATCACCTAAGTTCATACTCTTCCTTACCTATTGCATTTCATCTTGCGATGTCCAGTATCTATGCCGTAACAAAGCCACGGACCGCCCGCCAAATTAGAGGAACTACACGAGAAGTCAAAATTCCAAACCCCACGATTCCTATGATTGACAGCACCACGAATATTAGGAAGAAGATAGTACTCCACGAATTTCCGTCCGCCAAGACACTGAAGACGAAAAAAATACATGAGAACAATTATAGAATAACAAAATATTACAACATAATACAATACAACACAAATAATGTGGTACACATACCAAACAGAAAAAAAAGTTTTTAGAATTTTAATTGTAATTTTTGCCCACAAGTGTTATTATTTTAAAGACCAAAATTGATACACTTCTAACTCCCTTGTAGTCTTGGAAATTAAATACAATCAAAAGAAAATGTTGCTTTATTTGGGAGGGGGGGGGGTATGGGGGAGGGTAAGGTGGATACACCCTATGCTAGAGACTTTGCCGCTTCATGCTTCAATTTTCCTAATATTTTTTTTCTTACCTTCCAGTGAGTTCGGAGAAGAACCGAAGTACTTCTCGATGTCCAACCTTCATCGCTGCTCGACACTCCTCGGCCATGCGTAGAATTTGCGGACCAAACTGCTGGTTGAAAGTAGTCCGCATCTCTCGGATATCACAACGAGTCCTGAAAAGGATAAAAAGATGAAAATAGTTGAGACCCATTTCACACTCCCATGTAAAAGAGTGCCCTATTTATACTCGCATGTAAAAGCATCCCATTCACACTCCCTAGAAGGCCTAGATGATACTCCAAGCCAACATGACACTTTGTTTGTCTTCACATTCAGACTCTATTCACACTAAAGAATATTCCTAATCTGTTAAATTTGTGAATTGTAAGTTCGGGATATATATATATATGTATCATCCCTAGAAATTTAAACAAGATAAATAAGCATTATATGTTAATGCATTATGTTTACAATTTGGTAAACTTTTAAATATCAATCCCATATTCTCATAGATCTCAAGATAAAGTCTCCATTCTTAAAAAATAAAATCTGAGCAGCTGCTTACCTTTCTGATAGTACAGGGGGGCGTGAGACGACCCGCGGTCCAGTCCCGGGTCCATTTTGCATTAGATCTCCTGCTACTTCATGGAGGATCGCCTCGAAGTCCTCTTCGTTCTGGACGGGCCGATCAAACTTGACGTCTTGATCCCTGGCAAACCTTGACATTGACATGGTGGATGATACTTATAATGCTGCTCTGATGAATGCCGTTCTGTAATAATAATAATAATAATAATAATAATAATAATGATAATAATAGGTATAATAATAATAGTAATACTAAAACTACTAGTACTAGTTACTACACTACTAACAATAATTAAAAAAACAAGAACAAACAATTAAGAAGAAGAAGAAAAATAATAAAAGTAATAATAATATTTTAGTAATAATAATGATATTAATGATAATAACGATAACAATGATAATAATTCACAAGCAACAACACTATTGACTTTAATAGTATAATTACTAGTTTACAATAATTACAAATACAAGTATGGGATGTCATTTGAGAGAATACCTCCGATCTTCATATCTTATGCATCACATGATCACACGTCAGTCTTTTTCTAATGAAACATCTAAACTGTTGAAGAAAATGAATTAAGAATAAGAAAGGGTGGTATGGGTGCCAGCTCTATAGGTCTATATAGTACCTTGCTCCGGCCTGAATCCTGTTCTTAAAAAAAGGAGGAAAAGTATTATAAATCTACCAGAAAGTAGAGCTACTTACACAATAAATGTTGTGGAAATGCTCCTACGCGTCTTTCCGTCCGAGTGTGAGAGAAGGTTATGACATTTATTAACATGGATTGTGTGTCGATCGGATCAGTAAGAAACCTTGTTATGACAATCCAGGGCTGAGGTATCGTATTGTGATATATATTACACTCTGTTGATGTACAGACACAAAATACCCCACGCACAATACCAATGGGGGAATTCCAATGGGGAATTTTGTGTTGGTATCGGTACGTAGTCTACAAGCACAACCCTTATCAGCCGTCGGGCCGGTGTGTAATATAGTGTCTTCACTGTCTTGCTTGAGAGTCTGAGAGACTTTGCGGGCTGTACGGTCTAATGCCCTCCATAGGCTCTGTAATGCAGCGACCCCAAGGCAAGAGTTGATATTAATCGTAACTTATTTGCGATTGTTATCAATCGCAACTGTAATATACATAAGAGATAGGAGACTGCAAACTTGCGATTGATTGGAGGACTAATTGCGATTGATTTGGATCAATTGAAACTCTTTATAAGATGGGGTCCGCGGATCTCATAGACTGACAGAGCCAGACGCGGTTTACTAATTCATGGAATCGTGTTAAAAATTTATAAATCGAGTCTTTGCCGGCAGACTACTTTGTGTCGTAGAACGGCTACGAGGTCTCTGTGACGTCAGGGCTATTTTATAACCTACCAGGGAATTCCCCTGCAATGACGTCAGTATTGGGAAGACAGGTGACCAACAAAAATCTTTAAGAGCCCCAAAACGTAACATGACACGGGATGATAGGAACACCGGGATAAATAGGAACTGAATTCATGAAAAGAGTCTGCATCTTTCATTTGCATTCGTAATGGTGTGAGTGTGTGTGGGTGTAGGGGGTATATCAATGAACAAAAATCTCCAGTTTTGTCTTTCCTCTCACTCCGCCGCCTGGATCCATCAGAACAACTCCGCCTGGATCCATCAGAACAACTTTATTAAAAAAATACTTATAAAGTGGAGAGAATTGTTGCAGTGTTCATTGTGGGGGAAAAGAGAGAAGAGTTGCTCTTTACAACCATAAGTATACAAAGGCTCTATAGCAAAAGTTCGTTTGCATTTGGCAAAAACGAATTTGTGTTGGTGATTTTGCTTTGTGTGGAAAGGCGACATATTAGTCTTCATGTCAGACGCCATATAACTATGAGCTGTCAACATTTTTTTTTACAGTGGTCAGGGAGTGGGAAGGCTGGATTGAGACTAATTGTGGTTTTAAAAGCTCCCTAAGTACGAAAGACCACCATGTGTCTGCACGCAATTTGATAAATCATGTTCTGTATTCAATACCACATAGATCATTCTGCCTTATCCAATAATTCCTTGGACTTTGCCCCCACTTATGTTATAATGTGCCCGTGCCTATGTTTTGTTTCTCTATCTCTTATTAACTCCTCTATTGCAGCTATAGCTCCCCCTTTAGATCAATGTTTTGCCCAAATCAGCGTACCACTACAGTAACTTTGATAAAGAAAGTACACCAGACGTGTTTGAAATAGTGTCCCTTTATAAAGGGACACTAGTTTGAAAAAAAATATGATTAATTAACATGATGGCAACTATGTTTACAAAAAAATCATGGACAGCGCCCCAAAGAAATCGTGTTCAGATTATCATGGTAGGCCTTCATATCAATTTGTGACAAACAAGGAAATAGCCTTAGGTTGATTTTTCGAAAGTAATTGCTATCGTCATGATCGTGTTATATAGCCTAACTAATGAGTAAAAGGTGGGATCTTATGAGGGTAGCCTATTAGAATACGGTAAAACAGTGCTCTAGGGAGGGAGGGAGGGAGGGAATGAGATCGGGAGGAAGAGAGAAGAGAGAGAGAGAGAAAAATAAAGAGAGGGAGGGAGAGGGATAGCGGGGAGGGGATTGGGGGTGGGGGAGGGAGGACGTGAAAACAAGATTAAACGACTCCACCGTAGGCCTTTTCCCTAAACATCGTGGACATGTAAAAAATCTCACATTACATCCCTTCACCTATTTTCATGATTATACCATGGAGCTAGAAAACAAGGAGTGGGCACTCTGCCCCTAGGGCTTTTCCTATCACTCAGAGCGGGATTATGCGGGATTAGGGGTCCAACGAAAAACAAAACGACCTCTTACGCAACGAGGTCACCCTGGTCGCTATCTCCGGACTTTGATGTCCCATGCGCGATGCCGCTCTGAACTGGCCCTCTCTATGTGGGAACATCGACAGTCCAGTCATAAGGAATCGCGTGTACATATAGCTAGCTCTATACACATGTCCCTGCATGTCGTTAGCGTCATCACATGCGACATACACTCTGATGTTGTGATAGTCTAGAATTCAGCTCTCAATGGGTGTAAAAATCTCGAAAATCGGCCAACGACAAGGCGAGTTTTGACATGATTATTGTTGAAAATTGTCCATATTTCGTTCCATTTATATTCATATTTCAACGTAATATTAGTTGTAGACCCTGTCTAGCCCGGGTGAAAATCATTTTTTAGGCAGACAAATTAGATTTTCTTCTTTATTTTGATGTATGACTCCACCGTTCGCTCCCGTTCGTTCTATTGTGATGACCCATTGAAAACAGTACATTTTGGTCCATTACATGAAATGAGATCAACCGTTGAAAGAAGACTACATTATGCATAGAATAGAATTTATTGACTCTTGCGACCCCTTCTGGGATATAAGGGTACAACAAATTTACATGTCATGATAATGATACATAATAAAGAATAGAAACGTAGCATAATAATACAAAGAATACAGAATACAAAAAAACAATACAAATGTATAACGATAAATAGGAATGATCTAAACCTAGGCTATATAATATGCTACACAAAAATACAATATTAAACAAATATGGCAAGTATACATGAAAAGTGGAGAATTCCACATGAGCAATATAAATACAAACAACAAAACACTTGTGCTAACTATCTAAAAAAAATTATCAGTTAAATTTTGTACATGTAAGTGAGATGTGATTGGATTGCTTGTTATTGTGATTGGGTGCATGCAGACTAAAAAAATACGGCATAATATTGTCCCTAGAAAGATAAACCTAAATCACTCTTTGCTTTCCAAAGGACAAACAAAAACATAATGGAATATAATGCAATAAGATAAAACAAACAAACAATCAAACAAAACTATACTTGACGTACACCGAGACTGTACTACAACATTCCTTTTTATGGGTGACATGATTATGATTGGATTGTTCAGACTTATTTAGACCAGCAAAATATGATATTATTATCCTTAAGAAGAATACTAATTTCTTCAGCTGTCCTGTACCGGAATATAGAAATAAATTCAACATGTGTAATGTGCAAGGGCGTTTAACTATTACTTTACGACCTAAATATAACTCTCTTTCCTTTCAGAAAAAAGGGCAAACAAAAACATAATGGTATTCATCACCAGACTAATGCATATCACAACATGGGCATTCTATACTAATTTCATTAAAAGCTTCTTTGAATCTGTTATTATTAATTGGTAAACGGTGTGACCTAGATTTAAAACGGCAGAGCAATGTTATTCTATCTTTTTTACCCAGCAAAACTAAATACCTTTCAAAGAGAATCATTTTTAAAGATCCTATGATTTTGGCATGCACTGTTTGACCAAATTGTTGCCATCACAGTCATCTTGTTATGAAAATGATCGTTTAATCTCAACTTCAGAGTGCTCATGCAGTATCCAACTATTGCTAAATCCTTCCCGTGCTTTAGCCAAACAAGAGGAACAGCGTGGTTCAATATTTTTCAATACAAGATAACCACTTGAAATAATTAGACATATCTACATTCTGACTAATTAACCTTTGCAAAAAATAAAATTTGACTGATATTTATAGGGGGAACCTTTTACTATTCTTAACCAGAAACTATAACCATTCGATGTTTGATACCGTTAGCTATGCCCTCCCAGTTTCTCCATATACCATACAATCTGGTGTAAATTTATTTACACATAACGCTGACCTGAGAAATGTTCTGTGAAATATTTCAATTTGACTCAAATCTTCATATCTCCACACTTCACATCCAAGTTGGTCTAACAATTCACATCGAATATCCAATGGCAGTTTAATTGAGTCTTTGAACCTTTAATGACATAGAGAAGAGGGCTTTCATGGCCTGTAATACCTGAAAAAATGGGTAGGGGCAGGAGATGAGACCTGGTAGGGGTTTCGAGGCTTGAGCGGCACACCCCGTCCAAACCAATTCTGAGTACCCCGGGTTTAAAAGCTGCCATGTTACGGGATGTAAACGTATCCTACAATGCACCGCACATGCAAGCGGGCCGGTTGATCAACCGACCTTGCGCATGCGCTATGTGATCTTATTTACCACCGGTGCGACCAGGCGGCATTAATCCAGCTTAGTGGAATGATCGCTTGGGGACCGCGGCACCAGGGATAGTTCAAAAGACCCTAATCCAGTGTTCTCTCCTTGTTTTCTAGCTCCATGATTATACTGACAATAAATACATATAGGGCACATGGTACGTGCAGCTGACAGGCATAGAGAGCAGGCACGTAGCCAGGGGGGCACGTGCTCATCTCACATTAATTTACATCCATTCACCTATTTTCATGATTTTACTGACCAAAAATACATATAGGGCAATAGTACGTGCAGCTGACAGGCATAGCGGGGGCGAGGGGATGGGGTGCTTATTCCGCAACTGCGCTTTGATCTCGAAATTGCTCTGAATTAGCACTTTCTTTGCACAGGACGACTTCGAGTTCCTTTATTCAGCACTGGCCGATTCAATTTTAACAATCTCCACCTACGCAATGCGACACCCACCCCCTCCTTGCTTACTCGCTGTCAGCCGAAGATGGCGTGATCCTCGAATTAGGACCAGAGCCATCTATACACATAGATGGCTCTGATTAGGACTAGTGTCCCTTTATAATATATACGGCACTGATTAGGACGCTCGGCAAAAAAATTTATGCTGGGCTTACGAGTTCGTTGATAACGCCATCTTCGGCGGCTTGCAGCAAGTTTAGGGAATATTATAGAGATAAATAACCAGTCAGATTCTGGACTCCACTTGCAGCCATTCGACTTACTTGAAATCTAAGAATATCCATGACGTCATATGCCAAATATATTACAGGTATCAAAGTCCATGAATAGTTGCACTAATTTTGTTTACACAAGCAAAACTATATGGAAGATAAAATCCACGCACTATTAAATGGAAGAGTATGATTTATTCTTGATACTAGATGAAGTGTATGGATTCTAGCATCTAAAGAATCATTCATTCTTAAAGCTCTGAGAAGATATCAACTTTATATGAATAAAACATGTTGTCACAATCAGTTCACAAAAAGAGTTGACGGAAAATTATTCCAACTTTTTATGGAGCAACAGTGTATTTACGTAAGATACCAGGGGCGCGGATCCAGGATTTTGTAAACGGGAAAGAGGGGGGTACTCCCGATGAGTAGCTGGCCCATGCTTGTTGGAGGAGGGGGGAGAGGTAGAGATTTGTTTTTCCACGGGAATCTTCCCAGTCGTCCTCAGGCTCTCTCCAGGCACCTTCATTGGACAGGGGAGGGGGCGGCTAGTAAGGCCGGATTACAAAAAAGAGATAGTATTTGTTCTAGAAAAACAAATAACACATTATATAGTTGCTCACTTCATTGGTTTCCATTGCTTTAATCCATTATTTTAAATGCAATTTGATAATGTCATAACTCAACATTTTAATTACCGGTACAAACCTGGAGATTTAAAGAACAGATTAAGAATGCAAACGGTCTATACATTCACAGAAGTATCTAGGCTTGGTGGTGGCGGCGGCGGCGGCGGTGGTGGTGGGGTGGTGGTGGTGGTGGGGGGTACAGGGTGCACCTTCCCCTGGTAAAAGCATCCTGAGTATGACTTATATACAGAGATATGCAAAGGAAGACATTTATTATTTCTGTAGTCAGATATTTTGACTTATATTCACTATAAAATTATATACATTTTATTCTATATGTGTCATCTTCCAAAAGCATGATACAAGAGAAACATATATATATATATATATACAGTTAACAAGTAAATTATTCATACATTACCACGTTTTGAAATTTTAAAAGTATTTGACAAATTGATTTGTCCTAATTAATGTTTTTTTTTAACAGAGGCCCTAATTCAACCAGTCCACCCTAAATTCTTGAGTTACGAAAACACAAAAACATCAAATTTACAAGGGGTTTAAATAATTTAGTTGTTAACTGTATATATATATATATATGTCTGTACGTACTCCCGAATCTCAGTAAACCTGAATCAGACACTGACATTCATTATTTGATGATCTATTAAAAGTGATGAAGGCTTTGATTTATGGTACTATTAAATGGTTACAATTTCCAAAGTAAATGATTTGTCATAATCAGAGTATATACATAATGCCATTTAAGCTTACCGGTAATATCAACACCGTGTACAGTAATTATACATTTTACAGCATGAATTTCAACTTACAAAAGATGTATAAAGCACATGAAATGTGTCACAAAATACTAATTTTCCCTGTCAGTCTCTCTCCCCCTCCATCTGTCTTTCTCTCTCTATCTCTCTTTTTCCCAATAGATTAATTGGATAATAATTTGGATTTATATCTATTTCTTCAGTTTCATATCAGGAGAACTACCCTAAGTATCGTACAGTGTAGCTCTAAATACGGCCAAACGATGATGTGTGACAACTATTCGCCGAATGCGTGCCTCTCAGAGTGCATGGTTTGTTAAACATGCATGTGCCAGAACAGCTATAGATTCACGCCCAGCAATTTCTTTCCATCTGATAGATATTGCATGCACAGACCATTGTCTGGCATAACACTAGAAGGGTCTGATCTGCAAGTCTAAGACTGCACTATATGTGTACTGCACTGTAGCTCTGCTCCAGACAGAGCCCATCACTGACAAAGTACTAATCGCATGGATCTAATACTAGTATAATACAAGCTCAAGGCTTTATGAAAATGCCAAAGTTAGTGTCAAAATAGAGTCTGTCCTTGCAGACTAGATGCTGCCTCTAGCTGGACTATGTTTTGCATGAGGCATCACAACATGTGACCATTCTGCAATGATGGAATAAAATACATAAAACATAGAAGAGTAATAATTATATCCTTCTTATGAGTCCCACATGCCATTGGAATTCAAACCCTTTTTCATAATTTCGCAAATGACAAGACAGACGTAACTCTAATTCATTGCAAGAAATGATAGGTAGAGGTAATGTGCTGTGTTGGTGCATGATTGACCAAAAGTGGCATCTCGCTCACTGCCGAATGTAGTTTTTGAAGATTAATGCCCTTTTTCTGTGAAGAGAATAGAAAAAGAAGGAAAAGGAATGAGTATTTGTAGTATAGATGTACATTATACATGCTGTTGGTCATGGTGATTTTAATTAGAGAATTACGTTTTCCAATATAATTTCAATATTCTATCATTACCATCACCATCGCGATCACCGGCATCATCATCATCATCACTATCATCATAATCATCATCATCATCACTATCATCATAATCATCATCATCATCACTATCATCATTATCGCCATCATCACTGTCATTATCATCAAGGCCATCATGATGATCATCACCATCACCAATATCACTGTCATTATCATAATTCCTGCCACCATCATCATCATCACTGTCATCATCACCTAAGTTCATACTCTTCCTTACCTATTGCATTTCATCTTGCGATGTCCAGTCTATGCCGTAACAAAGCCACGGACCACCCGCCAAATTAGAGGAACTACACGAGAAGTCAAAATTCCAAACCCCACGATTCCTATGATTGACAGCACCACGAATATTAGGAAGAAGATAGCACTCCACGAATATCCGTCCGCCAAGACACTGAAGATGAAAAAAATACATGAGAACAATTATAGAATAACAAAATATTACAACATAATACAATACAACACAAATAATGTGGTACACATACCAAACAGACAAAAAAGTTTTTAGAATTTTAATTGTAATTTTTGCCCACAAGTGTTATTATTTTAAAGACCAAAATTGATACACTTCTAACTCCCTTGTAGTCTTGGAAATAAAATACAATCAAAAGAAAATGTTGCTTTATTTGGGAGGAGGGGGGTATGGGGAGGGTAAGGTGGATACACCCTATTCTAGAGACTTTGCCGCTTCATGCTTCAATTTTCCTTAATATTTTCTTACTCTCGAGTGATTTCGGAGAAGAACCGAAGTACTTCTCGATGTCCAACCTTCATCGCTGCTCGACACTCCTCGGCCATGCGTAGAATTTGCGGACCAAACTGCTGGTTGAAAGTAGTCCGCATCTCTCGGATATCACAACGAGTCCTGAAAAGGATAAAAAGATGAAAATAGTTGAGACCCATTTCACACTCCCATGTAAGAGTGCCCTATTTATACTCGCGTGTAAAAACATCCCATTCACACTCCAAGCCAACATGACGCTTTGTTTGTCTTCACATTCAGACTCTATTCACACTAAAGAATATTCCTAATCTGTTAAATTTGTGAATTGTAAGTTCGGGATATATATATGTATCATCCCTAGAAATTTAAACAAGATAAATAAGCATTATATGTTAATGCATTATGTTTACAATTTGGTAAACTTTTAAATATCAATCCCATATTCTCATAGATCTCAAGATAAAGTCTCCATTCTTAAAAAATAAAATCTGAGCAGCTGCTTACCTTTCTGATAGTACAGGGGCGTGAGACGACCCGCGGTCCAGTCCCGGGTCCATTTTGCATTAGATCTCCTGCTACTTCATGGAAGATCGCCTCGAAGTCCTCTTCGTTCTGGACGGGCCGATCAAACTTGACGTCTTGATCCCTGGCAAACCTTGACATTGACATGGTGGATGATACTTATAATGCTGCTCTGATTAATGCCGTTCTGTAATAATAATAATAATAATAATGATAATAATAGGTATAATAATAATAGTAATACTAAAACTATAGTTACTACACTACTAACAATAATTAAACAAAAAACAAGAAAAAACAATTAAGGAGAAGAAGAACAATAATAATAAAAGTAATAATAATATTTTAGTAATAATAATGATATTAATGATAATAACGATAACAATGATAATAATTCACAAGCAACAACACTATTGACTTTAATAGTATAATTACTAGTTTACAATAATTACAAATACAAGTATGGCATGTCATTTGAGAGAATTCCTCCGATCTTCGATCATATCATGCATCACATGATCACACGTCGGTGTTTTTCTAACAAATGATCTAAGTTAATTTATCTTGAAGAAACATCGAACTGTTGAAGAAAATGAATTAAGAATAAGAAAGAGAATTACTGGTAAGTGGTATGGGTGCCAGCCCTCTATATATATATATATATAGGACCTTGTTCCTGAATCCTGTTCTTACAAAAAGGAGGAAAAGTTGAATAAATCTACCAGAAAGTAGAGCTACTTACACAATAAATGTTGTGGAAATGCTCCTACGCGTCTTTCCGTCCGAGTGTGAGAGAAGATTATGACATTTATTAACATGGATTGTGTGTCGATCGGATCAGTAAGAAACCTTGTTATGACAATCCAGGGCTGAGGTATCGTATTGTGAAATATTACGCTCTGTTGATGTACAGACACAAAATACCCCACGCACAATACCAATGGGGGAATTCCAATGGGGAATTTTGTGTTGGTATCGGTACGTAGTTTACAAGCACAAACCCTTATCAGCCGTCGGGCCGGTGTGTAATATAGTGTCTTCACTGTCTTGCTTGAGAGTCTGAGAGACTTTGCGGGCTGTACGGTCTAATGCCCTCCATAGGCTCTGTAATGCAGCGACCCCAAGGCAAGAGTTGATATTAATCGTAACTTATTTGCGATTGTTATCAATCGCAACTGTAATATACATAAGAGATAGGAGACTGCAAACTTGCGATTGATTGGAGGACTAATTGCGATTGATTTGGATCAATTGAAACTCTTTATAAGATGGGGTCCGCGGATCTCATAGACTGACAGAGCCAGACGCGGTTTACTACTTCATGGAATCGTGTTAAAAATTTATAAATCGAGTCTTTGCCGGCAGACTACTTTGTGTCGTAGAACGGCTACGAGGTCTCTGTGACGTCAGGGCTATTTTATAACCTACCAGGGAATTCCCCTGCAATGACGTCAGTAGACACATTGGGAAGACAGGTGACCAACAAAAACAGAACAAAACCGAATCTTTAAGAGCCCCAAAACGTACCATGACACGGGATGATAGGAACACCGGGATAAATAGGAACTGAATTCATGAAAAGAGTCTGCATCTTTCATTTGCATTCGTAATGGTGTGAGTGTGTGTGGGTGTATGGGGTATATCAATGAACACAAATCTCCAGTTTTGTCTTTCCTCTCAATCCGCCGCCTGGATCCATCAGAACAACTCCGCCTGGATCCATCAGAACAACTTTATAAAAAAAATACTTATGAATAATAACAATAATAATATATACAAAACGATAATTACAGATATATTATTATCATCAGATTGGAGAGAATTGTTGCAGTGTTCATTGTGGGGGAAAGAGAGAAGAGTTGCTCTTTACAACCATAAGTATACAAAGGCTCTATAGCAAAAGTTCGTTTGCATTTGGCAAAAACGAATTTGTGTTGGTGATTTTGCTTTGTGTGGAAAGGCGACATATTAGTCTTCATGTCAGACGCCATATAAATATGAGCTGTCAAAATTGCATATGAAATATGAAATCTACAGTGGTCCGGGAGTGGGAAGACTAATTGTGGTTATGCTCCCAAAGTACGAAAGGCCACCGTGTGTCTGCACGCAATATGATAATTAGGTCATGTTAAGCTGTATTCAGTACAATTAATATATTATAGATCATTCTGCCTTATCCAATAATTCCTTGGACTTTGCCTCCACTTATGTTATAATGGGCCCGTGCCTATGTTTTGTTTCTCTATCTCTTATTAACTCCTCTATTGCTATAGCTCCCCCTTTAGATCAATGTTTTGCCCAAATCAGCGTACGACTACAGTAACTTTGGTAAAGACTAAAGAAAGTACCCCAGACGTGTTTGAAATAGTGTCCCTTTATAAAGGGACACTAGTTTGAAAAAAAATATGATTAATTAACATGATGGCAACTATGTTTAAAAAGAATCAAGGACAACGGCCCATAGAAATCGTGTTCGGATTATCATGGTAGGCCTACATATCAACTTGTGACAGTGCTCCAGGGAGGGAGAGAGAAGGAGAGCGAGAGATAGATAGAGTGAGAGAGGAAGAGAGGGAGAGAGGGAGAGAGAGAGAGAGAGAAAGAGAGAAGGAGAGTGAAAGATAGATAGAGTGAGAGAGAGAGAGAGAGTGGGAGGGAGGGAAAGAGAGAAAGAGAGCGGGGGAGTAGGGGGGACGTGAAAACAAGATTACACTACCAACATACTGTAGGCCTATTCCCTAAACTTCGTGGACATGGGAACAAATCCAACATTACATCCACTGTTTACCTATTTTCATGATTTTACTGAAAATAAATTCATATAGGGCACATGGTACGTGTAGCTGACGGGCAAATGGGGCCAGATGGGTAATCGGATGGGTGCTTATTCTGCAACTGCCATTTGATCTCAAAATTGCCCTGAAATAGCACTTATTATTTCTATGCACAGGACGATGACTTCGAGTTCCCTTATTCATTCTTGTTAAAGAATCAGCAGAGTCAGCACTAACAGTAGTCTGGCCGATTTAATTTTAAAGTGACTGGGTAACATTGTTGAAGGATGATGAAAAAACTGCGTAATTTTTGCATGAAATGTTACTTATTATATTCCTTGTACTGTTCTAACCTTTGACGTGCAAACAATCCCGAACAAATTCTCAAACCACAAAGATATTTATGGTTTTCTTTGAAGTCGTCACTGTGCGACACCCTCTAACAGTAAATTCTCCCAACCAATTTTGAATTTTCCCAACCGTTTTTCCATGAAAATAAGACATAAAACAGGCTTTTGAAAATCTTTCAATACTTAAAGTTTTGGAATGGTATAAAAAGCCAATTTATTGCTTTGTGACGATTAACATTCACCTAAAATTTAATTGAATTATAATAATATAGTTGGGAGGGAGAATTAAGGAATCGATCAGATCAGTTTTCCCAATTTTTCTTTATCAATAAAGGTCTGTTTACACTCAAACTTTCAGATTATCTTTCACTGTACATTTAACATTGAAGTCACTACATTAGCACCATTTTCTCTCATCTGAACAATGTTACCAAGTCCCTTTAACACCTTTATTCATGTTATACCATTTTTAACAATCTCCACCTACACAATGCGACACCCCCCTCCTCCTTACATACTCGCTGCCAGCCGAAGATGGCGTGATTCTCGAATTAGGACGCTCGGCAAAAATCTTTGTAGAGGATAGTAAAATCTTAGGCTGGGCTTACGAGTTCGTTGATAACGCCATCTTCGGCGGCTTGCAGCACGTTTACGGAAATATTATAGAGATAAATGCAAGAACCGGCCAGATTCTAGACTACACTTACAGCCATTTGACTGACTTGAAATCTAAGAATATCAATGACGTCATATGCCAAATATATTACAGATATCAAAGTCCACGAATAGTTGAATTAACTTTGTTTACACAAGCAAAGCTATATGGAAGATGAAATCCACGTACTATTAAAGGGATCCGGTAACTTTGTCTTAGATCCTTCAAAAAAATCCTTGATTTAGCTCATGCTGCAATGATAATTATAAACCTTTAGGTCAGTCAGGAACCCCATGACTTTTACAAGCTGATCGCCTGTCTGATTATCAAGATATTTATAATTAAAAATCGAAATCAAATTTTGAGTTTGCCAAACGGTTTTCATAACACTACAGTCTATTGGGAAAACGAGTATGGTAAAACCGGTCATTCAAAGGTTTTTACTTTTTTGAGGCACTTCTTGATCATTTTGAAGCGCAATTTTTTTAGGGCTTCAATATAACACCATATCACAGGCACTGATAACACGTAGGGTCGTGTATCTCAGATTTAACATTGTTAAACGATCCCTTTAAATAGGACAGTATGATTAATTCTTGATATTAGATAACGTTTATGGGTTCTTGAAAGTTTGTTGGTCGATCTAGCATCAATCATTAAATCTCTGAGAAGGTATATCCACTTGATATGAATAAAACATGTTGTCACAATCAGTTCACAAAAATAGTTGACGGAAAATTATTCCAACTTTTTATTGAGTAACAGTGTATTCACATAAAATACCATGGGCGGATCCAGGATTTTGTTTTAAAAAAAGGAGGGGGCTATTATATACTCCTGATGAGTATTTGGCCTATTAAGCTTTTTGGAGGGGTAGAGATAGAAATTTGTTTCCATGGGAATCTTCCCAGTCGTCTCCAGGCTCTCTCCAGGCTCTCTCATTGGGCAGGGGGGGGTGGATATGATAAAAAAAGAGATAGTATTTGTTTCGATTTACTTACTACATGTCGAAGGAAAATAGGGGGGTGTATTTTACTACTCAAACGCTGACGTTGGTTACTTTATTGTTGTATTTGTTTATTTCATTTTTATATGTATATATATATATATATATTTTTTTTTTTTTTGGGGGACATGACTCACGAAATATCCTGGCAATTTGCCACGCTCTCTGGAACACGGTGGCGTGATGTCTGTCCTGTGATCTCACGATAGTAGTCTACGAACACAGACTGTAATAAGACACGTGCGAACTTTCGCATTAAGTCAGACTCATACAAGGCTACATTTTTGCTTCATATTCATGTGTGTGTGTGTGGGGGGGGGGAAAATAAAGAAGCATAGAGCCATAAACAGGTTTGAGTGGACGGGGCACAATCCAGAAAATTCTAGGAAAAGTAAGAAAAAAGTGAATAGATGAATGAAGATATAAAATGAAAGTCAACAACAAGAACAATTATAACAAAAAGGTATCATTAAAAAGGTATTCAGATTTGTAAGTGCCTTTTGGTCTAAAATTTGAAGGAGGGGGGGGGAGAACACAACTGTTGGGCACATTTTTCATTTTTCATTTTTGTACGTAAGGTGTGTAACAGATGGGGGCGGGGGCGGGGGGGTGTATGAGCCGGTTGTGCCCCCTTACTATGCCACTGACTATACATGTAAAGATAACACAGTTTAAAGACTCTAGTTTCATTTAAACTTAAGAACACCGCTGAGTTAAAGGTCTGGGTGCATAGACTAGCTACGGGTTCAAACTGCAAAACCATCGAATAATACAATTCTCTCTAAATATGGGTATGACAATATATACCATTCGAGCCATAGAATTGAATCAGTCGGTGGCCTAGCGCTACAGTGTATACATACAAATCGCCGTACCGGACAGCTGTATATAGCTGTACATCAAATTTGAAATGGAGGTCGAGGTACTTGGAAACGCGATGTCGTTGACGTCGCTCTTGGCTCTGATCGCTCTGGGTTTCATCGTCCTAACCTTACTGTACGTATGACTACTGAACATATTATTATATAAATTGCAAATTTGTTATTCACTAATTACAATTACCAGTCTTCGCCAATCGCCATGCAACCCTTGTCAGCTGCTGTGTGTAACAGTGAGACTAGGCTGACAACATACTGCATAGGTTCTGTACATTACACTTCTCCGCCAGAGACCAACATATTTAGGCTCTGCTCTAGGCTTTGGAAATTCTGGGGAAGTGTCAACTTAGAGAGCCTGCAGACTAGTTCGCTATAGCAAGCGGCGTTGTTTGAACTTGATCGAGAAAAAGAAAATAGTCTACAAGATCAGTCTGTATTTCGTTCGGGGATATGTTCTACTGAGACTGCGTCTTATCTTGCGTTACCGAATCGAGGAGAGTGTCAAAAGACAAAAACATGTTTAAAAAAACCTCCAAGCAGACGGATTTCAAGTCTGTCTATGTGTGTACCTACACCACCTAGCTACACTGTACATTAATTGAAATTCGTGATTAACCAAAAAACTAATAAAGCCCGTGTAAATTAATGGTCTGCAGTTGGATTTGTTCTGAAAATTTAATGGTTATTTACAAAAAAGTATTATATATATATATATATATATATATATTTTGTTTTTAAATCTGTCCATCATTTTTTTTGCTTTGTACGCGTGAGTAAGGGATCATGAGCTAAACTACTTTTCATCCGATTTGGGTTATTGCCTTTTCGGTTATTAGATGCAAATTAAGGCAATACGAATTTGAAATGATTTTGCTGTTTTGTTTGGCAGGAATGACTACTGGGCCCACACATACTGGAAGCGGCGAGGAGTACCCTTTGAACCCCCTCTTCCAATCATCGCCAACATGAGAGTGTTTGCTAAGGTTAGTGTCATGTAAATCACTGTCATTATAAATCATTATATAGAATTATAATTGTAGAGGAGGACTGCTAAAAAGTCCATAGACGCGTGAAAGGTGGGGAGGGGAGACGACCGCCCAATTTAGAAAACCGAAATTAGATCTAAAATTGTAATATTCTACACCAATTTAAAAATAAGACTGTGAAAAAACAAGTAATATTTCCCCCAACGACCATTATGTTTATGATAATGGTTTCTTGTACAGCGCCGGTATCCGCCTCTACTGGGCGCTTATGACCCTAGTTTCAAATTTGAGAGGCCGAATGTAAAACTGGCGATTTCACACCGAAATAGAATCTTGATCAATGGACAAATTAGGCCCCTACGTCTATTCCAAGAGAAATTTCATTGGTTAATTAAATATATCAAATGAAATATATATAAAGTTTATTTTATGTTTTAAGCCTGCAAGAATAATAGGCACAAGAAGCCTATTATTAACATATTTCCGGAGAAAAGTCTATCACTACCTTCCGCAGGAAAATCGTAATAAATAAAGAGTGATTATATCATAAATTACAAGCCGTATAGTACGTACACGGGCACGATTTTTATAGCCGGGGATGGGGAGGGGGGTTCTACAACATCAATTAATTCTTTCTGCGACACTGTCGGTGGTTGTAGCATATTTGCATTCCATGATTGATTTTGATTGGAGGGGGGAGGGAGATGATGAGAGGGTGGGGGATGTTGTCTCTCCGACAGCATTTAATTCCGTCATATAGCAACACTGTAGCAGACTTATGGTGGTGTATGAGGGACAGGGGGTTAGGCCTTAGTCTAAGATAGCACAACATTATTTGATAGCATTTCCTAGACATGTATGGTATAATTATGAGAGCTGAGGAGGCGGATTTTTTAAATATTAAATTCAATCAAAGCTGACACTGTGCAGGGTATTGTAAAGGCTCTTGACTGACATGCGAAAGGACACGGGTTAGAACCTTGCTTGGACGTTTCGACCGAGGTTTATTTGGGTGCCTGACACTTCGATCTGGGGAAACATTTATTGCAGGGGCCCTAAGAAAGAGCAGTGTTATTGCTGATGAGGCTACCCAGAATAAATAAGACCGAGTTGTACATCAGTAAATGTCATTATGCATCATGTTTATACTTTAATCATAAAATATTTGATTTCTTTTATTCCACCAAGTAACGGTAATTTTTATTTCATTTTTAAACAGGGTAACTCTCTCAGAATTAAAATTGTATTCCTGAGACGCCCTTTACAAATCAAAGGTTACAAATACAAAGGAAATTGAACAAGGTTTAAATACATACATATCATGGATGGATTACTTGTTTTTGTTTTATACACCATGATATAAACACGAAAAAAGTAGATATTTGCCGACCTATTTAACTCCTTTCTGCATTCATACATACATACCTTCATATGTATACGTGATATATTCATACAAATGTATATATATAATTATTAATTCATAAACAGGGTGTGGTTGAGGCTTTCGTGGACATGGAGAAAAGGCATGGCAAGGTTTATGGGTGAGTGAAATATCATATTCAAGTGGGTATGTCGTGGTGTAGTGTTTCACTTACCTGACTCTGTATTAAGTGAATTATAGGACAACTACCAGTCCTGCCTGACTGCATTGACAGGCAACTGCCCTTGGACAACTATCCAGATACCTAACGGAAGGGGAAGGGACAGGGTGGGGTGGGGTGGGTGTGGGGGTAGTAATTGTCCGGGATGATATCTTGGGGTTTGTTAGTTCATGGGGTTTCCAAATTCAGTCAGAAATAGTTACGGGGAAGTTAGTTAAAAACAATCTACTAGGTTATCATAATAATATATCTCGGGGTAGTTGATATTTCTAAATCCTTTGGCAAGACATTATCTACATTTGCCACTCTTCATGAAAGTGTAGTAAATGGATGCCTGTTAGGAATTAATTTCATTTATGCTTTCATTAGCTGCAGCTGGGCTACAGCCAGGGTAATGTACTTTGTAGGCGTCTTGAGCACCCCCGGGATAGATAAATGTAGCCTAGTTATTATTGTTATTATTATAATCATTATAATTATTATTATTTTTTGTTTGTTATTATCATCATTATCATGATTATGATGATGATGATTATTATTATTATTACTATTATCATTATCATCATCATCATTATCATCGTCATCATCATCATCATCATCATCATTCTCATTTTTATTATTATTGTTATTATTATTATTATCATTATTATTATTTTTGTTATTATTATTATCATTATCATTATTATCATCATCATCATCATCATTCTCATTGTTATTATTGTTGTTATCATTATTATTATCGTTATTATTATTAGTCGATCACAAGGTCCGCGGTTCGAGACCCGCCGCGGCACTAATGTCCTTTGGCAAGACATTGATCTACATTTGCCACACTCAACCCAGGTGATGTAAATGGGTACCTGGCAGGAATTAATTCTTTGAAATGCTTTAGCGCCGTAATGGCAGCACAGCCAAAGCCGGGGTAATAATCTCCAAGTTTTATTATTATTATTATTATTATCATTATTGTTATTATTATTATTATTATTATTATTATTATTATTATTATTATTATTAGTTTAGAGGGGCTTTATTTTCTCTTTCCTAACAGGATATATTCTTTTCGAACTCCCGTGCTTGTTGTTGGTGATCCTGAAATGCTACGCCACATCACTGTGAAAACTTCAACAACTTCCACAGCAGAGTAGTAAGGTTTCCAAACTGTCATATCGTAGAACTCAAAACATTCACAGATTTTGCAATTTCTGTTTCCCTTTCTCATATTTCGCATTTCACGTTACATATTATCAGTTAATTTACATGATATACAATAATACTATCAATATTATGTATTTTGAATAAACACAAGTACGTAAAATTAATTCAATAACTTTGGTTTGCTTGTTGTGACGATCCTACGTACTTACTAGCAGTAAAGAACTCACGAATCGAGAGAAACACACTTAAAACAAAAGAAAAAAAGGATTATGGATCGTTTTTGCTTGTATCTGCTCCCAAAACTCCGACCTTTATTCTCCGCCCCAGACCTCGGAGAATTATCACAAACCGTTAACACTTGTACATGTAATTAGGCCTACTTATCGTATACCTATACAGGTCATGTAGTAAAGTAAAATTCGCAAAGTATTACATTTATAATCCTGATAAGTAACTACATGTACATTGGCTTTCAAAATAGTATGCCGAATTGTATGCCCATTAAGACAAAATAGAGCAAGTCTGTTAAAGGCCAGAAAGGCGTTAACTCCATGTCAATGGGTTAACGTCCTTGTGGCTTTCAGTAGTCGTTGATCGATTTTAAAGGCACATAGTGGTGTGTTCTCATGGGGACATCCGGGTGTTATCAAGCATCAATAGTTAACTTCTTTTTTAAAGGCAGTGTATTTTACCGACATCGCTACCACTGCCGAAATGTACATTTTTATAGAGATCTTATATTAGAACTAACTTTTCTTATATAGGATCTCTATGTGTATTTTCACTTAACTACGCCATCTTTCGGTGAAGGTGTACATGTACAGAGTGATTTCCAGCTCCTGTACCCAGGTATCATCACCCGCGCGTCATGCATTTTGTGATACATTGTGGGACTTGGCTGTCGACACACTGGGACATTAGGGACTTTTAGATTTGCACGACGAGAACGTTGACTGCTACGTGGACATCCTTTTAAGGCAATGTGACGTCCTTTTAAGGCACTGCCGGGCACTGACAGTCTGCCCGGCAGTGCCTTAAAAGGACGTCACATTGCCTTAAAAGGATGTCACAGCTAGCAGTCCACGTTCTCGTCGTGCAAATCTAAAAGTCCCTATTGTAGACAGCAGATGGCAGTTATGTAGGCTAAATATGAAGAGGTGCCAGTAGAGTACCCTGCTATTAAGACCGACAGGTCTCACGTAAATGCGCGAACCCTCCACCATCTTCAGGAGAGCCATCCCGTAAGGAAAACTCGTCATCAGAAATTCCCTCACTCAAGCACTCTCCGAGGTTTTATTGCAAGCTCGAGTATTTACCAGGTGAGTCGCGAGTTTCGTTGCTTGCGAGATATACACCCAATAATTGGTAATGTTGCCAAGTCTGGAAAATGGAAAATGCAGAGTGTATATTTTAATTTTCTTATAGGATATACCCCAAGCTGCCGGGGAGTTAAGGAGCATGGTGTCCGTTCTGGAGGGGGAGCGCTGGAGGGAAGTCAGGAACATTCTAACCCCAACATTCAGCGGAGCAAAGATGAAACAGGTAGGTCTCTTTTAGCGACTCTTTCCCAGCTTTGTTCGGCCTTCAAAACATGCAATGGGCTGCTCTGTTCGACCTTTGTCACAAGTAAAATGCATAAGTATGGAAACTATACATAACACAATATGTTAGTCCAAGAATATATAGAGCAGCAGTCGAGAACATGGTATTAGACAGGATGACAGCTAAAGTGATGATCAGTTAAGACCATTGTTGATTTTCCATTATCGCTGAAAGTAGTGCTTTTTCGCCATTAGACAATATTGTCGAAAGGGGGCGCAAAATCGGCACGTCCATAGCGTATTTAAAGAGATAGCTCTGACACGCGCACACGTACGCTATGAAAGATCATCAATTTACGGAGCTCCAAATAGTTTCTTTCCACATTCAATCTCTACGTGAGCGTGTGTTAAAAATATCTTTCTCAATGTGATTCCTTTACGCAAGTTCTTAAAACTTTATTAGATCTATTCAGTAATTTAGTATTCAGCAATCGCCTTTCGTTCGATTTTCACCGTCATATGGGACGATAAAAACCCAGCCGGTCACTGAAGTCTGATCCACTCACTCAAATAGAAAGACGCCTTGTTTGCCATGGATTTAAACCATGTTTTTTTAATATAACTATATTGTCTTTTATTTTCCTTTATTCTAAGATGTCGAATCTCATTAACACCAACGCAGACACTTTGGTGAAGCACATCGGCATCAAGCAAGAAGAGAAAGGACGCATTGAATGCCAAGAGTGAGTTGTTCACATTATTTTTAAGACGCCCAGAAATGTAAAATTCTTCCTCCAGCAAACATATTAAAAGTCTATGGTATCATGAAGTCTCCCTACCATATTGATACTGGTAGCCAATCTGTGAAGATAATGTATGAATAAAAGGGGGACAGAGGTGGATCAATCAAAACACTGTCGTTTTCAAGATTAAACCATTGTTGTGACGTAGGATATAATATTTACATTGTTATAATTTGTATGCACGGTCATGACGATAATGAGATACTTTGACGACAGAATTCACTGTTTTCGGATAATAGATTACCTTTATAGTCACATAGGCTACGGTCCCTAAGACTGATGGCCAAAGAGACAGGCAGCCCAGAATACAAACGGTCCACGACAGTCTGCGAGACCCATTGTCCACAGGTGGCGCGATGGCTCAGTGGCAGATCGGTGGTCTCCAACGCGCGTAACCAGAAGCTCCCGAGTTCGTAACCAATTCGATGCGCTATTGTGCCCTTTGGTAAGACATCAACTTTACCTTTAACATTACCTAGTCCCTTGCAAAAGACAGCCGCTGGCCCCCTGGTTGCTTGCTTGTTTTTTTTTTAGCAGTCAGGTAAAGCAAACAAACCAACCTACAAACCTTCTGAAAAATTAACTGAGGATCCACCTGACTGAGAGCAAAACCAAACAGATATGTCGCCGGGTTTCTGAAAGCGTTCTTGTAGGTTCATTGGACCGAAATTATTTGTCTCATGTGCTGTCGGTCTACTGGGATGTATCGATTCAAAGGAACTCTTTATTTTCTGCAGGGTTTTCGGATCTTTCGTGATGGACACGGTTGGAAGCTGTGCTTTCGGTCTCGACATCGATTCGCAGTCCAGTCCCGGTAACCCATTTGTGACGAACGCGAAACGCGCATTCCAGTTTGAATTCCAGAAACCACTCTTCATCCTAGGAAGTATGACATTTATTTAGTTTTGACTTTATAATTTGTTTTGGGGGTAAAATTGTAATCATCCTCAAGTCGCTGTAGAAACACTTCCGTTCACAGAGGAGGATCTAATTTAGACCACTGACCATTGAGCATTTGTTATTGATAACAATTTGTATGAAACAGGGCCCAGGACCCTGGATAACAGTAAGCCGAAATGTTTTGCCTCCTCCTCCCCCCTGATGATACCAAGGTCTGGATCACCACTGGTACTCAGAAAACATGATTGGGGACAACCTGAGGAGGCGATTCAGTAAGCTGTTTTGAAAAAAAAAAAAAATGTTTCGCTTTGCTATGGTAAGAAGAACAATTATTATTGGAAACAAATAATAATACTTGAGCTCCAGGAAACACAGCACTTACAACTGTTTATTACTTTTACATTGTTTAATTCATCATTAATTTCTAATTATTTTTTTTGCTAAACTTTTGCAAGGTCTGATTCCATCATTGGGGAGACTCATGGCTAATTATAGGATCTCAATGTTGATTCCTGCTGATGTGATCGACTTCTTCAATGACGTCACCAAGAAAACTATCAACCTGAGAAAAAAAGCAGCATCTGAATCAAACTTTAAAGTACGTATTTTTTTTGAAGGGGGGGTGGGTGATGGGGTGGAAGAATACCCTAGAATATATATTTGCAACAAGGCCCAGTAGTTCTTCTTGAGTCACAACACAAGTCCGGCCCTAAACATAACTTTAAACCCTATTGCAACCTTAACCCTCATCCTATAACATAATACTACACGACTTCCTTTATTAGTAAACTAAACAATACAAATAATCTGTCTAATTGATCAATTAATTACCCTAATATTATTGCAGTATACTGATTATCATAGCAAAGCATACAAGTCAATTACAACATAATGACTAGGTTTTAATGTTTCATCACTCGTGTATAATATGTACAGATGGGGGACCTACAGTAAAATGCAAGGCTTGTTGTGGATTGGCCCTGTGAATAAATAATTTACATGCAGGTAGGGGGAAAAGAATAGTAGAATGAAGGAAGAAGGGGTTAAAGAAAGAAAGGGGAAAGGGAAGCTATGGGAATAGAGGAATGAAGATAAAGTCTGGAACAATTATTGATGTGGCAGGAGCAAATGTCGGGTAGCCTTCCTACACCATTCACACGTTTCCCTACTTTCTATTCTTAAGGGTGTCGTGGAGGTGTCGTGGAGGTGTCGTGGTATAGTGGTTCTTTCGCTTGACTCTCAGTCCAAGGGTTAAGGGTTCGAATCCCAGCCCGACACTAACGTCCTGAGGCAAGACTTTAATCCACATTTGCTACTCTCTACCCAGGTGTAAATGGCTACCCGGCAGTTGCTGGGGTAATAATATTTGGAGGGCATTCAGGAAGAAAAATATTGATGCTGATGAGGCTTCCCTGGGTAAACAAAATGATTGGTCTTTTAGGAAAAGATTATGATATTATTTAAGTGGCCCAAACATGGGGAGCAATGTGTGCAGCGCTTGTAACTGGAAGGAAACGCGGTATATCTAATACCCTTTCGATTGATTATTATTGTTATCAACGCAGAGGGTTGATTTCCTGCAATTGCTACTCGATGCCCAGAAGCAGAAAGCGGACGCCAAGGCCTTTAACCCTGTAGAAGACGACGAGAACGACATCCATGATGATTTGGACAAGCATCACGATGTCCACTATCACACCAAGAGTCTTGGCAAGATGGCTCCTCTGACCGATGAAGAAGTGTTTGCACAGGTAACGGTCGGGATGCTTCTGCACCTCACATATTTAAAATCAATGAATTTGAGGGGTTCTGTTGATAATGATCAGAAGGCAGCATTTTTTTCCTGTGGCATATCATCAGACAGACACGTGGCAGAATACTCTGGAAAGAATGTCATTTTCCCAATGATTATTGCACTATTTTCGCAAAAAACAAAACAAAACACCCAAACATGTTGTTCGGCTACATAAGTTCCTCAGTAGGCTATTATTGATATTTTGTTTTACTCAAGGTTTATGCTAGTGGATTATGAAAATACTCAAAGATCAGTTTGGTTTTAACCATTACTATTATTATGGTTACACGTATTCTCTAAGATCATGGGCTCTGTCTTATAAAGAGTTGATATTAATCGTAATTTATTTGCGATTGATATCAATGGCAACTAGGCATATGTACATAAGAGATAGGGAACTGCAAACTTGCGATTGATTAGAGGAGTTGCGATTGATTTGGATCAATCGCAAACCTTTATAAGACGAGGCCCAGGTCTCAATTTTTGTTATGATACACCCCCAGGTGCTAATTTTCTTCACCGCTGGTGCCGAGACAACCACTACTCTCCTCGGGTTCATCTTCTACGCGTTGTCCCTGAACCCAGAAGTCCAGGAGATGCTCATCAACGAGGTTGACAAGGTGACGCCCTCACGCGACTCCGTCGGGTATAGGTCCATCGCCACCATGCCCTACCTGGATCAAGTGGTCTGCGAAACACTTCGGATGTTTCCACCCGCTGGCATGTAAGATATTCTATATTCTTGGTCTAGATTGATGTTGATACTTCGACAAACCTAAAACCTATACAGTTTTTCTTAAGGTCCTTTTCATGATCATTAACATACATGGCAGTATATTTGGGTGCGCTGTCGCTAAATCTTCTAATGATTTTCTTCCTTCTTCTCCTTCTTCTTCTTCTTCTTCATCTTCTACCTATTCCTCATCTTCTTCTTCCTCCTCTTTTTCTTTTTCTTCCCCTTTTTTTCCTTCTGGTTCGCCCCAAGTTCTAGGCTTGGGCTTCATTACTATATTACGGAAAAGTGCTTTATATGCTTTTGTATGTTTTTGACCGTGCATCTAATTTTCATTATATTTCCAATACGCTATTGTAATATTTGTTTCGCATTGTAATTCATGTATGAATTTCTGCATTTGTTTGTTCTGTTTAAAGTGTGTTTATTTTGTTTACTATTTGTTATATGTCCTTGATCAGGACCATGATAACAAACAGCGATGCTGATCATGTTTTTTAAATCATGTATAAATATATTTCAATAAATAAAATAAATTATTGAGCCAAATTCCTTTTCGATTAACATGATCAAGAAATGAAAATTCCGCTAAATTGTCTGAATACAACGGTAACTGAGTTACCACGGTGATACTGCATTCACACCGCCAAATCGGCTACAGACCGACTTCAAACCGAGTGTCTTGTGTGCCATTCGGGTCAATATGATTGTTCGTTTTGAAGTCGGTCCCATCCATCATCATCACCATGCCGTTTGTCCCCTGTATAGGGGTCGGGTCTCCTCGTTATCGCTCTCCATCTCGTCCTGTATGTACCCAGTTTCAAATCAATTTCTCTATCCACCTCTTCCTGGGTCTTTCATTCTTTCTCCTTCCTCTCTGCTGCCCATCTAATCAGTGTTCATCTTCATTATTCCTCTTCACGTGCCCATACCATCTCAGTCACTCTGCTCTCTCTTAGCTCCTTTATCCCTGTCACTTTATTCCCTTTCGTACCTCATCATTCCGCCCCCTCTCTCCTGTTGTTACCCCCCTCACACCTCTCAGACATCTCATCTCTGCAGCTACCAGCTTCTTCACGTGGTCTTCCATTCATTCATGTCGGTCTCATTTATAAAACTGAAGAATTATACATCTGCCACACCAGCGAGACATATGCCAGACCGATATCAGAGACCGAATATAGAAATTACTGCTCTGAATGACCATAACCAGGTCGCTTTAGAGTAGGTTGGGGTCGGTTTGGCGGTTTGACTGAGGTATAACCATAATTTCCGGACACCCGATTTGATCTTCATGTTGCCTTGAGGAACAAAGGCGGGTTTACTGAACCAAGTCAAGGTAATACTGACATACCAATTTTGTTCTCCGCCATGCAGTTCCAACAGGATGTGTAACGAGACCTTTGTACACAATGGACTGATGATTGAGAAGGGCACTCAAGTCTTCATTCCTGTCTACACCATCCACCGCGATCCGGACTATTGGCCAGAACCAGAGAAGTTTGATCCGGACCGGTAATAATTCCTTTCAATATCATGTTTTTCTATGCTGGTTTTCGTAGTTAATCCGGTATTCTGTATTCTGCTCAACATGTCTTTGTTTAAAGTTAATAAGCATGCAGATATTTTGTATTTGTTTGGTTCTGATTCGACCATTTTAACGCTTTGCCTACGGGAACCTGATGGTCCCTGCATTAAGTATACGGGACTTTCACAATGCAGTAGTCAACGGGTTAATTGTATGATTGAAATAAACGCCTATTGCTTTCGTACAAAAAATCAACATATTGAATGATGCGAAATCATTTTTTAATGGGGGGTAATAAACAAAATCTACTTTAAGCTTCTACAATCCTTAAAACCTTTAGCAAGCTTTCAACCATTCCTGTGGACCTTCTCAAGCCAAGTTGTTCTACACACACCGTTTCTTGCGGTCAGCTGCTGTAATTAAGTCAATCCCAGTTTCCTCAATTCAGTCTACGATTCCAAAATGTATTTCACCTCTTCCTTTATCTTCTTTGAGCACTCTCTCTCTCTATTTTGATTTCTATCAGCAAACATCAATCAAGAAAATTACTTGATCTGGTAATCTTGTAACGATATCAACAATATGAATACATGCCAGCAAAGTAATACATGTAAGTAATTATTTCTGAAGCACAAAGAAAGAAAAACAAACAAAAAATCTTAAATATACTCTATTATACCTCACCCCACTGTGTATTAATCATAGATTCACCAAGGAAGCCCGGGCCAAGCAGCATCCATTCGCTTGGCAACCTTTCAGAGCCGGTCCTCGCAACTGTATCGGGATGCGTTTCGCTTTAATGGAAACCAAGATGGCGGTCGTGCGCGTACTCCAGAACTACCGCTTCGAGACATGCGCTGAGACAGAGGTAATACGAAGATCAATTCTGTACTTGAGTTTGGGAAATTCAGTGGCACAAAATGCATTAACATGGTGCATATTCTTTGCCGGTAAAGTATGTACGGGAGACACGGGAGGGGGGGGGGCATGCTCCCCCTTTAAACTGGTGAAAAGAAAAAGAACAAAGAAAGAACAAAGCAAGAAAGAGATAAAGGGAAAGGGAGAAGGGGAAAAAGAAGAAGGAAAAAAAAAAGGCTTGGACCACATCTGGACCTACAGTTGCCTCGTAGATTTGCTTTCATTTTCCAAGATCGGTGCCCCCCCCACTCGTTCTAGTGCCCTACCCTCTCAGGTTGGACTCACGCTACGCCATTATTGAGCATGATGATAGTCTATTTCATTATGTTCAGAGTCTTCTTTATCAATTTTAATTTTAATTCATTCTTTCGTTCCGATTTCTCTGCACTCAGATTCCTCCAAAGTTCGGGCGATCTGGTTTCCTGACACCGCCCAACGGGGTTACGCTCAAGGCAGTACCCAGAACTGACAAGGTTGCCTAAACACGAATTTTAATCCATATTTTTTAACACTTTGTATGATCACGATCGCAAATACTTCCGAGTAAACAACTCTAGGGCAGTTTGAAATCCCTATTGTATGTCCGACAGAAATCTTGTTCGGATTACGTAATATGTCGTTGCATTGTTATGATCACTTAAAGTAATGTTCTGATAAGATATAAATGTTATCTACCAAGAATAAACCATGTTGTCACAATGATTTCACGGACAGAGGTAAGATTTTGTTTCTTTATGTAGGGCAACGGTGTACATGGTTAATTTATCCTGTTAACTGGGTAGACCTATTAAAGAAGTAGTAACATGTTTATTAAATACCATTAATAACAAATAACCATAATACCTGATGTATAAGTAGATGGAGAGCCATGATTGTCAATGTCTCGAACAAATAAGCACCTAGCAAGTAAACAAGCAAGCAAGCAAGAAATGATAAATTATATAGCTAAGAATTGTTATAAGAATTTAATATGATTTAAACATTCATTCAGTCTAAATGCAATGAGACATACCTTGCCGCTACTAAGCGTATTCAAGTTGGTATTTCTTGTTTGTCGCTCTCAACTTGTGCATTAACACTTTCAACTCTAACGAAAAAAAAATACTGTCGACATAATCAACATTCATAGTAAATAGGATTTAAGTCAGAAGATGGACTGGTAATGGTTCACTGCATGTTTGGGGAGGATGTTATACTATTCAACTAAACAGAAAGTTAGTAGGATTTTTTGCAAATGCAGGTTAAAGACTTTGTTTTAAAGTCTATTTATTGAATATCAAATACAAAATATTAAAACAACAAACATATTATGAAAATATAATTGATTTACATTAAATGTGACAACTGAAAAAAAATACATACAAATTATTGACAAATTGAAAGTATTGAGGTTATACGAGTAGGTAGGAAACTGGAGTGTCACGTATACAAAACTGTTTATTTTCTTCCAGGAAGTACATGAATAAAAAGTTGGACGAAGAACAAATATCGAGTGCATACATACAGATTATTTCTATTCTGTATTTTAATATCTTGGTTTTATACGCAATTACGCTAAAATGTACTCATTGTGATAATTGCGCAGGTGTTTATTGGTGATATTTGCATGTTTTAAAGTTTTTGTAAACTTAAGACTTTCTGTTTGTCTTATAAATCCTGATTAAAATTGAATTTGATAACGATTTCGCTTTCGCGGCATTGGGTCAGATGTACATGTATCCTTATCACAAAGGAATATAAACAAAGTACATCAAAATGCATTATAAACAAATGTTCATCCATGTTTTCATCGACCGTTATCGTTAAGACATCGCTCACAGCGATAACAGTCATTTTCGACTCCAGTAATTTTGAAAAGAATATATGTATCTCATTCGGTTTTGCGATTCTTTTTTTTTTATTTAGCTTTTGACCTTTGTCACATCCCAAATTTAAATGACTGAAAGAAACATTTATCAATAAAATGAAATGTGCATAAATTATGTTCTCAGCTGAAGTGGGTACAAAATGAACTAATCACCGTAAGTAGTTGGTTTTAATGCACTGCAAAAACCAGGGTGTTAAATTTCTAACACCAGTATGGTATTGAATTTTTTTGACACCATTGGTGTTATTTTTAACACCGGTCAGATTTAAGCATGCATTAATAATTACTGGGTGTTAAGTAACATGGTGTTGTTTTATGCTTGGTGTTGAAAGTATCATCACGTGATTTCGTTTAAGGCGGTTGATTGGTCGAATAAGTTTTCACAAAGTGTACGCGCGCTTAATGATTACTTTACACGTGTTCACAGAAAATACATTTATCATGATATGTTAAGCAAATTATGACAATGCACATCAATTTTGTGATTTGTATTTTCCTTTGGCAATTATTGACCAATAGATTATATGTCCGATCTTGTTACAATTATATTAACGTTTTAGCAATAGATATATTGATTATATGATTACTAACCAAGAAACAACATGCATGTTTATTATATATATATATGTGTACCAGCCTGTACCACTAGGCGTTGTGGCGTGCGCCTGTAATCCAGCTAACAGTGGAAGTTACAAACTGATTCAGCCGAGGACGCAGGTTCGAAACTGAGGCACGTCTTTCGGATGGTGACGTTAAAGGTCGGTCCCCAGACGTAAATAATCATATCTGATTGATACACGTCTGTAAAAACCCAATACACACATACACACACACCACATACATGTTAATCTTGAATTTACTTCAAATGATCTATGTGATGGAGTTAATGCAATGGAGATTAGAATATACCTATTGGTGGACAGTTGCCAACATCGATTATGAATTATCAGTTTACCACTGGTTCCTCTACCCTGGTCGATAATGGTCGATAATAGGGAATATGGAATGTGGGACCATTAGACATACATAGAAAAATCTCTAATGGATCAACAAGAATATAAACACCAAAAGTGGAATTGAATTTGTTATGATTCCAGATATTGGTGTTAATCTACACCAGTAGGAGTTGTCAAATATTAACACCAAAAGTGGAATTGAAATTATCTAATTCCAGAAAATGGTGTTAAGTAACACCAGAGGAGTTGCACGATATAGATACCAAGAAAGTGTTAAATTTAACACCCTTGGTGTTAAATTTAACACTCTGGTTTTTGCAGTGTGGTTAAATGGTGGATCTATAGTCATGATAGTACTTTAATACAACGGGATATATCAGTCTTCCCTCAAAACACGGAAACTCAAGTGACGTCATGTTATAGCAGTACACTGTGTATCTGAGTGGCCTAGATCCGAAGGATTGATCAGCTTGCTCAATGTACGGTACATCCCCAGCAGTGGACCGCCGAAGTAAAGGCGCAAGGAGTTTCAAGCTATAGGAACTTTTAAGACTCGACGACCTCGACTGATTGAACTTAAGAACTAGACTATGCGTAAATAGTCGAATTTGACTGAAAGCCCAAAATACAACCAACAACTACAGTCTGTCGAATATTTTATTCTGTAGAGATTGAAGAAAATTAGGCAAAAGTCCCGTTCACGGGAAACAACAATCTCGCAAATATAGCGATTTTATGCTCTCATATATAAGAGCAGAAATTTGTTGCGACAAACTCCTACTAGAAACTATATAGTAGCGAAATCTGAAATAGCGAGTTAGATCGCTATAGTTGGCTCTATTTTACTACAGTACTAATAGTGGCAAAATTAAAATAGCGAGTTAGATCGCTACAGCTGCTGCGCTCTTCTATATAAGAGCGAAATTCAAATAGCGAGTTAGATCGCTACAGCTGGCGTTCTCCTACTAGTACAAACTTTTACTAATACCTATAGTAGCGATTTCTGTTATAGCGAGTTAGATCGCTACGGCTGCTGCGCTCTCCTATATAAGAGCGAAATTCAAATAGCGAGTTAGATCGCTACAGCTGCGTCATTCTCCTTCTAATAGTGGAAAATTCAAATAGCGAGTTAGATCGCTACAGTTGGCGCTCTCATAATTATGAGTGGTAGAATTCAAATAGCGAGTTAGATCGCTACAGTTGGCGCTCTCCTAGTAGTAGTGGCAAACAGCCGTAGCGATCTAACTCGCTATTTGGATTTCGCTTTTATATAGAAGAGCGCATCAGCCGTATAGCGATCTAACTCGCTATTTGAATTCTCAATAGGAGAGCACCAAGTGTAGCGATCTAACTCGCTATTACAGAAATCGCTACTATATAGATATTAGTAAGAGTATGTACTAGTATAGGAGAGCGCCAACTGTAGCGATCTAACTCGCTATTTAGATTTCGCTCTTAAATAGGAGAGCGCATCAGCCGTAGCGATCTAACTCGCTATTTGAATTCTACCACTACTAGTAGGAGAGCGCCAACTTTAGCGATCTAACTCGCTATTTGGATTTCGCTCTTATATAGGAGAGCGCAGTAGCCGTAGCGATCTAACTCGCTATTTGGATTTCGCTCTTATATAGGAGAGCGCAGAAGCCGTAGCGATCTAACTCGCTATTTGAATTCTACTACTACTAGTAGGAGAGCGCCAACTTTAGCGATCTAACTCGCTATTTGGATTTCGCTCTTATATAGGAGAGCGCAGTAGCCGTAGCGATCTAACTCGCTATTTGGATTTCGCTCTTATATAGGAGAGCGCAGTAGCCGTAGCGATCTAACTCGCTATTTGAATTCTACTACTACTAGTAGGAGAGCGCCAACTTTAGCGATCTAACTCGCTATTTGGATTTCGCTCTTATATAGGAGAGCGCAGCAGCCGTAGCGATCTAACTCGCTATTTGAATTCTACCACTACTAGTAGGAGAGCGCCAACTTTAGCGATCTAACTCGCTATTTGGATTTCGCTCTTATATAGGAGAGCGCAGTAGCCGTAGCGATCTAACTCGCTATTTGAATTCTACCACTACTAGTAGGAGAGCGTAAACTATAGCGATCTAACTCGCTACTACAGAAATCGCTAGTATATAGATATTAGTAAGAGTATGTACTAGTAGGAGAGCGCCAACTTTAGCGATCTAACTCGCTATTTGGATTTTGCTCTTATATAGGAGAGCGCAGTAGCCGTAGCGATCTAACTCGCTATTTGAATTCAACCACTACTAGTAGGAGAGCGCCAACTTTAGCGATCTAACTCGCTATTTGGATTTCGCTCTTATATAGGAGAGCGCAGTAGCCGTAGCGATCTAACTCGCTATTTGAATTCTACTCACTAGTAGGAGAGCGCCAACTTTAGCGATCTAACTCGCTATTTGGATTTCGCTCTTATATAGGAGAGCGCAGTAGCCGTAGCGATCTAACTCGCTATTTGAATTCTACCACTACTAGTAGGAGAGCGCCAACTTTAGCGATCTAACTCGCTATTTGGATTTCGCTCTTTATAGGAGAGCGCAGTAGCCGTAGCGATCTAACTCGCTATTTGAATTCTACTACTACTAGTAGGAGAGCGCCAACTTTAGCGATCTAACTCGCTATTTGGATTTCGCTCTTATATAGGAGAGCGCAGTAGCCGTAGCGATCTAACTCGCTATTTGAATTCTACTCACTAGTAGGAGAGCGCCAACTTTAGCGATCTAACTCGCTATTTGGATTTCGCTCTTATATAGGAGAGCGCAGTAGCCGTAGCGATCTAACTCGCTTTTGAATTCTACCACTACTAGTAGGAGAGCGCCAACTTTAGCGATCTAACTCGCTATTTGGATTTCGCTCTTTTATAGGAGAGCGCAGTAGCCGTAGCGATCTAACTCGCTATTTGAATTCTACTACTACTAGTAGGAGAGCGCCAACTTTAGCGATCTAACTCGCTATTTGGATTTCGCTCTTATATAGGAGAGCGCAGCAGCCGTAGCGATCTAACTCGCTATTTGAATTCTACCACTACTAGTAGGAGAGCGCCAACTTTAGCGATCTAACTCGCTATTTGGATTTCGCTCTTATATAGGAGAGCGCAGTAGCCGTAGCGATCTAACTCGCTATTTGAATTCTACCACTACTAGTAGGAGAGCGTAAACTATAGCGATCTAACTCGCTACTACAGAAATCGCTACTATATAGATATTAGTAGAGTATGTACTAGTAGGAGAGCGCCAACTTTAGCGATCTAACTCGCTATTTGGATTTTGCTCTTATATAGGAGAGCGCAGTAGCCGTAGCGATCTAACTCGCTATTTGAATTCAACCACTACTAGTAGGAGAGCGCCAACTTTAGCGATCTAACTCGCTATTTGGATTTCACTCTTATATAGGAGAGCGCAGTAGCCGTAGCGATCTAACTCGCTATTTGAATTCTACTCACTAGTAGGAGAGCGCCAACTTTAGCGATCTAACTCGCTATTTAGATTTCGCTCTTATATAGGAGAGCGCAGTAGCCGTAGCGATCTAACTCGCTTTTTGAATTCTACCACTACTAGAGGAGAGCGCCAACTTTAGCGATCTAACTCGCTATTTGGATTTCGCTCTTTTATAGGAGAGCGCAGTAGCCGTAGCGATCTAACTCGCTATTTGAATTCTACTACTACTAGTAGGAGAGCGCCAACTTTAGCGATCTAACTCGCTATTTGGATTTCGCTCTTATATAGGAGAGCGCAGCAGCCGTAGCGATCTAACTCGCTATTTGAATTCTACCACTACTAGTAGGAGAGCGCCAACTTTAGCGATCTAACTCGCTATTTGGTTTCGCTTATATAGGAGAGCGCAGTAGCCGTAGCGATCTAACTCGCTATTTGAATTCTACCACTACTAGTAGGAGAGCGTAAACTATAGCGATCTAACTCGCTACTACAGAAATCGCTAGTATATAGATATTAGTAAGAGTATGTACTAGTAGGAGAGCGCCAACTTTAGCGATCTAACTCGCTATTTGGATTTTGCTCTTATATAGGAGAGCGCAGTAGCCGTAGCGATCTAACTCGCTATTTGAATTCTACCACTACTAGTAGGAGAGCGCCAACTTTAGCGATCTAACTCGCTATTTGGATTTCGCTCTTATATAGGAGAGCGCAGTAGCCGTAGCGATCTAACTTGCTATTTGAATTCTACTCACTAGTAGGAGAGCGCCAACTTTAGCGATCTAACTCGCTATTTGGATTTCGCTCTTATATAGGAGAGCGCAGTAGCCGTAGCGATCTAACTTGCTTTTTGAATTCTACCACTACTAGAAGGAGAGCGCCAACTTTAGCGATCTAACTCGCTATTTGGATTTCGCTCTTTTATAGGAGAGCGCAGTAGCCGTAGCGATCTAACTCGCTATTTGAATTCTACTACTACTAGTAGGAGAGCGCCAACTTTAGCGATCTAACTCGCTATTTGGATTTCGCTCTTATATAGGAGAGCGCAGCAGCCGTAGCGATCTAACTCGCTATTTGAATTCTACCACTACTAGTAGGAGAGCGCCAACTTTAGCGATCTAACTCGCTATTTGGATTTCGCTCTTATATAGGAGAGCGCAGTAGCCGTAGCGATCTAACTCGCTATTTGAATTCTACCACTACTAGTAGGAGAGCGTAAACTATAGCGATCTAACTCGCTACTACAGAAATCGCTAGTATATAGATATTAGTAAGAGTATGTACTAGTAGGAGAGCGCCAACTTTAGCGATCTAACTCGCTATTTGGATTTTGCTCTTATATAGGAGAGCGCAGTAGCCGTAGCGATCTAACTCGCTATTTGAATTCTACCACTACTAGTAGGAGAGCGCCAACTTTAGCGATCTAACTCGCTATTTGGATTTCGCTCTTATATAGGAGAGCGCAGTAGCCGTAGCGATCTAACTCGCTATTTGAATTCTACTCACTAGTAGGAGAGCGCCAACTTTAGAGATCTAACTCGCTATTTGGATTTCGCTCTTATATAGGAGAGCGCAGTAGCCGTAGCGATCTAACTTGCTATTTGAATTCTACCACTACTAGGAGAGCGCCAACTTTAGCGATCCCCCTCCTTACATACTCGCTACCAGCCGAAGATGGCGTGATCCTCGAATTAGGACGCTCGGCAAAAAATCTTAGGCTGGGCTTACGAGTTCGTTGATAACGCCATCTTCGGCGGCTTGCAGCAAGTTTTGGGAATATTATAGAGATAAATGCAAGAACCGGCCAGATTCTAGACTACATATGCCGAGTCACACCTTTGCGTATTTGGCTTGCGTATTGCTGCGTATTTATGGCGAGCCGTTTTAACATTTATTCCTATTTCTTGATATCAAAAATGAGTTCTTGATATCAAGAAATTATTTTCTGTTGTAAAGCAATGGTAATTCTTGATATCAAGAAATAGGAATAAATGTTAAAACGGCTCGCCATAAATACGCCAATACGCAAAATACGCAAAGGCGTGACTCAGGCATGACTGACTTGATATCTAAGAATATTCATGACGTCATATGCCAAATATATTACAGATATCAAAGTCCACGAATAGTTGCATTCATTTTGAAGCAAAGCTATATGGAATATGAAATCCACGTATTAGTATTAAATAGGACAGTATGATTTATTCTTGATACTAGATAAAGTTTGTGTTCTGAAAACTTTGTTGGTCGATCTAGCATCTAAAGAATTATTAATAATTAAAGTTCTGAGAAGATATCAACTTTATATGAATAAAACATGTTGTCACAATCAGTTCACGAATAGAGGTGGCGGAGGTGACAGTGTATTCACATAAGATACCAGGGGCGGATCCAGGATTTTGTAAAAGAGAAAGAAGGGGGGGGGTGTACTCCCGATGAGTAGCTGGCCCATGCTTGTTGGAGGGGGTGGTGGGGTAGGGGTAGATATTTGTTTTTCCACGGGAATCTTTACAGTCGTCTCCAGGCTCTCTCGAGGCTCCTTCATTGGGCAGGGGAAGAGATAGTATTTGTTTCGATTTACTCACTATATTTCGAAGGGAAATCGGGGGGTACGTACTACTCAGACGCTCAATTTGGTTATTTTATTAATGCATTTATTTATTTCATTTATGTATAATATTATATATATATATATATATATATATTTTTTTTTTTTTTTGGGGGGACTACATTAGTGCATGCCTCACGAAATATTCTGGCAAATTGCCACGCGTTTTGGATCACGGTGGCATGACAAATATATCGGCATCGTCTCGTCTGTCCTTTGATCTCACGATAGTAGTGTTCCCATACAGACTGTATTAAAACACGTACGAACTTTCGCATCAAGTCATACTCTTACAAGGCTACATTTTAGCTTCATATTCATGTGGGGAAAAAAAATCATATAGCTATAAACAGGGATGGGGGCACAATACAGAAAATTCTAGGAAAGGTAAGACAAAAGTGAAATAGATGAATGAAAATATAAAATAAAATTCAACAACAAGAACAATTATAACATAACGGTATCATTAAAGAGGTATTCAGATTTGTAAGTGCCATTTGGTCTAAGATTTGAAAGGGTGGAGAAAAAACACAACTGTGGGGGCACATTTTTCACTTTTCATTTGTGTACGTAAGGTATGTAACATGATGGAAGGAGGAGGGGGGTATGAGCCGGTTGTGCCCCCTTACTCTGCCACTGACCATACATGTAAAGACGCTAGTTTCAGAACACCGCAGAGTGAAAGGTCAGGGTCCACAGACTAGCTAAGGGTTCAAACTGCAAATCTATCGAATAACACAATTCTTTCTAAATACGGATATGATAATATATACCATTCGAGCCATAGAATTAAAACAGTCGGTGGCTTGGCGGTACAGCGTATACATACAAAACGCCGTACCGTAAATCAAATTTTAAATGGAGGTTGAAGTACTTGGAAACGCGATGTCGTTGACATCGCTCTTGGCCCTGATCGCCCTCGGTGTCATCGTCCTAACCTTACTGTACGTTTGATTACTGAACATATGATTATATATCCTTTGATCAAACTTATCAATTCGTTATTCACTAATTACCAGTCTTCGCCATTAGCAGATAATTAGTTTACAGGCACAAACCCTTGTCAGCCGCTGTGCTTAACAGTGTCTGTTTTGTGAGACAAGGCTGACATCATACTGCATAGGCTCTGTACATTAGCTTCTCCGGACACTGACAGAGACAGTGAGAGACTGACAGAGTTATGCTCTGCTCAAGGAGCTAGGAATTGTGGTAAAGTGACCAATTAGAGACTGCGCCTGCAGACTAGTTCGCTATTGCAAGCGGCGAGAGCGGGGCGTTGTGTGAACTTGATCGAGAAAATGTGTACCTACACCACCTTAACCAAAAAAAGTAAGAAAGCCCGTTTAAACTAATGGTCTGCAGTAGGATTTGTTCTTTGTGTATACGAGTGAGTGACTGATCATGAACTAAAATACTTTTCATCCGATTTGGGTCATTGCCTTTTCGGCTATTAGATGCAAATTAAGGCAAAATGAGTGTGAAATGATTTTGCTGTTTTGTTTGGCAGAAATGACTACTGGGCCCACACATACTGGAAGCGGCGAGGAGTACCCTTTGAACCCCCTCTTCCAATCATTGCCAATATGAAAGCTTTCGCCAAGGTTAGTGTCATGTAAATCACTGTCATTATAAATCATTATATAATTATAATTGTAGAGGAGGACTGCTAAAAAGTCCGCAGACGGATGGAAGGTGGGGAGGCCGGGAGACGACCGCCCAATTTAGAAAACAGAAATTAGATAAGACTGTGAAAAAACAAGCAATAGTTCCCCCCAACGATCATTATGTTTATGATAATGGTTTCTTGTACATCACCGTTATCCGCCTCTGCTGGGTGCTTATGATGACCCTTAGTTTCAAATTTGAGAGGCCGAATGTAAAACTGGCGATTTCACATCGAAAGAGAATCTTGATCAATGGACAAATTAGGCCCCTACATCTATTCTAAAAGAAATTTCATTGGTTAATTAAATACATTAAATGAAATATATTTTAAGTTTATTTTATGTTTTAAGCCTGCAAGAAGAATAGGCACACGTAGCCTATTATTGACATATATCCAGAGAATAATCTGTCACTATCTTCCTCAGGAAAATCGTAATAAATAAAGGGTGATTACATCATAAATTAAAAGCCGTATAGTAGGCACAAAGGCACGATTTTCATAGCTGGGGATGAGGGGATCGACAACATGAATTAATTTTCTCTGCGACACTGTCAGTGATTGTAGCATATTTTATATGCGCGAATTGGTACGATTGATTTTTAAGGGGGATGATGAGAGGGTGGGGGATGTTGTCTCTTCGACAGCAGTTAATTCCATCATAGCAACACTGTAGCAGACTTATTTATATTTATATGTATTTATTTGCATTAATTCATTCGTTTTTATTTAAACAGGGTAACTCTCTCAGTATTAAAACTGTTTTCCTGAGAGGCCTTGTACACATTATAGGGTTGCAAATACAAAGGAAATTGAACAAAGTTTAAATACATATCATTTCATGGATTATTTGTTTTAGTTTTTATACACCAAAATATAAAAAAAACACGAAAAAGGTAGATTTTTGCCGACTTATCTAACTCCTTTCTGCATTCATACATACATACCTACACATATATGTATAATGTATATATACGTGATATATTCATACAAATGTATATATAATATTAATTTATAAACAGGGTATTATTGAGGCTCTTGTGGACATGGAGAAAAAGCATGGCAAGGTTTATGGGTGAGTGACATATCATCATATTCAAGTGGGTATGTCGTTGTATAGTGGTTCATTTACTTGACTCTGTATTCAGTGAATTCTAGGACAACAAACCAGTCCTGCCTGACTGCATCGACAGGCAACTGCCCTTAGACATCTACCCAGATACCTTACGGAAGGGGAAGGGACAGGGTCGGGGTGGGGGCGGATAGTAATTGTCCGGGATGATATCTTGGGGTTTGTTGGTTCATGGGTTTCCAAATTCAGTCAGAACTAGTTACGGGGAAGTTAGTTAATAACAATTTACTAGGTTATCATAATAATGTATTTCGGGGAAGTTAATATTTCTATATCCTTTGACAAGACATTATCTACAGTTGCCACTCTTCATGAAAGTGTAGTAAATGGGTGCCTGATAGGAATTAATTTTATTTATGCTTTCATCAGCTGCAGCTGGGTAACAGCCAGGGTAATGTACTTTGTAAGCGTCTTGAGCACCCCCGGGATGGATAAATATAGCCTAGTTATTATTGTTATTATCATAATCATTATAATGATTATTTTTTTGTTTTGTTATTATCATTATCATTATTATGATTATGATGATGATAATGATGATGATGATGATTATTATTATCATTATTACTATTATTATTATTATCATCATCATTATCATCGTCATCATCATCACCATCATCATCGTTATTCTCATTTTTATTATTATTGTTATTATTATTATCATCATTATTATTATTATTATTATTATCAATATCATTATTATTACTACTTTAGAGGGGGCTTTATTTTCTCTTTCCTAACAGGATATATTCTTTTCGAACTCCTGTGCTTGTTGTTGGTGATCCTGAAATGCTACGCCACATCACCGTGAAAAACTTCAACAACTTCCACAGCAGAGTAGTAAGGTTTCCAAACTGTCATAACGTACAACTCAAAACATTCACAAAGTTTGCAATTTCGGTTTCCCTTTCTCATATTTCTCATTTCACGTTACACATTATCAGTTTAGTTTACATGATATTCAATGATAATTTTAATATGAGGTATTTTGAATAATCACGTAAGCACGTCAAATATATTGAATCACTTTGGTTTGCTCATATGGAAACGTTTGCTTGGATTTGTCTCATAAAAGAAGTTGACCACAAACTAACTCCCACACAGTGTTGAGTGCAGGGGTCACGGGCCACTGGCTTCATCGGACAGGTAGTTCCATTATGTGAATGGGTAAATTCCGACAACAATATACAACCAATCAAAACAAGTTTAATACCAAAAGAAAGCTAACAATTACTATATTCAATAGCCGCTCACCCCAAAGCCGCATGACCACAATGGAAAGAGTGAGGGCTTGCGAGAGCAGCCGAAGTGCAATTGAAACTCGCTATTTTGCTCTTCTCCAACGCAAACAGAGACGACATTCTGCTGTTTTTTCCCGACAAAAGTACAGAGAAGGTGCATATTATTTTTTGAAATTATACTTTTTGAAAGTTTACCCAAGTGACTCCCGGGCACCCAAATGCTGGAAAGAAACGCACTTTTTAGAAAACTTCACTTTATCATGCAACAATGCTTATTTGTTCTATGCACGCAACTCAGATTGAGCGGATGATACAACGTTTCCATATGTACATGTGATTAGGCCTACTTATAGTATACCTTTACTTGACGTAGTAAAGTAAAATTAAAAAAGTATTACATTTATAATCCTGATAAGTAACTATATGTACATTGGCTTTCAGAATAGTATGCCAAATTATATGCCCATTTTTAAATTAATTGCGTATTGCAAGCAATAAGACAAAATAGAGTAAGTCTGCATGTTGAGAGCCAGAACGACGTTAACTCCATGTCAATTAAAGGGAGTGTAGCATGATGAGACACTGTGCCCCACTTTTTCAGGTACCCCCAAAACCCATTTTTACATAGGTCAAGTGCCCCTTTTCTTTTCTAATAACTGTCCTTTTCCTCTCTTTTCATCTCTGGTGAGTACGTCTTTTCAGGTGCGAGAAATTCCCCCTTTCACCTCTGATATTTTTTGCCCTTTTTATTTTGACTCGTGCTCCTTTTCCTTCTTAATTAGGGTACTCTTTCCTTCTCAATAAGAACCCCTTCCCTTTCTCTTAAATGCCACTTTTCACCTCTGATATGTGCCTCTTCTATTTTGACACGTGCCCCTTTTCCTTTCTAATAAGTACCGTATTTCCTTCGAATATGTGCCCCTTTTTCTTTTTTTTTTATATGAGCCCCTCACCCTTTTAACATCTGATAAATGCCCCTATTAAAATCTGACAGGTGCCCTTTTCCTTCAACAGATTCCCCATTTCCATTCTCCCAATTGCCTTTTTTCATTTCTGTTGAGTGTCCCTTTTCAGGTGCAAGAAGTGCAATTTTCACCTCTGATAATTGGCCTTTTTATTTTGACACGAGCACCTTTCTTTTCTAATAACTGTCCTTTTCCCTTTTGATAAGTGCCTACTTTTCCTTTCTCCATAACATGCACCCCTAATTCAAGGCGATTTAGAGCTGATTTTTCTTAAAATTTCCCTAGAGCTCGCTCGCGTACATTGGTGTATACCAATGTATGTTTTTTTTTTAATGTTTCCCTTTGTAAGTGCCCCTTTTTCCAGAAAGTGCCCTTTTTTGTTGTTACCCCCCCCAACTTTGGAAGACGCTCCGCCGCCCCTGCATTATGCTACTTGGTGGTGATGCGGATTTTGATCTGACCCCCAAAAGTTTTTGCTCATTACGCCACTGCTTTTAATATATAGGATCTCTATGTGTATTTTCACTTAACTACACCATTTTTCGGTGAAGGTGTACATGTACAGAGCGATTTCCCGTTCCTCTACCCAGGCAACAACACCCGCGCGTCATGCATTTTGTGATGCATTGTGGGACTTGGCTGTCGACACATTAGGACATTGTGAACAGCAGATGGCAAAATCTGAAGAGGTGCCAGTATAGTACCCTGTTATTAAGACCGACAGGTCCCACATAAATGCGCGAACCCTCTACCATCTTCAGGAGAACCATCCGTAAGGAAAACTCGATCGTCATCAGAAATTCCATGATTCGACCGCTCTCCGAGATTTAAATGCAATATCGTGTAATTACCAGGTGGACCGCGAGTTTCCCTGCTTGCGAGATGTACACCCATTAATTGGTAAAGTTGCCAAGTCTGGAAAATGGAAAATGCCGAGTATATGTCTTTAATTTTTTTGATAGGATATACCCCAAGTTGCCGGGGAGTTGAGTAGCATGGTGTCCGTTCTGGAGGGGGAGCGCTGGAGGGAAGTCAGGAACATTCTAACCCCAACATTCAGCGGAGCAAAGATGAAACATGTAGGTCTCTTTTAACGACTCTTTCCCCGCTTTGTTCAGCCTTCAAAACATGCAATGGACTGCTCTATTCGACGTTTGTCACAAGTAAAATGCATAAGTATGGAAACTATACATAAAACAATATGTCAGTCCAAGGATAAAGTCAGAAGCAGTCAAGAACATGGTATTAGACAGGATGACAGCAAAAGTAATGATCAGTTAAGACCAATGTCGGTTTTCCATTATCGCTGAAAGTAGTGCTTTTTCGCCATTAGACAATACTGTCGACAGGGGGCGCAAAATCGGCACGTCCATAGCGTATTTACAGAGATAGTACATGTATTTACAGAGACACGCTCGCCCCTACACTATCAAAGGTCACGGAGCTCCAAATAGTTTCTTCCAAAATACAACCTCTACGTGCGTGGTGTCACAATTATCTCTCTCAAAACGCTATGGCCACGTGTCGCGCCAGTGGGAAAAGTTGGATTCCTTTTCGCCGGGCCTTTACGCAAGTTCTTAAAACATTATTAGATCTATTCGTTTGCAATCGCTTTTCGTTCGAGTTTCACCGTCATATGGGGCGATAAAAACCCAGCCGGTCGCTGATCCACTCACACAAATGGAAAGACGCTTTGTTTGCCACGTATTTAAACCATTTTAAAAAATATAACTATGTTGTCTTTGATTTTCCTTTATTCTAAGATGTCGAATCTGATTAACACCAACGCAGACACGTTGGTGAAGTACATCGGCATCAAGCAAGAAGAGAAAGGACGCATTGAATGCCAAGAGTGAGTCGTTAACATTACTTTTAAGAAGCACAGAAATGTTAAAATCTACCCTCAGCAAATATGATGAATATCTATGGTATCGTGACGTGAAGTCTCCCTATTATATTGATACTGGTAGCGAATCTGCGAAGATAATGTATGAATTAAATGGGGACGGAGGGGGATCAATCAAAACACTGTGGTTTACAAGATTAAACCAGGCGTTGTGAGGTAGGATATAATATTCACATCGTTCATGACGATAATGAGATAGTTTGACGACTGAAATCACTGTTTTCGGATGATAGATTACCTTTATATTCAAAGAGGCTGCGGTCCCCAAGACCGGTGGCCAAAGAGACAGGCAGCCCAGAATATAAACGGTCAACGAGACCGACAGTCTGCTAGACCCACAGTCCACAGGTGGCGCGATGGCTTAGTGGCAGATCAGTGATCTCGTAACCAGAAGGTCCCGGGTTCGTAACCAATTCGATGCGCTATAGGGCCCTTTGGTAAGACATCAATTATCATTACCTAGTTCCTCGCAGTCAGGTTAGGCAAACAAACCAACCAAGAAACCTTCTGGAAAAAATTAATTGAGGATCCACCCGACCGAAAGCAAATCCAAACAGATATGTCGCCGGGTTTCTGAAAGCGTTCTTGTAGGTTCATTGGACCGAAATTATTTGTCTCATGGGCTGTCGGTCTTCTGGGATGTATCGTTTCATAGGAACTCTATATTTTCTGCAGGGTTTTCGGATCTTTCGTGATGGACACGGTTGGCAGCTGTGCTTTCGGTCTCGACATCGATTCGCAGTCCAATCCCGGTAACCCATTTGTGACGAACGCGAAAAGAGCATTCCAGTTTGACATCAAGCGCCCACTTTTCATTATAGGAAGTATGAACTTTATTTATTGTCGACTTTATAATTTTGTTTTGGGTAACAATGTAATCATCCTCAAGTCCGCTGTAGAAACACTTCCGTCTTAATTCACCATGTTCACGGAAGAGGATCAAAATGAAACAATGGTCTAAAACTAAACCATGGTTTAAAACCTTTGTCGTAGACTAACATAAGCATTGTAGACATTGCATGCTCCGTGCTTCAACTATAAACCAGCATTTTTAGGACTTTTTCTGAATACTTCACCGAGACCGCCGGAAGAGGTTGGAATATTGCAATTTTGTTTATATGTTGTAAATTGTATTTATAAAGATCCATTAATTATACATCGTTAGAATTAAAAGGTCAGAGTGAGAATAAAAAACACTGCGTATTTGAAGGAGGGGCATGAGAGGCAATTGAATAGCCCCCTCCTGACATATTTCTGACAACGGGGAAAAAGAATGCAATCACTTTTGTATTTTGTAAAATTGTGGTTAGCAGATTAGGGAATCATTTGAGAGTCAAGAATAAGACTGTACTTGGACATGCACAGAGAATATCACATTCTTAAAGACGTTTCTTTAAAAAATAGTAATTTCAATAACCCCCTCCCTCCTCTGCAACCTCAACCAGGGCCCTGATTCATAAAACTCGATACCAATAACAAGTTACGACAGCTGTTATAAGCTACTGAAATCGTGGCATTTGATTGGTTGAGAGCAAAATTGTCGTAGAAATTGAGCATTTGCAATTTTTTTGAAACAGGTCCCAGGACCATCGAAAAGGGGCTTCTTGATGCAAGACATGGATCACATTAAGCTGAAATGTTTTGCCCCTCTCCCTTGATGAGACCATGGTCTGGCTACGCCACTGGTCCTCAGAAAACATGATTGGAGACAACCTGAGGAGGTGATTCAGTTAGATGTTTTGAAAGAAATGATAACACTCGAGCTTCAGGGAACACCGCACTGACAACCGTTTATTACTTTAACAAGGTTTAATTTATTATTGGGAAGACCCATGGAGCCTGAGCTTAAAGAAAATACCACAATTTTTACAATTTTTGTTTGTTTTTTGTTTTACTTAACTTTTGCAAGCTATGATTCCATCATTGGGGAGACTCATGGCTAATTTTAGGATCGCAATGTTGATTCCTGCTGATGTGCTCGACTTCTTCAATGACGTCAACAAGAAAGCTGTCAACATGAGAAAAAATGCAGCATCTACATCAAACTCCAAAGTACGTTTCTTTTGTGTGTGTGTGTTTGGGAGGAAGGGGGTGGAGTGTGGGTGGAGTGTGGGTGGAAGAATACCCTGGAAGATATTTCCAACAAGGCCCAGCAGTTCTTCATTTCGAGTCACTACACAAGCCCGGCCCTAAATCTAACTTTAAACCATATTGCAGCCTTAACCCTCACCCTATTAAACATAATACCTTTATTATAATTCCTTTATCAGTAAATTTAACTATACAAATAGTCTGGCTAATTGATTAATTATTTGATTAATTAATCTAATATTATTGCAGTACAACAATTATAATAGTAAATTATACAAGTCGATTACAACATAATGAATAGGTTTGAACGTTTCGTCACGCCGGCTCGTCACTCATTGTATAATATTTATAGATGAGGGGCCTACAGCAAAGCAAGTCTTGTTGTGGATTGGCCCGGTGAATAAATAATTTACATGCGGGTAGGGGGAAAAGAATAGGAGAATGAAGGAAGAAGGAGTTAGAGAAAGGGAAAGGGAAGCTATGGGAATAGAGGAATGAAGGTAAAGTCTGGGACAAGTGTGGCAGGAGCAAATGTCGGGTCACCTTCCTACACCACGCACAAGTTCCCCTACTTTCTTTTCTTGAGAGGGTCGTGGAGGTGTCGTGGAAGTGTCGTGGAGGTGTCGTGGTGTAGTGATTCATTCACTTGACTCTCAATCCAAGGGTTAAGGTTCGAATCCCAGCCCGGCACTAACGTCCTGAGGCAAGACTTTAATCCACATTCGCCACTCACTACCCAGGTGTAAATGGCTACCTGGCAGTTGCTGGGGTAATACTATCTGGAGGGCCCTCAAGAAGAACAATATTGATGCTGATGAGGCTTCCCTGGGTAAAACAAAATTATTGGTCTTTTTGGAAGTGATGACGCTATTGTTTAAGTGGCCCAAACATGTGGAGCAATGTGTGCAGTGCTTTGTACAAGTGCTAGGAAAAGCGCTATATGAAATACCTTTTTGATTTTATTATTATTATCAACGCAGAGGGTTGATTTCCTGCAATTGCTAATCGATGCCCAGAAGCAGGAAGCGGACGACAAGGCCTTTAACCCTGTAGAGGACGACGAGAACGACATCCATGATGATTTGGACAAGCATCACGATGTCCACTACCATACCAAGAGTCTTGGCAAGAGGGCTCCTCTGACAGATGAAGAAGTGTTTGCACAGGTAACAGTCGGGATGCTCTCTTGCACCTCTGAGATTTAAAATCAATGAATTCGAGAGGTTCGGATGAATATGATCAGAAAGTAGCAAATTTTTTCCTGTGGCATATCATCAGACAGACACATGTGGCAAAATAGTCGGGAAAGAATGTCATTTTCCTATAGCCTATTGGACTATTTTAGCAAAAAAACCCCAAACAGTTCAGCAGTGAGTTGCAAATGGTACACATGTTGTTCGGCAACATATTAGTTCCTCAAAATTTTATCATTGATTGTTTGTTTTATTCAAGGTTTATGCTAGTGGATAATGAAAATTACTATCATGGTTACACGTATTCTCTAAGATCCTGGGCCTGTCTTATAAAGAGTTGATATTAATTGCTATTTATTTGCGATTGATATATATGGAAACTATGTACATAAGAGATAGGGGACTGCAAACTCGCGATTGAATAGAGGACTTGCGATTGATTCGGATCAATCGCAACTCTTTATAAGACGAGGCCCAGGTCTCAATATTTTTTATGATACATCCCCCAGATGCTAATTTTCTTTACCGCTGGTGCCGAGACAACCACTACTCTCCTCATGTTCATCTTCTACGCGTTGTCCATGAACCCAGAAGTCCAGGAGAAGCTCATCAACGAGGTCGACGAGGTGACGCCCTCACGCGACTCCGTCGGGTATAAGTCCATCTCCACCATGTCCTACCTGGATCAAGTGGTCTGCGAAACACTTCGGATGTTTCCACCCGCTGGCATGTAAGATATTTGATATTCGTGGTCTAGATTAGTGTTGATACTTCGAAAAACCTTAAACCTATCCAATTTTTCTAATTTCCTTTTAGTTTTTAACATGATCATTAATATGCATGGCAGTGTACGAGGGTGCTTACTCGCTAAATCTTCTGATTTTTCTTCCTTCTCCTCACACTCTTCTTCTTCTTCTTCATCATCTCCTCTTTTTTCTTCTTCTTCTTTTTCTTCTGGTTCGCACCGAGTCCGTGGCTGGGGCACCCTAAGACCCCGTTTACAGTGAGCAAAAAGGCCCGGCCTAGCACTGTAAACGCGCAAAAGGCCAAATGCGAGGCCAAAAGTGACCGCGCATTTGGACCTGCTCTGGAGGTAGTCTCGGCCGGGATTTTCTCACTGTAAACGCACGCAGGGCCTAATGCGCGGCCGAGCCTGCCACTGTAAACGCACAAAATTGCAGGGCCAAGTAGGCCGAGGCTCGGCCCGGCCCTGGCCCTTAATTTTCTCACTGTAAACGGGGTCTTATTGTATTACGCATATTATATGTCTTTGGTAGTTTTTTCCTTGCATCTTATTATTATTATACTTCCAATATGCTATTGTATTATTAATTTTGCTTGTTTGTTAGTTCTATTTGAAGTGTTTTTAAAAAACTATTTGTTGTATGTCCTTAATCAGGACCATGATGAAAAACAGCGTTGCTGATCATTTCTTTTAATCATGTATAAATATATTTCGATAAATAAAATAAATTATTGAGCCAAATTCCTTTTCGAGTATCATGATCAAGATATGAAAATTCAGCTAAATTGTCTGAATACAACGGTAACTGATTAACCACGGTGGTACTGCAGTCACACCGCTAAAACGGCTCCACGGCCGACTTCAAACCGAGCGTCTTATGTGCCATTCGTGTCAATATGATTGTTCGGTTTGAAGTCGGTTTTGAGTCGGTCTCATCCATCATCATCACCATGCCGTTTGTCCCCTCTATGGGTCGGGTCTCCTTGTTATCGCTCTCCATCTCGTCCTGTCTGTAGCCAGTTTAAAATCTATTTTCTCTACTGTCTTCCTTAAAGCCCCACTGTACTACTTGTAGCTACTTGCTCCCTCTCTATATAGAAAACAATGCCTAAGTGGTGCCCGTTGGTCCCCCATGATCCTCTTTTTCTTCTGTTAATTAAAAGCTGAGTTGATGAGATAATCACCTGTCAGTGACCACGATGGGAGGTCTAATCCCTTCTGGACAAACTAGTGCAGACAGTCTTTAATACAATCTTTTCACCTCCTCCTAGGTCTTTCATTCTTTCTCCTTCCTTTCTCCTTTCTCTCTGCTGCCCATCTAATCAGTTCATCTTCATATTTCCTCTTTACGTGTCCTATACCATCTCACTCTGCTCTCTCTAAGCTCCTTTATCCCTGTCACTTTACTTCCTTTCGTACCTCATCATTCCGCCGCCTCTCTTTTGTTGTTACCCCTCTCACACTTCTTAGACATCATTCTCATCTCTGCAGCTTCCAGCTTCTTCGCGTAGTCTTCGGACCACGCTGCCATTCTCATTCATGTCAATCTCATTTATGTCGATCTCATTTATGCCGATCTCATTTTTGAGACTGAAGAATTATACCTCGCCCACAGCAACGAGACCGACGCCAGAACAATATCAGAGACCGATACAAAAAATTACAGCTCTAAATGACAGTAACCAGGTCGCTTTGGAGTCGGGTCGGAAATGGTTATAGGGTGGGTTTGGCGGTGTGACTGAGGTATGTAACCAAGTCAAGGTAATACTGACATACCAATTTTGTTCTCCGCCTTGCAGTTCTAACAGGATGTGTAACGAGACCTTTGTACACAATGGACTGATGATTGAGAAGGGCACTCAAGTCTTCATTCCTGTCTTCACCATCCATCGTGATCCGGACTATTGGCCAGAACCGGAGAAGTTTGATCCGGACCGGTAATAATTCCTTACAATGTCAAGTTTTTCTAAGCTGTTTTTCGTAGTTAATCGGGTATTCTGTCGTTTTCCTTTGACAAGTGCAAGACGAAAAGCCCTGCTCAACATGTCTTTGTTTAAAGTTATTAAGCATGCAGATTTCTTTGTATTCGCTGGATCTGATTCGACCATTTTAATTTGTATGATTGAATAAACTACTTTCGTAAAAAAATTCAATATATTGTATGATGCGAAATCATTGCTTAGTTGGGGATAATACAAAAAGTACTTGAAGCTTCTACAACCCTTAAAACCTTTAGCAAGCTTTCATCCATTCCTGTGGAACTTTTCAAGCCAAGCTGTTCTACACACACCGTTTCTTGCGGTCAGCTACAGTAATTAATTCACTTCCCAGTTTCCTCAACTCAGTCTACGATTCCAAAATGTATTTCACTTCTTCCTTTATCTTCTTTGAGCTCTCTCTCTCTCTCTCTATTTTGATTTCTATCAGCAAACATCAATCAAGAAAATTACTTGATCTAGTAATCCTGTAACGATATCAACAATATGAAAACATGCCAGCAAAGTAATACATGAAAGTAATTATTTCTGAAGCACAAAAATAGAAAGAAAAACAAACAAACTAATAAAAAAAAACATTAATGCTTTTATTATACCTCACCCCACTGTGTACTAATCATAGATTCACCAAGGAAGCCCGGGCCAAGCAGCATCCATTCGCTTGGCTACCTTTCGGAGCCGGTCCTCGCAACTGTATCGGGATGCGTTTTGCTTTAATGGAAACCAAGATGGCGGTCGTGCGCGTACTCCAAAACTTCCGCTTCGAGACATGCGCTCAGACAGAGGTAATATAAAGACCAATTAATCTGTACATGAGTTTGGGAAATTCGGTGGCAAAAAATGCATTAACATAGTCCATATTCGTTAGCAGTGGCATAGGTAGGAGGGGTAGGGGCACGAGGGAACGTGCTCCCCCAATCGACTGGTGAAAAAAAGGAAAAGCAAGCAAAGAGAGGAAGGGAAGGGAAAGGGCGAGAAAAGAAGACCATTCCCAAACCCTTTCCCAAAATTAATTAGTACAGTGGCTTTGTAAATTTCGCTTTTCAGTTTCCCAGCACGACCTGAACCTCAATCGCCCCCCCCCTCCCTAATTTTGGAATCCCGCTACGCGTCTATTGAGCATGATGATAGTCTTTTTCACCATGTTCAGAGTCTCCTTTATTCATGCAATATGTTTATTTGTTTATTTTTCTTTTATTCTTTCATTCCAATTTCTTTGCACTCAGATTCCTCCAAAGTTCGCGGAATCTGGTTTGCTGACACCGCCCAACGGGGTTACGCTCAATGCAGTACCAAGAACTGACAAGATTGTCTAGACACGATCGCAGATACGTGGAAGAAAACAACTCATGGGAAATTTGAATACCCTACTGTATGTCCGTGTCATTGTGTTTTTATATATAACTGTAATAATGATAATAATAAGTCCATTAATATAGCGCAGCCTTTATAAGAATAGTCAATGCAAAAGGAATAACCCACTTCAAGGAGGCTGCTCTACCCTCCATCAGAATGATGCAGCCCCCTGTAGGTTCTCACATCATATAAGCTTACTAGCTTGGTTTTTACTTGCACTGGACTTAGCATATTTTACTGTAAATCAACAAGTGCTTTGTCCACACACCATTCCAGCACGTCATGGCACTCCCTGTAGTTACTCGCCTCACCTACCATCCCAGTACAGCTTCCTGAGGGAGCTGCCAAGGTATTACCCAACCAAGTACCAAATACTCTACTGCGCTGTATACAAAGTATCATATTATTACCCCGGCTGTAGCTGAGCTGCCATAATAAGGCGCTAACGCATTCAAGGAATTTCTCCAAACGGGTATACCCATTTACTTCACTTGGGTGGAGAGTTGCAAATGTAGATTAATGTCTTGCCAAAGGACATTAGTACCGCAGTGGGACTCGAACCGCGAACCCTGTGATCCACAGTCCGGTGACTCATCATCCCTGGTAACATTGGATGTTTCGAATAATTTTTGTTAACTTCTTTCCAGGAAATAATTGAGACAATTTGATTTATTCTTGATAAACAAAGTTTATATCTAATCAGAACTTTATTGATCAAACAGTACTGATCAATCTTAATCAATCTTAATTGATCAGTAAAGTTCTAAGATATTAATCTTATCTATTACGAATACATCATATTGTCACAATCATTTAATGAAAAGAGGTAATATTTTTTCGCAACTTTATAGGCACTGGTGAAAGTAGAACTAGCATGTTACAAATAACAATAATACTCTATGAAAAGATGGAGAGGTTGCTAAAGTCTAGACGAGACATGCTCCTAGCAAGCAAGCAAGCAATGAAGAATTATAGATTCAAGATTCAAGATTTATTTTATTCAATACTCGCAACCTTTACGGTTGAATCGTTACTGAATTTACATAATTAAAAAACAAATAAAAATTACAACAGGGGGAATAAAAACAGATCTAAGTAAAATACAATGACAGAAAAAAGTGTACAAAAACTGCAAATATAAAATGACAAAAGAAATTAATCTAGAAATGGGAAAAATGGGAATTTCATTAAAATAGAAACCAGTTGAAAGTAATTTAGAAAATATAAAATCAATGAATTAGGAAATTTTCAATATAAAGACGAATTCAATGATGACTAGAAATGATTTTCATCGTTGAATATATATTGTGAATAAAGAAAATATAGACTGAACTGAACTGAAAGAAAACATATATTCTATTTCAATTACATAATATTGCACAGCAGAATTTTAATAATTAAAAGTGAATATCAGTAAATATAGCTAATAATTAGTAATCTTTCAAGAATTTAATGTGATGTTAAAATATATTCAATCGAAATGCAATAAGACACAATCTGCCACTTCTACGCGTATTCAATGTGGGCTTTCTCGTTTGTCGCTCTCAACTTAAAATGGTGCGTGAACACTAGCAACTCGAACGAAAACAATAATTACTACTTTGTAGTAAATAGGCTTTAAAGGGGAAGTCCTGGTATTGAGTTGGTTTTAAAAGAAGCAGACAAACGAGAGAAACAGGTCATTGAAAGTTTGAGCAAAATCCGATTAAAAATAAGAAAGTTTTGAATATTTGAAGGTGCGATCAATCAAACACAAATTGGCAACTCTGTGACGTCTCTCACGAGGTCCCCACCCATTTGCCCTGTAATAAAAACCTTCAAAAAATTATATTAGAAAATTTTTAATCATACATCCATCCTAAGTATAATTATTGTAAATATTTTTGTTATGGAACCCCTGTATGAAACTAGTCTAATATGTTATCATTAACTAAGAAATGAAGGGTACGCCACAGTGTTGACAATTTGTGTTTCAGTGATGACAACTTCAAAACTTCATAACTTTCCTATGTTTCATCGGATATTGCTCAAAATTTCACTAATTTGTTTCTCTATTTTTTCTGCTTTTATAAAAACTAAGATAACATCCGGGTGGACTCCCCCTTTAAGTCAGAAAATGTACTAGTAATTGTACACTGCATGATTTATATTTAGCAAATGTTTGAGGAGGATGTTATACTATTCAACTTAACAGAAAGTTAGAAGAATCATATGGAAATGCAGATTAAATTAATATTTCTATTCAACAACGTAATGTAGCGTAAGAATAGCTTTTCATGTTTGTATGTTTGAATGATGGAACATGTTTTTTTTTAAATAAAAGCTTTGGGAATACCTCAGTCACACCGCCAAACCGACTCCGCCCCGACCCGACACCGACCGACTCATGGCTATTTGGTAAAATGCAATCTTTGGTTCGGTTTGTTGTCGGTCTGGTGTCGGTCTCGTTGGTATGACTAGGGTATAAGGACGAACAGAGAGAGAGAGAAAGATATGGAGGAAGGGAGAGACAGAGAAAGACAGAGACAGAGAGAGACAGAGGGAGGGAGAGAGAGGGAGAGAGATAGAGAGAGAGAGAGGGATGGAGAGAAAGAAATAGGGAATCTTTTATGAGATATTAGAGGGGGGTGGGTGGAATGAGAGATGAGGTGGGGGCGGGGGTGTAATTAAACCGAGGAAAAAGAAAACTGGAGAAAGTGATTGACAGATCAGAGAGATAGATTGGTTGATAAAGAAAGAGAAGAGGGGGTGACAAATATTGAAAGAAGGAGAGAAAGAGAGAGAGAGAGAGAGAAGGAAATTTGGGGAGGGGGGATTTCTCTTCTCTGTCACTTTTTCTTCTCTAATTTCTTCGTTTTCCTTTCTTTTTCTTCCTCTCCTTCTTCCTGTCATTCTGTTTATTTTCAAGGATTATAATAATAAAAGTGGTAATAATAACGCACATTGACAATAACACATATCCGGAGTTAATATCAGGAACACCGTTATGACATCCTACTACAGTAACAAATTATATGCATGTTAAAACTAATATTAATAGGACAACTCTTTTATGTTAACTTTGAGGTTTTTTTATCATTCAAAAACGAAAACGAAAAAATAAAGGTAACAGTGCCGTCAACCTAGCGTAATAGGGACTTTTAGATTTTACACGACGAGAACGTGGACTGCCACGGTGACATCCTTTTAAGGTAATGTGACGTCCTTTTAAGGCACTGCCGGGCAGCGACTTTGCGTTTTACACCCTGGCCTGGACCTTTTCCCAATAAATTTCAAGGAACCGACTGGGAAAAGTCTATCCATGACAAGATATTGCGCGCGCACGTAGCTCTTTTGCAATGCTCAACGTACGTCCTATATGTCCAGTGTCGCGGTACGCGGTACATGTACTTTTGTATCGAGACGTACGAGTGAGAGAAAAACAACGAATAACAACAGAAGGAAATAGAGAAAAACAATAAATAATTAAAGAACAGAGAGGAAACAAAGAATGTCATAAGCAGAGAGAAAACAAAAACTAACTTGAAAGAAAGAGAGAAATTAGAGAAGGAATTAATCAAAGTAAGGAAAGAGAGAAACCAAATAATATTATGGTTTTTGTGGTTTAATTCCGCCTTCTTCAGGGTTTCAATTTTTGACGTGTAGCCTACTTTCAAACCATTTGCTGATTCGGACCCCCCCCTAACACACGTGTACACATATCGACACATACACAGACTACACTCGACATAATATGTGTAATGGTAATGTAATACATAAACTGTGATTTAAATATTGCACTCGATCGTACCATTTTCTATTATTGTGGGATCACGTCTTTCATTTTTTAAATTCATGTCATTTGTTTCTAAGACCTAATTTCTCTAATTCTCTTGACCCCTCTCCCTTCATATTTGTTTTCTAAGACCTCCCCCTCATCTCTCTTCATATTTGTTTTCTAAGACCAATTTCTCCCCGCCCCCCATCTCTATTCATATTTGTTTTCTAAGACCTCTCTCTCTCGACCCACTCTCTCTCGTATGTATTTCTCAGACCCATCTTTCTTTCTCTCTCATTAACCCCTCTTCATATTTGTTTCTAAGGCCTCTCTCTCTCTCTTCATATTTGTTTCTAAGACCCCCTCTCTTTCTCATTTCTTGATATTTGTTTCTAAGACCTCTCTCTCTCTAGCTCTCAATTCATGATATTTGTTTCTAAGACCCCCTCTCTTTCTCACTTCTTGAATTCATATTTGTTTCTAAGACCTCTGTCTCTCTCTCCCTTTCTCTCTTTCTCATTTTAAATTCATGATATTTGTTTATAAGACCTCTCTTTCTCTCTTTTCCATTCATCACTTTGTCTAGTGTAATGTACAGACACATAACATATAAAGGAAATTATACACCAGTTTTACATGAATTCATTTGCACTTTATTTACTGCTTTACATTCATATACTTTTTTTTTTTCGTGAAGGTAATCTATGCCTAACAGTTACAGTTAATCGTACTCATATAACTACAATTCAAAACTGGATTTACAGTATTCATACCCGCAAAGGCGTCTGCATTGCCACTCCGTCATCATCCTCGATGAATTCCATCGTGCAGCAAGCTTCTTAACTTGTTGTTCTGAACTTGAAATCCTATATCTTCTCCCTTAATCTTCAGTATTGCAGCTGCGTACGGTGTGTATAAATGCTGCATCGACGTACGTCTGTGCATGTACGATTCGATTTGGAACTGGCGCGCCCGATCGAGGAGCGTAGACTAGACTCATTCAAGCAGTTTCATTGCTATTTACCGGGAAAATGTCCAGGCCAGGGTGTAAAACGCAAAGTCGCTGCCGGGCACGGGCCAGTGCCTGGCACACGTGGCAGTCCACGTTCTCGTCTAAAAAGTGTAAATCTAAAAGTCCCTAATAACACTGACTAATGGAGCTCTCACACTCTGCCGTGTAGGCCTACCGTCCACCTGCCGGGCTATTAAAAAACAACAGAGTCCAGAACGTTGGGTTTTGAGCGAACTTGTCCCCGGCCGCAAAAAAAAAATCATAAAATTAATCTTTTCACCGTTTCGTTGCCATCTTCTGACCGTTCTCACCGGGCGCATACCGGGTGTTAAACGTGCTTCTACCGTCTTCACCGCCCAGATTGACTTTTGTTGAAAATTTTGGCCGTTTCCATACCGGGCCCATACCGGGTCTCGAACGTGTGCACCGGGTTTGTAGCAGCCACCTACCAGTCACTTAGCGTCCTGTGAGCGAGTCCCCGGACTGCTGACGTCATGACACGACTGCCATAAATACCCCGATTTGAACGGCCGTTCATCACCGTTCTGTAACGGGTTATGAGCGTGTTGTGAACGTGTTCATACAGTGTGACCGTTTTCATAACGTATTCATACCGTCCTCATACCGTTCAACACCGTCCTCTTGCCGCTTACTTGCGGCCGGTGCCACCGGCCAAAGTTTTGAACATGCCCAAAACTTTCGCCGGGTCCCACCTGTGTAAATAAGCGCCAACGCCTATTAACGTGTTGCCCGCTTTGATAACGAACCACCGTGTGCCCTCGCCGTTCTCCACCGTCCGCAGACATTTTTGCGCACGGTGGCACACGGTAGGCCTACACGGCAGAGTGTGAGAGTCACATAAGTTATCAGGCGGAGTAATTTTGAATGGGTATGGCGTCTCTCATTTGTTGGCACACACCTATAATAATAATAAACCATTCGTGTATAGCGCATTACACAATGAAGCTATGCGCTTCGGAACAAAAGGAAAAGAAAAGCAAAAAGCAAATAGATTACAGAGTTCCTTTTATCTGTTCTATTAAGACTGGGGGAAGCAAGAGCAATTTTTCGTTCATCATATGTATTGGTCAGAATAGGAGGAGCAATAACACAATTCTGTTTACATGTCCGAAGATCTCTTTATGGTCTGTATGCAGTGAGAATTTCAGTTAAATAAAAAGGAGATAGATATAGTCCATTAAAACATTCATAAGCTAATAACAGTATCTTGAACAGGATGCGAGTCTGGACTGGTAATGCGATGATATCAACTCATGTAGGACTATGCCATGTATGCCATGCATTTACTCCCGCACTTAATGAACACCAGAACCAATGGAAGCAGGTTTTAATTTAATTCCATTTGATAGATCACCTGATTCAAGTCAGGGACTCTTCAACTACGACTCTGCTACAATTTGGGGTTTCCAAGATGGAAATGAAAGTATATAAATAATTATTTCCCCTTCTCCAACTACCCTGCACCAATCCCCACTAGTGAACACAAAACATATTATAGGAATGATCAAAGGTACAACAACTATACATGTGCATGTTTAAGCATGAGAAGTGGACCTATGTAAATAATGAATCGCATGATGAAACAGTAAATGTTATCTCAGGACAATGTCGAGAAAGCAAATAGTATTGGTCATGTATGGGCCTGTATTTGTTGAAAGAGCTTTTTTTCTTGTTACTTCATTTCATTTGCGTACTGTTCATACACTGTTGCCTATAAAGTTGGAATAACATTTTCTTACCTCTTGTCATGTAATGATTGTGATAATATGAATTATTTTTGATAAATATTGTTTATTAATTCTCAGAACTTTTGGGATCAAACTTTATCGATCAATCTTTATTGATTAATACAGTTCTGAAAAGATATGAAGATTCATGTGCAAGAGTTAAAATTAGACTCCTTCCATACTTGTATTTGTTTCTCTAGTCTCTTCTCTCTATGCATATTCATTTCATATCATTTGCTTATTCACTTACATATTCATTTACCTCAATTACTCAACCCAATTCCTTCCTCCATTCATCTCCTCTACATACCAAGTCTCCCATCTCACCTGGTATGTTTCTTTGTTCTCTTCTCATTCATTATTCATGGTCTTGTGTGAATACTTAAGGTATTTCCGCTTCTTACTTATCATTGGTTCTCTTCTCCTTCTCCTTTTGAATATTCAGTCTTACTCCTAAATCCTATTTTGCTATTGGTTTATGATGTATTTCATTTGAATATACTTTGCTTAAAAATGTTCAGTATGATGCTGCACAGGCGCGTACGCAGCGGGGGGTTGAGGATTAAACCTCCCCTCAATTTTTTTAATGAGTGTGTTTCGGAGGAAACCCCCCTCACTTTTTTTTTCAAGTGTAAACAAAAAATTATTATTAATTTTTTTCTGTGCTAAAGGGTGAAAACAAAAATGACCTTACCCCCACTAAACTAAGTCGTTGCGAAATTTTTCCTCAAAACTGGACCAAAAAAAAAAAAATGTGCTCTTGCGCCCCCACCCCTCCGGCGCGATTTTCAAATTTTAAAACCCCCCCGTTGAAAAAATCCTGCGTACGCTACTGATGCTGCATAGCAGCCTACAATAAAAGACAGACAGACCAGCGCTGGACATCTTCTGAGTCAGTTGTATTGATTTAGGGCTCTGCTACATTTATGTTAGAGATTTAGGAGAGAAGATTTATTTGAGTTTGGCATTAAACCTCCCCCCTCAATTTTTTTTAATGAGTGTGTTTCGGAGGAAACCCCCCTCACTTTTTTTTTCAAGTGTAAAAAAAAAATTATTATTATTAATTTTTTTCTGTGCTAAAGGGTGAAAACAAAAATGACCTTACCCCCCCCCCCCACTAAACTAAGTCGTTGCGAAATTTTTCCTCAAAAACTGGACTGAGGATTAAACCTCCCCCCTCAATTTTTTTTAATGAGTGTGTTTCGGAGGAAACCCCCCTCACTTTTTTTTCAAGTGTAAAAAAAAAATTATTATTATTAATTTTTTTCTGTGCTAAAGGGTGGAAACAAAAATGACCCCCCACTAAACTAAGTCGTTGCGAAATTTTTCCTCAAAAACTGGACCAAAAAAAAAAAAAAAATGTGCTCTCGCGCCCCCCTCCGGCGCGATTTTCAAATTTTAAAACCCCCCCGTTGAAAAAATCCTGCGTACGCTACTGATGCTGCATAGCAGCCTACAATAAAAGACAGACAGACCAGCACTGGACATCTTCTGAGTCAGTTGTATTGATTTAGGGCTCTGCTACATTTATGTTAGAGATTTAGGAGAGAAGATTTATTTGAGTTTGGCATTGGTTTGTGGATGATTGGTGTTTTAAATATATTTTGGTGAGAGGTTCTTGTTATTACTTTACACATGAATCAATAATAAATCATATTGTCTCAATCATCATGATCATTTCATGAATAGAGGTGAGAATGTTTGTAAACCACTAGACCAAATGTACAAATACTGCCATGGCTAAAAAAAAAAAAAAAAAAAAATCGGTCGCTATGGAGTCTGTTTGGCATCTGTATAGTTTTATGAATGATGTATCAACGATTAATGGGTGACGAAATTTAAAAAAGAAAAATCGATGGAATTAAATACTATCCCTGATAATTTTCCATGTCTTTATATTTTCCTGGATATTGACTTGCCTATTTTTTGTTGACGTTGCCACATATGAATTCGTCTCACCGGTGTCGTGGCGAGATGTGTCTTAGCGAAATCACGTCTGTACAGACGCATCTCGCCTGGCGAGCTGCGTCTTACAGACACATCTTGCCGCATTCCCCCGGCGAGATGTGTCTCCTAGATCGGCGAGATGAGTCTGCGATTGGCGAAAAGTGTCCACTGGCCGATCGGCGAGATGAGTCTGCTAGCGATTGGCGAAAAGTGTCTACTGCAGTACTGGCCGATTTGTTTTACTTTCGTGTCCCATCTAAAGGAACTAGATGGTTTTTTTTTCTTTTACATGATGATGATATTGTCTAAAAATATATTTAATAACGTTCCTATAAAACCCCTGAAATGCAAGTGCATTTATTGCATCATAATTTAACCATTTAAAAAATAACTATGCACGCTGCTGACTCAGAGGCAGATATCATTACTTACTATTCCTAGAAACTTGAAGTTAAACAAAAAATGTAACAGGTGATGAGGGGAAAACTTTTTTTTAAATTGTATTATATTATCTTGTATTTATTAAATATTTTCTGCCTATATGACAGTGAGAATATGATATAATACATAACTCAACTGTTATTGTATATATTAAAATTTTGAATGTCTAAACTGCAGAGCATTTGACGAGGCGTAATCATGTGATGTGCGAAAAGAATGACTGCTGATTTGTGAAATGTTTCCTTTATAATATTTTGTAAAATGATTATTCTATACAAAGATATCAAAAAGTTATATGACAGGAGGGGAAGGGGGGAAAGGAGAGAGAGAGAGAGAGAGAGGAGAGGGTGAGAGAGAAAGAGAGGATGCAATGTTGATATTTGAAACACCTTTGATGACTGTACTTAAAAGGCAAGATTTAGAACAAAAATTAGAAACAAAAACACAAAAATGCCCCCATGTTTTCGAGTGCCCCCTTTTACTTCAGATACGGTGCCCCTGTTTAGAAACAAATATGTTTCCGATCCCTCCGGGCGCACGCCCCAACACTTTTCAAGTACCCCAAAGTTCCCCTTTTACAGAGGAAAAATGTCCCCTTTTACTTCCTCTTCAAATAAATAGCCCTTTTAGTTTGACATATGACCTTTTCCTTGTTCATATAATTGCCTTTTGTCCTTCTGATAAGTGACACTTTTCCTCTTCTTACAAATGCGCCTTTTCAACTGTGTTAATGCCCCTATTCAAATCTGACATGTGCCCGTTTTCCTTTTTAATAAGTGCTCCTTTTAATCTCTGATTAGTGCTCCTTTTTACTATTCACAAGTGATCCCTTTTCCTTTCTTACAAGTGCCTTTGTTCCTTTTATTAAGAGCCCTTTCCACGTCTCATAAATACCCCTTTTAACCTCTGATAGAATAATGCCCTTATTAAAATCTGATAGATGCATGCCTCTTTTCCTTTGTAATAAGTGCCCCTTTTTCCTTTCTACGTAACATGTGCTCCTAATTTAAAGCGACTAATAGCATTTTTTCTCAGTGTTCACCCTCAAACTCATTGCCATGTTCTCGCATATTTTCAGTTGCTGTAAATTATGTAACTACATCATGTATTTACAAATCTTTTCAGTCATTCATGATGAGATTGTGGTTAAAACCCCATCAGGATTGGATTTGTCCTCTTTAATTGTGTCCTCATAAATCTTACAATTTTTGCTCGCTCTCATTGCTCACTCGAAAATGGAAATTCAGACCATCACACCCAGCCGCAAAATCATAATAAACAGTGAAATCATCCCTGATATTGAAATGTATCAATCACAATAATTATAAGGGTACATGTGTATACCAATGTTTGAAAATTGTATATTTTTGCTTTGAGGTTATCTTTTAAGTGCCTCTTTCTTCAAGAAAGTGCCCTTTATGGTGCCCCAACTTTTAAAGACGCTCCGCCACCCTTGTACCACATTATGTTTTTATTTGAATATCGTGGGCTTTTCCGATACAATGTTGCTATATCATGTTTATTACTTAGCATTTCCTGGTCCACTGTGATGCGAGTCTTTCTGTGCTACGGGTCATTACGACTTAAAAAAAATTAATCCTGAAGCTTAATAAATAGCACTACTTGCTACCTACAGGACATGAATATCGAATTATAAAGATCATAATATGTTTGCAAAAATTTAATGAAATATGATACCTAACACATTATATATTTTAATGAATTGTACTGCTCCAACTCAGACCCCCAGGCGTGGATCCAGGGGCCGAGTGGGCCTCCCCCGCCAAATAGAGAGAGAGAGAAAAGGAAAAGAAGGAAAGGGAAGGAGAGAAAGGGAAAGTTAGAAGAGGAAGAAGAAAAAGGGGAAAAGAAGGAGATGGGGCGAAAGGGCCTAACCTCCTAGGCTGTTAAAAAACAAGAGAGAAGGAAGGAAAGGGAAATAATAAAAAAGGAAAAGAGGAGATAAAGGGAAGGAGAAAAAGAGGAAGAATTAGAAAAGAAAAGAAGGGGATATCAGTTGCAATCTTCCCGCCAACAAGTTGTGGATCGGGGGCAAAGGCCCTTGCCTCTCCTCCCTCCCCGCCAAAAAAAAGAGAGAAGGAAGGGAAAGAGGAGAGCTAAAGGGAACAAAAAGAGGAGAAGAAAAGAAAGGTGATTAGAAAGAAGGGAGATCAGTTGCGATGAATCCCGCCAACAACGTGTGGATCGATCAGGGGCAACAGGCTTCCTCCCCCCAGCAAACCCTAAAGAGAGAGAAGTAAGGAAATGGAATGGGAAAGAGGAGAGAAAGTGAAGAAAAAAAGAGAAAGAAGAAAGGTAGGAGAGATCAATTGCGTTTTTCCCGCCATGCAACAAGGTGAGGCTCGAGGGGGCAATATAATTCAAACATGGTTTATTTCTAGTTCGATACCGGTGATTTACAAATGTTGCTGAAATGATCGACATAGTTTTCCGAGATTTTCCTCACTTTTTAGTAAATTATAATTGTTTATGCGTTTGTTGGAAAATGACAAATTCCTATATTTACAGTCAGGCAAGAAATGTGCTTATTTAGAGGCCTAAATGTCAAGGCCCGAGGAACGGCGGGCTCAGGGGCCTCGAGCCCCCACCTTTTGAAAAAGTATATTAACGAGAAATAGAAAGAAAGAAAAAGAAAGAAAGAAAAGTGACCTGCCAGTGTCACAAAATACATAAAAATATGCTCATCTAACCTTGATTAAAGCCTCAAACCCTGAGCTTCCGGTAGCTCTGCCCCTGGATTCCACCTAGGGCCCTAAGGCGGGCCCCTGAATGCTATCTGACCGTTATAAAATGCCTAAAACCCTGAGCTTCTGGGGCTCTGCCCCTGGACTAACGCCAATTAGTGTCCTGCCAGTGTCAAAAATAAGGTATCAAAATATGCTCATCTGACCTTAATTAAACGCTTAAAACCCTGAGCTTCCGGGGCTTTGCCCACGACCCAACCAATGGCACTAAGGTGGGCCCCTGCATGGATGCTCATCTGACCTCATTTATTCCCTAAAACCCTTAGCTTCGGGGCTCCGCCCCCTGGACCCCACGCCAATTAGTGTCCTGCCAGTGTCACAAATAAGGTATCAAAATATGCTCATCTGACTGAATTAAATGCCCATACCCCTGAGCTTCCGGGGCTCCACCCTGACCCCCGCCAATTTACGCTACGCTCTACCTGATCATATATACTCATATATAGCCTCCCCACCCACTATGAAAAGCATTCAGCGGGCCTGCATGTAAGAGTGGGGTGATGCAGATTTTGTCTGCCCCCCCACCATACCCTTTTCCAGCACACAAACACATTAGGCACTCTCTGGAAGGGCCCACCATGCATTGCTATAAAAGTAGTCCACCATAGGGATGTTGCGAAGTGGTCATATGATGCACTTATATAGGACTACTTTTTATATCTCGACATGCGAGTTCCTCCAAAATATGGGAGTTTGCCCCCTGGGTAATATATGGAGGAATGTGAATGAATGTATTATACATGTACGTGTTTATTCAGCTCTCGTATCCTTCGGTCAACTTTCATTCACACATATTATCCTAACTCATTCATTTGTAATTCATTAATGACATCTACTATAAATCAGTGCATTCAATCTACTTCCTGTATTCCCTTCCTTTTTCTCATCCTTTCACAATCACATATTCATTATGGGCCTTCCATTCTGCCTTTCACAATCATACGTTTCACCCAACAATTTTTCACAACCCACCCTACACTCTTCCTTTGGTCTATATTCTTCACCACACATTCTGGACTACATGTACCTTTAACTACCAAGACATATTTATGTGAAATAATGATGGCAAATTATACCGTATCAATCATGTATTCATCCCTAATTACATTTAATAGAAAAGTACAACAATTACTTAATGGTATTGATATTTAATTTAGAAAACGAGATTGAATTTTTGTAATAAAAATGGCTTTGTATGCAAAAAAATGTGCAATATAAAACTGGAAGTGATAGATTGAAACACAAATTATAATATAATATGTACATCTTTGACTGCGTAATTCCTTGCACATGTGCAGTGGTAAATTAAGTTTTCATAGAAAATGGTGCATTTATATAATGACTAATGATTGGTAAAGAGAAGTCACAAGGAAATTACCTACATTGTAGTTATATTGGAGCCTTGTTATATGAGGGCCCAAAACCAGAATACAAAGAAGTGGGACCATCAAAATTACATTTGGATAATTATAGTGTTTATTATAACGAGGTTCCACTGTATTTAGATCAACGGTACATGCCCACATTTTAAATGACGGGGCAGCCCGAGCACAGGTGCAAACTGCTATCGTCTGACGATTGATGCCTCCTCCTTCTACAGCCGTCAAAGCCTGGGCCTAGTTACCAATGAAAAGAGCTGGATTGGAAGTCCATTTGAATGCTGCATGAAAAGAAAAAGGTGCAAACTGCTATCGTCTGACGATTGATGCCTCCTCCTTCTACAGCCGTCAAAGCCTGGGCCTAGTTACCAATGAAAAGAGCTGGATTGGAAGTCCATTTGAATGCTGCATGAAAAGAAAAAGAAAATTCAAATTCATCAGAAATCATGCACGGAACAAGAACATGTCTGGCACATTTTGATACAATTGACATCTTTTGATGCAATTTGGAACATTACATGTATAAGGACATATTCAACAAGTAACATTCCAATTTCCTTTTTTGCTACCAGAACTAGAGAAGCTCAAAGCTCCCACTTATGAAGAAATACATCTAAACCTGTATATGTGGATATGTCATCGGACTGCGGATCACAAGGTCCGCTGTTCGAGTTCCGCTGCATCACCAATGTTCTTTAGTAAGACATTAATCTACATTTGCCACACTCGACCTGGGTGAGGTAAATGGCTGGAATTAATTCCTTGAAATGCTAGAGCGCCGTAATGGTGGCACAGCTAAAGCCGGTTAATAATTTCTAAATTTGGAAGCGCATAGAGATGTTTAAAATGTGATATGCGCTACACATTTCTGCTTGTACATGAATATATGCAAGTATTGCACTTTTTGATGACATGCGCATACTAATTGTAATTGTTACACCTTACAGGTATATCGGATTTCGACGAAAATGGTATCAGAATGTGCATAAGACTTGCAGCGAAATCTCTGAAAATGTGAGGTTAACCATACTTGACTGGAACCATCCGTTAATAGAAAGTACATGTAATATTTAAATATGTTTTTTTTGAGAATTACCAAATCCAATTTTTATTAAAGGCCGTGTAGCTTGGCAAATACTGGTTAATGTCATCTAGCCCCGAGTCAGGCCATGGGAAAGACACTTAGTCTCGTCAGTCTACACTCCCTTTAAGGTTGACAGTTGGGTTTATTTGACAAATAAATGTTAGATTAGGTTAGATTTGCCTAGTTCTGTCTGTATACACATGGATTCCCTGTAATCTGGACTCCAGTGGTCTCAACAACGGAAAAGGGATGATTTTAAAAGAGATTGTTAGAGAAGGAAACTTTCATAACCATGTACCTCTCCAAAACAGCCCATTATTTTGTTGTTCTGCCTTTGTCTCCTCAAGTTGTCATCTTGCTTCATCAGCGTTCATCTCCTATGGTGAAGCATCATCCTAAAATTTAAAATAATGCAAAAGCATTATACACAAATTATAATTGCCCTCATGTTGATCAGTCTTCTGAACAAGGATACATATGTTCAGCTGGGGGCAGTGTTCGTAGTAGGTCCATGGGTAGATGATCAAGATTTTACTTTACCTAAAATGAAAACAACTTCTTTTTTTAGGGGAGGTCGGGGTTGGTTAGGGCAATTAAACCATTATAACCACATGTAGCTATTTCAGTGTGAGTTGAAAAATTGAATCAAGAGTTTCGCGGACATTATGCTTACATGAGAGGTAGTATGTCAATCCACATCCAGTACCATCCCCCCTTCCTCTCTCTAGAAAAATACATTTGTGAAAGTTATATGTAGTTTTTTTTAAGGAAGACATTGAAATTTTATAACCGTAGTCCCTGGGGCAATTTTGGGAGAGGCTGCCCACATGTCAGAGAGACTCATTCTCACAAAGTTAGATCCCTTTCACCCAAGGATAATTCCTATCAAGTTTGCTTAAATTCCAGCAATCCTTTTATAGAAGTAAGAGTATATCAAAATATGACCCTGGGGCACCTGGGGCTGCCCCATGCCAGATGGTTACCTCATATCAACAACTTTAGATACTTCCTTTCCCAAGGACGATTCCTGTCAAGTTGAGCATTTTGCTGAGGTGAGCTAATAAATAATTTCTTAGATTTTCATCTACATGTATTTATTAAATGAACCAAACTGTCAAACTTAATAGTACCGAAGGGCTATAAATGCCATATTTCATCGTCGTCTTGGTTACTGGTTCCAATCAACAGAGCCTGCGCATGAGGTTCACCGCAAAATCATTCAAGCAACGGGATGGACCTGGGCAAATTCAGTGTGTGGCGCTGGTGTTATCACCACGCCATTGTTTAGCACAAAATTGTTTGGAACCAGCACCCTTGACAACTTGGCCAATACATCACACTTCGGTACTCTATAACCTTCATTTGTTTTTTGATGATATTTCTACTATGATTCAAATCAACTTGTTATCATGGTTAGATTTCCCCATTTCTGTCTGTATACACATGGAGTCCCTGTAATCTGGACTCCAATGGTCTCAACAAACAGAAAAAGGAAAATTTGAAAAGAGATTGTTGTCAGGGTAGAAGGAAACTTTCATAACCATGTACCTCTCCAAAACGGCCCATTATTTTGTTGTTCTGCCTTTGTCTCCTCAAGTTGTCATCTTGCTCCATCGGCGTTCATCTCCTATGGGAAAGCATCATCCTAAAAAAATGAAAAAAAAAAGAAAAATTAAATATGTAAAAGCAGTATACACAAATTATAATTGCACTAATGTTCATCATTAAGTCTTCTCAACAAGAATACATGTTCACGTGGGGGCAGTGTTTGATGATCAAGATTTTACCTCTTCTGTCCCCCCTCCCTCCTCATACAAATTTGTGACAGGTCATTTACAGAACTTGTTTCTGACAAATTTGTAAATCTACTGACTTTGGAAACATTGTTTCCAAACTCTTCCTGACAAACCCCACAATATAAAATTTTTTCAAATGATACCACTTTACTGTGGCCACATTAGTCCATCCTAGAAATGAATCACTTCCATACATTCTATTTACAAATGTTTAAAACATTTTGAAAAACAATCCAAAATTATCACATTTACTCCACAATTGTACTCATATACAGTCAAACCTGCTTTAGTGACCACCTGTCTACAAAGACCACCTGTCTACAAGGACCACATTTTTTGTTTCCCTTGAAAATGGTTTCTCATTGAAACATGTACTAAAGGAACCTGTCTACAAAGACCACTTTTTGTGTTTCCCTTAGGCGGTCGCTATAGACAGGTTTGACTGTATCTCTTTTTATATATCTTTTCATGGTTTACCTACATATATTAAGGAAAATCAATTTCAAGATCACTGAATATTACACCATCATGTTTATAAATAGACGTACATGTAGGCCTATACCTGTCAATTTTTATGTGAAATCTTTAGGTGTCCATACCATCTTGCATCTTCAACATTTGTGGCAATGTCTATAATAAGTTCCATGAGTTGGGTTCTTCTGTTAAAGTTAATCTGAGGAAAAGATATCGAAACGAAAGATAAAATCTTTCTCATAATTTTCCCTACATCTATAGGCCCTATCCGCATTTTGACATGTTTTCGCATTCGATAGAAAAATTGGTCATCTTTTAATAATTGTCTTATTATTGTTATCTTTCACAGTTCACAGACAACTAATTTAACGAAAAGACAGCGCTCTTGTTTAAAAACTGCCCCACAAAATATACCTTTATGCTGTGCTCAGTTTATCTCATCAATTGAGCTTGTAAAGCTACATTAGCCCATCACAGTTCTACATATTCGCAAATGAGAACTGACATGACCAACTGAATTTGTCAACAACCATCATACCTTTCCTATTGTACTTTTGTCTATTTATCATGTATTTCATCTTTTGCACAAGCTGCACCTTGAGCATTTGATTGTCAAGTGGATTTGGTGCCTTACAAATCTTATGTATTATTATTATAAATGACAGTCATCTTGTTTCGTTCAGTACAACTCAATACCTCATCCACTTTGGCATGCCATGAACACATACTTTATAGAGTGGCATTAATAATAACACTTGGATCAGGGAGATAGAAACACTGCAATTGAACAAATTAATTCATCAAGACAAATTATTTGAGATTTATCTAAAAGCCTTGATCTCGAGTCCGACTCTGAGAGTGGAAAAGGGCAGGAAAATGCTCCACGCAGACGGCGAACTAGGGACATTTAATGTTTGGAACTTCACGAGAAAGAATGGCATCGCATGATTTGTTAGAATTTTCGCGACAAAGTGATGTAGTAGTAGTAGTAGAATATATTAGCGCCTATATAATTCATTGCCAGAGAAGTTATCTGTGAAAAACCGCTCATGTGACCGGAAACCGGGCAGGCAACATGCAGTAGATCTAGACTACTTTGACTTCGATGACTACTTCGATGACTATTTTAAACACACACAGATATGCATGCATGCGTACGGCATGTAGCAGGATAGCACTAGCACTATACTGTAGGCCTACATACAAAGTCTATAGTATAGTATAGAGTCTAGTACTAGTACTAGTAGTAGCAGTAGCAGTGCCATTGCCATTGTATAATTAACGACTCATTTCACTTTTCAGAATAGATCCACCATTTAAGACCCACCTAGATTGGAATAGGGTAATCTGTTGCAGTATAACTCGAATTTATTCTGATCACTGATGCAAGAAACTTACGAAATTGAACGGTTAACTTAAAAATGTAATTAGGTCTATGAGTTCGAACTTCTTCTTATTCTTTAATTTGCACGGAAATTCCCGAGATTGTCCCCCTAAAGTCTGGGAAGACTTTCCCGGGAGGTAAGGGGGTAAGGCTGAAAACTAGCTCATGACGACAAAAACTGAAAAGTTCGAGAGTAGATTGCACAGTATGTTATTTCCAAAACATCTAGATCTAGTATGAAATCCTGAAATAGTATGAAAGCACTAGAAAATAGAAATGTATCTAAAGTACATGGCAGTCATGATTGTAGCGGAATATATTAAATATATGGATAATTATAGCACGACTCACCTTCGAGTTTCTTGGGTCTTAGACTCAGAGTTCACCGCACAGAAAGATCTCTTCTATATTTCGATCAAGCGACCAATAAGACTTTGGTCGTAGTTAGCGCAACAAAAGAATGATAGAATTCAGGCTATGGTGTCTTCGAAATAAAAAAAAAAAAGTGAAAATGTAACATGGATGATATTGATAAAGAGAAGAAAGATTGGACAAAAGCTTTCACCAGAGTCTCCAATGTCACAGCAAAATAACAGATTTCATATCATAGCAAAACACGAGGGGTAACCTCGCTTTTCATAAGGACCGCTATTCATAATTTGAGAAAAGGGTCTCTATTCATAATAGGACATGAGGGTCGCTATTCATATTACGAAATGAGGGTCGCTATATTATATTCATAATACGAAATGAGGGTCGCTATATAATACGGGGTGATCGAGGGTCGCTATTCATTCAAAAATGAATATGAAATAAGCAATGAACAAAATGATAAGAAAGCGAAATAATGAATATGGGACACCCCACGGCTGTGGCGTAGCCGCGGTGAGGGGGCGTGAGAGATTTTTTTATTTATTTATTTTTATTTAGGGGTGCGATATAGCCCTCGTAGCGACAAGGAGGCAGGATATAATGATAAATACAGAACAAACACAGGAAAAATACGGAATTTAAACATAAATATGCAATCAGGTTCAGAAAAAGGTAAACATTGATTAATTCGAGACATAAATTCAAAGCAAACACAGAAAATATACATGTAATGATGTAATAATTATTCAAATCCATTTATAATCATGCTACGAGGGCTATTGATGTTACGAGGGCTTTAGCAGGGGCGGATCCAGGATTTTCCAATAGGGGCGGCCTGAAATGTAAAAATCGCGCCGATCGATATTTCGCTCAGTGGGGGGTAGTGGGAGCACTAAGTAAAATAAACAAAGAAAAAAAAAAACTCAAAACCCCTCCCATTGAGCAAACGAAAAGGAAAATTTGTAGTTACCATCTTTTCTCTAAACTTTTTTGCCAGGTGGGGGCGGGCCTGTCGGGCGCCCTCGCCCCACGTGGATCCGCGCCTGGGCTATATATATCCTACCCCAATTTTTACGCTACATGACGCGAAAAACCCTTCAAGGTCCGAAAGTGTTCAAGCCCCTATCCCCCAAAAAAACAATTTGAAGTGCCCCCCTCATCCCTCTCCGGGCAGTAACTAGGCTCATGGTCCGGTCCAAACCCATTTGGTTTCGGTGTTAGGAAAGTTTCAGGAAATCAAGATTATGGATAAATGAAGTTAGGTTAATCAATATGATTACTCGTATCCTGAGGTATGATAATTCCTGGAAAACGAAAATCTATCAGTCTTCATTGGCTATTAATTGAAGAGCTTCTGGATGCCTGGATATGGCTGAGGCTATAATGATTTGTAGGTCCATAAGTCCTACTTAAACCTACTTGCTACAAAAACATTATTTTCGTTTATAAACAATTACTAGTTTCTGAAATAGCAAACTCAGTGATAGTGGGCCTGCTTGTTCTACTTAATGTCTCAGTGGCAAAGCCTGGATAAGATTAGTCGGGGCAGGGTAGTGGGGCAACATTTCCCATAAGGCGGACAAATTATGATATGATAAGATGTTTTACTACTTTTTTCGTCACCGCAGGAGCGGGGGAAATATATTAGCTAGATTATGGGGATGTCTCTATATAATTATCAAAGATAAAAGGTAAAATATACTTCTTAAAGAGACAAATATTCGGGGCCATGTGTAGCCCCCCCCCGCAGCTACGCCACAGCCGCGGGGCGTCCCCCATCCAATATTTCCCTTTGATATTACCATTTTGTTCATTGCTTATCTAATTTGTATGAATAGCGACCCGAATAGCGATTTGAGATTATAATATGCCCTTTTAGTTTTAGGAACACGCATTTCTATCGAATTTTGACATTTCAATTTCAAGTTGAGGTTATATAATACGCCCTTTTTATAGGAACATGCAATTCTATTGAGTTTAGAAACTTAAACAAATAGATGTAGGTAATTTTAAGCATTTTCAAACTATTGCTAAATAAAAGATTGAACTAAACAAAATATGAAATACTTGAGTTTCAAGTTATTTTTGGCCAGGTTTTCACAGTTGGTAAATTATATTAGAGCTTCAGATGGAAATCGGCCATTAATTAACGCATAACGTTTAATAAAATATATAACTCAAATTAACAGATTTAAAGGCCATATAAAGTATTATATAATATTTCAATAAGATAAAGAGCTTATCAAATTAAATGTTTTTGATCATTACTCCTAATTAGGGCGCATATGTTTGTCACGTGCCAATATTTTTTTTGTCTTCTGCAGATTGAAGTTAGGGCTCAAACCGGCATATCGAGGGCTTATCTACACAATAATGGCAACAATTCGGCTTTAAGTTTGAAGTCTTTCAAAAAAAAATCGTATGACGTTTCCGTTACATATTGATCCACACCATGTAAAAGCGGTAAAGTTGTTCTTTACTGCCAAACATGTGTCACATGCCGACAGTTTTTTCCGGGTTTCACCGTTTCAGATTGAAGTTGGGCTCAAACCGGTATTTTTTCCCTTTCGATTAGACGATTTGGAAACACTACAACCCCGTTTGGTGGCTGGCTTCCTCATTAAACGCTAACATTGTGGGCTTCCAACGTATTGGTCGCAGGCTTATTGGTCGCTAGTGTCAAGGGCTAGTCTCGTACGTACAGCCAATTGTATGGTGAAGTACTGTTCCGTTTGGGGCTAGACTCGTACGTTTAGCCATTTTTATGGTGTTATTAATTTGATATAAATTGTAGCCAACAAACGATTTGGGAGTAAACAGTACATCTCTCTTGTCTTATGTTACATAAAAATACAATATTAATGGTAAGATACAATCAAGTGGAGCAGAGTGGAGGTATATACATTTTAAGTCGATTTTTAAGTTGTAGGGTTCAGGACGCATTTCGCCAGTGGACACATCTCGCCGTGACTTAAGCGGCGACATGTGTCCGACCTAAGACACATATCGCCGACGTAAGACGCGTCTCGCCACCCAATTTTCGGCGACCTGTGTCTGCGGACACAGATCGCCACCCGGACACTCTGGCCCGTGACAGGCACCGGCCCCAAATTTGGCCGGTTGAAAGCTATTATGCAAGAACCCGGGTAACACACACTCAACACAAACTCAAACACAAAGCCCTTTTATGGAAAAGGCGAGAAGTTTCAATGGTGATCATTGGCATTGATTTTTTTCCATGCAATAGTTCTTCGACATTGCTTGATTTCCTTTTTTGGAAGTCTCTTGAAATTGTGCAAATAAATGTCGTCATATTCTGGTTTGTACTTCGACCCCTAGAAGGCATTAGTCTACGATCGCAGACCGTGTACTAGATGTCCCGTTGAAACTATTTCGAGGTTAATTAACCCGATGTTACTATTCTCGTCTGGAAGGAGAGGGGGGTAAACACGATAATAAAACACTTTGAAAAGCAAATCACACGAAGAAGATGAAGAAAACATAACACCCTCAAATGTTTTTATTCAAATACCCTTTTAGTGAAAGAAAAATCAATGGCTAAATAAAAATGTTGGTGTTCTTTTGCGACAAAATTATAGCGGAGAAGGGGGGAGGGGCACATGGACAATTTGGTTCCTCATTCATTGTCATTGTTTACTTAATAGAGGAAAGCTAGGTGGGTTTTGTTGGGAGGGGTGGGGGAGTTGGGAGGATCATGTCACGGTGGATAAGCCACTATTATGAAATCCTAATTTATATACCAAAAAGAAAAAGAAAACAAAATCCTAATTTTACTTTACGCTACGTCATCTGTAGCCTTCAGTTGGAGCAAAGGGTTTGCGAATGTAGCCTACGCTTGTAGTATATAAATCATAAAATAATAATTCTGCGTCACTCAACTTTAATAGTGCAGCAGTTGAAATCGCTGAGGGCCTTTAATCGTCAATTTATTAGCAACCGGGTCCAATCTGAACTCGAAATGGAGGTCGAGTTAATGGGATTCTCGATGTCGTTGACATGGCTCCTAGCCATGATCACTCTAGGGCTCATCGTCCTGTACGTAGCGTAAGTATGATCTTTAATATATCTGTCTTTACAGAGAGACAGTGTTAAGCACTGCCTCCACACTTCATTCACTTGTGTATGTGTATGTGTGTGTTTGTGTATTTTTGTTTGGGGGAGTAGTGTTCACAATTGTGGAAATTGTATTTCAAAAGCTGAACTAATATTTGTTATTTGAAGAAGTTCGTTTATGTCGCTACTTCATATACTGTTTTGCAATGTTTACATTGTATCAATAAATATGTGTATGATAATTATCTTACTACCTTTGACACTTCCGAGTGCTAGCACAGTGGCGGTCCTGCATTTCTTTCGAAAGTAGCAAGAAGTTTGAGTGAAAGGTCATCAAACTTTATGAAGCGCTGGAAAATTATGCACAAATTAAATTTGGCTGAATAATGCGAAAGCGATATCGACAGGTATCGAGCGTGCGTTATCAATTTTTGATGGGAGATGTTTAGCACGTTGGGATAAATGCACGCCCACGTGATGTCAATTGACCAATCGGATTGCTTAGATTCTAGAATCCGTCTTATAATTTTTTTAATTGTATTCTTTGACTTTGCATGTTTTTTTTTGTTTGATTGGTGAATAAATTTGATTCAATTCAATTGAGTCTCGTCACAAAAAGGAGGGCATTGACATGTTGACGAACTCAGAGTATATTGTCCGTTTTACACGAGGCGTCATTTCGATTGCGTCATTACCTGAGCCAATCAAACCAGCATGCCAGTAATTTCACACATTAAATATGCGCACTTTACATTTCGCATGTTTTTTTTAACGAGACCACCGTTATATGATGCGTCAAAGACACCACCATACGATCAGCTCTCTTTCTCCGCCTACACACTGACCCAGCGGACACTGGTTCGAGACTGAGTCCCTTTTTTCGGATGGTGACGTTTAAGGTCGGTCCCCAGACGTAAATAAACATGTCTGGTTGATACACGTCTGTAAAAGCCTCAAATAGCACACACACACACACACACACACACACACCAGTCTCACACCCCCACACCAATCTCTGGCGCAACCCTACGTCCAGAAAACGACGTATCGTGTGCAACAGGCTTTGTATAGCTATCAATTTTGATTTCTAACCTTTTTTCATTTTATCTTTGCTTAGGTACGATTGCTGGAATCATACTTACTGGTGGCGGCGTGGTGTGCCTTACGAACCCTCTCTACCAATTTTTGGCAATCCCCTCTTTACATCGGTAAATTTGACAATGATTGATAACATTCTGATTGAAAGAAGTTTACAGGACTACGAAATGATCTGTCATATAGTATAAAGAATTTTAAACATGTTCAAATGAAAGAAAAGGGAATGGTTACAATATTACGATTGTTTGGACGTGGTGTGTAGGCCTACTTAGACCACATTCTGGTCGTTTCTATCGTCAGCTTTTAATGATAATAATAATAATAATCTATTTCTTGTTTACCCAGGGTAGCCTCATCAGTATTAATACTGTTCTCCCTGAGGGCCCTGCAATCATATTATTACCCCGGGTTTATGATAATTAACATGATCGCGATGGCTTTCGAAAAAAAAACACCTTTAAGGAATATTCAGGGTAAGATTGTATATCTTATAAGAAAGTATGTTCGGATTAAGCACTTTGTCATTGTAATGGTCGCACATATGAAAAGGTGATGAACAAATGCTATTGGAATTAAAAGTATTATTCAGATTAACGCTATTATTGAAAAAGGAATCACAAATTAAATTTGACAAGGAGAGCATAATTTCCCTGATAAATTTAGTAATGTATAAGCTATACTACATTAAAAAAAAAAAAAACCCTATGAAATGGCCAAGGGGTGAAAGGGTTACAAAACTGTTTATTTCACTTCGTGTATTGCTGGCTGGACCCAACACTAATACAGGTAGTAATACAGGTTGTATCCAGCACGGAAAAAGTTTTAATCTGTCATTTTATTCTTCACTTCTCTTAGCTAGACTACTACTTCTACTACTCCTACTACTACTACTACTACTACTACTACTACTGCTGCTACTACTACTACAACTGTTACTACTACTACTACTACTACTACTGCTACTACTAGTACTACTACTACTGTTACTACTACAACTACTACTACTACTACTACTGCTACTACTACTACTACAACTACTGCTACTACTACTACTACTGCTACTACTACTACTACTACTGCGACTACTACTACTGCGACTACTACTACTATGTTTACTTTGTTAGCCCATCCGGGCCGTCGGGTACTCTTTCACGCATTCAGTCTTGCTACTCTCATTCCACCTTCCCAAATCCTCACGTTGTCTTTCCATCCTGCAGGACGTCTACCAACTGAACACTTTCCTTCAACTTGTCCTTCGATAATTGCTAGTAAAACGCTCCTCTCTCTTCTTTCCCAGTGCCATACTTTGCGATCTTCCTTTTCTTGACTTGTGCAACCATTCCTTCTTCGTCTGGTTCCATAACTCTGTTCCTGACCCACTCATTGTTTTCTTGTCCTTCCAGCTGACCCTGAGAAGTCTCCTCCAAATTTGACATACAGTGATTAAATATTAGGTCAAATGCATTAGACCCCGTTCTCATTCACTTCGTTGGAGCGGTCTAACTAAGACCCGTTCCTCAGGAGCGGTTCTAAGACCCCGTTCTCATTCAATTCGTTGGAGCGGTCTAACTAAGACCCGTTCCTCAGGAGCGGTTCTTAGGTGAGTGAGAACGGTCAAAGTGGTCCAGGAAGTGGACTTCTGGACCGCTCCAGAAGACCACCTCGGGAGGTGGTCTTCTGGTCTTATTAAGAGCGGTTTGGAGCGCTCTAACGTGCGAGTGTGAACGGAAGCGTACTTTGAACGGAAGTGGTCTAGTGACGTTGCACGCGAAACATGTAGTACGGTACATACGCTTAGTATTCTGCGCGCGAAAAATTTACCCGCTGACCTGAGCTGCCATAGCAACAAGACCACTTTGACTCGTGGAGCGGTTTGGGCCATAAAAAAACTGCTCGGAGTGTGAACCCTCGCAAACCGTTCCTCAAGACCCGTTCCTCTGGAGCGGTCTTTCTAAGACAAATCTATATTGTTTTGTCATTTCAAGCGTATGGGTCATCAACTCTCTGGAGCGTTGTCATGTTTGCACTTTCCTTTTGTTGGTGCAGGGACTCCAGGAAGGGGAGGGGGGTGGAGGTAGGGGTGGGGGCGTCAATCAACTCTTGTTCACGTTGCATAATCAAATATATTTTACTTGTTTCATTTGTCAACAGAAAATTCCAGAAAATTTGGTGGAGTGGAATAAGAAATATGGAAAAGTCTACGGGTAAGTACAAGAGGACAATCACATCTTTTCCGAAATTTTGAGTAAACAACCAACCAATCAAAACACAAACACTTAAAACCCACATAACAGTTCAAAATTAGTTTTGCATTATAATTGAACATTAAATGATTAAGATAAAAGCACTCTGCTAGTGGTGGAGACTGTTCATCCTGAAGTTTACTACGTGTAGAGGACTGCATCCCCTATAAATTGGTTTTAAACAAGTCTGAAAATAACGAAATGAAAATGATTAAGCACGAAAATGTTGAACATTATGAATGAGTAAAATGAAATCAGTAAATACATAAAAGTTTGAATGCTGCACGCCAAGAATATGAATTTAGTTAGCTAGTTTGTTACAGTGTACATGATGTATTATGTATCAAACTTTGATAAATTTCAGAGAAAGTAATCGGGGGATAAAGTATTAGGGCAGCCTCGTGTGCTGTAGATCAGAGCCATCTATACACAGAGTTTGGCCAACTTGGTTTTACCATGGACCTAACATGGCGTATATTCTTTTTGTTTTGTGCTTGCCCAACGAAGCAGTATTCGTCACGTTGTGCCCAACTCGAAACTGGTTGGCTAAACTATCCTTGTTCATGGCTGTACTATATAGCTCTAACCTCATTACAAGTGGTGTATAGATCTTTTACGTAAATTAAAAATAAAAAGTCCAAAGTTCGCCATAAGATATACCGTAACGGTCTTTAAACGGAAATTGCCCGTTGCTCACGGGGCGTCATTTTGCTGACGTAGTACTGACGTAGCACTGCGTCAGCCAACGACTGATGCAGTTTTTGACGCACTAAGTGAGAGTGACATTCCACACATATTAATGAAATTTGAAACATTCCTAAAAAGGCGTTGCATTATTACCCGTGCATGAGCTCATTTCCATAGCAGAGGTGATTAGCGCAAGCAATTGACGCAAGTGAAATAACGCCTCGCATGTAAGGGGCATAATAGGTGTACGTATTCTTGTTTGTTACAGGACGTATGCATTTAGGGACCCAGTCATTGTTGTTGGCGACCCCGAGATGTTGCGTCATCTCCTGGTCAAGAGCTTCAACAATTTCCACAACAGAATCGTAAGTATTGCAAAGAAGTTTCACTTTAAAAAAAACACAACATATTACTTGTAATCTTTAAAGGCTTCAATGGTGATGATACATTTGAGCGAGGTTCGCGGTGACACCTGAAGACGATCGGTACCACATCGAAACGTCGAGATAGAGCATGAGTGGGCCATTTTCACTTTTCAGGGCCCACCTAATACCCGGTCGAAAGAATACGTGGTGTGACCACAAACCTCGCTCAAATATTACATGTAGCTTTGTATTAGATTCGTTTGATAACAAAAAATTATAAATTATAGTTTTTATAACATATTTGTGGTAATATCCACAATGGTAATAGTTATCCGTAGAGCAGGGAGGATGGATATCGGTTTATTATTGAAGTGTAGGTCATCATTGGCAGAGCGTAATACAATGAAACTTGTATAAAAAGACCGCTCAGGAGGGTGTGTGTGTGTAATTGGGTTTTTACAGACGTGTAGCAATCAGATATGATTATTTACGTCTGGGGACCGACCTTCAACGTCACCATCCGAAAGACGTGACTCAGTTTCGAACTGGGGTCGCCTGAGCCAGTTTGTAGGCGAAGACAGAGAGCTGACCAAGTGAACGTGCCGCTAGACAACTCCCAATTCCCTCAAGAGGGACAATCACTTGGTCCTTATAGACAGGTGATCTGGATGAGTAAACTCTATATGAATGAAGTAAACCGTCGTTTACATAGTATGATTATGAATATTTGTACTATAGATATTAGCAATAATGCAAACCGTAACTTTACATAGTATATGATTATGAAGATACTATAGATCTTAGCATGTGAATACACTGTGTTCGGTTATTATCATATAGAAACGCTGCCGTCCGTCCTTCCGTGCGTCCGTCCGTCCGTTCGTTCGTAACAAATTTGGTTTCCGATCGATAACTTCAGTAACGTTTGACGGATTTTAATGAAGTTTGATATGAAGATACATGGTATCAAAATACAGGCTAAGTTCGATTTCGGAGTATGTAGGTCAAAGGTGAAAGGTCATAGCTCATTAAATATGCAAAAACACCTAATTATATATGTGAAAATGTGGTTAACTTCCTTGCCTAGTAATATAATAGTAGAGTCTAATGGAGGTAACTTGTTCTTACGTATATAGGCCATTTGTACCCTGCGAGGGGATGCTACGCTTTGCGTTGGCTTCTTTATATTCGCTTTTAGAACACAATAATTCATGTTTATTTCTAAAAGCTGCTAGCAATCATGGTAACCATTGTAGCATTAATAGAATAGTGCATTATTGTGACAATAATGCACTATTCTATTAATGCTACAATGACAGTCATGGATTTCGTTTGTTATTATCCTACGCACGGTAAGAAATGGGGGAAGTTGTGACATAATTATTAGGCCAAGTCAATATATAGCGATATTTCTTTGTACTCTTGTTCTGACCGGCAGCGCCCAAAGCTCTGCCAGTGAAAAATCCGACAAAAGAAAAGACGACATACACTAACATAGCAGCAAAGCTATAGATTTAAAAAAAAAATTCGACCCCTTTCCTACCATTGTTTGTCCGTGTATATAGAGTTTCCCGCAGATTCCAGAGGAGTTGAAAGGAATGCTTTCGGTCTTGGAGGGCGAGCGATGGAAGGAAGTGAGGAATATCTTAACCCCTTCTTTCAGCGGCGCAAAGATGAAACAAGTAGGTCTCTTTTACCATGTTTACGTGGTGATCTGTGGGAATAAAGGGTTGTCGGATTAACTTTGACAGGGTGATGATAATAATGAGCATGATGATGATGATGCTGTCGTTAATGATGACGTAACGGTGGTGGTGGTGATGATGATAATAATGAAAATGAGTATGACGATGATAACAATGAGGATGATGATGGTAATAAAGATTGTGGTGATGGTGATGGTTGGTGGTGGTTATGGTGGCTGTGTTGGTGGTGATGACGACGATAATGATGATGGGGATGCTATGACGATGGTATAGTGGTTGTGATCATGATGGTGATGACATTGATAAAGGTGATGATGATGATGATGGTGATAATCATCATGGCGAGAAAGGGGAAATGGACATAAGCAGAGAGATAGATAGAGAGAGGGGAGGGGAGACAGACATAGAGAGAGAGAGAGAGATAGACAGGGAGAAATAGAGATAGAGTGCGGGTGAGGATGAGGGGGGGGGGGATGAGAGGAGGATGGAAACTGTAAAGCTATCATGAGTTGCAGAACAAGAGAGGGGTGACATTATGCTGGTAACTACTATTAACATCAAACATAATTCATCTGCTGGGAGCCACAGGAAGTCAACACCCTTCTGACTCAAAATAGTCCGGTAAATTTAATACATTTTTTAAAAATTCTCTCCTTTTTTACAGATGTCACATCTTGTCAACAATAGCGCAGATAGTCTCGTCAAGCACATTGGCATCCAGCAGAAAGAGAAAGGAAACATTGAATGCAAAAAGTACGTTCTAAAATCATATAATAATAATAATAATAATAATAATAATGTAAATAACAATAACACTACTACTACTACTACTACTACAACTACTACTACTACTACTAATGATAATAACACTGCTAATAATATTAATGATAATAATAGTAATAAGATCATAATAATAATAATATTGATAATGATGATGCTACTGCTAATAATATTAATGATAATAATAGTAATAAGATAATAATAATAATGATAATACTACTACTACTACTACTACTACTAATGATAATTATACTACAACTACTACTACTACTAATAATAATAATGATAATGATACTACTACTACGACAACTTAAAATAATTTTGATTCAATACTGTTCCTCCTGAATGCACTGGAGTCTTTATCCCTAGCGAATGCCAGGTACCCTGGGTGGAGAGTGAAACATGTGGATAATTGTCTTGCCAAAGGCCGTTATAGTGTCGGGCTGGGGTTCGAACCCTCAACCCTCGGATTGAGAGTCAATTGAATGATTCACAACTTTACCACGACACCTCCATAATGTTTTTGAACAAATTCTTCCCCAGGGGTTTATATTACCTTACCATGTTAACCGTATACACATTTATACGTATATATATATATATATATAAACAAGTTGCCCTAAAATAGTATTTACATGTTGTGGACATCCACTTTGTCTCTTTCAGTTTTCGAAACACTGCTCGTACTTTCTCGTTAGCATGTCGTTTCTACAGATGGAAATTTAAATTAATGCGTTATTTCTTTTCTTTTGCAGCCTATTTGGGTCTTTCGTCATGGACACGGTTGGGAGCTGTGCATTTGGTATCGACATCGATTCGCAGTCGGACCCCAATAGCCCTTTTGTGACCAATGCTAAGAAAGCCTTCCAGTTTGATCTCACCAACCCCCTCTTCATCCTCGGAGGTAAGCAAAATTTGTTTGGCATTATTTGAGCCTCGTTCAGATAAGAAGTGGTAAACCGAGGCAGAAAAAATAAATAAAATTATATTGAAGTGTAATTTGCTTCACATTTCTATATCTTATGACACGGAGCTTAGTGAATACGACTAGTACCTTTGTTGCACACTATTGACATATGTATACATGTATATATATCATGAATATAACACCGCGGTTTACCGCTTTATACCTGAACGAGCCTTGACTTTTAGTTGTATCACTGAATTTAATGATGTTTTTTTTCTTTCTTCCTTCTTTAAAAAATAAATGATTTAGCGTATTGCAGCGTATCTTTACTCTGTAATAATGTCTGTTTGGAGCTAGAAGGTCGTTAATTAATATAATGTTACACAAAGTTAGTGCCCTTCTGGCTCTTAGCAGACAGTGAAACCTATAGTGATACGTCTATAATACACGAGCGCAAGGGCTGTCGAGAAATCACGACGTTCGGGTTATGTTATGCATCATTGTACTACTCGTTCATTTCAATAAGCGATAGACGAGGTTTTTGAAATGTTCTTGTGTTGATTTTTCGAGACCCTATGCGATCGTGTTGTAAAAAGACCGCTCAAAGGAGACAGGAAAGTTGGTCTTTGCAGGCAGGGGGTCTAAATGTACATGTTCATTTAATATATGCTTGAAGAGAAGACACTTTAAGGGAAACAAAAAGGGGTCTTTATAGACAGGGGATCTTTCTATACAGGTCTATACTAAAGCAAATTTAATTTTTAGTGTTTAGTATCTATAGTGCACTAAACACTTAGCTTATTGTTCAGTATATTTAGTGTTAAGTGCTTAGTGCTTAGTGTCTACCTCCCTGGAAAAGTTTTTTTGGCTAATATTTGTCCCTCTCGATCCAGGTATAAATGGATAACACGAAAAGCTGGGGTTAAAAATAATTGCCGGGCACGGCTCAGGAAGAGGAGTATCATTTTATTTAGTGATCATGGTAATGTACATTAGATACCCTGGGGAAATAAGACCAATTTACTATTAAATTTGTTATATTGTTATTATTATTATCATTATTGTTATTATTACTATCATTATTATAATTATCATAATTATTATTTTTTAAATTTATTTCACGTTTCTTTTTGAAAGTTCTCATACCAATATTGGGGAAAATCCTGACTCACTTTAGGATTGCAATGTTGATGTCTGCTGACACCATGGATTTTTTCAAGGATGTCAACAAAAAGACGATTGCTCTGCGAAAGAGCAGCCCATCTGGACCCAACTCTAAGGTGATTATATTTGGAGTGTTCTTGAGTTCACAACAGCAAGTAGCATTATTAACCCTATTAACGCGCTCGTGTAAGCAAACAACGCGGCTGATAATAGCAGACAATGCCAACTCTACAATCGCGCGAACAACTTACGGAAGAACCAAGAATGCGTTGAAAATACAGTTCATCTTGGTTCAAGAATCCTACTTGTTCACACTACATTTGCCACACTAGACCCAGATACCTGGGAGGAGCTAATTCCTTGATATACTAGAGCTCCATAATGGCAGCCATGCTAAAGCTCGGGTAATAATTGTGGAGTGCCAGGAGTGTAAGGTCTGATAGACATGAGCGCTACACAAGAACCCACTATTATTATTGTTATTACTTTATCATGGCTTGTTATGCATATTACCATACCCACGAAACTGTCTTTACAGAGGGTTGATTTCCTGCAACTGCTGCTCGACGCCCAGAAGCAAGAAAATATCGACAAGGTTTACAAACCCGAGGAGGAGGAGGATGACGACATCCATGCCGATTTGGATAAGCACCACGATGTCCAGTACCACTCGAGGGGTCTTGGGAAGAGAGCTCCTCTGACGGACAACGATGTCTTTGCTCAGGTAAGAGGCGGAAAGAACGGTCGATCGATCGCAAAAGTGATATTGAGTCGAAGCCAACTATTTGTTTATATTTTATGGTTCTTAGATGAAGTATATGTACATACTAAATTATTCAGATATGAAAAACAAAACGTTTCATGCAGATTAGGCTAACTGGAGCTTCTAGATAATCAACAAATTGACGCCTTGTTAAACTTGAGAAGTTCACCTCAAAGAACATTGTTCCCATAGTGTTTTCACATTATTAAAATGTTCCAATAACTCTCTATGGCTATATGCTGGTACTCATGGTTCCCGCTTAATAACTCTTTTATGAAGGCCAACTATCAAGTTATTATTTATCATGATATTCCTCATACAAAGAATCTTGCGCTACGATTGGTCAAAAGTAAATCACGTGATGAAAGATAGTTCGCCCATCATTGATGGGAGAAGAAAAGTTCGTTACACTGTGTACTATCTTCAGTGAAAGTGCGTTGCAACGCACTTTAATTGTATACGTTGCGTATATTTACGTACGTAAGTACTGCATGCACTGTACGTATCGTACACCGTTTGCTAGCTGTTAATTGATGACTTGTTGCTCTAAAATGACGGAAGAAGTGAAAACCGATGTGGAATATAAAGCAAATAATCACCTTTTGGTTTCAGGCGATGGCAAACTATCACTTCCTCGGCGATCTGAATGTATACGCTACATCCAGATCGCATCGGAAGTGATAGTTTGTCCCATCACCTTCACCAACGGTAATTATTTGCTTGCTATCTATAAGTTTTTATTTTTCTGTTTCTTACTATCCATCCCATTAAAGATACTATGTCCCTTTTGCAGCCAACTTCAAATTCTGTAGAACTTTGCAGGAATTATGAATATGTCATGTATTTTCCTATCTGTGAAATTTAAACGTTAGCAGTGTCCTAATATTCAAATTATGCAAGGAAACCCGTTTACTTGCTAGACTTCACTGTCAGACACTATTGAGTGACTGACTGGCTTTTTTCATCTTTGGTAATAACATACATAAAATGAGCTGTAAAGGGTACATGAGCATTTGTCTACATCAATAACCCACTTTTGTAATGGCCAAAATTAAACTGATTGAATCTTTGCGCAGCATAAAACGTACGACCATTCGGTACAATGGTCTGAAAAATCAGACTATTACTTACTGGCTCTATAGCTCCTAAGTCGATTCGACAACTAATAGTCGTTATTTTCCCACTTAAAGACATTTTCAAGCCCCTCTTTCTTTTAGGGAAGATCTAAATTAGTATTCTCTTTCAATTGCCGTTGGAATTTAACCTTTTCATTTTTTGGCCTGCAAATGGGACATAGTACCTTTAAATCCGTTCCTATTTTCAATTCATTTATTTTCCATTTCATCACCTGCAAATGGGACATAATACCTTTAAATCCGTTGTTATTTTCAATTCATTTATTTTCCATTTCTTCACTTAAATCAAAATTAGTCGCTGCTCTTCTTTACTGCTGGCTCCGAGACCACCACCACTCTCCTTGGGTTCATCGCTTACGCCTTGGCCACCAATCCCGAGGCACAGGAAAATCTTATCAACGAGATTGACAAGGTGACGCCCTCTCGCGACAGTGTCGGGTATAAGTCTGTTGCCACAATGCCTTACCTGGACCAGGTGGTCTGCGAGACTTTGCGAATGTTTCCACCTGCTGCCATGTAAGATTCCAATTTTGTCGTTGTAGCCCTACATTTTAGTAGAAAATACTCTGATACTACTACTTGTACATGTACTACTACTGCTACTACTACTACTACTACTACTACTACTACTGATAACACTATAATAATAATTGTACTACTACAGTACTACTACTATATGTACTACTGATAATAATAATTTTGTATACCTCGGGAGGCCTCATCAGCATCAGTGCTGTTTTACCTGAGGGTACCCATTTTTACACCTGGGTGGAGAACATGGCAAATATTGTGGCAAATCGTGGCAAAATATGGATACATTTGTTGCCAAATGACGTTATAGAGCCGGGCTGAGATTCGTAGTCTTAACCCTGACTGAACCACTACATCACGATACCCTAAATGGTAGAGAACGCTTTACACACACCAGCATTTCGAAATTCTGTTTCATGTCACAAGTGTGTCGGCTCTCGTTGGGCACAGATTGTATCACAAACTCTGTTCGATATAAGTGTGTTAATATTAAGGTTATTTTTATTTTTAATTTTTATCTTGATATGTTCACAGTTCCAACAGGATGTGTAACGAGACTTTTGTACACAATGGACTGATGATTGAGAAGGGCACTCAAGTCTTCATTCCTGTCTACACCATCCATCGTGATCCGGACTACTGGCCAGAGCCGGAAAAGTTTGTCCCGGAGAGGTACGTACGACAGCAGCTTCATATATGGACGGCAATCATTGCCATAAAGTTCGATCCATGAAAAATGTCAGTCTTTGTTAAGGAATCTACAAAAGCTCGATTCCCCTTTTTTAATCACTGTACATTAAATTAATTTACATGTAATTGTTAATTAATGTACAAGTACTATAATATTTTACGAGATATGTTCTTACGATACTAACAAGTAGAGGCGGATCCCTATTTCTTGTACCGAGGGGGGTTTCTCCACCACAAAAGGGTTTGAAGGTGCCTTTAGGTAGGAAATTATTAAAGTGGTGGACATTTTTCTTTGTTTGTACTTTTCTTACGGTTTTTACTCGAAAATGGGCGTGCGGAGAGGGAGGGGTGCTCGGACCAGTCGCGCTCTAATTACTACCCTCAATCCGTCAGTGGTAATTATTGAATAATTTGTGTGTTTTATAATTATGTATCATAGATTCACCAAAGAAGCCAAGGCCAAGCAACATCCTTTCGCTTGGCAACCTTTCGAGCCGGTCCTCGCAACTGCATCGGGATGCGTTTTGCTTTAATGGAAACCAAGATGGCGGTCGTGCGCGTATTCCAGAACTACCGGCTCGAGACATGCGCACAAACAGAGGTAACAAAAAACAAACAAACTTATACCAAACTTTCATGTACAATGTGAAAGAAGATTTGATAATAAATACAAAATACAAATGTAGGCTAATCTCTTTCCCTCATGGATATTCATTCACACTACGCGATCTGAGACACAAACTTGATTAACAAATTTCGAGAATTGTATTTATGGATGTAATGTATTGCATAAAAGGAACTACGAACTTTCATTGTTGTTGTTAGTTTTTTTTAAACATATTTTGGTGGGCCTCATCTAATCGTCAGGGGTCGCTTTTTAATACTCATTGTTGTTGTTCATTTTTGTTTAAATCAGATTCCTCCAAAGTTCACCAACAACGGTTTTCTGACTCCACCCAACGGGATTACTCTCAATGCAGTACCAAGGACTGACAAAGTTGCCTAACGACGATTCCCATTCCAGTCAAAGTAGCTTAAATGGAAAATAATTATGTCGGCCTGAAATGATCGGAAATTGACAAGAAATAAATAAACTTAAATTTACTTGCAGTTTGATAGAATACGGGTAATATACTCTACTATTACTATTACTACTACTACTACTACTACTACTACTACTACTACTACTTCTCCTACTACTTCTACTTCTACTACTAGTAATAATAATTTTGTTTACCCAGGGAGGCCTAAAAAAAAAGGAAACCAACAGCGCCATTGTTCTTAGTTCAAGTAGATTATCTCCGCTGCTCGAAATTTAACTGTAAAATCTTAGTATTAATCGTGTTTAATAGGCTTAAATCATTATTTTAAGGATAAAGCAGTGCTTATTATAAATCAAATGTAGCTACTGCTAGCCCATTCTACCGTGCATCTGCGTCGAATGTAAATAGACCGGTTTACTAACATATTCAAATTGTATGCATACCTTTTTAACAAATGTTGATCTTGACAACCTGAAAGCTTACCCGAGGCATGTCTGACATAGCAACACGTTATGAATGCAGACTGGATTCCAAGTATTATAGTTCATTCAATAACATGTTGATGGAATGACTCGTAATTAGGTCTCCAGGAAAGAAACATCCATAGATTTGAAAATGTTAGTAAGCCGGTCTATTAGGTACGAGTATCCATCACAAGATCAAAGCTACTTGAGATAATAATAATTATGCTTCTGAATTGTATGCTCATGGTACTCACTACCTATCACATGAATATTTTGCAGACTGTGGAAAATGACTGGACGAACACACTCCAGCAAAGTATAGTAGTCAATACTAATGCGTATTGACGAATATAGAATGTTAGATTGAAAAAGTGATATCACGTATGATTTTAGCTTTTTCTTTGTCATTATCACATTTTTCTTACATGATTTCATATTGTTTAGTTTTGAACATATTAGAATCTTGTATACAACTTGAATCAATTTTGATTGTTACCGTTCACGCTGATGAGTATACGGTGAAAAGAGTCAGCATGCTCATATTAAAAACGTATTAAAGTTATTCTTGAAACTGATTTAATGCATTGGTGTTAAAATGCACAACGCAGTTTTGTGTGTACATACACTCATCAAATAAAAAAGTGGACACTCTTCATTGTTCAAAATAAGTTCATATAAGAATTCAATATAATAAAATATATATCAAATTAAAGAAAAATTAATGCTCTATACCAACACAGATTAATATCGAATTTTAACTTTCACGTTTAGATAGACACATTCATTAAACCGTTAGAATACGAAAATTGCAAACATAGAGCAAGCAGATGCATATGTAAGACATTCTTGTTCAACAATGAAAACAAGGAATGAGAAACAATGAGGTCGGGTTGAACTCTGAATGTCAACTGTAGTCTCAGGACTGCAGAGCCTTGACAAACACAGTCCAGGTGCTTCTCCTTTCCACCAAGATCGTGGACGAGCCGTGTGATACCTCTAAAGAACAACAGAATGACCAAATCGATGCCCCATTTTTGCAATTTCTCATTTATTGTTAAATGGCTATGCTGACTCATAAGTGAATGTTATGATTCCAATTGCATATCCTCTTAAAGAGAATTAATCTACATCTATTTTGATATTGAAAGATACGTTTGTATTAAATATAATTGTAAATCTTTAGTACAAACTCAACCATATAGTATTAACTTTCTTTTTACGCTAAGTGTATATAGAAATTTCATGTAAAGATGCCCAGGAACTATTCAATGTATTGTTTCATTTGTCCCGCTATTAGTATTACGCATGTTGTGGGTAAATTACTTGAATGTGTCGTGCAAAGTTTCCATATGATTTAGTTCAATGTATTGATTTTCCGCTATTAATAAAAATCAATACCATCGCAACGAAGTTCACAAATTTAACCGCAGGCAATTTCAATAGCATCGTGCGTCATGTTTTGAATGCGTCAAATCGGCTATTTTATCATCATTATTAATGCTTCTTAGTGTTTCGAGAAGAAAACAAATTTGTTTTAAACAAAAAACAGAAGAAGAATTAGCGAAAAGTGCATATAAATGTAGTGTCGAACATGTTTTGAATAAAATGGATTTGCTTTATTGATCATTATCAAACATTAAAGAGTTTTTCAGTCCACAGATCCTGAAGGTTTCTTGTTGAATTACAGTTTTGTCTTTTTAATGAAGATAGATTTAGGGACTAAGGACAAAGAGAAAGAGGGGGAGAGAGAGAGAGAGAGAGAGAGAGAGAGAGAGAGGGTGAGGGAGAGATAGAGGGAGAGGGAGAGAGAGAGAGAGAGAGGGGGTGATGCGATACCTTGGTTCTTGTTTGAGGTATTTGATTTGTTTCGGTCGACCGGCTATGTACATGTACATCACTGGAATTCTACTCGCCAAAATATTGCGCAAAACAAGAGGTACATATTCTGGACGCCAACAGGACGGTTACAGTCAAAAGTTGAAGCACTAGACCAGGGAGGGGGCTTTCCTTACCTCTTATTATAATGCATTTTTTCATTTTTTCATTTTTAAAAAATATAAATTCCTCGTTTAAAGATACTATGTCCCTTTTGCAGCCAACATCAAATTCTGTAGAACTTTGCAGGCATTATGAATATGTCATGTATGTCCTATCTGTGAAATTTAAACGTTAGCAGTGTCCTAAGATTTCAAATTATGCAAGGAAACCCGTTTATTTGCTAGAATTCACTGTCAGACACTGTTGAGTGACTGACTGGCTTTTTCATTTTGGTAATAACATACATAAAATGAGCTGTAAAGGGTACATGAGCATTTGTCTACATCAATAACCCACTTCTTGTAATGGCCAAAATTAAACTGATTGAATCTTTGCGCAGCATAAAACGTACGACCATTCGGTACAATGGTCTGAAAAATCAGACTATTACTTACTGGCTCTATAGCTCCTAAGTCGATTCGACAACTAATAGTCGTTATTTTCCCACTTAAAGACATTTTCAAGCCCCCTTTTTTTAGGGAAGTTCTAAATTAGTATTGTCTTTCAAATGCCGTTGGAATTTAACCTTTTCATTTTTGGCCTGCAAATGGGACATAGTACTTTTAATATACAATCCCAGACCTCCGGGTTTATTTCAGCTTTTACTTTTTCGTGTTTTTACTTCTCTCATTTCGAAAAAACATTTCAATTTCAGATCGAAAAAACAGTATTTTTTGTTGGCAAACTGACTGAAAATTGTTTAACTACTTTTTGGATATGAGTTCGTTATTTTTTTTGTATAGGCCTATCTTGTAGCTCTGAAAACTCTTTGAACTTAGTATATTGGAATATTTTTTAATTAAAAGTCATCAAAACAACGATTTATATTTTGACTATACCCTGCATGGTACCACTTTTTATTAGGGTACTTTAGGCAGGCACGGATTGAACCTAAATCTTAAAGGAGGGTGGGGTGTACAAACGAATGGTATAAACGCAATTCCTGTACTGTGAACCTTGGTAATAGTCTATTGATGCAGACTGTACCTCTTGAAGATTTTGTCATGAAATCATGACGACATAATAATCATAGTAATAATAATAACATTAATAACAATAAAAGTAACAACAACATCAACAGCAACAATATTGATGAATGATTACGATAATATTAACAATAATGATTATAACAATAATGATAATAATAATAATAATAATAATCATAATCATAATAATAAGAAAAGAAGAAGAAAAATGATAATATTAACAATAACCATTTCTCTTTTTCCCGTGTTTGTCGGGGGTTCGCTTTAGGCTTTGCCTTGCACTATACGCAAGCCTCTGTCCATTAAAGATACTATGTCCCTTTTGCAGCCAACATCAAATTCAGTAGAACTTTACATGAATTATGAATATGTCATGTATGTCCTATCGGTGAAATTTAAACGTTAGCAGTGTCCTAAGATTTTAAATTATGCAAGGAAACCCGTTTATTTGCTAGAATTCACTGTCAGACACTGTTGAGTGACTGACTGGCTTTATTCATCTTTGGTAATAACATACATAAAATGAGCTGTAAAGGGTACATGAGCATTTGTCTACATTAATAACCCACTTCTTGTAATGGCCAAAATTAAACTGATTGAATCTTTGCGCAGCATAAAACGTATGATCATTCGGTACAATGGTCTGAAAAATCAGACTATTACTTACTGGCTCTATAGCTCGTAAGTCGATTCGACAACTAATAGTCGTTATTTCCCACTGAAAGACATTTTCAAGCCCCCTTTTTAGGGAAGTTCTAAATTAGTATTGTCTTTCAAATGCCGTTGAAATTTAACCTTTTCATTTTTTTGGCCTGCAAATGGGACATAGTCCCTTTAAAACCCCTATATAACAGTGTTTTAAGTACACAATCCTATAGCCTTCATTCAGCTTACCCCCTCCAATTTGTTGTATAATATACCAATTAATCTATATAACTATACTTGCTTAAGTTAGTGAGTATGAGTTGAGTCAGGGGCGCCGACCAAGTTTTTAATTAAAGTGCGGGGCCGCAGGCACAATTCCGGGGAAAAAAACCGCAACGACGTAGGGGCACATTATTTTGTGTACTGAAGGTATACCATTTGAGCTTCATAGGGAGGGCGGGGAGGCGAAGGGGTGCACCGCCAGCTGTGCCCCGACTAGAACCATTAAAAAAACAGAACAACGCCCAGTAGAGTAGCAGGGTCTGTGTCTATAGAGTATAGACTAATAGCTCGGGACGACCGTGTCAATAAAAACACCACAAATCATTTCATACATTGACCTAGGTTTGTTTGATCATGGACACTACTAAAATTGGTTTGATAAACACACAGTGCAATATCAAATGTGATATACTATAAAGTTCCATTGCACGATCGGCTGGGCTGAAGAGACGCGAGACAAACTCGAAATGAAGGTTGAATCGCTGGGAATCTCAATGTCGTTGACATGGCTCCTCGTCCTGATCACCCTCGCTTTCATCGTCTTGTTCTTAGTGTAAGTTTTTTTTTCTTTTTTTGTTGTTGAAAGAATAGATTTTAGGAGGTTTCGTAGCTGTACTACGATACAAGGAAGACTGCTTTCACATGATACAGGCAGGCAAAGTTCAACTTCATAAATGTATTTCCCTTAAACTTAGTCAAAGTAATAGTAAAAGCAAAAGGTGCGCTTATAATTACATTACTTGAACAGAATTGATGTGAGCTATATTTCATAGTTTTCAAATGAAAAGGTAAATGACAAATACTAAATTTAATGCATATTTTTGTCAAAAGTTAAATTCATGATTATCATCACATCAACGATACTAAACAGAAATAACCGTATGGTATGGGGAATTCTTTAAGAAAACTGACATTTGTCAACTTTCCCCATACATACTATATATAGGCGGTCAGTGGAGCCAGACGTAGTCTCAGCGGAACAATCGTCGATATCAGAGACTGAAGCTTTCGGTCTACAACAATACATGACTATTATAGTTTGGACTAGTCTTTAGTTAATGGCTGTAGTGTACCTCTTGTGATGTCCTGGATATATGAACAAGGATAAATAAACTTGTAAACAGCTAGTTGCTTACATATTTTGTAACATAATTTGCGGATTATGCGTAAGAAATCAGAACCTTGCGTATCATCTTTTGAGGAGTATGAACGGCTGACTTATTTTTGCGATTGTCCCTGTTGAAGTTCGTCCTACAATGTATCGCGGCTATAGCCTATGGCCCCTGTTTGCTGTACGCTGTACTTTCTGGGAAAGGCGCTGATGCATTGCGTAGTATGAAACGATCGGTAGATCTATTATCACAGAAATACACTACATTATGATAACATTAAAATTGGAATTGGAATTGAAAGTGGCTTTGACATTGATTTTGAATTTTGAATTTGAATTTGAATTTGAACTTAAAATTGAAATTGATTTATTTTCACTACAGAAAAGATTACTGGGCTCATACCTATTGGAAACGTCGGGGTGTCGCACATGAACCAGGAGCTCCAATTTTAGGCACGTTTAAAATATTTCTTAAAGTAAGTATGACAATTCAGCCAATTTGATTTTCCCCCTAAATTTTGTTAATAAAAATGTTTTAACTGGGATTTTATAGGCCAATTATTCCTTGATGAACAGTAGGCCTTCATTTATACAAGTGTGTCATCCATTATCCAATTGTTGATGTTTGCATTAGTATTATTATTTCTATTATTATTGTTGCTTTTATATTATTTTCATTATCATTATTATTATTATTTTTAATATTATTACTGTTATCATTATTGTTGTTATATTATTATCGTTATATTATTATTTTTATTATCATTATTTTTATATTATTATTATCATTATCGTTGTTTTTGTTGTTACATTATTATCATTATTATAATTGTTTTTATATTATTATTGTAATTATCATTATTACTAGTGTTGTTAATAATATCATTATTGTTGTTGTTGTTATATTATTATTGTTATCATTATTATCATTCATTATTGTTATTATTATTGTTGTTGTTGTTACTAATCATAGAATCATTCTCGTTATCATTACATTATTATAATTATCATCATCATTATCAATATTGTTATTTTTTATTATAACTATTATTACATAGTTATTGTAAACTAAGTTATAGTTAGAACGTTATTTTAACTGGGGAAATAGATCGAATTGAATAAAAAATTTGGTAACACCCGATACATGGAGTTTTAACTTCAGTGATATGAGATGGTTCTGAAATGTGACGTGACTTGAAGTAACCTAAGATAACTATTTGAATGTGATATATCCTTTGCAGGGCTTGGCAGCAGGATATGATGTAATGCAGAAGAAAAACGGCAAGGTTTATGGGTAAGTTCCTTACTACATACATAGTGTGCGTTAATAATGGGCAAATAATTTTGAGGGGGTCGAACCAGTACAGTCAAACCTGTCTATTAAGGCCACCTAATGGACAAAACAAATATGCCACTGTGGTCAAGTGGCCTCTTTAGACAGGTTCTTCAAAAGACATATAATTTTTGGGGAATCAATATAGGCGGCCACTATTGACAGGTGATCTTCATACAGAGGTGGCGAAGTAGACAGGTTTCACCGTATTTTCTTAAGCACCAGGAATGCAATATATCATAAATGCATAGAATAAGTTTTTTTATTAGGGGTTGGAACTAGTATATCTTTTCACATTTCTGCATATTGCCCCAATGAAGATACAAATAATACCATGAATTGGTTTAAATGCAATTGAATGACAGTGGTTCTGAACTTGGATTCCTCTTTAAGCGGCTGTACGACACTTGCTCTACCACAAATGCTCCATGTCATTTTCCTCCTAAACCAATAGGGTAATAGTAATTGAAGGGCCCTCAGGAAGAACAGCATGGATGCTGATGAGGCTTCCCTTGGTAAACAAAATTGATTTGTATATCAATAAAATCTTCTAATTCTTAACTTCAGGGCCCTGGACCCAACATTAGACCTACTCCATATCCTTCTAACCCTGAACCTAATGTAAAACCCAATTGCACCCTAAGCGTTTATCTTTGATAAAATAAAGCCAGAGCAGTTGACCCCGGAGCAAAATGTCTGATCTTCCTTTAATCTTTGGAGGTCAGGTTTTTTTTCAAGGGCTAAATTAACAACCTTTTCTTGTTCAAATTGGCATTCTTTATATTTTTTCAATTGCTGCATTGTTCTCACTTATTTTCCTTTTCAAAATTCCTGGCATCAATTGCTATGTGGAAATGCAACAAATAATAGACGCAATATGTGCACAAATTGTAGCCCTATATTTTATGCATCCGGTATATTTTAGGGATCTGAAGCAACAGGTATCAAGCCAAACCATAAAAAATTGAGTGCTTGTCTTTGATTGTTTCAACAGATTTTACAGCTTTCAGGAACCCGTCCTAGTAGTAGGAGACCCTGATATGCTGAGGTACATCTTTGTCAAAAATTTTACTCAGTTCCACAATCGACCGGTAAGTCTCACCATGAAGAGGTCTTCTTTTAACCCTTTCGTGACAATCATTCCGCATTTTGTACCCCTGAACATCCACCCCTAGGATAACCACCCTATAGGACAACTACCGCCTAGGGCAACCACCTTCTAGAACGACTACTCCCCTCGGACAACTACCTCCCAGACAACTAGCCCCTAGGATAGTTGTCCGGGGGAATTGTCCTAGAGGATGGCTGTCGTAGGGGTTAGTTGTCCGGGGGTAGTTGTCCTAGGGGCGGTTATCTGGGGGTGGTTGTCCAGGGGGTAGGTGTCCTAGAACCTAACTTTTGATTCAGAGCCCTAACAAATATGCCAGAGGCATGTTACGAGTGATGTCCTTCACCCGTTGTCCCCAGGTCCTTGCGTCACTCAACAGACGACAAAATCACACAAAGTGGTTTGATTTCAGGAACCGATCTTATTCAATCGTCATTTCGAGCTCCGTTCTTCAACTCCCAAACTAAACTAACTCGTCCTCAGGACAAGTACGTACATTGTATCTCGATATATTCGATACACCCATCACAGGCATGCATGAGCAGAAAGGGCAAAAATTCATGCACACACAGCATCGATTTTTGTTTCATAATTATCTTGCGTTCGATGTCAGGAATTTTAAAATCCTTAAATTGCCAACACATTGAGAAATTCAAAATCATTGTTATTTGATAAAAATATTTATTCTTCAACTTTTCGACAACAATCCCTCCTAAGTATATTATTTTCAGTTTCAATTTAGCCCTCAAAATAAATCCTCTTCTGAAAGGGTTTTTTTAATGCATATAAGTGGGCTCTCATGGGGAATTTGACACTGTTCGTTCAGGTGTTTACCCAATAACAGGTGCTGTCAATCACCAGGATTAGCCTTCAGTGTTATGACCAACAGGCCTTATTTAATGCTTTGCATGTTCCATAAGGTAAAGTTATTTTCTCACCTTTCCCTCACCCGAAGACTCTCCTAGAGACTAGGGGCATACCTGTTTGCTGTGTGCAGACTTGCCGGAATACCTTAGAAATATAGAAACATATGACAATTTCAGAAGAAATTTGAGAACATATCTATTTACAACTTTGTAAGCTCTCACAATTATGAACCCAGTGCACCATTTCCACTCCTGCTGTATTCTGTTCTGTGAAGCGCACAGAGACTTGCAATTATGCCTATGTGTTATGCGCTATATATACAAAAGCGTTTAATCATTATTATTATTATTTCAAATGAGAAACCATTATTGCTATAAATACTCGTACATCATGTCAACTGTGTAACCCCACCCTCTATTTATTTTCAGAGATTTATCAACATGAATGAGGATATGCTACACGGGCTAGCTAATTTGGAAGACCAACGCTGGCAAGAAGTTCGAAACGTCTTCAGTCCGACGTTCAGCGCCGCCAAGATGAAACAAGTAAGTCACATGTTGTTGCGAAAGTCATATATATCAGTCACATTGCCAAAAAGACTCCACGCCAATTCCAAAATGGCTGACTCTTGTCCATTCCAAGTAACGAGTAACGTAATACTTTATTCTCTCGGTCTCGTGTCGGTCTCGGCTCACCTGGGGTATCATTTAGTGATTATCTATGAATATATGATACCATATAAGGAACAATGGATAAGACTAAATTCCCTGTATAGGAACTGTCCTTTCAGAAAGCAATTGCAGACTACTGTAAGTACTCTTTTGGCAAAGAATATCATGATTGAAAAAAAGACAGTACTATAACAGGGAATATCGCTAGAAAGAGAAGCCGGGGAAGGCAATGCCTCACATATTTGCAAAGCCTGGAAATAATGTAGAACCAAAAATGGCACAGCAATACAGGATTTTTAAGAATAGCAGATGATAGACAGAAATGGAGGGCCATGACCGCCGATGTCTGTAATAGACCTGGTACTTGATGATGATGATGAACAGTAGTCGCAGTGTTTAAAAAAAACCATTGCGTATGCCTACACCTTATGATAGTGGGTACAGAGAGGATCGTCATATCTCTGTAATGATGATAGTTCTGGGAAAAACAAGAGTGATTCTTAAAATGATAGGGGGAAGAAAAATCAATGAAAACAAATAGCAAAATCAGAGAGGGGAAAGAAAACGCGATAAATAGACAAATCTTAATATTTTGAATCGCATCGCAACAGTTCCTTTCATGTTAGCTATATTGGGTACATGTCATAAAGAGGGGTAAGAAAATGCGATGAATAGCAACATCAGAATATTTTTAGCATCGTCACAGCCGTTATTCTCCCGTTAGCTCTTTGGGTACATATACAAACCTAAAAACCACTTATCGACACAATTCTAGTATATATATATATATATCCTCTAAAATTGACATAGATGGCGCCCTTGGTGAATAAAAGCGCGGATCATCTGGTGAAGCACTTCGCTAAAATGCAAGAGGAGAAAGGATTCGTCGAGTGCAAAGAGTAAGTGATTAATTAAGCCTCAGCTACACTGCAATACTGACTCCACTCCGACAGCAAAACAAGTGATTCTTGGTCGTTTGGGTTATGTAATTGTTTTGTTTGGTGTGTTGTCGGATTGGTGTTGGTCTCTTTGATTTGACTGAGGTCAGCACCGACTCCAAAACGACCGATTCTTGGCCATTCCGGGTTATGCATTTTTTGGTGTGGTCTAGTGTTGGTTCCATTGCTGTGATTGAGAAGTAAATGTTTATCGTGATATGGAAATTGAATGCTTAAAAATTATGCTTTGTAAGTTATGTTGCCACCATTGTAAATGAAAAAGCTTTGTAATTAATGTTTTGTTGACACAATTCGGCCTTTTGTGAAAAAATAATAGTGAAAGAACATTTGTAGCTGTTGAAGTTGGGCTTTCAATTAGTATTGCTCTATTGTATTAAAAAAACTTGAATGAGAGCTAATATCATATTATCATCTTTTTGCTGTTTTCTTTTAAAGATTATTTGCATACCATCATCCTCACCTTGAAATATTCACTTCTTTTTCAATCCGATGTCATATGTTATACTCAAAGAGTGGAAGATTGTGTAGAACTCCCCAAAGTGGTTTACCTTTTAACTTTATGATCTCCCGACAAAAAACAAACATTATCAAACAATAAGGTTTTACAATTAAATATCGGCGATTTAATATGAATAAAAAAATTTAAAAAATGAATGTTCATATAATCGTTCGGGCACACAAAAATACACACAATATACACTTGTCAAAGGGAGCGGACAATTCTCCTAGGGGTCAACAATCAACGGAAAAATAAGAGTGATCACTGGATAAAACGGGAGCAATTAATCCCCTGTATATTACAAAAAGCAATACAATAATAAATGGGATTAACGCGTCACAAGGGAGTAAGAAACTTACCTAGACTTAGAGGTTAATAACCGTCACGACCAAATGAATACACAAATATAAAATTATACAAAAACAACAATTATCAATTAGCAAAAGCCGAACACAAATAGGATAATCAAATAATTCAGCAAAGCGTTCAAAATAAATACCTCAAACCAAATCAGCATTCACGGCGATGTCAGGAATGATGATGCTGACGATGGCGACGATGATGGCGATGTTGATGACTGTAAGACCATGTTAAAGTCGATGATGACGGCGATGATGTCGGTGATGATGTGGGTGACGATGGTGAGGACACAGTCAATAGACGATTTCAGTGATGATGTTGATGACGATGAAGATGATGACAGTGACAATCTCGCGAATATCAAGACGTGGTGCAAGCAAATGCTCCCCAAGAGGCGCGGGGACGAAGTCAGTCGAGTCCTCGTTGGACAAAAATTAAACCGGCACGATATAAAGCACAGTAACAGTCTGTATGTACCGATACCAAAAATCCCACTGATTTCACGTGGCGAGAATTAGAAGAGCTCGATGCCCCAATTACCACAGCAGCGTGATTGGTTGAAATACGCGCATAGAATTAATACGCTAGTATACGCGCAGTACGTAATAATGAAAAATCTACATAACAAAAGAATATATTAACAAACCAGACAGAACCGGTTGGAACATGTCTGCAAAGCCAGACAGGCTAGGCGGAGTGGAAAAATACCACGCAAGGGAAATTAGGTCTCCCTAGTCTAGTCGCTATTGTGAAAATGGGAATACATATTAAACATGTAAAGATCAATGCAAAACACTTGTAAAACGTTATTACACATTGCAAAAGTAAGGTACAATTTCAGCAAAAGTTAAAAATCATGACATTTGGTCACTACAATTGCATGCCTTTTGCCTTGCAAAACAGTCAAGGCTCACCGGCTCCCATAAATTTTTAAAAATAACTTTCTTGTTTGTTTGTTGTTGTCTTTCAGACTCTTTGGAGCATTCATTATCGATACGATTGGGAGCTGCGCATTTGGTCTCGACATTGATGCCCAATCAGACCCAAACAACCCGTTCGTTTCAATGCCAAGCGCGGATTCGAATTCGAATTCGGTCTGCTTTTTGTTATCAGTAGTAAGTAATTGTTTGCCTTGATGAAACTTATAAGGATGTCAATTCCTCTGTGTGCCACTAATCTCTTCATCTCTTAATCTTGTGTTTCTTATTTTTATAGGCTCTTAAAAATATTACAGATTAAGTTGAGTATTTGTCATGCATTTAGATTGTGAAAGAAACTTTCTTGAGGCAATCTTACCTGTATTTCTCCAAGGTTTAACTCTGACCAGGTTGGGTGTCCTTACGAAAATCTAATGACATGAAATGAGATTCAATAAAATAAAATCTAATTAAACAAAATAATGTCAAATGAAATCAATTGAAGCCATATCAAAATGAATAATATTGAACTACATGAGATTAAATCAGATCAAATTAAATCAAACCAAATTAAACAAAACTAAATTGAGGTTAGAGTATATAATCAAATCAAATTATATCAAATCGAATAATGTCAAATGAATTCAGTTTGAATGAAACTATTGAATTCAAATCAAATCAAATCAAACCAAACTTAAATCTTGATTTCTGTTCTACCTTCATCTTCATCTCAAGGTTTATGTCCCCCGCTGGGTAGAATCCTGACCAGAACAGGTCTATGTACATTCTTCCCTCTTGATGTGATGAATTTCTTCAGTGATGTGACTCTCAAGGCCGTGGAACTGAGGAAAAACATCTCTTCAGGAAGCAACACCAAGGTGAGTGCTCCTCTGGTTTCTTCTTTATCTTCCTCTTCTTCTTCATTATCATTTTTTTAATTGTCCATGTTCTTCATTTTCTACTTCTACCTATTCTCCTTTTTCTTCTTCTTTGACTTCTTCTTCTTCTTTTTCATGGTCTAGGGGGTGGTCAGGTCTGCATTGGATCCAGGGGGAGAGGGGGCAGGGGAACATGCCCAGGCTGCCCTTGATGGGGTGTAAAAACGTTAAAGAGAAAAATTTTATAGGGGACATCAGTTCTATGATATTCTTCCGAAACTTAATAATAATAATAATATTGTTTTTTTTATATAGCGCACGTATCGACCTTGCAAGGTCCTCAAGACGCTCCAACATTACCCGGCTATGCTAGGCTGCCGATTTCGGCACTCACAGCATTCAAGGAATTCCTTCCTACCGGTACCCATTTAACACCTGGGTGGAGAGTGGCAAGTGTAGATTAATGTCTTGCCAAAGGACATAAGTGCCGCGGCGGGACTCGAGCCGCGGACCCTGTGATCCACAGTCCGACGACTTATCCACTACGCCACAACACATCTACTTAGGGGGAGGGGGCAAGGGAACATGCCCAAGGCTGCACTTAAAGGGGTGTAAATACCATCAAAGAGAAAATATTTAAAGTGGACATCTCTTCTATGATATTCTTCCAAACTTGGGGGAGGGGGAGGGGGCAAGGGACCATGCCTCATGCTGCACTTGAAGGGGTGTAAATACCATCAAAGAGAAAATATTTATAGTGGACATCTTTTCTATGATATTCTTCCGAGCTTGGGGGAGGGGGCAGGGGAACGTGCCCAGGACTGCATTTGAAAGGGGTGTAAAAAACGTTAGAGAGAAATTATTTATAAGGGACATCTTTTCTATAGTATTCTTCCAAACTTGGGGTGAGTGGGCAAGGTAACATGCCCCAGGCTGCACTTGAAGGGGGTGTAAAAAAACGTTAGAGAGGAAATATTTATAGTGGACATCTATTCTATGATATTCTTCCAAAATTAGGAGGAGGGGACAAGGGAACATGCCCCAGGCTGCACTTGAAGGGGTGTAAATACATTTACCATAAAAGAGAAAATATTTTAATATAGGGGACATCTTTTCTATGATATTCTTCCCAATTTGGGGGAGGGGAACGTGCCCAGGATTGCATTTGAAGGGGGTGTAAAAAACGTTAACGAGAAACTATTTATAGGGGACATCAATTCTTTGATATTCTTTCAAACTTGGGGAAGGGGGCAAGGAAACACGCCTAAGGCTGCACTAGAAGGGGGAGGAGGGTGAAAAAACGTTAAAGAGAACATATATTTAGGTGACATCTCTTCTACGATATTCTTCCAAACTTGAGGGGGGCAGGGGACATTTCCAAAGCTGCACTTGAAGAGGGTGTAAAGAAAGTTAAAGGATTTTTGTATAGGGGACATCTTTTTTATGATATTCTCCCAATCAACTTGCCCCAGGCTGCACTTGAAGGGGGTGTAAAGAACGACTTAGAGAAAATATTTATAGGGGACATCTCTTCTATATGATATCCTTCCAAACTGACATACAAAGATTGAGAAAGCTCACAAACTCACAAACTCTGTCTCATCTTTGCCAGATCTCGACCTTCTAATTGCCTGCATCCCACAGTCAGAATTGGATTACCGGAGTCATCAGAAAAAGAAAAGGAAGAAGAAGAAGAGGTATAAGAAATGAAAAGAAATAAGAAGAAAAATTGATAATGATCTAACTAGATTTTTAAAAATTCCTTTGCAGCGAATAGACTTCCTCCAGCTCTTGATTGATGCTCAACAGGACACCGGAGCATCGTCCGAAAAAGAAGCCGAAGATGAAGATGACATCCATGCTCTTAATCACCATGACAACGCTCAGAACTCCATGAAGACATCGGTCAAGAATGTACAATTGACTGATAAAGAATTGTGCGCCCAGGTGAATTTATTTATTTATTTATTTTTTATTTTAAGAACATAATTTGACAGAATAAAATCAACCAGCTGAAGGGTGTTTCACATAGCAGTCCTGTAACGTGAAACTAACACTAACTATTTAAATACTGAACTTACCTCAGGTTTATTTGACTAAACTCATAGCGATCGTATTTAGCTGACTTCTTCATTTACAGGGGTTGACCCGACATTTGCTTTGGTGATACTAATTACTCCAATTGGATTTTGATTACCCATTCACTTAACGTGGGTGAAGAGTGGCAAATGTACATTAATGTCTTCTGCTAACGACATTAGTACCGCATCAGGGATTTGGAAGCCTCTACCTGATGTGCTTTAAAAAAGACCTATCCACTAGACCACGAAACCTTCTACTTCCTGTCCTTGTAGGCTGTGTCATTCTTCGTAGCTGGTTACGAGACGACCAATACCCTCCTAGGGTTCATCTTCTATGCCTTGGCCACAAATCCTGAAGTCCAGGAGAGGCTTATCCTTGAAGTTGACAAGATGACGCCCTCTCGTGACTCTGTAGGGTACAGCTCCATCGCATCCATGCCCTACATGGATCAGGTCGTCTGTGAGACCCTGAGAATGTTCCCACCAGCTGTAGTGTGAGTTTTGTTTTGTTTCAGTGAGTATATCCCAGTCATTGAAGATATTGTAACCTGTCTTGAAGATTAAGACCCGTTTCCAAATATTAAACCAGAAATTTCTCTAAAACTTACTCTGTGTATGTAACACCTTTGTAGCTTTAAACGACATGTTGGTGGGGGAAATCATCGGGCTTTTGTCTGTTATTGTTGTGTTGGGCATGCCGTTGAGTTGCATTATCGAAGTAAGCCTATGCTATTGAGTTAGAAATATAAACCTAATGTTAAACTGGTTGATTGGGTCCTTTCTATTACGGCATATTAAGAAGCTTTGATGTATTTCCTCGACTCTACAAATTGAATCAGAAATATGCTTTAACTTTCTCCATGTACCAGTCTTTATGCAAAACCTCTGAAACTATGAACTGTATGATTTTATTGTTGATTTTACTAAATACCTGACTCCTATCATCTATTTGTGATTTCATCATCATCATCATCTTCATCATCATCAACCATCATCATCGTTACCCTTATGGAACAATCACAGTGTTGCCACACTATGTTCACATATTCAACTATGTGTAAACTGTGTGGACATTATGTGTTCACATTGTTATCACAGTGTGGAGTTTCAGACCATGTGGTTTACCACATAATATCCACATAAACTGACATACTTGACGCAGAGTACCACATATTTACCACAGTGGTATATGTATTGAACTATGTGTTGACTCTGTGGTCACAGTATTGCCACAGTGTGGGATTCAGATCATGTGGTTTACCACATAGTCGTACATATTTAACACAGAGTGACACATGTATACCACACTGTGGTATGTACTAAACTATGTGTAAACTCTGTGTTCCCAGTATTGTCACAGTGTGGGGTTCAAATCATGTAGTTTACCACATAGTCGTACATATTTAACACAGAGTGACACATGTATACCACACTGTGGTATGTACTGAACTATGTGTAAACTCTGTGTTCCCAGTATTGTCACAGTGTGGGGTTCAAATCATGTGGTTTACCACATAGTCGTACATATTTAACACAGAGTGACACATATTTACAACAATGTGGTATGTACAGCACTATGTGTAAACTCTGTGTTCACAGTATAGTCACAGTGTGAGGGTTCAAATCATGTGGTTTACCACATAGTCGTACATATTTAACACAAAGTGACACATATTTACCACAGTGTGGTATGTACTGAACTATGTGTAAACTCTGTGTTCACAGTATAGTCACAGTGTGGGGTTCAAATCATGTGGTTTACCACATAGTCGTACATATTTAACACAGAGTGATACATATTTACAACAGTGTGGTATGTACTACACTATGTGTAAACTCTGTGTTCACAGTATAGTCACAGTGTGGGGTTCAAATCATGTGGTTTACCACATAGTCGTACATATTTAACACAGAGTGACACATATTTACCACAGTGTGGTATGTACTGAACTATGTGTAAACTCTGTGATCACAGTATTTTCACAGTATGGGGTTCAAAACATGTGGTTTACCACATAGTGGTACATATTTAACACAGAGTTACACATATTTACCACAGTGTGGTATGTATTTAACTATGTGCAAACTCTGTGCTCACAGTATTGTCACAGTGTTGGGTTCGGTCATATTTAACACAGAGTGACACATATTTACCATAGTGGTATATGTATTGAACTATGTGTTAACTTTCTGGTCACAGTATTGATACAGTGTGGGGTTCAGATCATGTGGTTACCACAGAGTCGTACATATTTAACCCAGAGTGACACACATATATACTACACTGTGGTATGTACTGAACTATGTGTAAACTCTGTGTTCACAGTATATTGTCAGTGTGAGATTTTGAGATCATGTGGTTTACCACAAAATAATATCCACATATGTGGGCTTATTTCCTGTTGAACCAGTCGATACCTGACTGTTGGCATATCTCCAGTTACACCAGTTGATATTAAACTGGTCTGTAGGCATATTTCCAGTTGCACCAGTTGAAAACTGGTCCGTGGGCATATTTCCAGTCGAACCAGTTGACACCAGTTCATTTGCATAATGAATATGGGGTGCGTGCAGATCTATGTTTTTATACAATTTATCTGAATTTAAAGCATATTTGGAAATTACTGAATATTTAGTTATATGCAATTCATTTCAAAAGTACTACAAAATATAATTGCCAATTATTAGGACATTTTACTACTTTGTATAAATTACATTTAATTAAACATGAATTAGGGAAATATTAACTATGAACTAAAATATATTCAATAAAATACAAGTATATGGAAAGTTGTATGATACACTGAAAAAAATCCTACCTATTCCCAATGCCCTTTACATTGGAAATTGCAGATGAACCAGTGATGCTTTGTTAATTGTTGCAATTGGCAAAATTAATTAGTACAAATGCTACTTAAAGCGTAAATTACTAATTCATTTCATCATCTGGAGGGTGTGGTAGACTATGTGGTGGATGCCACAGTTTACCAGACAAGGTGGTGGATGCCACAGTTTACCAGACTATGTGGTATTTGCCACAGTGTGGTGGACTATGTGGTAATTATGTGTTAGTTATGCGTGCCAACACATGTGGGCCACATGTGATTTTGGGACGTGTGGTAACACTGTGGTGTACTATGTGGTAACACTGTGGTATACTATGTGGTTGATAGCACAGTGTGGGCCACATGTGATTTTGGGACATGTGGTAACGCTGTGGTGTACTATGTGGTAACGCTGTGGTATACTATGTGGTTGATACCACAGTGTGGGCCACATGTGATTTTGGGACATGTGGTAACGCTGTGGTGTACTATGTGGTACGCACCACATAGTACACCACAGCGTTACCACATGTCCCAAAATCACATGTGGCCACATGTGGTAGCACGCTGTGGTACCACACTGGGTTTGACTACGTGGTACACAGTGTGGTTCACTATGTGGTAACACTGTGATTGTTCCATAAGGGTATGGTCACCATCAACAAAATTATCATCATCATCAACCATCATCATCATTGTTATCATCATTATGGTCATTAACAACGACATCATCATCACTACCACCACCATCACCATCATGGCACTAAACAGTGGTAACAGGATGTGCAACGAAACCTTTGAATACAACGGTCTGGTAGTGGAGAAAGGAATCCAAGTTTTCTTCCCGATAAAAACCATCCATTACAACCCCGAGTACTGGCCTGAGCCGGACAAGTTCAATCCTGACAGGTATGAACGCCCATGAAGCACACCCACAACAAATCAAATGAAGGACAATTTTAATGACTCATTGTTGTACCTTTACAAATTATGTTTGCAATCGACATATTTACTTGTCATGTTAGCACAGTTCAATTCTCTGTTGAAGTTGCCTTAGGATGATTGTTTAAAACTATTTGTTATCGTGTCAATGAATTAAACAAAAACATGGCCAAGCTACGGAATGGGATGGGTACTTACTCTCAATTTCAATGGCAGAAAATGAAAAAAATAGAAGGGAAAAGAAATACGACCATTCTAGATTTGCTTATAACTCAACCTTTAGTTTTACCAAAAATGGAGAAGCTGATTCCGTTAATTGATTTTCACAATGTATCGAAACATATAATTGAAATTTCTCCCAGGAAGCATTACATTTATAAAAATATTCAGTGGTGTTTTACATAAAATAAGAGAGAGAAAGAGTGAGAGAGAAAGAGAGAGAGAGAGAGGTATCAGCAAACGATTTTATCAGAACTCTACTCATTATTATAGATGATTTTCAATTTCCGATTTGCAACATATTTTTGGTAACTGTTTTATATTCCCTAGAAAGGTTAATGGATTTAACATGAAATTCTTTGAATAAATATCACATATTACAGCAATTGGATTGTCCTAATCATAGTTGTGCCTATTACCAATTTGAATTTCATTTCCCCCTTTCCTGTAATACAGATTCAGCAAATCTGAACGGGACAACTGCCATCCCTTTGCTTACCTACCATTCGGGAGTGGGCCTCGTAACTGCGTCGGGATGCGTTTCGCTCTGATGGAAACTAAGATGGCGGTGAGTCGTCTTCTCCAGAAGTACCGGTTCCAGACTTGCGCACAGACAGAGGTAATATACTCTTAACCATTTCTTGTTGCACGGAGTTGATCAATCATCATGTAAGACGATCACAAAGACTCAAGAGCAATTTCAATACCCTATTGTATATATCCCATAGAAAACATGTTCGGAATATCATTGTAGTGTTCACGCTTAAATATCAATAGGTGATTGACAATCCTATTGAAACAGCTCTTGGTTGATTTTTTGATAGTCTTTGCGATTGTGTTATGTATGGATAGATTTACTGTACATCTGTTTTCAGGAATAAAATCTAAGCTTCAGTTATTCAAATAATTGTTTAATTGGGCACTAAGTTAAATTGAACACCTACACCCACACACGCAACCACACGCGCATACACACCACTCCCCCACACACTTCAAATGTACTGAAATCCAGGAATACTCAAAGGTAATAGATATCAATATAACATACATGTATGAGCAAGTAAGTTCAACAGACTTTACATAAAATTCCATTGTATGAAATTAAACTTTGCTTTCCATACAATATAAAAGTTCTTGTTGTTGCTTTCTTCACTAGATTTTACCAGTTTTTGGCCCGGCTGGTACCCTGACACCACCCAATGGTGTTACTCTTAAAGCGGTACACAGAACGGATGCTGTTGCCTAGCAACTCTTTCAACAGGGTTCAACATCTCGCTTTACCCGATGGGTTGCAATGGACATTTAAATAGCTTTGAAAATATGAAAAACTAAATATGATATTGTGTCATTGTGATTTTATGAAATTGAAATTGGAAGTGAAATTGAAATTGACATTGAAATTGAAATTGAAATTGAAATTGAAATTGAAATTGAAATTGAACTTGAAATTGAAAAATTGATATATGTACCTTGTGACAAAATAGCATAGGCTAAACAAGTTATCCAATAAAGTCTCCTACTACTACTACTACTTCTATTGAAATTAAAATTAAGTAGTCTATGAACGAGGAGAATGAACTACGAATAAGATAAAAGGTACCAAAGTTAACTAAACTTTGGGCCCTGAAATGAAATCCAACAAAATGAATATACGGAGCAATGTCTATCCGTCTATCTGTCTATCTGTCTGTCTGTCCTGGTATCTTCTCCCAGCTCCAAGGTAAAATGCAAAATACATGTATTTCCACACATACCTATTCTCTGCAGTACTTGTGCACTCTTGCAGTGCTATTCCACCTGAGGTCGAAATGTTCTCCAAGTTGATTCCCGGCTTCCCTTTTGATCTAGTAGCCACCACCACCCCCAAAAATATAAAATAAACAATACAGAGGGAGGTGAAAACACAAGTTTGTTGGACATAACAATTAAAAGTAGGAAGAAGGGCAGTTGAAAGGGAAATGTTCCTATATAGGATATGAACCCTTTGCCTCCCAAAATATCCAGAAAATGGATAGACTATTTTGTAGGGGTCCTCTTTTTGATTGTTTTATTGGATCTCTATTTCATTTCATTTCATTTGTTTCCATAATATTTTGTATATATGAATCTATATATAATGCATGTATATGATTTCAGATTGTAAATTTTACGAAGCTTTTGAATACAAAATAATATTGTGAGCAGAAAGATGTTCATACCATTTTCGATTTTTTGTTATCGTCGTTATATCTACCACTAATGAGAGCGTTGTCGTTTTAGAAGTTTGTTTAATAGTTTGGTCCATTACCATTTGATATATTATCCTCAAAATATATTATGAGCGAAGTCATATGAATTTCTGTGTTCACTCTTACATTGCATTCTAACGCTTTGTAGAAAAACAAACAACCACAGAGACACGAAAAAAAAATAACACGACGGTATACCGCAATAAAAGTACTAACGCATTTACCTTTTTTGCGTAACAATCTATTTGCTTTTAAATGATGTGTTTGTTTGGGTGCATATGTGAGGGGCGTGTGTGAAAAGGAGTTTGATGAGTCATTTTGAGTTAAGATTTTCTGCCTCTTTTATGATTGTTTGTTTTGGTGTGATAAAAATAGACACAAAAAAAATATTTGAAGTAAATATATACGGTAGAATTAAGATAAGGAGATTGAGAAATATTCCACGATTGAAGAGATGAGCAGATATATACGGGTATATATACGGATATATAATAGAGAGAGAGAGAAAGACAGAAAGAGAGAGAGAGAGAGAGAATGAGAGAGGCACAGAGAGAGAGAGAGAAAAAAAAAAGAGAGGGAGAAAGTGAGAGAGAGTGTGTGCGTGTGTGCGTGGTAGAGAGAGAGATGGGGCGGGGTGTCAGCAAATCACTCAATCGTATCTCCTTTTCTCTAAGCTGATAATAATAGTAATAATAACGAGATAAGAAATCGTTGCTGAAGACGAATGAGGTCATTGGATTCAGTGCTTGCCCGCACACACTGTGTGCACAATCTCCACTCCCTGTGAGCATTCCAGCCTTTTTCTGTGATTTTTTCTTGTGCACCGGCATCCGGTTTTAAAAATGATCTTATCTCTCTTATGCAAACATGCAAACTGTTTCAAGGTGATTCAACCGCGCCAACCATGCAAACAGATCGCTCTCTCTCCCTTTCCCTCTTTCTCCCCCTCTCTGTCTCTGTCTCTGTCTCTCTCTCTCTCTCTCTGATTCTCTGTTTCTCTCTCTCTGTCTCTCTTTCTATCCCTGTCTCTGTGTCTCGCTTTCTTTGTCTTTCGTCGATCTTCCTCTCGGGCTCTTCGTGGTATTTTATATGCTTCAAATATTACTATCATATTTGTATCATAAATGATGGTTATAAATTAAAGGTCAATAATTGAACTCGAAACGATCCCTATCAAATTTTCGATTGGTATTTGTTCTTTATTTCTGCACAATTTTGATCAAGGGTGTCACAAATATTTTGCAACCAGCTTTCCTTGTGCTTAAAGACGTGAAGTACCCGACTTGTAATTTCAGAATTTGACAGGGGTACCAAAAATAAAAATCGATAGGCATATTCGGAAAAACCTGGCAGTTCTCAAATGTTACAAGCTATCATGATAACATTATTATTTTAATCCTGGAAAACAAATAACAATGCGGAGCATAATGTGAAATAAATGGTATGTCCGAATCTTTAGGGAAAACGACCCCTCCTCCCTCCTGACACTAATGATCTTAATTTGTATCTCATAATAGTGCGTAAATGATTACAATTATGGCATGTACTGAAACGGCAAAAAGTCATTGTGTCAGCGGCGTAGCCATTTTTCCGGGGACCTTTCTGCAAGTCAACGTTTGTCTGCCGCGGGGTGAGTACAGGGATAAACGCGGTCTTCTGTTAAATCATTCGCTCATTTACAATCTGCCTTGGGACCATATATCATTCAAGATGGCATTCTAGTGCATAAACAGTACGTAATATAGCACTATATACATTTTCACGGTTTTTTTCTTCTCATAATTTTTCACTGGGTAACCTAGGGGCACAAGAATTGTGTGTGCGTGTGTGGGGAGGGGGATGGGATACACGTACTCCCGACCTTCATATGGCTACGCCTGTACGTTTCGTACCTCCTTATCAATCAGAGCCATAATGTATATAATAATAAAATAAGGTGCTTTAGAAGTTTAAGTGCAATTTGCATTTATCGTAAAGTTCATGCATATCGATTTATATATATATACTCGCTCTACGTGACAACAGTTAACAGAACAACAACTTTGCTTCCAAAGTTATAAAATGGCCATGGAACACAGAGAGAGAGAAGTGGTGATGGAAGGGGAGACAGAGGGAGAGAGAGAGAGCAAGCGAGAGGGAGTCTGTGAGTGAATCTGCGTGTGTAAGTGTGTATGTGTGTGTGTGTGAGAGAGGGAGAGATAGGGGTAAGGGGTGATGATGGAGGGAGTTAGCGAGCGTAAGAGGGAGAGGATAGGGAGAGACAAAGGGAAGGAGAGAGGGGGTGATGGAGAAGGGTGGGGGAGAGAAAGAGAGAGAGAGAGAAGAGTAGGGGCGGTAATATCTGCACGATCATGACGATCATGGTATCATAAAATCATATAGTCACAGATACGTGAGCTCCAAATCTGCCACTAAAGTTATTTTCTTCGTCGGACGAGCACGCCATTGCTTTACTACTGATTTTTAGCTCGGAACTATAGTTGCAACAAAATGTCTGATGTTAACATGGCTACTATATCAAGAACCTGCATCCTGATACTTTTGGTTTTATTTTGCTTTGGATTTCCAAAGGGAGAAGGTAAAACGCATGTCTAATATTTTCAAATACAACTTTTACCCATAAAGTTGCAATATTTTTCTTCCTTACCGTTTTTCATGATATGATTGCGACTGTATGGTTTATTCTTGATATATGAGGTTTGTATCTTCTCAAAGCTGTTTTGATCAATATCTACCACCCTTCTGACTCTTTAAATTGATTGATACAGTTATGAGAAGATATCAACTTTATCTATCAAGAATTACTTCATGGAAAGTAGTAAACACGGTAAAAGAAAGTTATTCCAACTTTATGGGCAACTTTATCCGTGTAAATATTGCTCTCATGCGTAATTGAATAGAACTCATGCCACATTACGCAAAACAACCATATGCCTCTTACAGGTAATGACGGCGGGGCTCGGAGTTGTCACACAACCGTCTATAAATTATGCACTTTTGTTTGTATAGATTGGCACGCCAAATTTTCCGTCTAAAGACAATTTCAGGAAAATTCCGACACCTTGCGTTAGGCTATCGCATTCTGCTTCAAGGAGCTGCGTCTTTGGCTAAAGATTGCGCCTGGACAAGATCTGTGCATCGATATTAAATACCCGGAAGCCACTGAATGGCGTAATTGAAATAACGCCTCGCGTGCACTCCCTGTATGAAATAGATTTCTTCATAATTTTCTTCTACTGCTTGTTTAAATTGTATTGTATACACGTTCAGTTGCCATGATATATTTGGTAGTGATAATGTCAATGTTATTATTGTTAATTTGTTAAGTATTCCTTGTTTACATCTAAAATTTGTTTGTCGATTGCTGTACATCACATGACTTACAGATAAAGTTGAGTTCTGGTCATACGATTACATTGTGCAAGAAACGGTATGAAATCGTTCAGAAAAGGTTGATCATCTAGCATATAAGTATTGGTGTGTACTGCAAGGTTCTAGAGTCATCAAAATGATAAGAAATTTGGCCCAGTCTTGGTAAAGTAACAAGCACTGTACACAGAAAGAAAGATGTATATGGGACTACACAAACATGTGGCATAACAATCGGACCTCATTTTTAAGCTGTTACTTGTCATATTTAGAATATGAAGGCATTTAAAGAGCCATGCTTTTCAGGGAACATTTTTTCTCTGATGTTCTTCCACACTTGCATAATCGCAATGATAACGCTCACAAATTATTTTCCACCTCTCCCCAGAACTCAACCTCTTTAATGTTAGACCAGGGCCCCGTCGTATAAAGAGTCGTAGTTTATCGTAATCAATCGCAAGTTTACATCCTCCGATCTCTTATTTACATAGTTGCGAATGATTTCAATTGATATCAATCGCAAATAATTAACGATTGATATCAACTCTTTTTAAGACGGGGCCCTGATTTTATACTGAATTAATCACATTGTCTTTCAGCGTGGAGAGAAATATTTTACAATAATTCTCCATATAAACCAAATGATAGAGAGAGATAAAGATAACGAGAGAGAGAGAGAGAGAGAGGGAGAGAGAAGTGAGAATAGAGAGAGAGAGAGAGAGAGAGAGAGAGAGGAGTGGATAGAGTGGTGAGAACGATGAATGTAGTTTATCGATCACAAATGGAATTAGATCCCTAAAGTGTTATTTTTTCCGATACAAACTGCAATCTTCATTATAATTTACTTATTCCTCATAAAATTTGTCCATAGTGGTCCCTTATTCACTCAATTTTTCACATTTCAAATGTCATCAAAACTATGTTTAAAAGGATATTAATGACCAATCTGTAAACATTCTAATGATTGATTTGAGGCTTTATATTTTTGTAACCAGATAGTAAATTTGTTTCTGCTGTAAAATTCAGGCTGATGATGAAATATGAAACTCTGGTTTATATTAAAGGCTAAGTCCGCTTCAAAAATAATTTGCTTTAAATAGATGCAAAAAACAAGTCGTGCCAAAGGACATTAGCGCCGCGGCGGGAGTCGAGCCGCGGACCTTTTGAGCCACAGTCCGGTGACGTATCCACTCGACCACGACACCTCAACATATTTAATCACGTTTAACAAAGGATTATTTGGACCATCGAAAAAAAAAAATCATTTATTAACTTGATTTTAAAGAAAGGAGGAGGCGCGATGGCTTAGTGGCAGAGCCGTCGACACAGTGGTCTCGTAACCTGGAGGTCCCGGGATCGAAACCAAGTCAATGCGCTCGTGTCCTTTGGTAAGGCATTAATCCTCATTAATCTTTGTACCTCATTAGCAAGTCCCTCGGAGCGGACTAAAAGCCATCGGCCCCTGCTTGTTTACTTACAAATTTACTACAATAAGTACCTTTGGTTTTATTCATTTTTATAATTTTTAAATCATGTTTTGTTTTATATCTGATTCACTCCAATTTCATGCACTTCTCTATCTTCAAGGACTCACAAATACTCCGACTATGGCTACGACTGCCACCATTGGTAAGATATACACTTGCATATAAATAGAAATTGTATGAACGAAATGTAAACTGAACTCATATAATATATATATATATATATATATATATATATATATATATTCATAAATTATATCTAAATTATCGTTGGCTTGTTTATGTCATAATTCTGAAAAAGGGAATTGATATTAATACTATGAAATATTAGGGGAAGGTGAAGAATTCTACATAGAGTTATGAATTATTGGACTTTTCAGCCTTTGAAACTAAATAGCAGAAATTCGTATCTCTCTGCACATGTTTTTCTATGGAACATCCGGGTACGTGAATATGCACGTCCCCGGTTGTTGCGTCACAAATAGTGGACCAGCTCCGTGACTGATTTTCTAGGCAAAGAGAGGAGGCTATTTTTCGACATTTCAATTGAGGATATCCAGTAGCTAGAAGATTTTTGTGATATGCTATGTAAATGAACAACTTCGAAATAACATAGGCTTGCCGTAGGTACCAAAATAATGGACATTTATTGTCCTAGAATATCAGCTTTAATTTTAAATTCAGTAATTTAAAGTGTTTCGGCCGATCTTTCCTTCTGAACAGCAGTTTCTTGTCGTAGAGAATTAGTTCAAACAATATTTTCATGAAGAAAAATATCTACAATGTTAGGAATTCCATTTATATCTAGAGGGTGGGTCCATTTAGACTATAAATAAAATTTTCGTTTAGCTTTTCTACAATATGTAAATACCTATTCTACGTGTACAAAGTAGGTCCATTCAGACTAAAAAATAAGGTTTTTGTTTAGATTTTTGTGCAGCGTGTAGATACTCATTCTACGTGTGCAATGAAGGTTCATTCAGAGTATAAATAAGGTTTTCGCTTAGATTTTCTACAATGTGTAGATTGGCGTACCTTTTTTGCATGTATTAGATGGGTTCGTGACTTCGTTTTGACAATACACTTTTTTATTTGATCACTATAAACCTTCAACTTTGATTGATCTGATTCTCTCTCTTTCTCGCCCTCTCTCTGTATCTGTTTATCTAGCTCTCTCATTCTCTTTTACTGTCTGTCACTGTCACTCTCTCTTTCTCTTTCTGTGTCTGTCCATGTCTGTCTGTCTTCTTTATGTGTTTGTGTGTGTTTTTTAATTTGTTATTCTACTTAACGAATTAACACTTTCTATGCAATGCTTCCTCAGAATACACTACGCTGCCCACAAGTGCGCCCCCTATTGACCAAACTGGTAAGACACGTAATGTACATCTATGTAGAAGAATGAAATATAGTAAATTTACACATTTATGACTTTGTTTAGACAATAAGTTAGCTTTTTCTTTGAACGCTAAACACCTTCAACTTAGATTGATCCAATACTCTCCCTTTCTCTCCCTGTCTCTTTCCCTGTTTATCTAACTCTCTCTTTCTCTTAGGCTGTATCTTTCCTCGTCTGTCTGTCATCTTCTCTATGTGTGTGTGTGTCTTTTTTTTAAATTCTGCTTAACGAATTAACAATTTATATGCAATTCATCCTCAGGATCCACTACGCTGCCCACAAGTGCGCCCCCTATTGACCACACCGGTAAGACACGTCATATAATTTTATATGTATGTAGAATGACGAAATATCATAAATTACATGTGTTACTATTATGTGATCGATATTAGAGGAAAATCCAACCTTGAAATCAAACTACTCTAGAGGAAAGCAGATGAATTGGAGAAGTAGACTGGTGAAAGTTTGAATGAAATCAGACAAAAAATGAGAAAGTTATAACTTTTTGAAAGTTTAGACAATAATTTTGTTTTTCTTTGAACGCTATAAGCACCTTCAACTTTGATTGGTCAGATACTCTCATTTTATTTCGCTGTCTGTCTGTCTGTCTGTCTCTCTCTCTCTCTGTTGATCTAACTCTCTCTTTTTATTTATGTGTCTTTCCCTGTCTGTCTGTATTCTGCTCTATGTGTGTATGTGTCTTTTTTTGTAGTAAATTCTGCTTATCGAATTATCTCTTTTTTTGCAATTCATCCTCAGGATCCACTACGCTGTCTCCAAGTGCGCCCCCTATTGACAAAACCGGTAAGACACGTATTATATTCATATATATATATATATCCATGTAGAATGATGAAATATAATACATTGATACATTTTTGACTCAGTTTAGACATTAATTTTGTTTTTCTTTCAACGCTTAGCACCTTCAATTTTGAATGAACTGATACTCTCACTTTCTCTCCCTGTTTCTGTCTCTGTTTATCTAACTCTCTCTTTCTCTTTCTGTGTCTTTCCCCTTCTGTGTGTCTTCTCCTCAGGATCCATTACGCTGCCCACAAGTGCGCCCCCTATTGACCAAACCGGTAAGACACGTCATATAATTGTATGTAGAATGATGTAATATCATACTTTAACATGTGTCACTATTATTTGATTGATTTTAAAGGGAAGTCCTACCTTTATAGCAAACTATTTTAGAGTAAAGCAGAAATATCAGAGAATTAGACTGGTGAAAGTTTGAATGAAATCAGACAAAAAATGAGAAAGTTATGACTTTTTGAAAGTTGTAAATCATTTAAAGTTTAGACAATAATTTTGTTTTTCTTTGAACGCTTAGCACCTTCAACTTAGATTGTTCCGATACTCTCCCTTTCTCTCCCTGTATCTTTCTCTGTTTATTTAACTCTCTCTTTCTCTTAGACTGTGTCTTTCCCCGTCTGTCTGTCATCTTCTCTATGTGCGTGTGTCTTTTTTTAAAATTCTGCTTAACGAATTAACAATTTATATGCAATTCGTCCTCAGGATCCACTACGCTGCCCACAAGTGCGCCCCCTATTGATCAGACCGGTGAGACACGTAATATATATATATATATATATACTGTATCTATGTAGAAGGATGAAATATAATACATTTATACATTTATGTCTTCGTTTAGACAATAACTTTGTTTTTCTTTGAGCGCTCAACACCTTCAACTTTGATTGATCCAATACTCTCACTTTCTCTCCCTGTCTCGATCTTTGTTTATCTAATTCTCTCTTTCTCTTTTTGTGTCTTTCCCCGTCTCCTTAGTTTATTAGTGTTTTTATTGTTTTTATTAAAGATTTTATTGTAAAAAAGGCACCATAAAATGTGATAAAATGAAGATATTCATGTCATAGTGATGTCCTTTCAGAAAACCCGGCATCAATAATTTTGTCAGATATTCACAAGTGCTGCTTTTGACGCAAAAGAACTTGTATCATATTTTCTGTTGCACACGAGGCGTCATTTTACCTGACGTAAGGCTGCGTCAACGAGGGGATTAAAATTGTATTTTGCTTCTGTACCCCTTTTGTATTTGTTTGTGTTATCTTGCTTGTCTTCCGTGATCGCCTGAGCACTGCCATTGTGTTCAATCTATTCAAGTTATTATTAATGATGCTTGATCAAACGAACATTGAACAAAATCACAAACAAAGTATAATCATTTTGTTTCATGCAACAAATTATATGCATAATCATATGCACACAAGCCTCCAGGTAATTTATCATCAAATAGTAGGAGTAGTAGTCACGGTAGAATTAGTAGAAGTGGTATTATTTTTTTTATTGTTACTATTGTTATTATTATTGTTACTATTATTAATATTATCATCATTATCATTACAAGTATTTATGTTATTATTATCATCATTATTATATATAATTATCATTATTGTTAACCAATTATTATCACTATTATTATTATTATTATTATTATTATTATTATTATTATTATCATTATTATTATTATTATTATTATCATTATTATTATTATCGTCTTGATTTTTATTATTATTATAAAATATGGAATACCCTCCCATCTTTTGTTCGCACTATCACTTAGATTGACTCTTTTACCTCTAGAATAACTGAATTCTATTTTATTTTCCTTATTTTGTTGTTGTTTGTTTAGCATTTATTTGTCATGTGAAGCGCATTGGGTAATATATTATTAGATTTTTTCTCGGTATATAGAACAAAATTGTATGTAATTGTATGTATGATAATAGTGCATATCAGAAATATCAGAGAATTCGACTGGTGAAAGTATGAATGAAATCAGACAAAAAATGAAAAAGTTATGACTTTTTGAAAGTTGTAAATCATTTAAAGTTTAGACAATAATTTTGTTTTTCTTTGAATGCTTAGCACCTTCAAATTAGATTGATCCGATACTCTCCCTTTCTCTCCCTGTATCTTCTATATGTATATCTAACTCTCTCTTTCTCTTAGGATGTGTCTTTCTTCCTCTGTCTGTCATCTTCTCTATGTGTGTGTGTCTTTTTTTTTAAATTCTGCTTAACGAATTAACAATTTATATGCAATTCGTCCTCAGGATCCACTACGCTGCCCACAAGTGCGCCCCCTATTGATCAAACCGGTGAGACTCGTAATATATATATATATATATATATACTGTATCTATGTAAAAGGATGAAATATAATACATTTATACATTTATGTCTTCGTTTAGACAATAACTTTGTTTTTCTTTGAGCGCTCAACACCTTCAACTTTGATCGATCCAATACTCTCACTTTCTCTCCCTGTCTCGATCTCTGTTTATCTAACTCTCTCTTTCTCTTTCTGTGTATTTCCCTGTCTGTCTGTCATCTTCTCTATGTGTGTGTGTCTTTTTTTTTTTTAATTCTGCTTAACGAATTAACATTTTCTATGCAATTCATCCTCAGGATCCACTTCGCTGCCCACAAGTGCGCCCCCTATTGACCAAACCGGTAAGACACGTCATATAATTGTATGTAGAATGACGAATAATCATACATTACATGTGTCACTATTATGTGATTGATGTTAAAGGGAAGTCCTACCTTTATAGCAAACTATTTTAGAGTAAAGCAGAAATATCAGAGAATTAGACTGGTGAAAGTTTGAATGAAATCAGCAAATAAATGAGAAAGTTATGAATTTTTGAAAGTTGTAAATCACTTAAGGTATTGGCTCGCCAGAATCGCTGAATCGGTCTCTCTCTGATGTAGTGGCGGGTAACTTTTCCATTTGTCTAACACACAAAATGACTGAAATTTCAAAAATTCATGACTCAGGAGGGTCTTTTCTCTTTATGCTAATATGTTATTCATATTATATTTTGAGTAGTACCCAAAGTGAGAAGGCACTTCAGAAAGAAACAGAAATTAACGATATGTTTGTACACGACAAGCAGAAGAGTTATCCACGGCAACGTTACAATCCAATCGTATAGACTTAGTGATCTAATATTTCAAACATTCATAACTTTCTTGATATTCGTCCGATTTATTTCAAACTTTCGCCATTCTGTTTATCCTATTTTATGCATTTATACAAATGAACTAATTTCAAAGGTTATATTGCCCTTTAATAGACTGTGCTGAGTACTCGGTTGAGTTAGCAAGCCCTGAGCGCCACATGTTACTCGCTAACAAATTACCATCCTCATAAAACACGACATGGCATAGGCCTAGTAGCCGAAATATAATGTATTCGTTCATTAACGGCCTATATGCCCGGTTTCAAAGTGCTCCAGAATTCGCAGGAATTCGCAGGAAATTGGAAATTGTGGGTTATACTTGGTGCACCATAAATCAATAAACCAAAAATTCGCCCGCTTTGGAGAACTGACAAACTAATATTGTGGATGGGGACCATTCGGAATTTGCAAAAAAGAAAAAAAGAAATGAGGACCGAAATCATTAGGCCTTTTGGTTAGATTCACGCTGTTACACTATTAACCATTTTGCATACTGTTTCAATGTTACTTTTGAACTTCATATCTCGTATCATTAGTCCTCGTAATGTTTATTTAAATTTGATTAAAACCTTAATCAAAATTCTTTTATCGCTTAACAGAGCCTGGAAGTACTAAGGAGGCAGTGACGAGGGCTTCGTCTAACAGTCCATCAGGTATTTTTCGTGCTGAATAATGGCTAAGTTGGGCTGAATAAAACTATCGGGTTGTGTTAGTTCACTCTTTACGGAGCGCCAAAAGTAACGAAATGTTGATTTTGTCCAACCGCCCCTCCCTTTTTTTTACTGTCAAATTGCTGGGCCAAAAAAGGGACATTTGAAAATTTGATACTTTCTCCTTAGTTTATTATTGATTTTATTAGAGATTTTATTGTAAAATAGGCACCATAAAATGTGATAAAATGAAGATATTCATGTCATAGAGATGTCCTTTCAGAAAACCCGGCATCAATAATTTTGTCAGATATTCACAAGTGCTATACATTTGACTCAAAAGAACTTGTGTCATATTTTCCGTTTCACACGCGGCGTCATTCTACCTGACGTAAGGCTGCGTCAACGAGGGGATTCAAATTGTATTTTGCTTCTGTACCCCTATTGTATTTGTTTGTGTTATCTTGCTTGTCTTCCGTGATCGCCTGAGCACTGCCATTGTGTTCAATCTTTTCACGTTATTATTAATGATGCTTGATCAAACGAACATTGAACAAAATCACAAACAAAGTATAATCATTTTGTATCATGCAACAAATTATATGCATTTGCAGAGGCAGAGAGGACTAAGAAAGTGACGCCTACACACAAGCCTCCAGGTAATTTATCATCAAATAGTAGTAGTAGTCATGGTAGAATTAGTAGAAGTGGTATCATTTGTCATTATTATTATTGTTGTTATTATTATTACTATTATTATCACCATCATCATTATCATTAATATCATCATCATCATCATCATCATCATTATCATTACAAGTATTTTTGTTATTATTATTATCATTATTAATATATAATTATCATTATTGTTAAATGATTATTATCATCATCATCATCATTATCATTACAAGTATTTTTGTTATTATTATTATCATTATCAATATATAATTATCATTATTGTTAAATGATTATTATCATTATTATTATTATTATTATTATTATCGTCCTGATTTGTATTATTATTATAAAATATGGAATACCCTCCCATCTTTTGTTCGCCGCGCACTATCACTTAGATTGACTCTTTTACCTCTAGAATAACTGAATTCTATTTTATTTTCCTTATTTTGTTGTTGTTTGTTTAGCATTTATTAATCATGTAAAGCGCATTGGGTAATATATTATTAGATCTTTTCTCGGTATATAGAACAAAATTGTATGTAATTGTATGTATGATAATAGTGCATGTAATAATTATCATTATTATCACTATCATCATCACTACCATATTGACCGGAAAGAAAGTGTTGCTAATTATAATATCATTATTTTTGTCTGAATACACAGTTAAGAAAAGTTCGGTACTCGACCTCAGTGCCTCATTCGGTGCCGTAGGTGTGATGCTCCTTATCGTCTGCTTTTTCGTAATACGAGGCCTATACCAGATGAGACACGGCACATTTGAGATAAGAGAGTGAGTAACAAAATGGCACCTTCGCATAACCATGACACTTTACGTTCATAGGCTGCCTCTCTGTTGTATTTGAAGGAAGGGCAGGGGGGGGGGGGGCAATTGCCCGTCCTGAAAACAAATTCAACCCTGAAAAACAATAATGCCATTTGTATTGTGCTATCTATCTAGAACTTCTATTCCGAGGCGCACAAGGCAAAACAGATAAGAAATAAGAGTCCGAACATTAAAGAACGATCATAGTCTCGTGTCGAGTATTGCTAAACAGGGTACAATTTGAACTAGAATTCGAAACTCTCTAATGATGCTAATGCAGCCCTTTTACCAGTCATGCTGGTCGTTTGCAAGTTAGGGAACGTAAGTCAAGTGGAAAAGCACTAATTTTGGGTGATACCCCCTCCCCGTAGCGCAAACTAGGGCCCTCGAAAATGGTTTCCTTACTGGGTGTATATGGATTACACTAAGATTTGTCCCGATTTAAATGTCTTAAGAATGTGACATATTATAACTTACATCTGAAAGTGTTAAACAAAGGCCCTAATTCAAACAGTCAACTTTTCATTCTTGGTTCTTGTGAGAAAAACCCCCACAAAACCCCCATCAAATTGACAAGGGGTATGACTAATTTAGTTAATAACCGTACATGTAGCTTCAAAAAGTTGGTCTGATACACGATTGCCATCATAATCATATTACTAGTAGTAGTCTAGTAAAATATAGTAATCTTAGTAATAAGGGTGAGAATGAATAGTAAAGTATCATTATATCATATGGATTACCGACTTATGTTATTCCAGCCTATACTTATTTCACGAAGCATATAATGATTTAGAGTAAAAGAAAAATCATTCAAATAGAATATTGTATATACTTCTTCAAAAACATTATTATGACTTTAAATGCCAAAATTAAAATCTGGCCTCATTATTAGTGAGATTGTAACTAAAATTTTCATTTTAATTGTAATTTTTAATTGTCATTTTTCATTTGTAGGATTCCATTGGAGAAAGTAGCAAGCGACGGAGAAACACCGTACAGTGCATTGAAACCATGATCATCAATTTAATACAACTATGCAGTTTTTGTGTGTAACAATCATTAAGCCATACACTTAAAGGTACTATGTCCCATTTGCAGGCCAAAAAAAATGAAAGGGTTAAATTCCAACGGCATTTGAAAGATAATGCTAATTTAGAACTTCCCTAAAAAATAGGGGGCTTGAAAATGTCTTTAAGTGGAAAAATAACGACTATTAGTTGTCGAATCGACTTAGGAGCTATAGAGCCAGTAAGTAATAGTCTGATTTTTAGACCATTGTACCGAATGGTCGTACGTTTTATGCTGCGCAAAGATTCAATCAGTTTAATTTTGGCCATTACAAGAAGTGGGTTATTGATGTAGACAAATGCTCATGTACCCTTTACAGCTCATTTTATGTATGTTATTACCAAAGATGAAAAAAGCCAGTCAGTCACTCAATAGTGTCTGACAGTGAAGTCTAGCAAGTAAACGGGTTTCCTTGCATAATTTGAATATTAGGACACTGCTAATGTTTAAATTTCACAGATAGGACATACATGACATATTCATATTCCTGCAAAGTTCTACAGAATTTGATGTTGGCTGCAAAAGGGACATAGTATCTTTAATGTACAAGTTCTTGACAATGGAAGAACCCGCAGTGAGTAATTTTGGTTAAAACATCATAAGTAAAATGTGAGGTGTACGTGTAATTAATGAGAAATTTGACAGTTATGCTTTTGCTTTAGAGGTAGTACAGTGAAACCTGTCTATAAAGACCACCCAAGGGAGACAAGAACAGTGATACAGTCAAACCTGTCTATAAAGACCACCCAAGGGAGACAAGAAAAGTGATACAGTCAAACCTGTCTATAAAGACCACCCAAGGGAGACAAGAACAGTGATACAGTCAAACCTGTCTATAGACAAGGTGGTCTTTGTAGACAGGTTCCTTTAGTACATGTTTCAATGAGAAACCATTTTCAAGGGAAACAACAAATGTGGTTTTTGTAGACAGGTGGTCTTTGTAGACAGGTGGTCACTAAAGCAGGTTTGACTGTATTTATAGGCAGGTGGTCTTTATGTACAGGTGCCTATAGTACATGTTTCAATGAGAAACCATTTTCAAGGGAAACAAAAAATATGGTCTTTGTAGACAGGTGGTCACTAAAGCAGGTTTGACTGTATTTAACATTTTCTGATGTATAGTGAGAAACCAGTGTTCAAATGTGTTAATACATGGCACCTAGAAATTTAACATACATAACTCTTTACAAATTCAATGAATATTACTCTCTTTTCAAGAATCTATGTACACATCTGCATAAGTAAACCGACTCTGTATCATGCTATTAGAAATTATATTATTGTCTACTGTAACTATACTTCAAAGTAAACAGAAGTTATTGCATGCTAACAAGATTACGTTTCGGATATAATCTTTAGGAAAATCCATTTTCTCTTTTTCTGGTTTTGTTACATTTTAATGATGGTGCTGCGAAAATAGCAAATACGATTATAGTAATATAGCGTATTGAGATGGATAGTTGTGACTAGGTCATAAATCAAATCATGGAGCTCCAAATAGTTACCTCCCACGTACAATCAGTAGCAATTTCCAATGACATAATAATGATAATAATAATAATAATAATAATAATAATAATAATAATAATAATAATAATAATAATAATAATAATAATAATAATAATAATAATAATAGTGGGTTGTTGTATAGCGCTCATGTCTGTCAAATTTGACACTCCTGGCGCTCCACAATTATTACCCCGGCTTTAGCATGGCTGCCATTATGGCGCTCTAGCATTTCAAGGAATAAATACCTACCGGATACCCATTTACCTCACCTGGGTCAAGTGTGGCAAATGTAGATAATGCCTTGCCGAAGGATATAACCAGCTCGCTTATTTGGCTATGGTTACAGCCATGTTGCACAGGGGCTTTGTTACAGGATTCCGTTGTGTGAAAAATTAGTATTGTTGGCTAACTCGACTAACTTATCTGGCAATTGTCAAGTGTGTCAGTACTCGAGCTGGTGTATAAACTTGGAGGGTGTTATCAAAAAACTCAATTCGGTTTCATCATTTTGGAAACATTCAAACAGACCTAAAAAAGAATCCGTTGTTTTCGAGGTAACCAGTGGAGTTCTCCTTAATAATTTGTTTTCAGACTCATGTGTAATACATTAAAATGACAATATAGTAGACAATCCGTACTGTTTCTACAGGTGTGATTATTTTGTGTGATCCTCAGCTTAATTTGTCATATTACATCGGCTCCCTTCAAGTTGGGTTGATAAGATTTAACTTCAGATCTGAGGGTTTAAAACATATACAAATGGAGTTTTATTCATCACCATACTCTAACAGATGCATCATCATTCTCAGACAGAGTCTGTAGGGCGCCATCTTGTGTAAAACATGACTTGATGACTCTATCTAGTTCAGAATTTGAATGAAGGATGAGATAAAGCTTCCTAATATACAAATGAGTTTCACAAATATCAATTCAACTTCTTATCATTGATTTTCTTTGGATTGTACGTGTTTTACGTGGTCAAAACATCACCTCCCTTTAGTTGTGCCCGCCTACCTCTACATGTGCCCGAGGAGAGAGGAGGGTAATAAGCCATACAGCTAGTGTTGTATACTGAATATCTTAGATGTAAAGGATGTAATAAAGCTTCATAAGATACAAATGAGTTGAAAAAATATCAATTCAACTTCTTATCATTGATTTTCTTTGGATTTTACGTGTTTTACGTGGTCAAAACATCACCAGGGAGAGAGAGAGAGAGAGAGAGAGAGAAGAGGCGAAGGGGAAACACATACATATGAATCATGTGGAAATCATGTCTGAGAAGCAGTGTAATTAAGGGAGGAGGATGAAGAAGGAATTTGACAACAGTTTAAGACAAGACAACACAATAAACAAACGACAGAGGTGAGTAAATGAATATCGTTAACGTCATCTGTATATTATCATCTTCACCATTTAAAACCATCATCATCATCATTTTCATCTCTTTCACATCGTCATGTTCATCATTATTTTCATCACTCTCCTCGTATCATATTCAGATCATCATTTAAACCACCACCACTATCATTATTATAGTTATCATCACCACCACCAAAATGATCATTTTAACTACAATCATCTTCAATATCATCATCATCATCACCATCATCTTCTTCATCCCCATCATCATCATCCCCATCATCATCACCATCATCATCTTCAACACCATTATCACCGTTATCATCGTCATCATCATCATCACCACATCTTCATTATCATCATCATCATCATCATCACCAATATCATCATCATCATCATCATCATCATCACTAATATCATCATCATCATCATCATCACCATCATCATTATCATCATTCTAGAACACGTTTAATTTGAATAAGAACAAAACACGTGTCAGTGTGTGTTTCATATCAAAACGTGTTTAATGCGAGAGTCAGAAAATGTCTGCTCTTCTTCAAATACATAATTTATCTTTTCATGACAGATGGTAGACTTTTTGAAGAAACAACACATAATTGCACAATTTTCACGATCTAACAACAAATAGCAACAAAGAGAACGTAAATTTTACCCCTCACCACCCAGATTGTAACGCTGAAAACATTCAAATTAGCAAACACAAAAACACAGTAGTAAACATGAGAATATTCAATCTACGGAATGTGTTGCAATAGGTCACCAAAAGAGAATAAGCATTCTTCCATGGGTTTCGTCTTTAGATTAATACTAAAGAATACTCCAAAATTTGATGAGACAATAGATTGATTTGTCTTGCTAATTGATCTGTGTCTGGTAGATAGTGATAGTCATAGGATGAACTTACTACATTTCATCTAAGATTTTAGGCTTTATCAACGTGTGCTATCATAGAATTATTATTTAGAGCATAGATACAAAAACATGAAATCCTAGTTTTCAAAATTATGATGAAAGACTTGGCTTATTAAACAATGACTGCTTTGGAAAGACATACACAGATATTTTGAAGGGTACTTTTCTAACAACTATAAAACTACTTCTACAAAAGGAACAACAACTACGATCTACAAAGTAAACTACAACAATTCTCTGTCATGGAAATATGCCTTAGGCCTGTTGCACACGTTGTGTCATTTCTCTGGCGTAGAACTGCGTCAGCGACTTGCGCTGTCTTTGACGCGCCTTATAAGAGTGATATCGTAGAAAGGGTAGATTTATAATGAACAGTGCAAAGATTGTGTTGAGTTATTGGCGCATGCACTAAATTTCCTGTGTAGGTTCTTTTAGCGCAGGTATTGACGTAATCGAAATGACGCCTCGTGTGCAACGGGCCTCACCCAAAATTAGCATTGCAAGGTCAAGGTCAACATTAAATTTGTCATTTATACATTCATTTCAGCGCATGGTAAAATCGTTTCAGAAATATACAATCAATATATTTGGCACTTTCAATCTCAACTTTCAAAATACAAAATTTAGCAAAGAAAATACTCTTTATGTGTCTAAACTTATAATTCATACTATTTAATGCAATTTATATAAATCACTTGGCATCGAATAAATATTATATTCGGTGTAAATCATCAATATCTTATAATCACGGCTACTTCCCCCTGTGCATTATTAATTTATTACATTTTACGGAGTCATTTAGACTCGGAGGATATCTATTGAACAGTGAACGACTGCTTCATAGTTAATTTCTCCACTGCACAGTAAGTTATTTCAGACGATGACATTATATTTCAGTGCATTATCGCTTTAGGAATTTTTTACAAAGTCTCAATAAACGGCGAAGAATGAATTGAGCGCATGCATCTTGTTACAGATATGGTTTATGCTGTATATTTTGTTTTCCTTTTTGACGAATGATTTGATTTGTATGGCATCATAGTTCTGCCAATGAATGGAGCTCTAGAAATGGGGATTTCACGTCAATACACGGCTCTGGAACAGTCCCTTAACGTTTAATACAAGTCTCTATAACCCTAGCCACCGACGACTTTGGACCCCAGATATTGCATTAATTCCATGTCACTCAAAATAATAATGCTGGCTTTTTTTTCTCTTCCTTCTCATTCCTTATTCGTCTTGGCACTGCGTGCCTTTAGAGATCACAACCCTTCCTTTCAAAATGACATTTTTGACCTATGGAAATGAAATTCTTATGTGTGCACACTGACTTTTAGATTTACCTTCAATAAATTCATCATTTCATTCGCCAATTGGGTAAAAAAATTGGGGTTCTATTCTTCGCGCCTATTTAAAAAACAGATATGGTTATATGTGTACAGGTTAGACTTTCAACAGAGAATGCAATATAAATCTATTCATATTTCAGTTAGTTGTAGATAAACACTGGCAATTTTCAAGGCTTGTTGAGTTAATTCATGAAAGGTACCTCAGTCAACAATACGTTGCGTCAGGGCATCTACTTTTATATCATTTTAACTCGGATCTCTCCAGGTCAATCTATACAGTTCTGTACATTTACATTTGCCGTAGCAAGAGGTGCAGTTGACTAAATTCTTTAAAAAAAAATAGAATGGATGAGAGACAATTATAGAATAACCACATCTAATATTGAAGAAAAATACCACTTTGTGCCCCTAGAGGAAGTAACTGGAAGACTTAAAATAAAAAGATGTGTGTTTTCTTTCCGCACACCTACACATTTGCTTCCTTCTATACTGCATTCGTTAAGTGTACTCAACTTTGACGTTGTCTCCTCTATTTTTCGACTTTGCAACCGAATATATAGATATAGTGTATACATTCACAACATTGAGATATCTATTGCATATCATGATCATAAACATACAGGAAGATAACAAAAATGAGAATATTGGATTTTTAAAGGTCAAGCTTATGGCTATTTTCAGTACTTTTTGCTCCTTGTGAAGTTTTCAAAGTCCATCCTCTTCCTGGGTTGACACGGCCTCCTCTTGATATTGCTTCACAAGTATAAATGGAGTACAGTTATGAAGTATTATGGTGACCACTGGGAGTGGTTTCTTCTGCTCTTTCAGTCTTGACATCATGAAGATATTCAGTTATCATCCTATCTTCGCCGCTACCGCTACTACCGCTGCTTACCGGCGACACGTCCCCCGATGACCGCAGCTCACTCATCCGCCGCCGCTGCTCGGCGCGGTTCTGCATAGGTAGCTCCGCTTCGTCATGCTCCCTATACAGCATCAGCTCCGATGTTGGGCTCAGATCCGGACGGCTCCTCATCAAGCCGCCTCTGCCGTCCGCGGTGGTTTCATCCGCAGCACCTTCTTGCTGCATTACGAGCTTCTGGAACTGGAGTTTGTCCTGGTACTTGCGCAGCTCGGTGCTGTCGGGGTGTACCTCCTTGATGTGGTCGTAGTGAAAGTCGGCGGTTTCGGTCGTGATGCCGCATTCCTCGCAGACAAATATCTTAGAACGGCGCTGCTTGTAGCAGTACCGATGCTGTTCCCCATGGACTTTAGAGAGATGGGACTCAAGCGAGCACCGCTGCGTGAAGGCCTTCCCACATTTTTCACACTTGTAAGGGCGCACTCCTGACAAAAGAAAGACATGAAAAGGAATTAAAATTAAAATGAAGGTATAATACTAACTGATCAAATTTGATGCTTCCTAATTAGTTCTTTTAAAGTGGGAAAGAATGTATCGTAATACAATCTTTCTGATAGTCTAGAGTGAGCTCATTTGGGATGTTTCGGACATTATCTTCATTTTAATCATAACGAGTTATTTGTACCATTTGTGAATTCAATCACGCTTTTTTGAGTTCGAGAAGCAACTCATTAAACAGTTAAACGAACTGATATGAGTAAATCCCATTAAGAGTAATTCAGGATCAAGGGGGGGGGGGGGTTGAAGGATTAGGTCTTGTTTCAAAAAGAAAAAAAGAATTTTTGCCAGAATGACCACATTGCATTTTAACGGACCGTAGTAATAACTGATTCGCGAATGGAAATTATCATTTAAGCCTGACATGTTCGATTGGTGCATTCATAGGTAACAAAAAGTTTTTTTATAAAGGGACAATTTCTCACCAGTGTGTGTTCTGACATGTCTCTTCAGGTCAAAGGTATCGTTGAATCCTTTCCCACAGAAAGCACAATTGTACCGTTTGGTGGCGCTGTGGCACTTCATGTGGCGGTTCAGAAGCCTCTGCAGTGGAAAGACCTTATTGCAGACCTCGCAGAGGAACGTCGAATCCCCCATAGGTAATCCGCTGGACACATGGTTGTTCAAGCGAGATCTACCCGGTGCCCGCTTAAGTGGGGCATACTCGACCGTTGTGGTGATGGGAGTGGGTTGAACTGTGACGTTGGTCACCGGATCGGCAAGATTCCGGAGCGGTTGTTGCTGAGACAGTGGGACATTCTGAGTGGCTCCAGTAAATCCGTTGACAAGACCCTGGTGTTGAGTTGACGAGGTTGGAGGAACCCACATGTTACTGACAAGTGGGTTGGTTAGCTGAGGAAACACAGTCTGGGCAAGAGTCTGAGGCTGGATTGGTCTGATGCGATGAGGTGGCTGATCTTGGAATGCAGAATGAGGCATTGTATGTCTAGGTTGACTTTGTTCTAAATGTGGTGAGCCTCCTTGGGCATAGCCGTTTTGATAATGCAGAGGGATCGGACGAAGGGTCGTTCCGCCGATGGGAGGAGTCTGCGAGGTCGGAACAATTGGTCCTCTGGTGTCAAATGTCTTAGAATGTGGAAAAATCGGATGGCTTGAGTTCAACAGCGCAGGAGGCCCGTTGGGGACTATCTGGCTAAGCTGCGAATGAGGCAACGGATCTTGGGGTGAGAAGAACCCAGGAACCTGCTGCAGTGGTGTCATCTGTGGAATCTGACCGTTGTATTGCGTTAACATTTCCTGACTGATGCTATACCGAGTTGTTTGTTGGAAGGTCAAATGTGCCTGAAGGTCCCCAGGTCTCTGATGAAGTGCACTTGGAGTTGGCATCGTTAAATTGCTTGGGATCGGGAGTTGTTGCTGTAGAGGTGCCTGAAGGCGTGACTGAAGGACGGACGGATTCATGATAGGTTGGCAAGGCGAGGGTTCACCGCTACGACTACTATTCCCGCTACTGTTTCCACTATCCGGAATTGGACCTTCACTCGCAAATGGGGAACCCCTATTACTGTTATCACTGTTTGAGCTTGATATAGACTCTAAAGAGGACGGCGAGTCTCTTGCAGATTCGATCATCCTGTCCACGGCATGTCTCTTCGACAGCTGAACAACATCTAAGGGATCAAACATGTCCTTTCGTTTTTTTAGATCACCATTCGTGAGACTGTTAGTTCCATCTTTAGACAGTAATTCTATTTGTGAAGGATCACTTGATGAGGCAGTTGAATGATTGGAAGCATCAGGTTGATACTGTACAGTAGACGGAGACGATTGAGACGAAATGCGCTCAGTGCCTGACTTGGACGGACTTTTCTGAACGGTAGGAGGCGACACTAGTGAACGCATGTGGCGTTTCCGTGGTGGCAAATTCTTAGTTGGAATGCTCGAAAGTGACACATCAACAGATTGATTGTCTGGTTCTTCACCATTTCCTCCAGGTGTGATACTACTCTCAGGACTGTTCCTCATAATGCGAAGATGTTCCATGCTAGGAATCTCAGGCGAGTTTCTGAAAGCATTTTTCGAAACGCTGGTGGAGTCGGAAATAGTTTCGTTGCTTTTGATCTTTGAGTTCCTGCTGGATTGGTTGATATCACCTCCGGTCGTGACCATAGCATCATGATTACTAATCGAACCCGAACTTCCAGCGAGGATGGTCGAAATCATGTAATCGGTTCGAGGCGTGCTGCCATTTGCAGAGAACCCATTCGTTCCCTTCCTCAAAAAACAATTCCCTCGCTCGTTTAACGGTTTGTCACATTCTGGAGCCATTGCGGGTGTGAGGGCGTTGTTCTGGTGTGTTGCGTGGGGTGGTGATTTGTCTTGCTTTGATTTCCAGTCGCAGAGGTCGGCGAGAGTGTGCAACCAGGCATTGGAGACATCGCGTATGAAGCCATTGGAGAATGTCGGAACCGTCGAGGACTGTCCCTTCCCGGGTGCTTCCTCCTTCATCCCACTTAATGGCGCATCCTTTGAGGACAACCCGTAGTCTTGTGGTGTCCCTTGCGCCGTTGCGTTGACGATGGCATTGGTGGGGTGGATGGGGAGGGCTGTTGGTGCTGGTGGGCCAAAGGTCAGGGGTCGTAGGCTAAGATCCGCCGAGGAGGAGAAGGTGGTATGGGTCTGGAAGTGAAGTCCATTTGTTCCATGGTTGCTTCCTACAATGAAAAAAAGAAAGAATAAGAAAATGGACATTTGTCAATATTATAATGGACACTGGATAATATCAAGAAAGAGTCCGAATTGCTAGACAATTGTAGTATTAAAAATCAAATGATCATTATAATTAATCCACAAAAAAAAACAATTTGTTAAAGAATGTTGGGAAGCCCGACAAGCAATCATAGGAAGAAATCATGCGACACTGAGCAGAAGAGTACAGATCTGTGCTATGGTACATTGATTTTCTGGTGTCACTACATTAATTGAATTTGAACTATAATGTTAGCCATTCAATATTGCAGAATGGAGAAAATCTAGTGCCACTCAATCACAGCCTCCTCTCTCTCTCTCATTCTCTCTTTATTTTTTCCTCTCACTGTCTCTCTCCCTTGCCCTCTCTTTTCTAACTCTTTTTTCGTTCCTCGCTTTCCCCATACCATCAAAGAGACAATCAACAATTAATATTTCATGTGTGTGTCTCTCTCACCTATTTCTCTCTCTCTCTCTCTCTCTCTCTCACCTATTTCTCTTCATGTTCTTGCCATTTAAAGTGTGTTTGTCCCCTTCTCTTTCTCTCCCTCTCTGGTGCTCGCACAATTTCTTAGAATTCCCTACGGTATCTTCTATTAATTCCCCCTGCCGTTTCGCTTCTGCCCGCAGATCCGGGTTTTTGTCCAGGTGTATACATTTATTTGCCAGAGTAGTTTTAACGCTCGGAACCGCTATAGATCAATTGCCCCCAGATTCGAATCGGCACCGACATAGCCATGGAAACGGTACACAAAACAATATTTTGTTCTCAACTAGATAGTTTACCTAATAAAAAAACTGAATACCTGATTGATTCAGACTTGGAATATCAATGAATGCTGGTGGCGAGGCCGTGATGAATGAGAGGTTATTAGGCATAAAATTGCTTCAGTTTAATTGTACTTATTATGATTGAGACAGAGTTCGCATGAATGGGGAACCGTGTCAATGCCATTCGTACGAAGTCGATTACTTTTGAAATTACAAGAGGGTTAAAGACTAGTGTTATTCTAAATGTAAATGACAAATCATGTTTCAAAATGATTTCCCAAATATCAGATAAGTACATTAACCAACTGCTGTTATGAGGAAAATACAGTTTCATTGAATTAGTAGGCAGTGATTGAATGCCAAATCTTTAGACATTGTGATATGGATATGAGGAATGGTCTTACCCGCTTTTCTTCATTCATTTTCTCTTTTTCGATTTTATTCATTTTTTAGATTTCGAGCAAGTTTGCTCAATAAGTTACAGAGTAAAAAACTCTTTCGATTTAGTACTTCAATTATCGTATCATCTGGAGCTATTATATATTTATATTGAACAGTCTTACAGCAATAATTTTGCTTTCACTACAATGTATATACATGTACATGTAATATCACAATGTATCTATATCTCGTATCATCGTGTATTCTTACTCCTCTTCTTCCTCTCTAACCCCTCTCCCTTCTCTCTCTCTCTCTCTCTCCCTCTCTCTCTCCCTCTCCTCCTCTCTCTATTTATATATATATTTATCTGTCTGTCTGACTCCTCCCTCGTATCCTCTAAAGCGCCGTTTTAGGAGTACATCTGATTTCTGCGCATGTTCCTGCGACAATTTGCTCTGGCCTTTATTACGTCAAATATTTAGGGTAAGGGGTTTTATGTCAGATTTGTGGTTAGGGTTAAGATGATAACTCTTTGATAGAGGTTGAAGTCAGGATTTCGTTGGAAATTGACCACGGTGAATTTCTTGCCGTTCAGGTACTCGACACTTTGCCCCGGCGACAAATACTCCGGGAATTATTTCGTCAAAGTATAAGGTTAGGATTAGTGTTGAAATTGGGTTTTTTTTACGTCAGGTCTATCGTTGTTTGTATAGTTAGGGTAGGGTTAGGGTTAGGGTTATGGTTATGGTTAGGGTTATGGTTAGGGTAACTGGGTAAGGGTTGTGGTTCAGTATAGTGTTTGTTCCAGGGTTTAAGTTAACACGCCGACTATTTACGCCGGTGAATTAACGGAGCATAATTTTTATGTCGAACTTACCTAGTCGCCTTGATGAGATTGGAGGATAGAATGGATTGCAAAACTGAGGTAACATGTAACACGTCATGATGACGTCACAGTCAAGTACGCGTCTCAAAGTCTGACGACGTCGAATAAAGGTATGGCGAGACAAATTGTTTAGGCCTCAGAGCTAACATGGAAATGTTTGACGACTTTAAACTTGGTTCCCAGCTACAAGCGAGAACTTTCTCAAGACACGATGGATGAAGATATTCAAACCTGAAATTTCCTGTACTCACAGAGCCTCAAAACATCTTATATAATTATTCTGTTTGCATAACACAGATGTCGTTCACCATTTCCTGAAGCATCTGTTCATCAAAGAAGAGTGAGGAAAACGAAGCAGAATTATTCCTATTTCTTCAAGATGTTCTCGCAAAGTACTATGTTTCCATCTTTAAAGAAGCATGAAGCACAAATAAAGTCAGTATAAAATCAAGCTCTAGTTTTCCCAAAGTTGCAGACTACAAATGCTACCCTCCCAACGGTCTTCGTCTGATGCAAAGGAGGAGTTGTAATATGACGGACCACCACTAAGAGTATCATGAACGCAAATGATTCAACCATCAACTCTTACAAAATCAAAAAGTCAAGTCCAGAACTTTGATAAAAGATAACGAGATCAATAAAACCAATTTTCGCTTTTTTTTCTTCCTTCATTCTGATGGAACAATTGAGTCTCGAGTGCGGTCGGAGCACCTGCAACAAAGCACCATTCACACTTGAGTGAATTTTTAAATCAAATAATTCGGGCACGCTCCATCGTAAAGCAAATGACATGTCGTAAAACCCCGTTCACATACGGTGTATGTATTTTAATCTTTCATAGTGAGTAAAGTTTTGCATCATACGGGTGAACTCGCACATGTGTGTAATTTTAAATGTGTATGTGATATTTATTTGTTTAAGTAGTGGCGTTTTAATGTATCAAAAGGCGAGTAGTAATACTGAATTATTCGAATGTGGTTTTAAGTTAAGTTTGCGACTAGAAAATGTGTCACTTTGTGCAAAATAGAAGAATGTTGCACCCCCTTATTCATTGGTTAGCTGTTTAGTGATGAAAGTCCGAAACAGTGCCTGTAAGTCTATCAAAAAATATAATAATATGTCTTGTTAACCAAGGGTAGTCTCATCAGTATTAATACTGTCCTCCATGAGGGCCCTGAAATCGTATTATTACTCCGACTTTAGCTGAGCTACAGTTACATCATAAGGCGCTCAACCATTTAATGAAGTTCTTCCTACCTGGCACCCATTTACTACACCCGGGTTGAGAGTGGCAAATGTACATTAATATCTTACCAAAGGAAATTAGTGCCGCAGCGGGACTCGAACCACGGACCGTGTGACTCAAAGTCCAGCGACGTATTCACCAGACGACGACACCTGTACTAAATCTTAACGTTGACCTCAAAAATAAAAGAATCAGCGATTTTGAATCAAACTGAAAGTATATCTTGTCTATTGGTGAATATATATTGACATTCTGTGTTGTTAAGGTTTGGCAAATTGTAATGCGCAGATTATTTGAAATTGCAACCCGAAGTGCTACCCTCACTTGGGGAAATATTCAAAGTTAATCATTCCGAATGTGAACGCACAGAGGAGGTACGTGTGACTCGCTCGGGTACTTGGGAGGTACCCATATACCACCCCTTGGTACGGGACTTTTGTACCGAGGGGTGCATTGACATCCCCCCTCAGAGCCACGGTTGTTCAATCAAGCGTCGAAGAGGGGTGAAACTAACGGGGGCTTTACCCCCAAGGGGTGTTATAAAGTGGGGCGCTCTCCCGCAAAGTCAGCTTTGATCCATGCAAAGGGGCCAATTTTTCTTCCTTTCTTCTCCTGATTGAGCAAGAGTTTGAGATTTCTAGTTTAGAGTTCTAGGACACGATTTAGCCTTTCCTCTTCCAAGGAAGAATCTTTGAAATTTAGATTTTCTTTATATTATGACTATTAATATCCTCCGCCATTAAGATTTTACATGTTTGAATGTTCGTATCAAATTGCAAATTCTTCTAAACTTGGATCGTATGGGATCTTAGTGGGATCGCAGAGTGTTCGGCGGGCTTTTGCTTATGATTACGTAGATACTGTAAACAATTTGATCAGTGAGCGAAAGCGTTTACTTTACTGTGATTCCCTAGTAAAAAAAATAACATGATTCATAAAACGATATTTTTTGTTTTTGTTTTGAGAAACAATTAACAAAAAAAATTATTTATAAACATGTGTGGTTAAATCTAGAAATTGTAACAAATTCCTGCCTGAAATTTCCGCTCGGATTCTCTATTAAAATCATAAAACGAGGGCAAAGTATTGAGAATTATAGATCATAACCTGATGAATGAACAACAATGAACAATAGGGGAGAACTCCTGGCTCGTGAAATCGTCTCGTGATATGCCCGCGACTTACCCGCTTGCGGTTTATAGCTACATGTAGTCAATGACTCCTTTCACCCTCGCCAAGTGCGGACTGTTATATTGAAATATGGATTGAATGGGAATAATCATTATGATTTACAAGTATCATTGTATGATCAATGTCCCCCACGTTGCATTGTACATCAACTCTCGACAGGTTATTTTTGCGAGAGAGAGAGAAAAAAAAAAGAGTTGCGGGGAGGTCGAGAATTATCCGGAGTTTGGATTAGGAAAAGTTGTTGTGATACTATATTGAAGGGGCAAAGTAGCAAAGTTCTAATCCCGTCTCGTGTACATGGTCGATTCGAAAATAACAACGCGCAACTCCTGAGGGTTTTAATTACTGAATTTTTGGTTTAGACAAAAATTAGAAACCACACTGATTTATAAATGGACAGATAGTCAACCAAAAAAGTGCACTTGGAACAATTCGGAATATCATTTTGTTAGAATAGCAGGAATTATTAATATGAGAGACAGGAAACTGAAGCGACAAATCATTTTTAAGTAACTCTTTGGAAGGAAATGAAAATGATCGTGAACAGATGTACATTTCCGCTCTAAATAAAAGAAAGAATTTCTGTCATTAATCTACTGAAAAGGAGGATAAACCCGTCCTTCCGATTACGCAAAAATGGTAAACGTGTAATACAAAATAATTTTGTTTACCTAGGTAAGCCTCTCACGGTCAATGCTGTTCTTCCCGAGGGCCGTACAATTATTATTATGCAAGCAATTGCCAAGTACCCATTTACACCTGGATAGAGAGTGGCAATTGTTGATTAATGTCATTGCAAGGGAGGCTAGTGTCGGGCTGGGATTCGAACCCTCAACCCTTAGATCGAGTGGATGAACAGCTATACCACAGCACCTCCACTAAAACGTACGATGCCCGACAAACTACATGTTGTTTCAAAACAAATCATTCAGTAAGGAAAGTCATATAATAATATCAAAGCTTATTGAAAACTTGAATGAAGGAGAAAAAAAACAGAATCAAGTCCTTCTTCCGCTAAAGTTTGATGAAACATGATACTTTGACAATTTATCTTTTCTGTTTTCTATAGTAATTGTTATGTATAATTCCTTATTTATGATTCATGGTCACGAAACTACCTTTTAGTATTTTATGTTCGTTATGCTACCGAAAGTTGTTTATATTTATATGGAATGCAGAAGACAATAAATCAATCCGAATCATATCAAAGGATGAAATAAAGCCGATGAAATGATTGAAACTAATGAATTATCATGAAATTTGATCCATGCATGAATAAAAGCAGAATCAAACTTTACGTAATATCAAATTTATATCTGACATTGAGGCCGTGATCCTTTTTCACATTTCTCTATTATCAGAGAAGACTCGTAACTTGCCTTTACTTCTATTTTTCGAGAAAAAAGAGAATAGGCCTTACTTAATTGTCATCCTTTACAGATACTTCACGAATATGAATTTTGAAAAGGATGACCTCAATTTGGATTTTATTGATCTCACTGAACTATATTTGCACAAGCAAAGGTAATGGACCTGACAAAAAAAGGCCGGTTTTATCAAAGGTTTTTATTTTTTATTTTGTTTAAAGCTGAAAAACTTTGGACGAGGATGACCTCCTGGGTGAAGTCGGAAAATAAAAGAATGACATTTTGATGGATTAATGGGGCAGAAAGAAAAAGTGGTTTAACTTCATTTTAATAATTGGTGTCAAGTTTATATTAAAAGGGATTGTCGAATATTTCTCCTGCGTTATAGCCACTGGAAGCTACATGTAGCCAGTAATAAACAACAGAAAACATCTGTGGCGTCTTATTCATTTTCCATTATTTCGTGTAGGGGCCTAATTTCCGTGAAAACAATAAACGATATGAAGCAGGTACATGGAAACCTAACGTAATATTATTTCCACGAAGCAAAAAGAAGAAGATTGAGCTCGATGAAACCATTGGCGTGTGGACTCGGGGAGTAAGTGCTCGGGCTGACAGATCTTATTTGATATCTTGATTTTTTGTTTGTTTGGGGGGGGGGTGGGGGCAAGTAAAAGAAGAAGAAGAAAGAAGCCATATGCATTGTAAACCTTGTCATCACATATGAAACAAGGAAAAAAAATATATAAATAGACAACCTCGCTGCCCGAATATGAAATGGCAGTTGACTGTTATCAGATGTTGAAGGGTTGGGGCTGCAGCCCCCTCATCCTGTCTATCTGCCTCTTATTATAAATATGTATGCTGATGATAGCAACCTGATGTCATTCCCAAACCTGTTTTGGGGTCAGGATTCCCACCGCCCTTTTAACACCGCAGTCCGCACGTGTTTAACAACATCAGAATATACACAAAGGATGCCCCTGCATCGTCATTGGAAAGGCGATGAAATCACGAAGTTGACTAATTTTCCATCCATTTATTATGGGTCAAGACCATAATGAAAGGAGATGATCACTATTTGGGTCATTAAACGCCTAAAGGGAAAAGGAATAAAAATGTGTTTTTATTCGTTCAAGATCGTGGGGGTATCGTCATTACATGTAATGTATATATTCATTTTTAAGTGAAACTTAAATTTCCGATGATCGGTAGTATAGAGAGAGGAGAGGGAGAGAGAGAGAGAAAGAGAGAGACAGAGAGAGAGAGAGAGAGAGAAAGAGAGAGAGAGAGAGAGACAGAGAGAGAGAGAAAGAGAGAGACAGAGAGAGAGAGAAAGAAAGAGGGAGGGAGAGGATGGGAGAGAGAGAGAGAGAGTCTACAAAAGAAATAGATTTTTTCATTCAAATTTTACTGGCGTATTATTTAAACCAAACCAATTTCCACTTTTTTGTTGCTTTTATTTGCTAAATAATTAGAATTACAAACATAAAAACAATTTGATTAAATTTTTCTTGTACAGATATACATGTACTCATGTTGCTTATTCGTTCATGTTCTTTTAATACATTTAATTTGAAGTTTAATGAGTTTGAATCGGCACTAACACAAATACATTTATAATCAATATGTAACATCATGTCTCTTTCCTTATCTCCATAGATTATCTTAGATTTCAAAGATATGAACAAATTAATTGAATCTTTCATAGGTAGTTAATCATAATTCATTGTGAATATATCACTGATTGCAATCCGAAATCAATTCCTATAATAAGGGCATCGACCAACGCAAATATGAACGCATGGGGAAGTATTGATTAAATGCCTTAATGGGAGGGGAACAGGGTGGGGGCACTTGCTCAGTCTGAATAAATTATTATAACACCATATTTGATACCTACTGATCTCAAACTGTTCGTTATCTTGAAGTTCTTACAAAAATTGTGCCTTACGCACGTAGTGGCACAATACCATAAACACGGCACCCCACTGAGTCCCATTTAAAATGTTATCATTTTGAAGCAGATTTTTTTTGTGACCGTTTCTGAAAAGAGTCGATTTTATGACACTTAACAACTTTGATCCTGATTAATTACTCGTTATGGATTCACCGTTATAAAAACCTAAGAAAAGGCCTGCAGCCATATCGCATAGAAATGAAATTGAATTGCACGGTTGTATGGAGAGAGGGAGGGGGTTTGATTGAGTTGCACAACGCGTGAGGCTTTTCCGCCGACCAGTTATACTGATTAATAGTTATGGAGCTGCCCCCATACATCATTTCTTTCGTCATGCCGAGATCATTCTTTTCTCTTCAAATAATGCCACTTGACCCAACTTTTCTCTATATATCTCTCTTCCATTAAAGTTTATGGTAATATCCCTGCGTTCATATTGTATACAATTATTTCTCCTCCCTCGCTCTCTCCCTCTTTCATTCATCCCCTCTCTCTCTGTCTCTCTCTCTCCCTCCTTCTGTCTCTCTTTTCTTCTCTCTCTCTCTTTCCCACTCCCTCCATTTATCTCGTTTTGTCTCTCTTCTCTCTCAGTTCTTTACTCTCCACCCCTTTTGTAGTACATGTACCTCCACCCCCCTCTCTCTCTCACGATTTGTTTTTTTCTTTGACTCTTTCTTCTCCTCTGTGCTGCAAGTCGATAATCACGTTGCAAGGCCCTTATTGTCATTTTTCTTCATTAAAAAAAAGGTTAAAATTGAGAGCATATTATCTTAGACATGTACATATAGGTACATGAAAAGATACGGAGATAGATAGTAAGATATCAGATAACATGAATTGAGAAATATCTGGAAGCGATAAACAGATAGCGGAACAGTTTTATCAGGGAGCTATCTCCCTGGTTTTATCGTATTAATTATCATTCTCATCAAACCATTGTTCTCGTCATAATCATCGCATGAGGGCGCAATAAACGTTAAACGTCACGCTGGCTGTAAAGAACAAAATACAGCGAGGATTCGGAACGTAAGAAATGTTATTTTTGGATATCAATCTAAAGTCCCCCAACGAATGTTGACACAAATGAAAGCAATGTTCGCGTGATTAATAATCCACAACTAATTCAATACATACTCCTTTTCACATCTATTCAAAAGATGCCTATTTTTAATCGTTTTGTTTACATAAATGATACACGAGTTTCGCAAAACTTGGCGCTTATACATACCATTTGACCTACGAATTACCGACCTATAATTTATGGTGTAACTATTCATCCCATTTCATTTGATTAAAGACGCAACACATCTACATTGACAGGCTAAAGTCTTTAAATAAATAAATAAATAACAAAGCCAGTGTGCTAGTTTTTTTTTTAATGCATGGCATAATTCCTTCAAGGGCCGGGCAGTGCCTGTGAGGAGGAGGAGGGGGGAGAGAGAGAGAGAGAGAGAGAAACGCTGACAAACCCAACTCAAGAGAACTGTCCCAATGTTTCGGAAGCGTTCCGACAAGCAAATAAGCATGCAATCAAACAAACAGCAGCAAGATAACACATAATCTGTGTGATATGTAACCTGTGTAATATTTCTCGTAGGGAGATTTTTATCAAAAAATACAAAGACATTGTACATACATGTAGTTTCACCCATCAATATTCCTACTTGATTGTATTAGTCAAATATTGACCATGTTGCTATAAAAATGATGTTTGCAAGTTTGCGGTATTTTTTCTTCAATTAATTTAGGTCGAATATAGGACCCCATCCAAGCATAATGTAACGCTCTCCCACGATGGATAAGACTATGTCTATTTATTTAGTCATAGAATAGAGTACAGAACTGTTAATGTCATAATCGCTTGTCGTCCAGGTTACTGGTTCTACACAACAGAGCCTGCGCTTGAGCCTGGAGCAGGGCAAATCCAGTGATTGTGCTTGGTGTGATCATCACACCTCTGTTTGGTACAAAATTGTTTGGAACCACCAACCTTGGCAACTTGGCCAGTACTCTAGTACGCCAATTTCAAAAAAAGGCTGACAAATCGTCGATGTATTAAAGATACTATGTCCCTTTTGCAGCCAACATCAAATTCTGTAGAACTTTGCAGGAATTATGAATATGTCATGTATGTCCTATCTGTGAAATTTTAACATTAGCAGTGTCCTAATATTCAAATTATGCAAGGAAACCCGTTACTTGCTAGACTTCACTGTCAGACACTATTGAGTGACTGACTGGCTTTTTCATCTTTGGTAATAACATACATAAAATGAGCAAAGGGTACATGGGCATTTGTCTACTGATAACCCACTTCTTGTAATGGCCAAAATTAAACTGATTGAATCTTTGCAGAGCATAAAACGTACGACCATTCGGTACAATGGTCTGAAAAATCAGACTATTACTTACTGGCTCTATAGCTCCTAAGTCGATTCTGACAACTAATAGTCGTTATTTTCC
>CP137667.1:37035026-37369754 GCA_037976565.1 Mesocentrotus franciscanus | reverse complement strand
AGCTTGATATAGACTCTAAGAGGACGGCGAGTCTCTTGCAGATTCGATCATCCTGTCCACGGCATGTCTCTTCGACAGCTGAACAACATCTAAGGGATCAAACATGTCCTTTCGTTTTTTTAGATCACCATTCGTGAGACTGTTAGTTCCATCTTTAGACAGTAATTCTATTTGTGAAGGATCACTTGATGAGGCAGTTGAATGATTGGAAGCATCAGGTTGATACTGTACAGTAGACGGAGACGATTGAGACGAAATGCGCTCAGTGCCTGACTTGGACGGACTTTTCTGAACGGTAGGAGGCGACACTAGTGAACGCATGTGGCGTTTCCGTGGTGGCAAATTCTTAGTTGGAATGCTCGAAAGTGACACATCAACAGATTGATTGTCTGGTTCTTCACCATTTCCTCCAGGTGTGATACTACTCTCAGGACTGTTCCTCATAATGCGAAGATGTTCCATGCTAGGAATCTCAGGCGAGTTTCTGAAAGCATTTTTCGAAACGCTGGTGGAGTCGGAAATAGTTTCGTTGCTTTTGATCTTTGAGTTCCTGCTGGATTGGTTGATATCACCTCCGGTCGTGACCATAGCATCATGATTACTAATCGAACCCGAACTTCCAGCGAGGATGGTCGAAATCATGTAATCGGTTCGAGGCGTGCTGCCATTTGCAGAGAACCCATTCGTTCCCTTCCTCAAAAAACAATTCCCTCGCTCGTTTAACGGTTTGTCACATTCTGGAGCCATTGCGGGTGTGAGGGCGTTGTTCTGGTGTGTTGCGTGGGGTGGTGATTTGTCTTGCTTTGATTTCCAGTCGCAGAGGTCGGCGAGAGTGTGCAACCAGGCATTGGAGACATCGCGTATGAAGCCATTGGAGAATGTCGGAACCGTCGAGGACTGTCCCTTCCCGGGTGCTTCCTCCTTCATCCCACTTAATGGCGCATCCTTTGAGGACAACCCGTAGTCTTGTGGTGTCCCTTGCGCCGTTGCGTTGACGATGGCATTGGTGGGGTGGATGGGGAGGGCTGTTGGTGCTGGTGGGCCAAAGGTCAGGGGTCGTAGGCTAAGATCCGCCGAGGAGGAGAAGGTGGTATGGGTCTGGAAGTGAAGTCCATTTGTTCCATGGTTGCTTCCTACAATGAAAAAAAGAAAGAATAAGAAAATGGACATTTGTCAATATTATAATGGACACTGGATAATATCAAGAAAGAGTCCGAATTGCTAGACAATTGTAGTATTAAAAATCAAATGATCATTATAATTAATCCACAAAAAACACAATTTGTTAAAGACTGTTGAGAAGCCCGACAAGCAATCATAGGAAGAAATCATGCGACACTGAGCAGAAGAGTACAGATCTGTGCTATGGTACATTGATTTTCTGGTGTCACTACATTAATTGAATTTGAACTATAATGTTAGCCATTCAATATTGCAGAATGGAGAAAATCTAGTGCCACTCAATCACAGCCTCCCCCCTCTCTCTCTCATTCTCTCTTTATTTTTTTCCTCTCACTGTCTCTCTCCCTTAACCTCTCTTTTCTAACTCTTTTTTCGTTCCTCGCTTTCCCCATACCATCAAAGAGACAATCAACAATTAATATTTCATGTGTGTGTCTCTCTCACCTATTTCTCTTCTCTCTCACCTATTTCTCTTCTCTCTCTCTCACCTATTTCTCTTCATGTTCTTGCCATTTAAAGTGTGTTTGTCCCCTTCTCTTTCTCTCCCTCTTTGGTGCTCGCACAATTTCTTAGAATCCCCCCTACGGTATCTTCTATTAATTCCCCCTGCCGTTTCGCTTCTGCCCGAAGATCCGGGTTTTTGTCCAAGTGTATACATTTATTTGCCAGAGTAGTTTTAACGCTCGGAACCGCTATAGATCAATTGCCCCCAGATTCGAATCGGCACCGACATAGCCATGGAAACGGTACACAAAACAATATTTTGTTCTCAACTAGATAGTTTACCTAATAAAAAAATTGAATACCTGATTGATTCAGACTTGGAATATCAATGAATGCTGGTGGCGAGGCCGTGATGAATGAGAGGTTATTAGGCATAAAATTGCTTCAGTTTAAATGTACTTATTATGATTAAGACAGAGTTCGCATGAATGGGGAACCGTGTCAATGCCATTCGTACGAAGTCGATTACTTTTTGAAATTACAAGAGGGTTAAAGACTAGTGTTATTCTAAATGTAAATGACAAATCATGTTTCAAATTGATTTCCCAAATATCAGATAAGTACATTAACCAACTGCTGTTATGAGGAAAATACAGTTTCATTGAATTAGTAGGCAGTGATTGAATGCCAAATCTTTAGACATTGTGATATGGATATGAGGAATGGTCTTACCCGCTTTTCTTCATTCATTTTCTCTTTTTCGATTTTATTCATTTTTTAGATTTCGAGCAAGTTTGCTCAATAAGTTACAGAGTAAAAAACTCTTTCGATTTAGTACTTCAATTATCGTATCATCTGGAGCTATTATATATTTATATTGAACAGTCTTACAGCAATAATTTTGCTTTCACTACAATGTATATACATGTACATGTAATATCACAATGTATCTATATCTCGTATCATCGTGTATTCTTACTCCTCTTCTTCCTCTCTAACCCCTCTCCCTTCTCTCTCTCTCTCTCTCTCTCTCTCTCTCCCTCTCCTCCTCTCTCTATTTATATATATATTTATCTGTCTGTCTGACTCCCTCCCTCGTATCCTCTAAAGCGCCGTTTTAGGAGTACATCTGATTTCTGCGCATGTTCCTGCGACAATTTGCTCTGGCCTTTATTACGTCAAATATTTAGGGTAAGGGGTTTTATGTCAGATTTGTGGTTAGGGTTAAGATGATAACTCTTTGATAGAGGTTGAAGTCAGGATTTCGTTGGAAATTGACCACGGTGAATTTCTTGCCGTTCAGGTACTCGACACTGTGCCCCGGCGACAAATACTCCGGGAATTATTTCGTCAAAGTATAAGGTTAGGATTAGTGTTGAAATTGGGTTTTTTTACGTCAGGTCTATCGTTGTTTGTATAGTTAGGGTAGGGTTAGGGTTAGGGTTATGGTTATGGTTAGGGTTATGGTTAGGGTAACTGGGTAAGGGTTGTGGTTCAGTATAGTGTTTGTTCCAGGGTTTAAGTTAACACGCCGACTATTTACGCCGGTGAATTAACGGAGCATAATTTTTATGTCGAACTTACCTAGTCGCCTTGATGAGATTGGAGGATAGAATGGATTGCAAAACTGAGGTAACATGTAACACGTCATGATGACGTCACAGTCAAGTACGCGTCTCAAAGTCTGACGACGTCGAATAAAGGTATGGCGAGACAAATTGTTTAGGCCTCAGAGCTAACATGGAAATGTTTGACGACTTTAAACTTGGTTCCCAGCTACAAGCGAGAACTTTCTCAAGACACGATGGATGAAGATATTCAAACCTGAAATTTCCTGTACTCACAGAGCCTCAAAACATCTTATATAATTATTCTGTTTGCATAACACAGATGTGGTTCACCATTTCCTGAAGCATCTGTTCATCAAAGAAGAGTGAGGGAAAACGAAGCAGAATTATTCCTATTTCTTCAAGATGTTCTCGCAAAGTACTATGTTTCCATCTTTAAAGAAGCATGAAGCACAAATAAAGTCAGTATAAAATCAAGCTCTAGTTTTCCCAAAGTTGCAGACTACAAATGCTACCCTCCCAACGGTCTTCGTCTGATGCAAAGGAGGAGTTGTAATATGACGGACCACCACTAAGAGTATCATGAACGCAAATGATTCAACCATCAACTCTTACAAAATCAAAAAGTCAAGTCCAGAACTTTGATAAAAGATAACGAGATCAATAAAACCAATTTTCGCTTTTTTTTCTTCCTTCATTCTGATGGAACAATTGAGTCTCGAGTGCGGTCGGAGCACCTGCAACAAAGCACCATTCACACTTGAGTGAATTTTTAAATCAAATAATTCGGGCACGCTCCATCGTAAAGCAAATGACATGTCGTAAAACCCCGTTCACATACGGTGTATGTATTTTAATCTTTCATAGTGAGTAAAGTTTTGCATCATACGGGTGAACTCGCACATGTGTGTAATTTTAAATGTGTATGTGATATTTATTTGTTTAAGTAGTGGCGTTTTAATGTATCAAAAGGCGAGTAGTAATACTGAATTATTCGAATGTGGTTTTAAGTTAAGTTTGCGACTAGAAAATGTGTCACTTTGTGCAAAATAGAAGAATGTTGCACCCCCTTATTCATTGGTTAGCTGTTTAGTGATGAAAGTCCGAAACAGTGCCTGTAAGTCTATCAAAAAATATAATAATATGTCTTGTTAACCAAGGGTAGTCTCATCAGTATTAATACTGTCCTCCATGAGGGCCCTGAAATCGTATTATTACTCCGACTTTAGCTGAGCTACAGTTACATCATAAGGCGCTCAACCATTTAATGAAGTTCTTTCTACCTGGCACCCATTTACTACACCCGGGTTGAGAGTGGCAAATGTACAATTATATCTTACCAAAGGAAATTGGTGCCGCAGCGGGACTCGAACCACGGACCCTGTGACTCAAAGTCCAGCGACGTATTCACCAGACGACGACACCTTTACTAAATCTTAACGTTGACCTCAAAAATAAAAGAATCAGCGATTTTGAATCAAACTGAAAGTATATCTTGTCTATTGGTGAATATATATTGACATTCTGTGTTGTTAAGGTTTGGCAAATTGTAATGCGCAGATTATTTGAAATTGCAACCCGAAGTGCTACCCTCACTTGGGGAAATATTCAAAGTTAATCATTCCGAATGTGAACGCACAGAGGAGGTACGTGTGACTCGCTCGGGTACTTGGGAGGTACCCATATACCACCCTTGGTACGGGACTTTTGTACCGAGGGGTGCATTGACATCCCCCCTCAGGGCCACGGTTGTTCAATCAAGCGTCGAAGAGGGGTGAAACTAACGGGGGCTTTACCCCCAAGGGGTGTTATAAAGTGGGGCGCTCTCCCGCAAAGTCAGCTTTGATCCATGCAAAGGGGCCAATTTTTCTTCCTTTCTTCTCCTGATTGAGCAAGAGTTTGAGATTTCTAGTTTAGAGTTCTAGGACACGATTTAGCCTTTCCTCTTCCAAGGAAGAATCTTTGAAATTTAGATTTTCTTTATATTATGACTATTAATATCCTCCGCCATTAAGATTTTACATGTTTGAATGTTCGTATCAAATTGCAAATTCTTCTAAACTTGGATCGTATGGGATCTTAGTGGGATCGCAGAGTGTTCGGCGGGCTTTTGCTTATGATTACGTAGATACTGTAAACAATTTGATCAGTGAGCGAAAGCGTTTACTTTACTGTGATTCCCTAGTAAAAAAAATAACATGATTCATAAAACGATATTTTTTGTTTTTGTTTTGAGAAACAATTAACAAAAAAAATTATTTATAAACATGTGTGGTTAAATCTAGAAATTGTAACAAATTCCTGCCTGAAATTTCCGCTCGGATTCTCTATTAAAATCATAAAACGAGGGCAAAGTATTGAGAATTATAGATCATAACCTGATGAATGAACAACAATGAACAATAGGGGAGAACTCCTGGCTCGTGAAATCGTCTCGTGATATGCCCGCGACTTACCCGCTTGCGGTTTATAGCTACATGTAGTCAATGACTCCTTTCACCCTCGCCAAGTGCGGACTGTTATATTGAAATATGGATTGAATGGGAATAATCATTATGATTTACAAGTATCATTGTATGATCAATGTCCCCCACGTTGCATTGTACATCAACTCTCGACAGGTTATTTTTTGCGAGAGAAAAAAAAAAGAGTTGCGGGGAGGTCGAGAATTATCCGGAGTTTGGATTAGGAAAAGTTGTTGTGATACTATATTGAAGGGGCAAAGTAGCAAAGTTCTAATCCCGTCTCGTGTACATGGTCGATTCGAAAATAACAACGCGCAACTCCTGAGGGGGTTTTAATTACTGAATTTTTGGTTTAGACAAAAATTAGAAACCACACTGATTTATAAATGGACAGATAGTCAACCAAAAAAGTGCACTTGGAACAATTCGGAATATCATTTTGTTAGAATAGCAGGAATTATTAATATGAGAGACAGGAAACTGAAGCGACAAATCATTTTTAAGTAACTCTTTGGAAGGAAATGAAAATGATCGTGAACAGATGTACATTTCCGCTCTAAATAAAAGAAAGAATTTCTGTCATTAATCTACTGAAAAGGAGGATAAACCCGTCCTTCCGATTACGCAAAAATGGTAAACGTGTAATACAAAATAATTTTGTTTACCTAGGTAAGCCTCTCACGGTCAATGCTGTTCTTCCCGAGGGCCGTACAATTATTATTATGCAAGCAATTGCCAAGTACCCATTTACACCTGGATAGAGAGTGGCAATTGTTGATTAATGTCATTGCAAGGGAGGCTAGTGTCGGGCTGGGATTCGAACCCTCAACCCTTAGATCGAGTGGATGAACAGCTATACCACAGCACCTCCACTAAAACGTACGATGCCCGACAAACTACATGTTGTTTCAAAACAAATCATTCAGTAAGGAAAGTCATATAATAATATCAAAGCTTATTGAAAACTTGAATGAAGGAGAAAAAAAACAGAATCAAGTCCTTCTTCCGCTAAAGTTTGATGAAACATGATACTTTGACAATTTATCTTTTCTGTTTTCTATAGTAATTGTTATGTATAATTCCTTATTTATGATTCATGGTCACGAAACTACCTTTTAGTATTTTATGTTCGTTATGCTACCGAAAGTTGTTTATATTTATATGGAATGCAGAAGACAATAAATCAATCCGAATCATATCAAAGGATGAAATAAAGCCGATGAAATGATTGAAACTAATGAATTATCATGAAATTTGATCCATGCATGAATAAAAGCAGAATCAAACTTTACGTAATATCAAATTTATATCTGACATTGAGGCCGTGATCCTTTTTCACATTTCTCTATTATCAGAGAAGACTCGTAACTTGCCTTTACTTCTATTTTCGAGAAAAAGAGAATAGGCCTTACTTAATTGTCATCCTTTACAGATACTTCACGAATATGAATTTTGAAAAGGATGACCTCAATTTGGATTTTATTGATCTCACTGAACTATATTTGCACAAGCAAAGGTAATGGACCTGACAAAAAAAGGCCGGTTTTATCAAAGGTTTTTATTTTTTATTTTGTTTAAAGCTGAAAAACTTTGGACGAGGATGACCTCCTGGGTGAAGTCGGAAAATAAAAGAATGACATTTTGATGGATTAATGGGGCAGAAAGAAAAAGTGGTTTAACTTCATTTTAATAATTGGTGTCAAGTTTATATTAAAAGGGATTGTCGAATATTTCTCCTGCGTTATAGCCACTGGAAGCTACATGTAGCCAGTAATAAACAACAGAAAACATCTGTGGCGTCTTATTCATTTTCCATTATTTCGTGTAGGGGCCTAATTTCCGTGAAAACAATAAACGATATGAAGCAGGTACATGGAAACCTAACGTAATATTATTTCCACGAAGCAAAAAAGAAGAAGATTGAGCTCGATGAAACCATTGGCGTGTGGACTCGGGAGGAGGTGCTCGGGCTGACAGATCTTATTTGATATCTTGATTTTTTGTTTGTTTGGGGGGGGGGTGGGGGCAAGTAAAAGAAGAAGAAGAAAGAAGCCATATGCCTTGTAAACCTTGTCATCACATATGAAACAAGGACAAATATATATATATATAAATAGACAACCTCGCTGCCCGAATATGAAATGGCAATTGACTGTTATCAGATGTTGAAGGGTTGGGGGGCTGCAGCCCCCTCATCCTGTCTATCTGCCTCTTATTATAAATATGTATGCTGATGATAGCAACCTGATGTCATTCCCAAACCTGTTTTGGGGTCAGGATTCCCACCGCCCTTTTAACACCGCAGTCCGCACGTGTTTAACAACATCAGAATATACACAAAGGATGCCCCTGCATCGTCATTGGAAAGGCGATGAAATCACGAAGTTGACTAATTTTCCATCCATTTATTATGGGTCAAGACCATAATGAAAGGAGATGATCACTATTTGGGTCATTAAAAGCCTAAAGGGAAAAGGAATACAAATGTGTTTTTATTCGTTCAAGATCGTGGGGGTATCGTCATTACATGTAATGTATATATTCATTTTTAAGTGAAACTTAAATTTCCGATGATCGGTAGTATAGAGAGAGGAGAGGGAGATAGGGATGGAGGGAGAAAGAGAGAGACAGAGAGAGAGAGAGAGAGAGAGAGAGAGAGACAGAGAGAGAAAGAGAGCGACAGAGAGAGAGAGAGAAAGAGAGAGACAGAGAGAGAGAGAGAGAGAAAGAGGGAGGGAGAGGATGGGAGAGAGAGAGTCTACAAAAGAAATAGATTTTTTCATTCAACTTTTACTGGCGTATTATTTAAACCAAACCAATTTCCACTTTTTGTTGCTTTTATTTGCTAAATAATTAGAATTACAAACATAAAAACAATTTGATTAAATTTTTCTTGTACAGATATACATGTACTCATGTTGCTTATTCGTTCATCTTCTTTTAATACATATAATTTGTAGTTTAATGAGTTTGAATCGGCACTAACACAAATACATTTATAATCAATATCTAACATCATGTCTCTTTCCTTATTTCCATAGATTATCTTAGATTTCAAAGATATGAACAAATTAATTGAATCTTTCATAGGTAGTTAATCATAATTCATTGTGAATATATCACTGATTGCAATCCGAAATCAATTCCTATAATAAGGGCATCGACCAACGCAAATATGAACGCATGGGGAAGTATTGATTAAATGCCTTAATGGGAGGGGGAACAGGGTGGGGGCACTTGCTCAGTCTGAATAAATTATTATAACACCATATCTGATACCTACTGATCTCAAACTGTTCGTTATCTTGAATTTCTTACAAAAATTGTGCCTTACGCACGTAGTGGCACAATACCATAAACACGGCACCCCACTGAGTCCCATTTAAAATGTTATCATTTTGAAGCAGATTTTTGTTGTGACCGTTTCTGAAAAGAGTCGATTTTATGACACTTAACAACTTTGATCCTGATTAATTACCGTTATGGATTCACCGTTATAAAAACCTAAGAAAAGGCCTGCAGCCATATCGCATAGAAATGAAATTGAATTGCACGGTTGTATGGAGAGAGGGAGGGGGGTTGATTGAGTTGCACAACGCGTGAGGCTTTTCCGCCGACCAGTTATACTGATTAATAGTTATGGAGCTGCCCCCATACATCATTTCTTTCGTCATGCCGAGATCTTTTCTCTTCAAATAATGCCACTTGACTCAACTTTTCTCTATATATCTCTCTTCCATTAAAGTTTATGGTAATATCCCTGTGTTCATATTGTATACAATTATTTCTCCCCCTCCCCCTCGCTCTCTCCATCTTTCATTCATCCCCCTCTCTCTCTCTCTGTCTCTCTCTCTCCCTCCTTCTGTCTCTTTTTCTTTCACCCTCTCTCTCTCTCTTTCCCACTCCCTCCATTTATCTCGTTTTGTCTCTCTTCTCTCTCAGTTCTTTACTCTCCACCCCTTTTGTAGTACATGTACCTCCCCCCCTCTCTCTCTCTCTCACGATTTGTTGTTTTCTTTGACTCTTTCTTCTCCTCTGTGCTGCAAGTCGATAATCACGTTGCAATGCCCTTATTATCGTTTTTCTTCATTAAAAAAAAGGTTAAAATTGAGAGCATATTATGATAGACATGTACATATAGGTACATGAAAAGATACGGAGATAGATAGAAAGATATCAGATAACATGAACTGATAAATATCTGGAAGCGATAAACAGATAGCGGAACAGTTTTATCAGGGAGCCATCTCCCTGGTTTTATCGTATTAATTAGGTTAACCTATTAATTATCATTCTCATCAAACCATTGTTCTCGTCATAATCATCGCATGAGGGCGCAATAAACGTTAAACGTCACGCTAGCTGTAAAGAACAAAATACAGCGAGGATTCGGAACGTAAGAAATGTTATTTTTGGATATCAATATAAAGTCCCCCAACGAATGTTGACACAAATGAAAGCAATGTTCGCGTGATTAATGATCCACAACTAATTCAATACATACTCCTTTTCACATCTATTCAAAAGATGCCTATTTTTAATCGTTTTGTTTACATAAATGATACACGAGTTTCGCAAAACTTGGCGCTTATACATACCATTTGACCTACGAATTACCGACCTATAATTTATGGTGTAACTATTCATCCCATTTTCATTTGATTAAAGACGCAACACATCTACATTGACAGGCTAAAGTCTTTAAATAAATAAATAAATAACAAAGCCAGTGTGCTAGTTTTTTTTTTTAATGCATGGCATAATTCCTTCAAGGGCCGGGCAGTGCCTGTGAGGAGGAGGGGGGAGGAGGGGGGAGGGGAGAGAGAGAGAGAGAGGTAGAAACGCTGACAAACCCAACTCAAGAGAACTGTCCCAATGTTTCGGAAGCGTTCCGACAAGCAAATAAGCATGCAATCAAACAAACAGCAGCAAGATAACACATAATCTGTATGATATGTAACCTGTGTAATATTTCTCGTAGGGAGATTTTTATCAAAAAATACAAAGACATTGTACATACATGTAGTTTCACCCATCAATATTCCTACTTGATTGTATTAGTCAAATATTGACCATGTTGCTATAAAAATGATGTTTGCAAGTTTGCGGTATTTTTTCTTCAATTAATTTAGGTCGAATATAGGACCCCATCCAAGCATAATGTAACGCTCTCCCACGATGGATAAGACTATGTCTATTTATTTAGTCATAGAATAGAGTACAGAACTGTTAATGTCATAATCGCTTGTCGTCCAGGTTACTGGTTCTACACAACAGAGCCTGCGCTTGAGCCTGGAGCAGGGCAAATCCAGTGATTGTGCTTAGTGTGATCATCACACCTCTGTTTGGTACAAAATTGTTTGGAACCACCAACCTTGGCAACTTGGCCAGTACTCTAGTACGCCAATTTCAAGAAAAGGCTGACAAATCGTCGATGTATTAAAGCCCCACTGTACTCCTTGTAGCTACTTGCTCCCTCTATATAGAAAACAATGCCTAAGCGGTGCCTGTTGGTCCCCATGATCCTCTTTTTCTTATGGATGAGATAACCACTTGTCGTGACTACGCTAATCCCTCTAAATCTCTCCTCGCCAAACTAGTGCAGAGGGGCTTTAATAGCTGTATAAACCAAGAATATTTCTGTTGGTGCCTGAATCTTCACATGGAAGTTAGTCTTTAATTGCTCGGAATCGCTAATTAACAAGATGCAGTTTATAGAGCTGATACACGTAACTGTGACCCGTGGGTTTGGGAGCTCCCTAATTAGCCACTTTCTTTTGGACCAGTTCCCGATTATGAGTGGTCCATCAGAGAGGGACCGACCGGGGCCGCGTTAGTAGTACAATTCTTACATCGATAGAGATAAAGAGAGAGAGAGAGAGAGAGAGAGAGAGAAGGGGGAGATTAATATTGAGGCAAAACTAAGAAAAGGGGCGATATTTTGATACTGCTATCTTGTCCAGCTGATAAACCTCTATGCTTGTGAAGAAATTCCACGCACGGATGGCCTATTTACACAATGGCAGAGATCTAATCCGTTCACAGTAACGGCTATTATTCATGTTAATGTTCCAATTAAAGACAACGTTGAAACTGCCTGAAAACCATTAGGAAAGATTGATTGTGTAGCATATAAGACTTTGTGTAAACTATGAGGCTTTAGAATCATAAAAAATAACAAATAATTGACCCGAGCTTACTGAAGTTCATGTGCTATGTACAAAGAATTTTTTTTTTTTAAAGGGACACACAAACATTTAATTCAGCTATATATATTGCCGTATTTTAAATATAAGGGCATTTGTACAGCAATACTTTTTATGACACATTCCTCTTTTATTTCCCTAGGATCTTCTTTCACATCGACTAACACTACAAAGAGAGAAGAAGAAAAAGGGTCACAAATTATTTACATCTCTTCATGAATTCAACCTTCTCTTTAAGTCAACATTGTACTTCTCGATCAATAAATCCTACCAGGGATTTTGTTACCCCTCTGATAGGTTCATGATCCTATACCTACATCGAGGAGAATATAACAGAAAAGGGAGGCTATTGAAGAGAATAATAACGAGGACCTTAATCCTTTGAAATAAAGGACGCGTTCCAAGAAACTCAGATTGGATCCAGCCCTCGTAACAGGGGTGTTAATTATCAAGGATTTTATTAATTAACAATGGGAGACACCTCTTTTGTTGAGAGCATTGTGCTGGGTAGGTCCATGGTGGTACATGTACATGCATATATTGTAGCCCCAGGATATCAATCATGTGGGCATTCGAAAACCATGTTTTGCAACAAATGAAACAAAAACTATTCAGACGAAAACGGTCATCAGGGAATTAAATACATGTACAAGATGCCTTTCGAAAAGCCGCAGATCAGGCAAACAAACATGCATCAATCTAATATGTGACTTTAAAAAGTTGGTGTCGCCCTCTATCAAAAAGAAATATCTATAGGCGATTATTAGAATACTTTTGCAGAGTAACACACATTTTGCGAAATATCAGTAAACATATTGCATTGATATGTTCGTGCAATAGTCGATTCATCCTCCTCCTTCTCAATAAAAACAACAACAACAAAGACCTTGCTTCTTTAGCACTTACAAGGGCGACTTTTACTCTAATTTAATTCCTGAAATCATTTCATGATTTTGGTATTTATAATTCCTATCCCTTTTTCCTCATTTTTTATCAAGCGATCATGATTTAAATCATATCCCATTCCTTTCTTCTCAATTTATAATCATTGGTAAATATAATGATTATAAATTAATCTGATGATGGACATGCCCATTGCACTCAACATTTTGTTCCTGGTTTACGGCAAAAGAAGAACGAGTATAAGAACAAGAAGAAGATGCGTTCTATAATGCAAAAGGGCTTTAAATATGTGGTCACCTTGTGCCAAAGAGGGAATAAACAAAATATAAATTGAAAATAAATGTAAACTTATTTGGTTCTTACAATCTGTTGTAGCTTTCACTACATTACACACGGATTCAGTTAGTAGTACATGTAGATTACTTAGAACGATACCAGTCTCAAGCCATTATCATTTCGGAGGAAAAGTGACCACATTCTTTGACCATAACAGACCACCGAAACAAAAGAGGACTCAGAAATGTTATTCATAAACACACTTGACCGTTGCGGCATAATCGGGTGCAGATTGTTTGTACACGATGTACCGTACCATGGCATGTAACTGCGTCTATTGTAAGAAAACATGCCGGATTACAAGATTCTTGTAAACAATAATGAAAACAGTCCCAACAAATCGCTCTAGTAGCAGGTAAAGTCGAACTTGTATTCAATACGGTGATGGGGATTTAAACATGAATAGCTGACTAACTGGAATAGAGCTTCAATAATGCCAGGAGCCGAACAAAAACGTTATTAGTGACTATTCGGATTAATGGGGGTGTACTGCCAAGACATTGGCAAAACAAAAGTTTGTCATTAAATGCAAAGGCGTTCCAGGAATAAAAGATTGGGGCTGGATTAATCCCTGATCGATTTCTTTTCTTCTCGAAGTCAATGTTACCGTTGTGCATGGCTTCTGAGTAAAAGTTTGGTAGAATTAACGGTGAAAGGGGGTTTTCGGATTAGATGAAATGTGTAGGCACCGGTTTAGATCAGTGGCTGTAGAAAAAAAGCATGAATTTCACTTCTATTTCCATTACGTTGATTATATTGATGAGGTTAAAAAATACATATAAAGATATATGTGATACCAAATAATAAAAAAGCCCGGAGGCACCATGTCCCATTAAGAAAATTGATAAATGCAGGCAAAGTCATTAATTGCGAGAAAGAGGTCTTTTTTTTTAGATATAAGTTCCAAAACCTCTTTATATACATGTATCATAGTCAGTTTAGTCACCAACCTGTTATGTGTATGACGTTCGCTAAACTACAGACATATTCCTTTTTTTTTCTTCTTAAACTCCTCTGTTGAAAGACACACACATATATACATTTTATTTTACCCTCTTCTCTCTCTCTCTCTCTCTCTCTCTCTTCTTTTCTTCCTTTCTCGTGATCGTACACTCCCTCTCCCCCTCTCTCTCTCCCTCTGTCTCTCTCGTAAGCCCTCGCTTTATGTCTCTTTCTCTCTCTCACCCCCCCTCTCTCTCCCTCTCGCCCATTCCCCATCCCTCAGGCGTAGTATACCAAACGACGATGACGACGATTGTGCCAGATTTTCAAACAGATGAAAAGTAACGGGACATTCGTCTTAATCCTACGGAAATCTATCTTATTGGCACTATACCAAGAGACTTGGCCATGCAATAATCAGTTGGGATTCACGGTTAAGTCGGGCAAGTCCGTTATCTTTTAAAGGGAACCTTGGTTTCTTTTGATAATAATAATTATTTAAATTTGTGGTAATGACGAAAAATGAAATTATCATACATGTACAACATAATCCGACAATAGTTTTCCTTAAATTGAAAAACTAGGAAATATTATATCAGACGAGTTCGATGGCAGCAATTGTACATGTTGTTGAGTGCTGAGTAAAATGAAGCTAGGCGAAGAAATGAGGATGATAGTCCCAGCTAAATAACACTTGCTTACAGTTTACTGGGGAAAACCTGAAGTGCCCCACCTATGTTGAATTTTGTTAAAAAAATTAAGAGCAATCGAACGCCTTGGGTGCCGAGAAGGGGCGAATATTGGTGCTATACAAGAAGTCATTAGTTAATATATATATATATATATATATATATATATATATATATATATATTTACACTCCTTGGTATTCGCATAGGAAAACATGACTTAATTTGGTCAATTCCAAGCGTCACAAAATAACATGTCCAGAAAATTGTCAATTTTGAGTAAGAAATATTACAGACGTCTAATGAAAATCTACAAATTAATGATATATTGGATAATTTGAGATAACAACATTTAGGTATCATTTAAACCATTTATCATATCTATTAAATATTGAATTTTGTATGTGTTTGGTATAAAATAACATTAAGCAATTTTCTGGTCAGTACGTACATGTACATGTAACAAAGCAATATATAATTCAATATTTTATGAGTTTGATGAATGGTTGAATAAAAACTCAACTGTCTTGAAAGTGCCACATGTTATTTCATATATCATAACAATAATTTGTATAATTTTGTTAAAATGTATATAATCATTTTTTTTTAATTGAAAATCCTCTGAAAATATAATTCCGTACGCTAGAAAATTAGCATTTCAAAGCATTTTTGTAAGTTTACACATTAAAACAGCGCATTTATTGCATGTGCAGCAAGAAAAAGATGAATTCAGCGTGTTCAATTCTATATGTAATTCTAGTTGAGAACTCGAGGTCGCCTTTAAATTCCGTGACATATTTTCTTAATTTACTTTGATTGACTTCAACATCTGTACTGCCCACACCGGTATACAATACTCTATACCGGTCAATCCTTTTTAATTGATATTCAACATGCTGGTCGTTTAAGCTTTGCATGAAATATAAGTTCAATGGTAAACTACCTAATACCTATTGCCGAAAAGAGATAAGAAAAATAGAGATTAGAAAAATAGAGATTAGAAAAATAGAGATTAGATTGGCAATATAATAAGCAGTTTACAGATTTGTGCTGGCAACCCTGAGGGTATCTTGACCAGTTGTTCAGCTCTGGTAATGCAGACGCATTTCTAGCGAAATTTACTGAAAAGTAATCATCATTTTTGTTATAAGATCGTAGGCATACAAATGTATATATTTTAAATGGACTACTAAGACTAAAATGTGAGGGCGAAACTCATTCAAGAAAACCTGCTAGAAAATACACATCCTTCAAAGTACCGCAACAAATTGCGCACATGGGACTTACGCGAACCGCGACCTAATTGTTGATGATTACACATATGAATGTTCTCATCATTTATGATATATATATCTTTTTTTTTTAATTGCCAATGTGACCAAAATGTCGGTCTCCGGGCTTTGTGGCAATGTTTTAGAATGTTCGCTAGACCGACGTTGCCGGTCTCTTGTGCTGCAGCAGATTCTTTAAAAACAGAGCAACAAGAGGAAGAAATAAAGTGTACCTAAGGGATGCCAGATTGTATTCAAATTAGTGGGGAGGGGGCACACAGGTAGGTTATGCCCCTTGCACCCGCTATCGCCGACAGTGGCCCGTCTATTGATGGAAAGAATGAATATTGTAAGCACATGTAAATCTATATTCGGGGTATATTAGGGAGAAGACCTCAGCCGGCCTCATGCACATGTACAGAAATATTGAGTCTTGAGGTAGTTTGTCATGTGATCGAAGTTGAAGGGGGAGGGGGGGGGGTGTAGTATGTCCATGGTATAGGTGAAGGGCATAGAGGGAGGCGCGGTAGCTCAGTGGTAGAGCAGTGATCTCGTAACTGGGAGGTCCCGGGTTCGAAACCAAGTCGATACGCAATTGCCCTAGGCTTTGGTAAGAAATCAATCTTCATTACCCGGCTCCTCGGAGAGGATTTAAAGCTGTCGGTCCCCTGGTTGCTCCCTTGCAAGCATACACATGCTTTCATAGCAGTCAGGCAAGACAAACAAACATCCAAAAGGAATATGGCAAGAGTATAACAAGAGTTTATATTTTTTAGATTTGTCGGTTTCCACTAATATCTCCCTCTCCCTCTCTCTCTCTCCTCCTCTCCTAATTTGTTTCACAGATTTCTCTCTCTCTCTCTTCCACTCTTTCTCTCATGGTATCCTCTATCAATTTATCTTCCTCTTCTCTCTCTCTCTCTCAGCTCAAATATTATTCTCAATTTTTCACTCTCTATGAGAGTTAGCCTATACCGTAATCACTATGTTAATACAGCAAAAGCCTGGCCTAGGTAGTATACACGCGGAAAATTAACCAAGTCGTGTATTTTGATTTTATAAATGTTGATGTAATTCGTTTATATCCTGTCGGTACCCATTGCGGAAGTGTACGTGACTCCCAAAACTCTAATAACAGAGCTTAATGACACATAATTATGAAAAAGGTGTAAATTCGACGAATTCTTATTTCCTTTCTCGCTCATCACACAATCAATAGACAAATGAGGGAGATGCATAGAATATTAAGTTGTATGTTTACCAAGACAACCGTATCGGGAGGAAATCATATAAAATTACAGGACTGTAATGAAAATAATGTACAGGAATCGACTTGAAATAAGAAGAAGAAGAAGAAGCAGAAGAAGGAGAAAAAGGAAGAAGAAGGAGAAAAAGGAAGAAGAAGGAGAGAAATAAGAAGAAGATAAAGAAGACGATAAAGATAAAGAAGAAGAAAAAAAAGAAGAAAAAGAAGAAGAAAAGGAAGAAGAAAAAGAAGAAGAAAAAGAAGAAGAAAAAGAAGAAGAATAACAAGAAATTACTAGCAATTGGCAAAACAAATGAATTTCACAGTTAATGTCAAATGATGGTCATACGCACCTATCGTTTCTTTAACATTTTTGCAGAAATCCGGCCCACCAAAACCATTAACAAGAACATTATTATGTTTCATGGTTGGTACTCTGCCTCCTGTGTGGGTATGTGATCCTCCAAGATCGCCTCTAAATCATATCCAAGTTCAATTGGGAAGTGTTAATCCCTTTGAAGTCATGTCTTTTTAATGTTGCTTTGTCGGAAGCAGTCTTACAGAACGTACTTCCAAGTTGAAACTTGAATGTTGATAATGGTGTTGACGGCGGACTACATGTACAACAGACCGAAGGTCTTCATTCGTCTTGGGTTTCGACTCCTGCGCCTCATATGAGGTCAGGAAATGTCTAAACTCTGCGAAATTGGTTACAAAGTATCGAAAGTCCAGGAAAACTATTGGTGAATCCTACGACCTACGTACTGGAATGCCATAGACCCCCACGAAAAAAGAGGTCATCACAGTGCTCTCTGATGGACAGTATGTTATGTAACAGTAAACCGTGTTCGTAGGTATGAAAGCCCAAGTCCAAGTCCAGCGGATCCACGCTGTAATGTTAGCCCCGTCTAGCGGGGGCGTAATCAGGCTTATCCTTTCAAAAAAAAAAAGGGGGGGGGGGTTGAATGTGTTGGCGTATTCAACAATGGGCTATCGTTCGAAGACTGTTTCCATATACATTTACTAAAGGCCAATGTGTGTGTGTGTGTATGTTAAACGCACTGCAATGGAAGGGGGTGTAAAACAATTAGGAAGGGGGTGACTATATCTCCCCTTAGTACCTCGCAAAGAAACGGAGGGGATGTTAAAACATTTCCCAGACAATGGGTCATTGACCGGAGATTACTGAGTAGAAGGCTAATAGCAGCTATCCATCGGGTATAATCGGAAGACAACTTATGAATATTCATCAGTAAACAACGGGAACGGGTAGTAATGTAAAAGCTAGTCTTCGTTTTCCGGTATACGGCTACGTCTGGAGTAAAAACCTTACTATTATACAGGAAGTTAAACAAACCAGGAAAGGATGGATGGCGGAATCTTTATGAGAAAGGGGAACATGAGAGAGAGAAGGACAGAGAGAAAGAAAAATAGGTAGATAAATAGAGAGAGAGAGAGAGAGAGAGAGAACGAGAGAGTGGGGGGGGGGGGTAAATGATTTTGTGGTGCAAGTATGTGTACGATGCAAGGCAGTGATGCATTGTTAGTATGACCACTCGCGATTTTAAAGAAGAATAACCATGATTAAAAAGAAGTGATGTGGCTCCATCAACAAAATATGTCAATACATGAACATGTAATTCTTCATCACAATCTACCATGCCTGTACATAATTATAACTAGGTCAAAAGTCAGAAATTTTACATTTCCAAACTAAATTTTTAAAGGTATAGACCAGTTCTGGTCATGCGATTGCAATGTGAAAGAACCGTTGTGGAATCGGTCAGAAAAGATTGATCATCTAGCATATAAGTATTGGTGTATACTGCAAGGTTCTGGAATCATCAAAATGATAAGAAATTTGGCCCATGCAGTCTTGGTAAAGTTACAAGCACTGTACACAGAAAGATGTATATGGAACTACGCTATATCTATCCAGTCCGGATAGATATAATAATTTACCAAATATATCAATTTGTAGGCGGTTTCCCGGCAAAATTTGTATCATCACGTATTAGTCAAAACATATTCTTTCACATGATTGGTAATAAGAGCTTCCATTTCATTTTTTGAGAGGGGGCGTTTCCAAAACTGGTCTATACCTTTAAATGAAAAGGGGGGCTCAATGAACGGGAAAATGACGTACCTATTCAAGTTCAGGTATGGGTGAGAAGACTATTACACCTGTACCATCTTCATCTTTGTTTAGTTTTACACAACTGTAAAATGTCGTTTATTCAGCTGAGTAATCCCTATGTCTACCATCAAGACAGTCCAATTCTAGGAATCGTTTAAAAGACAAGGGGGCAACGAAGCGTACCCCCTATCTCGGCCTTCGTGCTCAAGGTTTGTTGTGTGTGTACTCAGTCATATACACCTGTAGTTTATAGATACAGACCCTGAGCGTCAAAATTGGTATGAGAAAAATGTGATGTACAATTTGGGCAATTCACATAGTACATTGGGGGGGATGTACTGAGAAAGCGAGTCAGAGAGAGAGAGTGTGCACGAGTGTGTGGGTAAAATAATGTATGCATAGTGAACAGAGGATGCTTGATAGTTTACTTATTTATTCATATTCCATAAATTATTAAAGATCATGACAAATAAAAAATGCACGGACTTAAAAAGGAACGGATTGAGATCTAATACAATAACAAAGTATGGGAAAATGATGAGGGGGGTAAGAAGATAATAGCTTGTAAATCAATCAATTGGTAAGAGATAGATTTCTTCACGGATGTCTTGATAAATTTCTAAGTAATAATGGAATAGACTCTTCCGGAGATAACTATCTTTTAATTTGATATCATTCTAAATCACCTCTTACTTTTGCATGTATTCTAATATATAATCATTATATAGCTAATATGGTGTGCGCTTAAAGACTAGCTGACCCGACTCCCACACAGGGTCCTTTCTACAGAAGATGTGTAGTTAGTCCAGGGAGATGATCATCTCCCTGGTTAGTCATACAGGTTCTCTATTGCTCGTCTTGTCGTCCAGTTTCTCGAAACCGTCATAAGTTGAAGTCCGCGGACATCCCATAGAAAATCGAGTTAATGCTATAAAACACGTTTCAATGGGATATCCAAGAAGTTAGACTATTGAGTATTGGCGGTTTAGAGAAAGGGCCCCAGTTTTTCATCTTATCATCTTTCTTGTATATAGAGTATCATGACCATTTGGCATATTTATTTATTAGGAAGAAAATATAGGGAGAAGGGAGAGAGAAGGGGATAAAGAGAAAGAGATAGAGAAACAAAAAGGGGGAGATGATGGAATGTGTATAAGTATGTTCCAGGACCATTCATATTTATATTAAAACGCTTCGAAAACATTGGAACATATTGATAAATTAACCCCCCAAAACACGAAAATCCTCGAAAAAACCCACACAAATTATATAGAAATAGTAAAAGAATAAGGAAGAATAAGGAAAGTTCTAGTCATCTAAAAAACTAGCCAAAATACATCACATGTCAGTGATCACGTGATACACATCACAGAACAGTTCCGTGGGCACATCAGTGTACCAGGAAAGGTTACGTAACACTCGAGGAGCACCCCAAGATTATCTACGCTATCGTAAGGATGACTTTGAACTCAGAATTTAAGTCAATATCGATGGCTCATCCGCATTCTGCGACCCTTTCCGGGAACAATATGCAAATGAGAAGGGATTGTTTCCTCTTCGTCAACGGATTATGGCTTCTGGGACTTACGGGAAAGGACCGTTATACTTCAGAAAGGATTGGAAAATGGATTTCGTGGTACAACTTTTACCTTAGAGGGTGAAGTGCCGTTTGGTCTACACCCAGTTCATCTACTACCCAATGAGTCTATTCATACATGGTCTATACTCAGCCCGTGCACTATCTAGATTTGGGTAGTAGGCGAACCGGTTGTAGACCAAACGGCAATAAACCCTTTGAAATATGTGCTGGAGGCAAGTTCTGGACACGCTGGAAAAACAGCGGATGCTTGTATAGCACTTTTAAAGGGGAAGTCCACCCTGATATTGAGTTGGTTTTAATAAAAGCATAAACATTAGACAAACAGGCCAGTGAAAATTTGAGCAAAAAAAAAACGCTTAAAAATAGGAAAGTTATGAATTTATGAAGGTGCAAATCAATCAAACAGAAAATGGCAAATTTGTGGCGAATCTTGCGAGAACCCCTCCCATTTGCCCTTTGCTAATAAAAGGCATACATTCACCCTAAATATAATTCATGCAAATAATTGTTATTTCTTATGCAACCCCTGTGTGGAACAAATCATTCCACCAAAACTAAGAAAATTAAAGTTTATGACATTTTCTTTACAGAGGAAATTGGAGAGGAGCTCGTAAGATACGTCACAGTGTTGCCAATTTCAACTTCAAACATTCTTAACTTTCCTATTTTCAAGCGGATGTTGCCCAAGCGTTCACTAATTTGTTCTCTCATTTTCTGCTTTTATTAAAACCATCTTGATATCCGGGTGGACTTCCCCTTTGCGGTGCATTATTCTCTAAGTTCTCTCTCGTTGACAAACCAATTCAAGTTAGATTTCTGAATTGTTTGGGGTCATGATAAGTGATAAGTACTAAGTAGCACAACATTTTAAAATGTTGGCTTAAAAGAGAGGGCGTTACACCCTCTATTATTTTATTGATCCTGAAACAGTTCACAAATTGTGTGCAGAAAATGAACAACGTCGTATTTAACAGAAATATTTAATGAACAGTTGCAAATGATTCAAGTGGGAAAATTAACGATAAAAGGAAATGGAATTAAAGTGAAATTACGTTCTATATAATTATCTAGAAATGTTCATATTTCTCATAACAACTATACTTATGAAATGAATACTTAACATGACAGTTTAAAAAGTTCTTCCTTTTTCATTTCTGGAGATCACCGTGATAAAATACTTCGTGTATAACTTTATTTGCTGTAATTCGCACTACATATGTACAATGCACATTCTATCATAATCGCACACATTAGTATTAGTATTAGTATGTTCTGTATTACAAATCCGTCTAGAATGATTAGTCATAGCAAAAAATTAAAAGACAATCGCTTCTCGTCATTGAAAACAGCAGTATGTGAAACTGGAAACCGGAGGTCACTCTGTTGTTATGACTGTAGTTTCTGGTCGACACATTATCAACAATCATCTAAGTAAAATATAATAATTTTCAAATTACACTTGTTTGTCTACAAAATACTCAATAATCAAGCTCCACAATATTTAGATGCCTGTTTGAATTTATATACACCTACCAGGGCATTGAAGTCAGCCAGGGATCCTCTCTGTCTCACATATTCAGTTACTCGCACATTAGCCGGTGATAGGACATTTACTAATCCGCTACAAAATACTGGAATGATCTACCACTTAGAATTAGATAGTCTTCATCAATTATTACCTTCAGAAAGGCCTTGAAACCACATCTTTTCGCAGTTTGTAGTTGTAAGAAGTTTTTCTTATTACACGTATTTATTTAATTGTCCTTTACTGTAAACGCTTTGGGCCTTACGGGAATAGCGCGGTATAAGTAATATTAATAAAAATAAAAATAATAACAATCATTACTGAATCAAAATATCTCCTTTTGGCATGTAAGAGAGCTTCGTATGAGACGCTCCCTCAAGTCTTCGGGGTTTTCAAGAAATATTGTTGCGGTTTTAGGTAAAGTTTAATTCCAGATGATTGTTGATAATGTGTCGGTTAGAACTACAGTCGTAACAACAGAGTGAACTCATTTAAATCAATTAATGCCAAGATGATGTCTAATGCCTGAGTCACACCTTTGCGTATTGCTGCGTATTTATGGCAAGCCGTTTTAACATTTATTCCTATTTCTTGATATCAAGAAATGATTTTCTGTTGTAAAGCAATGGTAATTCTTGATATCAAGAATAGAATTTTTGATATCAAGAAATATGAATAAATGTTAAAACGGCTTGCCATAAATACGCAGCAATACGCAAGCCAAATACGCAAAGGTGTGACTGAGGCATAAAACACCAGTGAATTAAATGATACAAATTCACCACAGTGACAAAAACGACTTAGTAAATGTAGTCTTATTTGTTATAATGTACACTATTTCTATAAAATTAATGCCGTATAAAATCATGATCCGGAAAATATTTGCCCCGGGTTTTTATCTTGTCAAAGGCAAGGCATAAGCGTAAAGATAAGGAGCTTGAAAGGGGTTCCTTTTTTTAATGACTTATTTTACAGTTAACAACCAAATTATTCATAATCCTAAATTTGATTTTTTTTTTTCCTTCTTCTTCTCGGAATTAAAAGGTAGACGGGTTGGAGTAAGGCGTTTGTTTAATAATTTTAGACGTGAGCTTAACATGTTACATTCTCAAGAAACATAAATCGGGTTTAAAAAATATTGTCAATACTTAGAAGAAACAAAATTGGTAGTTGTTAACTGTATATATCTGTATATTACAAATGAAATCAAACCGCGATTCGAGATTAATTGCATGGCTTACAACACGACTGTCTGAAGCGCCGATAGGTGAATAGATAAACAAAGACATTGGTGATATGGCTGATGTATTTGATCTGGTAGAAGAAATAGATGGTGACGTGGGTCTTCTGAATGATGCGAGTGAAAAGATCATCTGGAAACTGATCAAGCACAATGTTCGGCAGCCACAGGAGGAAAAATATGACGGTGATGATGATGACAACTTGAGTGGTTTTGTGATCAGATGGGTGGTTCCGAAGCTTCTTTGATGATTGCTTTAGCGTGCTGTGGATTGGTTGGGTTGTCTGTTTGCTGGTTCCAACATGAACATTGGTTTGTTGGGTTTCCTGCGTGTTTGGTCCATCATGAACAGTGCTTGGTTGGGGTATGGTTCCAATGCGCTCTGCCGAGGTCGAGAGGGAACCAACTGCTAAAGACACACTAGCACTTACTGATGGGATGGATCCCGTCGATGACACGGCATCGTCTAATGCTCGAACGCGTGGTTGACCCCCAAAGGCAGCAGATCCGGTGATCATCTGTTGGCGGATAATCTGGTGGGCCCGAATGAACTTGTAGATGCGAAGGTATAAGGCTGCAATACCTAAGGCAGACACACAAAACACAATGGCTTGGGCTTTGGCATACACGTCACGCCCCCAGGATACACTGCCGTAGACATTGCATCCGTATTCGTTCCGCTGTCTTGTGGATGTTGTAATGAAGAAGAACGGGACATGGAGCCCGAAGGCGACAACGGTGCAAGCGACTGAGATCAAGACAGCGGCTCGTCGTCCGATTCGTCTAGCGAATGGCTTACAGACAGCCTGGTAGCGGTAGAACGCTATCCAGATGGTCAGGAAGAGGCCAGCGTAGAGGGCAGACCTCGCCGCAATGACTTCGATGAAACACACCCAGGGATGGTCACCGTGGAAGAAAACCATCACGATCTTCATACCGTTGATGATGCTAGCGATGAGATCGACAACGGCGAGGGCGATGAAAGTGATGTCGGTGGCATTTCTAATCCGTAGACGAGCGAAGACGACGATGATGGTTATGTTGCCGGGAATCCCAAAGGTAGCAGCTAGACAACCAACAATCAAACGGAGAATGTAGAGAGCCATTGGATCTTGATTTAGATTTTTCGTAAGAGTCTTAATTTGCACCGTGTAATTTGTTTGAAGTCAGGTCTGTAACTTGCATTAGCGAAAACACAAGATATCATGCAAGTCCATGGACGACAGGAGACGAAAGCTGTTTCCTCAAAACGGGAAGATCCAAACCGACCATCTAACCTTATATTCGCAACCAACTTTATCGTTAGAGGCGGTTAGTCTGGAGAGCTGAGAAACTGTCTAAATTAATGGGTCATGTGAAAATCACAAGGTTTTCTATAAAGCAAATAATGTACCCGTCGAGATATGCACGAACTCTATATTGCAGGAATAATGTCCATGTATTCATAAACGGAAATTTTGCTGAAAGGTGCTCCACTTCTCCACAGGGGAGCATATTAAAGCCCCACTGCACTACTTATAGCTAATTGCGCCCTCTATACATCCAACAATGCCTAAGCGGTACCCATTGATCCCCCATGATGCCCTTTTTCTTATGTTAATTGAGAGCTGATTTGACGAGATAACCACATGCCAGTGACCTCGCAGGGAGGTCTAATCCCTCCATGCCAAACTAGTGCAGAGGGGCTTTAAGATCAGTCAAATTTGTTGAACACTCTTCTGATTGCCAATCAAGTGGATATATTATATATGTACATATTGCTTTGAAAACCTTTTAAAGTCGTGCTATTATATACTTAACCATTAGGGAGTTCTTTTCGGTGCACGTGAAGGAAAAAATCCATAACGTTTCAACATTTGTTTTCCAATTCTTCTCTGCAAAGCATCTCGGTGATACATTCTCAGAGTAATCAAAAAATGGGAGCAGCGACTCATTGTGGGGCATTTTGTCATTATCATTTTATTAACAGTTTTTATTTTCTATGAATATACTATTTGATTGGCACTCAACTGAGCTATCAACCACACATTGAAAGTGAAATAGTCACTTCACATAAACCTTTCATCATCTTGTGATTAAAGACATTTGAAATGTATATTCGCGAATAAAGAAACGATTTTGGGATTTTTCTTCTTTTTTTTTGGGGGGGGGGGGAATTTTGAAACCAATCATGCTCGGTCTCATACAAACCAAAACCGAGGTACAGTATTATGAAAATATATAAATAACGAATTGCAGCCTTAAACTTTACAAATGAATCTTGCTTTCCAGACCTTCAATCTCCTTTTCATAGATCGCGACATTTTGAGTTTCCGTTAGCATAAAGTCATAAAGTCATTCTGCGCTTGACTTTTGGCACTGAAAACTTAACTTGTTAAAATCCATGACTTCCTTCCCGAATTTTCGTGCGGAAGGCTTCTTGCAATCGATAAATAAAAAATGGTGAAAGAAATAAATTTGAAATATGAAATTTGAAGGTTTCCAGTATATGTCCATGAAAGGTCTTAGAAAGAGCTTCATATATTAAAAAGGTTTCAAATACCATATTCATATCTAAATGTCAACCAGCTTTTAATCGATTTGCGGGGCACTAAAGGCTTCAATTGAATATATGAGAGGAAAAGGGTCCAACTCCGTTAACACAAAAAATTGTATGAAGAAGAAGAAGAAGAAGAAGAAGAAGAAGAAGAAGAAAGAAATCCTATTATTTCCAAGTAAATCGGAAGCTGTTCTCATCTTCTGACAACCCAAGTAAAGACTTTTTGTTTAAATTCATTGATATATGAAAGTATGACGTTCTCTGTCTCTTAAACAAACTAATGACTTTTTAATGACTTAAAATCGTTTAGAGGGAGTTGGGGCCTTCTCCCTCTGGTGTATTCAATTCTAAGCTAGCTTGGTCGACATTTTACCCACGGTGAAGAAGTATAAATACAATATAATGACACAGTTATATTCTACCAACCCGAGCTCTCTCTCTTTCTATATATATATCTCTTTCCATTCTCGTGTTCTTTCTTCCCGCCACCCCCTCCTCTCCTCTCTCGCCCCCTCACCCTCTCTCTCTCTCTCTCTATCTCTTGACAATGCCGGACTTTATTTATATATAAAATTACCACCTCTCTACTTCTCTATCCCCTCTCTCTGTTTGTCTCTCTCCCCTCTCTCTGTTTGTCTCTCCCTCTCTTTCTAACACCCACCCACCCCTCTCTCCCCCTCTTTCCTTATCCAGGTTCTCTGTCATTCACTGCTGCACGTAAATCTCTTTCTCCCCAACAACTCTCTTGTTTTCCATCTATCCTGTCCGTCTTTCTCTCAATTCCTTGTCCAGATTTTTTCCGTCTTTAAATATATATACACACATTTTTTCTTCAATCGTCATGTCCCCCTACTTTACGTAAGTACAGAGCGCAATTAAAGTCCCGATCCTTGAAAATACACCCGTCTAAAAAAAAAAACCGTAAAAATGAAAGGACTGTCTCCGTTTTAGCGTTGAGGGTGTGTTATTTTCTCAGCTGATTGGGCACGCGACACGGATACAGACCAGGGGGGTGTTTCACAAAGATCCTAAGTTGAACTTATCTCTAAGTTGGACTTAAAAATTATGGAGAGCCATTGGTAGCCTTAAAATAAAATATATTCAAAGGCGAAAATTCAAGTATTTTAGACTTTTTATCAATTCCACATCAAGAACATTACATCTCCTTGATAATGGAAAATATGAATGATTTGAATCAACATTTTATGCCATTTAAAATAACTTTTACAAAATATTTTCATAGATGCTAACGGCTTTCCATAATTTTTAAGTCCAACTTAGAGATAAGTTCAACTTAGGATCTTTGTGAAACACCCCCCAGGGGTGGTATTCTGAACATTGTTGTAAGTTTTGTGTTATCTTTTGTTGTGTCTTCCAGAGATAACACAGCGCTAATATTGTTGTAAGTTGGTATTCTGAAAATCATTTTATCCCTGTGTTATCTCTTGAAGGACCGCCTCTATCTTATCTTTGACCACTGTTGACACGCCCATTTTTATGGACCCTACCAATCAAAATCTATTTTATATAAGCATGATAAGTAGGTCAACCAATATGAATACTTTATGCCATATCTAATGATGCGCCTAGCGCATACTAATCTTGGGCGTAATTAGTAAATTGAGTGCTTATTACGCGCGTCATCATATGCGCTGTGGCATGTGGATCATCGAAGACAAGTCACGCTTTCAATTAGTGGTTATAGATGAGAGCATTAAAATCGTCATATCCTAGCATGTAATTTCTTAGAAAGTTCTCATCTGTGATGTCTCCGGTCAACACACAATCTTCTTCTAACTCGTCTTTTGGCACGAAGTTGATTTTGGGCAAGGAATATTGCCGTCATTATATCATCCCGAAAGATACAACAACCCCCTACCTATTGTAAATATTGTTGTAAATACCACGCAAGATAAGATAAGATAAAAGATACAACAATTTTCAGAATACCAATTATCTTGTCATATTATCTCCCGTGCGCATATGCAAATGAGGATTAAGCGCCATTTTTGTAATACTACGCACTATTACAAGCGCACAAAGTTTGAGCGCAGGCGCGACCAAAGAAATGAGAGAAAAGATACAACAAAAGATACAACAAAAGTTACAACAATGTTCAGAATACCAACTTTATCTTATCTTCAAAGATACAACAACATTAGAGATAACACAGGGTTCAGAATACGGCCCCAGGCAGTGGACTACTCAATCCCCTGCTTCATCTCCTTGGTTTTCTAGTCACCCCTGCGTCTCGCCAACTCGCCCCAGGCACACCAAGGGACACCAGACCGAACAAGGCTATCCATGTTCTCGGCCTGGCGGGGAGGGGAGTGGGGTAGTGGGGGTGGTGTAGGTCTTCTGCAGGGAAGGGTGGGGGTGAATTCGTTTCATTCCTTAGATTCTAGGGCTTTAACCTTCTTTCTTGCTGAGGTGGGATGGTGCAGGTTTTCTGCAGGGAAGGATAAGGAGAGAATGATTTCCTATTATTCCTTAGATTTCTTGGGCTTTAACTTTCTTTTCTTTTCCATTCTACATTTGCCACACTCAACCAAGGTGATGTAAATGGTTACCTGGCAGGAATTAATTCCTTGAAATGCTAGAGCGCCGCAGTGGGTGCCTTGCTAAAGCCAGGGTAATAATCGGGGCAGCGCCAGGAGCGTCACAACGTGACGGACATGTGCGCTATATAAGAAGCCACCATTATTATCAGGTGGGCTGTATATAATACAGACCACCTTATGTTTTCGTTAGAATTGCCTTTATTTATTATTTATCAGGTGGGCTGTATGTAATACAGACCACCTTATGTTTTCGTTAGAATTGCCTTTATTATTATTTATTTATTTTTCTTATTTCCAATCACTTTTTTGTTAGCGAGATAACTTGAAAATGGCTAAATCAAATGCCTTGAAATTTGGCATACATATGTATAGGCATATAGACAAAGCAAAATAAGGTTTTCAACCTTGACCTTGACTGATGACGTCATCTAGGCGCCATTTTGTAAAATTTTCTGAAAATCTACTCATGATCATATCTTCATAACGAAAAGTCGTTTTTCATTCATATTTATCATGATCAAGGTCAATATCCGTCCGGTCAATTTCAGGTAAAAACGCGCGCGCATGCGTCCGCGCGTTAGCGCGCGCAAAATTTAAAAATGCTCAAAATCGTCTCAAATTCATTTTGCATACGTTTTAGGCCATTTTAAGCATTTATAAAAATCGCGCACACGCACATGCGCGCGTTTTGCGCGTAACACCATTACACAACATAGAATCGCCATTTTTTTCTTCATGATATTTCCCATATTTTTTGAACAATTTGATACCATGTTTATCTCTTTATGACCATTAATAACAAGATGAGCGTCCATTCAAGATAAATGTCCGTGCGCGCGAGCTCTTGTAATACATAGCATATATGGGCAAAAACATGCCTATACAAAATTCATTGTAACTCTTCAGAATGGATGGGAACTCCCAAATTTTTTTCATATTTGGATAGATTATGAGTCGGAGATATGATTTCATGTCTCATTTGACCCTCAAATAACTCATGACGTCATCATAATGGCCTCCGAACTCAAAATTTCAATTTGCATATTATGACGTCAGCATATTTTTGGAAAATTGATTGTATCTCTGTAAATATTGATCGATTTTCTTCCAAATTTTGATATGTTCTAGCTGAGACAATTTTCTACAAATGCAGTTTTCACGATTTTCATTTTGACAAAGGCATCATGGCGTATTTTTGCGATTAAAGGAGGCATGTCAATTTTTCAATTTTGCGTGTATTCTCTATGGGACATGACTTTTTCTGAAATCTGGATTCTACATTCCAGTCTTTTTGAGCAATATCTCCGTCGTTTTACTTTTGTTTTGCTGAGCTTCGAGTATGTTGTAGCTGAGACAATAAGCTATCACAAATGTGCCCTTTATTTTTCGATCAGATGCCGGGATCATGCTCATATTTCACTTGCAAAGTGGGATTTGAGAATTCCATTTTCCGTTCACGTGTAATGTCTATGGGGATTATTTTGGTATAGTGGTCATAGCACTTGCCTCCCATTCCGGCGACCCAAGTTCGATTCCTGGTGGGTCAATTTTTTAATTTTTTTTTGCCGTCGTTTTGAATTTGATTTTATGATCTTCTTCGACTATTATAACATATTATCATATACTATCACAAACAATGTAATAAAATGCCTAATTTTGCGTGTTATATCTATGGGAGAAATATGTCAATCGTTTGAGTACAACCTTATGGGAAATCTGATTCCTTGTCGTGTATTAATTTTTATTCATAGTTGGATAGAGTATGAGTCGGAGATATGATTTCTTATAAAAACAAAATCTAGAAAATGCATATTTCATTTTGATATTTAGATTTGAGGGTCAAAGGTCAAATATACTGTACATGGTTTCTCTAAAACCATGCATCGTATAGACTAGAAATTTGGCACACTAATAGACCTGAATAAGAGGATTATTTCAAAAAAATAAGGTCAAATCATGCCAATGTTTTCTTAACTACTTAGTATGTCACTAAACATGTGTGGCATGTACTTGGAACAGCCCACCTATACTTGTTATTAACAAGTATTATATGTCTAGTTTATTTTTCTTATTTCCAATCACTTTTTTGTTAGCAAGATAACTTGAAAATGGCTAAATCAAATGCCTTGAAATTTGGCATACATATGTATAGGCATATAGACAAAGCAAAATAAGGTTTTTAACCTTGACCTTGACTGATGACGTCATCTAGGCGCCATTTTGTAAAATTTTCTGAAAATCTACTCATGATCATATCTTCATAACGAAAATTCGTTTCTCATTCATATTTATCATGATCAAGGTCAATATCCGTCCGGTCAATTTCAGGTCCAAAAACGCGCGCGCATGCGTACGTCCGCGCGTGAGCGCGCGCGCAAAATTTTAAAATGCTCAAAATCGTCTCAAATTCATTTTGCATACGTTTCAGGCCATTTTAAGCATTTTATAAAAAATCGCGCACACGCACATGCGCGCGCGTTTTCGCGCGTTACACCATTACACAACATAGAATCGCCATTTTTTTTTCTTTCATGATATTTCCCATATTTTTCGAACAATTTGATACCATGTTTATCTCTTTATGACCATTAATAACAAGATGAGCGTCCATTCAAGATAAATGTACGTGCGCGCGAGCTCTTGTAATACATAGCATATATGGGCAAAAACATGCCTATACAAAATTCATTGTAACTCTTCAGAATGGATGGGAACTCCCAATTTTTTTCATATTTGGATAGATTATAAGTCGGAGATAAAATGTCTGATTTGACCCTCAATTAACTCATGACGTCATCATAATGGCCTCCGAACTCAAAATTTCAATTTGCATATTATGACGTCAGCATATTTTTGGAAAATTGATTGTATCTCTGTAAATATTGATCGATTTTCTTCCAAATTTTGATATGTTCTAGCTGAGACAATTTCTACAAATGCAGTTAACACGATTTTTCATTTTGACAAAGGCATCATGGCGTATTTTTGCGATTAAAGGAGGCATGTCAATTTTTCACATTTTGCGTGTATTCTCTATGGGACATGACTTTTTCTCAAAACTGGATTCTACATTCCCGTCTTTTTGAGCAATATCTCCGTCGTTTTAGTTTTGTTTTTGCTGAGCTTCGAGTATGTTGTAGCTGAGACAATAAGCTATCACAAGTGTGCCCTTTATTTTTCGATCAGATGCCGGGATCATGCTCATATTTCACTTGCAAAGTGGGATTTGAGAATTCCATTTTCCGTTCACGTGTAATGTCTATGGGGATTATTTTGGTATAGTGGTCATAGCACTTGCCTCCCATTCCGGCGACCCAAGTTCGATTCCTGGTGGGTCAATTTTTTTTTTTTTTGCCGTCGTTTTGAATTTGATTTTATGATCTTCTTCGACTATTATAACATATTATCATATACAATCACAAACAATGTAATAAAATGCCTAATTTTGCGTGTTATATCTATGGGAGAAATATGTCAATCGTTTGAGTACAACCTTATGGGAAATCTGAGTCCTTGTCGTGTATTAATTTTTTATTCATAGTTGGATAGAGTATGAGTCGGAGATATGATTTCTTATAAAAAACAAATTCTAGAAAATGCATATTTCATTTTGATATTTAGATTTGAGGGTCAAAGGTCAAATATACTGTACATGGTTTCTCTAAAACCATGCATCGTATAGACTAGAAATTTGGCACACTAATAGACCTGAATAAGAGGATTATTTCAAAAAAATAAGGTCAAATCATGCCAATGTTTTCTTAACTACTTAGTATGTCACTAACCATGTGGGGCATGTACTTGGAACAGCCCACCTATACTTGTTATTAACAAGTATTATATGTCTAGTTATTATTATTTTGGTGCTTTTGTTTAATTTTAATAAAACATTTTGTTTCCTCTCAGAACAAAGGTATTCTCAACATTACTATAAATTCATTTTTAAATCAAACGATTATAATATATTTCAATTGCATTACTAAGATAGAAATAACTAACAAATTGAGTGGTGGCCCTATAGACAGAAAGGAGGATGGGACGATGCACTAGAAAATAATTGGTCTCATAACCGGGAGGTCTCGGGTTCGAAACCAAGTCGATGCGCTAGTGCCCTTTGGTAAGGCATTAATCCCATTACTAAGTCCCTCAGAGAGGACTTAAAGCAGTCGGTCCCCTTGTTGCTTACTTACAAGCACACCTGAGTTTGCTACAATAGTATTAGTACAAAAGTAGTCCAACTTCACGTATCTCATTCAGTAACAGTGTACAGTATGTTATCTACTTGTATTGTACATGTACATGTATATATGCAACATCATTCTACTTCTAGCATGTGTGGACATATTCCTTCAGCCATGATCTCATCATGGCAACATCCTGTCATCATGGTCTTCTTGATTATTGCTAGCACAGGCCTATACTGATAATTAAGCCATTCTTTCAGCAAGATGTTCATCATGAGTAGAAATTTCGTTCATTGGATACCTCTCTCTGCCCTCCAGTAGATGTGCATCTTGTATGCAAATCAAGCACATCACTGCTCCTTCAAGCATATCAGAAAAACAGAAATTCAACAAGTGTGCTGAATCTTCGCTCTGCTAGTCACCTCGCTATTCTACTAGTTGAGCGAAACCCGGGCCACTAGACACATTCCCATGTGCTATTTGTAATGCGAATGTCACAGACAACGACCAAGCGCTTCTCTGTTATAACTGCAACACGTGGTGCCATATTACATGCAATGGTATTTCTGAGCAATCATATGAAGTCCTCGCCAGACTCGACAGCTTCTCGTGGGTCTGCTACAGATGTCATAGCATAAATGCAGAATCAGCAGCTTCCCTCAGCAGCAATGCCAGCCTCTCTATACAAGCAATCAGTTTGAGTCATTAAGCATCAGTGACACGACCAATGATGTCCAATATCATTACCAGACGTCCGCATCAACTTTAGCGTGCATCGAGGCTATCACCACGCCCTCACTTCTCACCATCTAAAAACCGCAGGAAGATCCTGAAGGGCATCATTATCAATTGCAATGGTCTTAAAAGTTCTGCAAAGTACTCTCGATTCCAAGCAACGGTTGAATGGATACAGGCTAAAAAACTGTCTCTCAATTTGAATAAGACTAATTTTATGTTCTTTAGCAACACATTAATAACTCTTCCAGGGTAGGTTCAAATAAATGGACTAAGTTTGGCCTAGACAAATTACACGAAATTTCTCGGCCTGTACATTGACAGTAAATTATCATGGAATGTTCATATTGATTATTTGTGAAAAATTCTGTCAAGAAATACAGGTATTATATATAAACTGAAATGTTATTTTCCTTCTCATGTATTACACATCTTATATGCTACATTATTATCACCCTATCTAAATTATGGTATATTAGTATGGGGGAACTGTTCGAAAGTAAATATAGATAACATTTTCATTACTCAAAAAAGATCAATACGAACAATTAACTTACATGTAGCTGATTTTCGCTCGCATACTGATGGATACTTTCGTACTGACAACATACCTGTACTCAAAATATCCGATTTGTACTATTATTGTCTTGGCATCTTCATGTACCAGCTAAACAAAGGTGATTTACCCAGTGCCTTTACTCTCATGTTCATAAAAAACAATCCTGTTCACTCATATCCCACCAGACAAATTGATCATTTTCACCTTTTCCGCGTCTGCACTGTATTTGCACTCAAAACAATAATCCATTCAGGACCAACATTTTGGAACGCGCTGAACAAGGAGATAATAAAATCCCCGTCGTTGAATTGTTTCAAGCGTACAGTCCCTTTTAAATTCATATGAACCACATTGTAATCAAAGTACTTATGATATTCTACATTGAACATTCCATGAATATTGTCGCCTCGGTATGATTGTATATTATCATGATTGTTCTTGTCTACTGCCTCGCTCGAGTAACCTTGATCAATGACCTCGTTCAATGACCTCAATATTTTAAAGTGACTAACGTGACATTTCTTTTTTGTTTTCTATTTTTGCTTGTTTCACTTTGTATATCATCTTATGTTAAGGTCTTCCTGCCCACCTATTATTATTGTTACGTCCTTCACCATTGCAACCACTTCAATCAAATATTAGTTTTATTTAGGGGAACCTATAAACTACAAGCTGAGCTTTTTAATAGGTCCCTCACATTTTACCCTGTATAACCTACTATTCAATCCAATTAATTTCGACGTCTTTACAAAGAATTGATTATATAATGTGATACTTTTAGTATATTTCATATTATGTTATAATCTTGTCAATTATGTAAATTATTTTTTTGTGAAATGTGAAACAAAATAAACTTGAAACTTGAAACCTACTACCACCGGACCACGAATTACGTAATTACTGAATTACGTAACGGTATCTGCAAATTAAAAACATCATGAAATTCAATTTCTTTAACGAAACAAAAGCCAGACGTGATCCTTGGTTGCTAATCAAAGCTTGACAAAACAACCCCTATTTACAGTGTATTTCCTAGTAATTACACAGTATTCCGGAAAGATCGAAACGACCGTGGGGGTGGTGTCTTTGTAGCAGTGCATGAGTCTCTCATCTTAACCAACTGTCCGGAGTTCAACTCAAATAGTGAAAATATTGTGGTGTAACTTGCAATTCACAAACGCAAAGCCATTATTCATAGCAAGCTTTTAACGTCCTCCTAGTAACGGAAAGCAAGACCTTGAGCAACTCCAACTCTCCATTACTAAGGTTATATCCAAACACAGAAGAAGTCACCCTAACATCATCATTGGAGGAGATTTCAATCTTCCAGAATCGATTTGGAATCCTGCTCACTGACCAATCCAAACCGTGCAAGCATCCATAAACTTTTGCTTGACACCTTATTGGAATTCTCAGTGACACAATTGGTAAGGGATGTAACCCGTCCTGCATCTAGTAACATCCTGGATCTTCTTTTGACGTCCAACCCAGGCCTCATTACAGATGTATCCATTCATCCTGGCATATCAGACCACACCGTTGTGTCTTTCACCTTTAAGGAAATCCGGAAACAGCCCGTGCCCCTCCTAGGATGATCTACCAATACCACCGAGTAGACCACCAGATCATCAAAGAAACTGTTGACAAGTTTTCAATTGATTTCTTCCTTTCATCTCCAGAGCTCCAAACTGTAGATGAGAATTGGAAGAGGATATCTGCGTTCCTCAAGAAGTGTATGGAGGATTTGATACCATCAAAGATGGGCAAGACACGGCGTCACCTTCCGGGGATCACCACTGACCTCAAACGAAAAATGAGGAAGCGTGATAGACTTAAGCCCGTAGACACCCCAGTACGTCAAAATGGAAGGCTTACAAACAGCACCACGACGTGGTAGCCAAACTAGTTCACCAAGCACACCACGATTACGTGAACAACATCATGGGGAACAGTCTGCAAGAAAATCCCAAGACCTTTTGGTCATACGTCAAGCATTGTCGGACTGAGAATGTGGAAATCCCATCTCTCAGATCTGACAAAGGCATCCACACGACCAACAAAGACTAAGCAGAGTGTCTCAACTCTTTCTTCCACTCGGTATTCACCAGCCAACAGGTTTGTCATGCTCGTATGGAAGGTTCCTCACACTGTCCTGATATCGGCCATCTACACATTCATCGTCCTGGTGTGGCCATGCAGCTGTCAAATCTCAACCCATCCAAAGCTTGTGGGCCAGATGAACTTCCACCTAAACTCCTCAAGCATGTAGTTGACGAGATCGCTCCTGCCTTAGGATTCCTTTTTTTTCAGCAGAGCTAGAACTCTGGCACTGTTCCAGCAGAATGTAAGTATGCCTTGGTAACACCCGTCCACAAGTCCGGTGATAAGTGTGATTCAGGTAATTACAATCCTAAAGGATTGCTAATGGGAAAATGGGTTTCGTGGTGATGAGCGGCACAACTTCTGCTTTAAAGGGTGAATTGCCGTCTGGTCTACATCCAGCCCGTCTACTATCGAAATTTTGGTAGTAGACGCACCGGTTGTAGACCTAACGGCAATAAACCCTTTGAAATATGTGCTGGAGGCAAGTTCTGGACACGCTGGAAAAGCATCGAATGCTTGTATAGCACTTTTAAAGGGGCAGTCCACCCTGATATTGAGTTGGTTTTAATAGAAGCATAAACATTAGACATACAGGCTAGTGAAAGTTTGAGCCAAAAAACAGCTTAAAAATAGGAAAGTTATGAATTTTTGAAGGTGACATCAATCAAACAGAAAATGGCAACTTTGTGACGAATCTTGCGAGAACCCCTTCCACTTGCCCTTTACTAAAAAAAAACGTTAAAAATGATATTCAATCATACATTCACCCTCAATATGTTTACAGCAAATATATTTTCTACAACCCCTGATGAAAATTTTGACATTTTCTTTACAGAGGAAATTGGTGAGGAGCTCGCAAGATACGTCACAGTGTTGACAGTTTGTGTTTCACTGATGACAACTTCAACAATTCTATTTTCCTATTTTCAATCGGATGTTTCCCAAGCATTCACTAAGTTTTCTGCTTTTATTAAAACCAACTTAATATCCGGGTGGACTTCCCCGTTGAGGCGCATAAATCTCTAAGTTCTCTGTCCGTTGACAAATTAAATAAATTTAGATTTCCGAATTGGTTGGGGTCATGGTTAGTGATAAGTAGCACAGCATTTTTAAATGTTTGCTTGAAAAGAGAAGGCGTTACAGCCTCTATTATTTTACTGATCCTTAAACAGTTCGCAAATTGTGTGCAGAACATGAACAACGTCATATTTAACAAATATATTAAATGAAAAGTTTCAAGTGATTCATAAAAGTAGCGATTCATGCAGGGAAACAGAATTAAAGTGAAAAGTAGGTTCTATCTCTCCAGAAGTTTTTAATATTTCTTGTAACAACATTACTTATGAAATAAATACTTAAAGTGCGGGTTCAAAGAAAATCACACAAATGGCAAATAACGTATTACTAGAAACTGGTAAGCTAACAGGTGGCAATCGTACAAGTTTTAGGTCGACTAAATATCGGGTGATTTATAAAAATACAAATAACCCCCCCCCCTCCATAGCATCTGTGATATGCGAGAGATTCGCCAGAAAAAATAACGATGTTTTAATGCCGTCACAATATGAACCAACCCTGCCCAAGCAGACGACATCCCATGAAGAATGAACATAATTGCAATGCTGTTATTTCTCAAATTATAATGATATATAAATGTGATGGAATTTTTCATCATTCAAAAAGGGATATGAAACCGATTCTGATAACTAAATTCTTTTGTTTGTAAATACACAGGATAGGGGTTAATGAACAATCAAAGAAACCACACTTTCAAATTAAAAAAACCCGGAATGATAGCATGGACGGCATTTGTTCCCTCTTGAAACGCCGAACATACCGCGGTGTATGCAGCTGAAAATACAATGGCGTCTTATTTTGTTTACAAGCGACGGAATCCTCTATTTTTTAATCGCTGCATTTTTCATCAAAATAATACCATGCGCGGGGTGTAGATTGAGGCAATAGATTAAACATTTAGCCTGACGGTAGTGAAGTAAGAGAAAAAACTGAAAAAAGATGACAAATCAGGCACTGAAAATGTGTGAGATGTCATGGGACATCGTCTGCTTGTGCTAATCATGTTCAACATGTGACGTCACACATCTCATCAGCGATCGGAGAGCTTTTCAGGTGCTATGCCGGGGCTGTATTAAAACGTTTTGTAATTGATAATAATCATTACTTCGAATATTTCTAAGCATTGAATTTTGATAACGTTGTCCAAACAAAGTGTCACCTTTGCAATGATCATAATAAAGTTAGTTTTTTAAATCAATGAACCTTCTCTTTAACTTGAAAGTTTTAAAAGACCTTCATTTTTCATGTTTTGAGGCCACCGAAAATACTTCGTGTATACGTTTGTTTTGCTATAATTCGAACTTCCTATGTACAATGCACATTCCATCATAATCGCAAACAATATTTTAGAAGTACATGTATGTGCTGTATAACTAATTCGTCTAGAATGATTAATCTAGGAACCAGAGATCACTCTGTTGTTACGACTGTCGTTCTTGCCAACACATTATCAATAATTATCTAAGTAAAATCATCATTTCTAAACCACACTATCTCCCTTAATTTTGGCAAGTAAAAGAGCTTCGTATGAGACGTTCCCTCAAGTCTTAGGGGTTTTCAAGAAACATTGTTTCGGTTTAATGTAAAGTTTCATTCCAGACGATTGTTGATAATGTGTCCGTTAGAACTACAGTCGTAACAACAGAGTGAACTCATTTAAATCAATTAATGCTATGATGATGTTTAAAACGTTAGAGAATTAAATAACACAAATTCACCATAGTGACAAAAACGACTAAGAAAATGAAGTCTTATTCGTTATGATTTACAACGTTTCTACAAGAAAAATGCCATATATGGTTCGGAATTTTTTTGCCCAGGGTTTTTATCTCATCAAAGGCATGGCATAAGCGTTATGATATGAGCTTTATGCTCACCTCACTGAATCAGGTTAAGATTTACTCGTTGAGAAACTACCGAACAATTATCAAATTATAGAAGAAATCCCCAACTATGTATTTCAGTTATTTCACTTGGTTTTTAAGACATTGGAGCTCGAATAGGGGTTCCTTTCTTAATGACTCACACTACAGTTAACAAACAAATTATTCATAACCCTCGTAAATATAATTTTTTTCTCGGAATTCAAGAATGAAAGGTGGACTGGTTGCAGTAAGGCCTTTGTCAAATAATTTTAGGCGTAAGCTTTAATATGTCACATTCTCAAGAAACGTAAATCGGGATAAAAAAGATATTTCCCATACTTCGAAGAAAAAAATTTGGTAAGGGCATGAATAAATTAGTTGTTAACTGTATAATTATATCTGTATATTCCAAATCTCATCAAGCCGCAATTCGACATTAATTGCATGGCTTACAACAAGACTGTCTGAAGCGCCGATAGGTGAATAGATAAACAAAGACATTGGTGATATGGCTGATGTATTTGATTTGGTAGAAGAAATAGATGGTGACGTGGGTCTTCTGAAGGAGGCGAGTGAAAAGATCACCTGGAAACTGATCAAGCACAATGTTCGGCAGCCACAGGAGGAAAAATATGACTGTGATGATGATGACAACTTGAGTGGTTTTGTGGTCAGATGGGTGGTTCCGAAGCTTCTTTGATGATGGCTTTAGCTTATGGTCGATTGGTTGGGTTGACTGTTTGCTGGTTCCAACATGAACATTGGTTTGTTGGGTTTCCTGCGTGTTTGGTCCATCATGAACAGTGCTTGGTTGGGCTTTGGTTTCAATGCGCTCTGCCGAGGTCGAGAGGGAACCAACTGCTAAAGACACACTAGCACTTACTGATGGGATGGATCCCGTCGATGACACGACATCGTCCAAAGCTCGAACGCGTGGTTGACCCCCAAAGGCAGCAGATCCGGTGATCATCTGTTGGCGGATAATCTGGTGGGCCCGAATGAACTTGTAGATGCGAAGGTATAAGGCTGCAATACCTAAGGCAGATACACAAAACACAACGGCTTGGGCTTTGGCATACACGTCACGCCCCCAGGATACACTGCCGTAGACATTGCATCCGTATTCGTTCCGGAGTCTTATCGATGTCGTAATGAAGAAGAACGGAACATGGAGCCCGAAAGCGACAATGGTGCAAGCGACAGAGATGAAGACGGCGGCTCGTCGTCCGATTCGTCTAGCGAATGGCTTACAGACAGCTTGGTAGCGGTAGAACGCTATCCAGATGGTCAGGAAGAGGCCAGCGTAGAGCGCAGACCTCGCCGCAACGACCTCGATGAAACACGCCCAGGGATGGTCACCGTGGAAGAAAACCATCACGATCTTCATACCGTTGATGATGCTAGCGATGAGATCGACAACGGCGAGGGCGATGAAAGTGATGTCGGTGGCATTTCTAATTCCTAGACGAGCGAAGACGACGATGATGGTTATGTTGCCGGGGATCCCAAAGGCAGCTGCTAGACAGCCAACAATCAAACGGAGTATGTAGATATCAGTTAACATGGTGGAGAATTTCAGCGAATTATTTGCCAAAAGAGAACCGATGGATCTTCATTTAAATTTTACGCAAGAGTCTTAATTTGTTTGAAGTCAGGTCTGTAATTTGCATTAGCGAAAATACAAGATATCACGCAAGTCCATAGACGACAGGAGACGAAAGCTGTGCCTCAAAACGGGAAGATCCAAAACCGACCATCTAACTTTATATTTGTAACCAACTTTATCATCAGAGGCGGTTAGTCTGGAGAGCTGAGAAACTTTCTTTATTGGTAATGTGAAAAATCACAAGGTTTTTCTATAAAGCAAATACTGTACCCGTTGAGGTATGCACGAACACTATATTGCAGGAATAATGTCCATGTATTCATAAAAGGAAATTTTCCTGAAAAGTGCTCCACTTCTCCACAGGGGAGGATATTAAGATCAGTCAAATTTGGTGAATACTCTTCTGATTGCCAATCAAGTGGATATATTATATATCTATATATTGCAATGAAAACCTTTTAAAATCGTGCTATTATATTAGGGAGTTCTTTTCGGTGCACATTTTGAAGAAGAAAAAAAATCAATAACTTTTCAACATTTCCCCCCATTCCTCTCTGTAAAGCATCTCGGTGATCAGAGTAAAACAAAAAGAAAAGGAAAGAAAAAGCGACTCAATATGGAGCATTTTGTCATTACCGTTTTATTAAAAGTTTTTATTTTCTATGAATCTACTATTTGATTGGCACTCAATGCGGCCATGAGCTATCAACCACACATTCAAAGTGAAATGGTCACTTCACACAAACCTTTCATCATCTCGTGAAATGTATATTCGCGAATAAAGAAGCGATTTGACGTCGGTCTCATGCAAACCAAAACCGAGGTACAGTATTATGAAAATATATCAATATGGAATTGCAGCCTTAAACTTTACAAATGAATCTTGCTTTCCAGACCTTCAATCTCCTTTTCATAGATCGAGATATTTTGAGTTTCCGTTAGCATGAAGTCATTCTGCACTTAACTTTTGGCACTGAGAGGAAAAAGGGTCCAACTCCGTTAACAAAAAAAATTGTGTGAAAACTTAACTTTTAAAAATCCATGACTTGTAAAGTATCCGAGTGAAAGAATAGACCGAGTTATGATATTAAATAGGAAAACTTTGGTTCGCTATTTCGATTGCCCGTCGCGATAGTGCCCTTCCCGGATATTCCTGCGGAAGGTTTATTTCACTCAATAAAAAAAGGGTGAAAGAAAGAAATATGAAATATGAAATTTGAAGGTTTCCAGTATATTGCTCATGGAAGGTCTTAGAAAGAGCTTCATATATTAAAAAGGTTTCAAATACCATAATCATATCTAAATGTCAGTTTTAATCGATTTGCGGGGCACTAGAGGCTTCAATTGAATATATGAGAGGAAAACAGGGCAGGAAAAAGGGTCCAACTCCGTTAACAAAAAAAAATTGTGTGAAGAAGAAGGAGAAGAAGAAAGAAAACCTATTATTTCCAAGTAAATCGGACGCTGTTCTCATCTTCTGACAACCCAAGTAAAGATTTTTGTTGTTTAAATTCATTGATATGAAAGTATGACATTCTCTGTCTCTTAAACAAACTAATGACTTTGTAATGACTTTTTAATGACTTAAAATCGTATAGAGGAGTTGGGGCCTTCTCCCTCTGGTGTATCCAATTCTAAGCTTGCTTGGTCGACATTTTATCCACGGTGAAGAAGTATAAATGCAATATAATGACACAGTTATATTCTACCGCCCCAAGCTCTCAAGCTCTCTCTCTCTCCACTCCCATGTTCTTTCTTTTTTTCCCTCCCCTCCCCCTCTCTCTTTCTATTTATTTCTCTCTCTATCTCTTTACAAGGCAGGATTTGATTTATATAGCAATTTATCTACCCCTTTCTCTTTTTCCCTCTCTCTCTCTCTCCCTGTTTGCCTCCCCACTCTCCCTCTCTTTCTCTCTCCCACCCCTCTCTCCCTCTTTCCAGGTTCTCTGTCATTCACTGCTGCACAAAGGTTTCATTCTACCTAGCAACTCTCTTGTTTTCTCTATCCTGTCCATCTTCCTTTATATTCCCTGCTTCTTCTTCTTTTTCCCCTCCCCTTGGTTTTCTATCACTCCCGCGTCTCGCCGTCTTACCCCAGGCCAGGCACACAAAGTGATACTATATAGACCGAACAAGGCTATCCATGTTCTCGAGCGAGCGGGCGGAGAGTGGGGTAGTGGGGGTGGTGTAGGTTTTCTGCAAGGGAAGGGTGGTGGGGGAGGGGGAATGTATTCCTTTCATTCCTTAGATTCTAGGGCTTTAACTTTCTTTCTTTTCTTTTACCTTCTTTATATATATATAATTTATTATATACAAATAGAAGAAAGCATTCATCTCAGAACAAAGGTATTCTCCACATTACTATAATCTCATTTCTAAAATTAAACGATTATAATGAACTTTTATCACATGATTGTTCTGATAAAGTGTTGTTTTCATATTTTGTTTGCATTGAAATAGTTTATAGTTTATATTTATCTGTGAAAGAAGAATTATAATGTGGAACAAAATTCGATGCGTATTTAGAAAAGCAAACATCTGTGATACGAAGGAACAGTGATGATCATGATCATGATGATCATAAAATGGATTACGAATAATTAGGTCAAGTAAAAATAAACGCTACTTTCTAGTCTGGATTTCTTGATATTAAGTTAGTTTTTAAGAAAAAAAGATATGAGAGAAATAAATTTGTGAAAGTTTGAGCAATATCCGGTTGAAAATAGGAAAGTTATGAATTTTTGGAGTTGTCATCAGTGAAACAAAAATTGGCAACATTATGACGTATCTTACGAGGTCCTCTCAAATTTCATTAATTTTCATTTTCTTAGTTATTGATGACGGAATAATTTTTTTAATTTTTCTTATACAGGGGTTGTATAAAAACATATTTGCAATAAATATATTCAGGGTGAATGTAAATTCGAACAATTTCTTAGGGGAAAATATGAATGTTTTAATTTTTTTTAATATAATGTAAATGGTAGGGGACGTCGCAAAATACGTCACAGAGTTGCATAGTTTGTGCTTGATTAGTCGCACCTTGAAAACTCCATAACTTTCTTATTTTAAATCGGTTTTTGCTGAAACTTCCATTGACCTGTATCTCTCATTTTCTGCTTCTATTAAAACCAATTTAAGATCAGGGTGGACTTTCCCTTCAAAATTTCTGGTATTTTGTTGTACTTTAACCATGCTTTTGGTTCAATTCCAATCCAAACTGTTTTAATTCAGTTTCATTTGCTCATAATCAAGCTTTATCTTCTCATGTGTTCTCAGATTGTCATTTATTAAATTTCATTACTAAAAGAGAAATAACTTAAAAATGGAGTAGTGGCCCTAGACAGGAAGGAGGATGGAACGAGGCTCTAGAAAATAATTGGAGACGTTATGGCTCAGCAGTTGTCTCGTAACCGGCAGGTCTCGGGTTCGAAACGAAGTCGATGCGCTAGTGCCCTTTGGTAAGGCATTAATCCTCATTATCAAGTTCCTCGCTAGAGGACTTAAAGCAGTCGGTCCCCTTGTTGCTTACTTACAACCACACGCATGCTTTCTTAGCAGTCAGGTAAAACAAACAAAACAACCAACTCTTGGCAAATACCAAGAAGTAGATGGCATAAGAGGGAAAGGAATACCGAAGATTTCATGGGACGATATGGTGAAGAAATTATGCAGTAAGGTTGGTCTAAAAGAGGAGATTGGTCTAAACGAGGAGGATGCTCGAGACAAGAAGAAGTGGGGGGATGGAGTGTCATCATGGCGGATATGAGGGAAAATGCTGACTTTGATAAGTGATGATGATGATGGTGATGAATAACAGTGATAAAAAATATAAAAAACTTACCAACTTGCTGGAATTTATTCTTGGTCTTTACTTCACTGACGGGCGGCATGGTGGAACACTATGTCTTGGGTAAATGATGTATACGGCTTTCTTGCCTTGATCATTAACACTTGATCGGTGATTGAACTTTCCAGGTTCCAGCTACCATCACAAATGTTTCCCCTTAAAGCAAATATTTCTCCATTTTATCATGAGAATGTCTCAAAAGTCTGTAGAGAAATTTCGCTTTGAAGAAACAGTTCAATAAACGATGCTTCTTTTTAACGGCCACCGACTTAAAGCGGAATTATCTACTTCATCCCCAAACGTTGGGTGTTGGCTTGCATAAATTATAACGATGGAGCAAAAATAGAAAGCTAAAAAAAGCTTGAAATTAAAAACGGCGCGTCAGATCCTGGATATCATAATGTATGTACGTACATACATGACAGATCAGGCTTCACGTGAGTTTGAAAAGTTTGAATGTTCTATTTTAAAACAGAAAGCACTAAAATCTTAGTCCTCCCAAGTGTGATAACTCCTTGGTCCTCCACTCCAAAGAGGTCCAAGACAACATGGGTCCGGAACGAGATCCAATAAATCTTAATCTTCGCAAGCTCTCAATCCCTAGGGGACGTAATCATGACTGTAACGGTCTCTCGAGGCCCATCAGACCTGAAGTCTAGCGGCAGTCTGAGGGTCGGCTTAGGGTTACCGGTTACGGTGGCACAAAGGCGTGATGGTACGGGCAAACCGTTACATAATAGACCCCTACCTTGTGCACGCAGATTACTAACTCATTCATGTTCATCACTAAACCAAGGGACTTCACCAGGTACCATCATGACCATTTTAAATAGTAGTCTAGAAAAACAGTCCCGGTTGTCAATGTCCATCACCATGATCATTAAAATTTTAGTAATCACTTCAAGAGGCTATAGTTAAAACACCCTTCAGTAAGTTCAGATCCAACCAATTCAGGATATTGGTAGGCCCTATAAACATTACTTTTATGATTGTTAGCATTATCATGTCATCAGTTTGAAGGGGAAAATAGTTTGTTTTTGTTTTATATTCCTTTATATTTTATTCTATCTTCATTCAGCTTTCCATTAATATACAAATATATTTTCATCGGATAGGGTCTTTAAAAAAAGTAAATTGCGGTATAGCTAGGCACATTATAAGTACTATAAACTCAGAGTTGGTCCTATTAAAATCATAAAATATATTTTTCTGGGATATATACACTATTGTAAAATAGAAAGAAATCTGCTTCAGACACATGCTCAATATATTTTGATTTTTCTATATAATACATGATCTCATTGAAATGTTTCAAGCTCTCGAATGTTAAGAGAGATTGAATTACTCAAACCAAATGACTTATAGTGTCTATGTATGACTAGACTACCACTAAACAGCTGGTCGAACTCGGTCACGCTCTAATGAACACGGTATATTGATCACCAAATGTTGACTATCCCCTTGTCTTTATTCATTGAACATGACCATCATATTATTGACATTCGCTTGGTTTACACGACGTCCGTTAACTTTAGGTTTAATCTCGTGATTGCAAACTGCAATATTGCTGTTGTCATTTGGTTTAAGATGGCGCTTTTCGATCTCTCCAAGATTATTTACGTCATAACAACGTAATAACTTTAAGGTTATATAACATACATGTATGTTGTTATCTAGTAGCGCGGACGCTATCGTGATACTTTAAGTTTACACGCAGTTTCCAATGATAATCGATTTTCGATGCGAAAACAAGGAGCAGCAGGAGGTGTGGGCGTGTGTATGTGTGTGTGTGTGTGTGTGGGGGGTCCTCACTAGATGTTAAGTTATGTATTTTTGTAAGAATTCCAAATAACTTTGGGTCTAGTAATTATGCCAAAACGTAACAACTTCGAGGTTTCGTCCGTTTGTAGTTGCAACGACTGCTCACCCCGCTTGTAACTTTGGGCAGTACGTTGCCCTTTTTTTTATCATACCAGGATTGTTGTTTTAAACTTGCAGATTTAGCAAATTTAAAGTTTAAAACTACGTCGGTGCCGTGTGAACACAGCTATGAAATTTGTGAAAGCGAGCTTGTACAGTGAATCCATTGATATACACGGTAGCTCCATGGCTAGTCTATGGCCTTTGAAATGTTATGTATTAAATACGATTTCAATTGAAGAATGCGAGATATAGTAAAATATTAATACACCGTATCTCGTCTGTATGTGACTTTTACACGGTAGGACGCGCAAAATACAGTAACATCGGCCTGAGCGGTCATACCTCTCTATAAAGGCCACCTGTTTGAAGTGGCCAGTTTTCCTGTTTCCCTTGGATGGCCTGTATATACATGTTTTACTGTACTGTCTATTATAGTTATTTCCTCGACCATCTTAAATAATATAAATACAATAATATATATAGGTTAGATATACATTGTGTCAAATGGGCCTACCACATTAAATGATCATTTTTTTGATGAAGGATCAGAGGCGGCGCTCCCGAGGGGGACAGGTGGGAGACAGTGCCCCCGCTTTCGGTGCTCCCAACCATAATTTTATTTACTGTTTCAAATTGACATAATGTTATTGTTTCCATTTGATGTTATTTTATGGTTGAATAAATAAATACAAATACAAATACAAAATCTTTCAGGTACTCCCAAAGTGCCTCTTTTTACATAGGACAAGTGCCCCTTTTCCTATGTAAGAACTTCCCCTTTCAGAATTCCCCTTTACCACCTCTGAGAAGAGCCCTCTTCACCTCTGACAATTGCCCCTATTAAATCTGACAGGTACGTTTTACTTTCAAAAGTGCCCCTTTTCCTTTCTGTTCAGTGTTTTTTGTTGTTGTTTTGATGAGTGCCCCTGTTCAACTCTGATAAGTACCCCTTTTATTTTGATACGTGCCCCTTTTCCTTTCTACAAATTGCCCCTTTTCCTTCTGATAAGTGCCCCTATTCCTTCTCATAAACGCCCCCTTTTCACCCCAATAACTGCCACTATCAAAATCTGACCGATGCCTCTTTTCTTTTATAATAAGCGCCCCTTTTCCATTCTCATAAGTGCCCTTTTTCATCTCTGGTGACTGCCTCTTTTCAGGTGCGAGAAATTTCCCTTTTCACCTCTGATTTATTTGCCCTTTTTACTTTGACTCGTGCCCCTTCTCCTTTTTAATAAGTGCACTTTTTCCTTCTGATAAGTGCCCTTTTCCCTCATAAGAACCTCTTCCCTTTCTCTTAAATGCCACTTTTCACCTCTGATAAGTCCCCCTATTATCTTGACACGTGCCTCTTTTCCTTTTTAGTAACTACCATATTTCCTTCGGATAAGTGTCCCTTTACCTTTTCAATATGAGCCGTATCCTTTTTTTTTAAATGCCCTTTCTACATGTGATAAATGACCCTTATTCAAATCTGATAGGTGCCCTTTTCCTTCAACAGATGCCCCATTTCCATTCTCGCAAGTGCCTTTTTTCATCTCTGTTGAGTGTCCCGTTTCAGGTGCAAGAAGTGCCCCATTTTCACCTCTCATAATTGCCCTTTTCTTTTCTAATAACTGTCCTTTTCCCTTCTGATAAGTGCCTACTTTTCCTTTCTCAATAACATGCACTCCTAATTCAAAGCGACTTTTCGTTCATTTTCCTTAAATCTCGCTCGCTACGCTCGCTTGCATTTATAGTTGTTATAATTATAATACTTATAAAAACAACTTTTTAATATTTCTACATTAGATTGAGCTTCAAACTCATCAGGGTTTGTCCTCTTTATAAGATGCAATTTTTCGCACTGCGACCTCACAAGTCTTAACATTTTTGCTCTCTCTCTCGAAAATTAATATTCAGACCACCACACCCAACTGCAATATATGTTGCTTAATCAGTATCTTGTACCACGTTAAGAGAGAAACATTGATGTCATCCTTGGTATTGTAATCACAAGCGGTATATACCAATGTCTAAAAATGGTGTATGTTCACTTTGAGGTTTCCCTTTGTAGGTGCCCCATTTTTTTCCAAAAAGTGCCCTTTGGGGTGCCCCCACTTTAGAAGACGCTCTGCCGCCCCTGTGTAGGATGCTCTAGATTTCGTCGTTTCAGTATTGGAAAACTTGTAAATATTCTCACACGGTCACTCCTCTCCCTCGCGCATTCTCATTATTACATCATCATCATCATCATCATCATTACTATGATTTTTTTCTTCTGTCTACCTCCTCCTACTACTCAGCATCCCTCTTTTTTTCTCTCTCTCCCTCTCTCTCTCCCACATAATCTCTACCGAATTTTCCTTTTTTTTTATCTCTCTCTCGCTCTCTATTTTGTTCTGTCTGCTTGCTCCCCTCCGCTTTTTTCCTTTTCACTCTGTCTCTCCTTTCTGTAACATTCTTATATCTTTACTATGTTCCCCTCTTTTTTCTGTATCTCTCTCCCCCACCACCCAGGTTTCTTTCTCTCTCTCTCTCTTTCACTTTCTCTTATTACCCCCCTCCAAGACAAAAGCTGAAAATGAATGCTAACTCTAGCAAACTGAGTTACAGACTTTGATTCGTGACGTCATTGATGTTTTCTTTTCTTTTTAATTCAATTTGACTCCAGGGGGTGTTTCACAAAGACTAAGATCGACTTTAAGTTGGACTTAAGTATAACAGGCCGTTCATGCCATTGTTTGCTATCATTATTTACTGGCATTGGTCTCTCAAGGGACGTACAAATCATGGTAAAAAATCTACAAAACTGACATTTTTTGATAATTCATTATTGAAGGAAAAAATATTATCTACAGATCATAATGGTGAGAGCAAACAATGGCACGAACGGCCTGTTATACTTAAGTCCAACTTAAAGTCGATCTTAATCTTTGTGATACACCCCCCTGTCCTTTCCTATTAAAAAAAAACACAGACATAATATAACTCTCATTTTAGAGGGCATGAATAACTCTGGAAAAAATGAACCCTGTTCCTATGAACTCCATACCATTGTTATCGTTAACGTGATCTTGACTATTAAAGCTGGGGTTGTGGCGTGCGCCTGTAATCCAGCTAACAGTGGAAGTTACAAACTGATTCAGCCGAGGACGCAGGTTCGAAACTGAGTCACGTCTTTCGGATGGTGACGTTAAAGGTCGGTCCCCAGACGTAAATAATCATATCTGATTGATACACGTCTGTAAAAACCCAATACACACACATCCCGGCCTAGGGGTTGTACCCCTTCTTCTTCCTTTCGGAAAGTATTGTTAGCAATGAAAAAGTATACCTTTCTTGGAGAAGCCATGCATTCACTAATCACTGGGACAAACTTGTGTTTGTATGTGGATTTATTCAGAATTTCTTTGCAAAAAAACAAACAAACAGGGGATGCAGCAAAAGCTTTGAAAAATCCATACAAGGCTGCACACCCGGTGAAAATATTGATGAAATATACATACAGACAAACATATATAGTATAAATGATTATAAAGACAAGTTTGGAACCAAAGGAATGCAACGATAAAGCATATAAAATGTAGAAAATATGAATAACAAACATAATCATAGACACAAAATTCGATACCTATGTCAATGCATCAATAACATCAATAAAAATATACAAACATTTATCTTAGAATAGTGACAACAAAATGTTCAAACACGAATAGGCTTAATTACATTTGAAACAACTATGTATATATCTATATATACACTGTCGCCCATAAAGTTGAAACAATTTTTTCTTATATCATTTAATAAGGTAATTGTAATTTCTGTGACCCTTAAGATTGATCAATATAACGTTCTTAAAATATATAAACTTAATCTATCAAGAATAAACCATATGATAACCATCCCTTTATAAAAATAGATAATACAAAATTCTGTCAACTTTTGGGGCAAACATGGGCACTGGTCATATTTTTGCTTCAGATTCCAGACATTTGTGTATACCGTCTCCTGCTTTCGCTATTTCGTTTGTTCAATTTTTCTCTTGCAATTCAACTTGCAAATGGTCCAGACTTAGGTCCCCTTTACTAGTGTGTTGTAGAATTATTCATTGCGCAATTCACTTCTCACACTCTTTATAAAGACCCTGTCGGAAGTGAAATATGAAATAGATAAATTGTATATCAACAGAAAGCTTATATGCCATAGATTGCAATAACATCTATTACGTGCTATTCTAGTGTCTGTCACAGGATTAACCGCTCTCTGAAAATCAGAATTTGTATTAATTCAGCACGGCATATTACCTCAGCTATATAGGCGAGCCGATCGGGTAAAATGTTATGTCATCACCGTAACTACGGCACATTTGACCCCTGTTGACCCGTAATTTGAAAGAGTGCGGAAAAAGAGGTTTAATTTGCTTTTGTGCAATAATGAGATGGACAATATTTTCATTCCTTGATATTTATATTCTACATTTTTGATGGAACAAATGGTATTATGACGAGATCAGAGAAAGTGGCAGCGGTATTAAGCAAATCAACGTGTAAATGGTGCATTTTTTTTCCTTTCTACTTTTCTTTTCTTTATCTCTTTTTTTTTCCATTCTTCTTTTTCTTTTTCAGTTGGATTTCTATTGGGGGATATCTTTTGATTTACTGCTTTCCTGCATTTTTATTTTGTTTACTGCATTTTCCTGAACAGACATCTCAAGACAAACCTGGCTTGTCCTAACAACTCGTCATGTATGCCATTTGCATTCTGGCTATTGAAATTCAATTATTCGTAACAAACAATTTGCTAATTCAATATTATTCTTTCCACAATTCGATAAAAATGACAATATGAAAATATAAAACAACCTTTAAGCATAGCAATGTAGTAAAGGTATGAAGAAATTCAACAACAGTTACAGGTGTGGTACAACATAAAATTAAATAGAAATAACAAAAACATGAAAATGAGGAGGGGCAAACAAAGGCCAAAGACGTATCACAGGCTTGTCCTCGGAAACATATAATACATAATGGTATACAAACCAATTGAATTATTCGTAACTAGGCACTTCAAGAACTCTAAACTCTGTATTTTGTTTTCCGAGATTACCTATCCAAACGTCGGGTTTTTTCTTTTTGTCTGGCAAAGACGTTATGTACAAATCTGTTTCAAGAAAGGTGGGGAGAGACGGAAGGAATTAGAAGAAGAAGAAAAGGAAGAACGAGAACAAGTGAAATAAAACGAGCAAGAACAAGAACTAGAGAACGAATGGGGCATATATCTATGAATAACATAAATAACGAATTTGTGTTTGAAAATTTGTGTGGCGTAATTTGTAAGATTACGAGAGGGAAGATGATCCCAAATACCCCTGCATTATTTTTCACCAGATTCAATATCAAACCTCCGATATCAGATGGATTACAGGGGGGGAAAGCTTGACAGAGATACATGTCTCCCCCCGCCCGTTATTATTATTATTAGTAGTAGTAGTAGTAGTACAGTAGTAGCAGCAGTAGTAGTACTATTATCCTTATTATTGTTTTTATTGTTATTATTATCCTTATCATTATTATCCATATCTGATATTGATAATAATGATTTATTATTATCAATATTATCCTCAATATTATTAGTATTATTACTATAATATTATTATTGATAATAATATTATTATTTTTATTATTCGTATTATTATTTATATTTTATTTTTGAATTATTATAATCATGATTATTTTCATTATCATTAATATTATTATCATCATAATTATTACTGTTTCTGTTTTATTTTTGTTATCATTATTATCATCAAGCAATTATTACCTTGTTGTGTGTTAGCGGCCTGGATGGTAGTGTATCCTGACTGGTCCAGTTTCATGAAGAAGAACTTGTTACTTTGCGGTATCTTAATGTTCGGTCTTGTCATCCCCCTTGGAAAAAACTGTCATTTTGATAACAAATAATAAAAAGATCAATCTAGTCTTTTGGTATACTGTTTTCACGTATTAATTTGATTAGGGGAGTAAAATAGAGATTTTTTTCAATCTTCAGTTTGTTCCCTTATCCGTTTTTATTTTTCCTCTTTCTCTTTTTTCTTCTTCTTTTTCTTCTTCTTGTTGCTTTTTGTTTTCCCGTGTAAATCTAGCAATTTGTATGCATGTTTATCTTATTTGTGTATGAGTCAAAATAAATTAAAATGAAATGAAATTAAACTTACATCTATCTCCAAGATACCCTCACCGACACCCTCAATGCACATTGGTTCGATGTCACTGTCCGCATCGATGTCGGATGGCTTGGTCGATGTCGAGATGATGACTGGGGTGCGTTCATCTTCACCATATATCTTCTTGTAGAAATTCAAAGTTAAAATGCCTGAAAATGAAAACATTTTTATAATAACTGGAATTTTGTTATCTTCGTTCATTTCCCTTTAAAGGCATCGTTTAACAATGTTAAATCTGAGATGCATGGCCCTACGTGTTAGCGCTTCAAAATGATCATGAAGTGCCTCAAAAAAGTTAAAATCTTTGAGTGACCGGTTTTACCATACTCATTTTCCCCAATAGACTGTAGTGTTATAAAAACTGTTAGGAAAACGAAAAATGTAATTTCGATTTCCAATCATAAATATCTTGATAATCAGACAGGCGATCGGCTTGTAAAAGTCATGGGATTCATGACTGACCTAAAGGTTTATAATTATGATTGCAGCATGAGCTAAATCCAGGATTTTGTTTCAGAATCTGAGGCAATGTTACCGAGTCACTTTAACATCACATCATTTTCTTTACTACTTTCGAAAAATCAAATCAGGGGCAATTTCCCTATTGTTTATTTAAAGAAATCACGTTCAGATTACATAATACGTCTTTGCAATGAAAAGGTAACGTACAAGGCCACTGAAATTGACTTTTCGAAAGGAGTTTTAGGTTAAGTTTGCAATTGTAGTTGTAATTGTAATTGTAGTTGTAGTTATAGTTTTAGGTATAATCATAGTAAGAGTAGGAGTTGGAGTTATATATGTGCGTCCGGCCCTTGGCAACAAGAAACTTACACTTCGATTTGACGAACATCACCTTATCGGTATAAATTTGCATGAAGCGATCGCCCTCTTTGAGTATGATCTGCACTTTTTTGGAATAGTCATATGCAAAGAGGGGGTCTCTTTGAACGAAGCTTCAGGCGGAATAACGACTCCAATTAACAGCGGAAAACAAAATTTCTTGACGTCAATATCGAACCGATGTTGGAATAAATGCTTGACGACAGGCCGTTTACCTGAGCGGGAAAAAATACATTCAATAAGCAGCTAAAAAGAAAAAAGAAGATAACTGAGTAATTAAAGAACTAATTATAAGTAAAAAGATAAATATATAGATCCATACACACATACATCAATACGAAAAAATATATATATATTAATCTAAACAAATAAATTGACGAATAAATATTCAAAAAGATAATAACATGTTAAAAGTAATCAACAATACTCCCTTAATTTATTTACTGACAGAAAAATTGCCATTTTATTTGCACAAACGAAAGGTTAATTTAAAGGGGTATGGACGTTAGTTCCATGTGCAGTAGGTCATAATTCGCTGACACCAGACTTGGTGGATATACCATTTATGGTTGTACAAGTCTCACACACAGCAAACCAGCAGTCCCATCAAGAAATACATCCGAATCTGTCGGAGAGTCTTTGGGTGAGAGATTAAATGTAAGATAATGACTTTTACATATGGCGCGTATGGTTAAAAATGCAAAGCATTACATAAGTACTGTTGGTCATAAAACTGAATGCCACTCCTTGTGATTGACAACACCTGTTTTAGGGTTAACACCCGAATCGTGTCAAATTCCCAGTATGAGCCCACTACTATGCGTCTTGAAAGTTTACAGACTGTTTGTGAGACGGCTACATGACTATATTCCACCTTATTGTGTATTATGACAATGAAACGATCTCCCTTGCCACATTCAATTTCCAACTGGGTAGTTTTACCAAAATCCTCGAGATTATTCCATTGTTCCAGTATAGGCTTACCAACTAACGTCTATCTATCTAAGTATTTCCTCCCGGTTCGGAGGTTGATTGCAACATCTCTCCATTTCACTCTATCTTCTGCCATTCTGGTGCACTCTTGCAGTTTTAGTCCACTCCAGTTCTTGACATTCTCTTCCCAGTTGATTCTGGGTATCCCTCTCGGTCTAGTTCCTTCCACTCTTCCCTCCAACAAATCCTTTAAGAAGCTTTGGTGCCTTTGGTGCCTTTTAACATGACCAAAGTATTTGACTTTTCTCCCCTTAACTAATCCTACCAGTACAATTTGTTTACGCCCTGCCATGTGTAATATCTCTTTCTTAACAACTAACGTATTCAGGTCTTAATTTGGTTGTCACGAACCTAATGAACACCGGAAAAGGCTGATTTCTCAGAGTAATTACGTAAAGTGATTATTCTGGTAGTTGGTGCCTATTGTCTCGTGCCGAATGGCATGTTTGGCAAATTGGCAGAACGAGCGAGTGCGTCAATTGGTACCAGTGGCAAATAAAAGGTTAGAGGAGTGGCTCTTCTGGGGCTGGAATATCTTTAAGGTCTCTCTCTCTCATTTCATTCTTTGCTTATACATTGACATACGAGTCCGAACAATTTCTTACCAATGATAAAAACAAAAACAAAGCAATAACGAAGAGAAGAGAAAAGTATTTCACTTTACGTACACTTTAAGCAGGGTGGGGGCACGAAAAGAATATTGCTCACACAACTCTCTCTCTCTCACTCTCTCTCCCTCCCTAGCTCCTCTCCTTTTTTTTGGTTTTATTTTTTTTGTTATCTCTCTCTGCCTTGTCCCCGGTCCCTCCCCAACTCTCTCTATCTCTATTCCTCTCTTTCCTTTTCTCCGACTGTGCAAACATCAACCAGGAAACATATTGTAAAACTAATAGTGCCTTTCATGTCGTGTATCCCCTTTTCAAAGTTTTCCAACTTGAACATTTCTATGAAATAGCGTATTATACCATAACTACAACAGGAATGAAATCATGGAGTCAAAGTAGATTGCATGCACAGATCTTTTACATAATTCCATAACTCCTTGAGCCAGGCATAACTGTGTCTGCCTCTGGCAATGTCAGGGGAGCTTGTGGTACTGGGCCTATGGAATACAGTAACACCGTGCATTCTGTAGAGTGTCAGAGTTTAGACACCCGGTTGCGCACTACTAGTGAAAACGGTCTGTGACTGTAGACTATATAATCATACGTTCCGGTATGAATTTCAAAGATCCCCCCGTGTATTCAGAATCATTAATGATAAACGTGCCGCTTTGTATTCTATATTTATATTGAAATAGCGGATTATGTTGTGAAATGAACCTCACCAGGGAGGTTTTACATGCTTTTTGCATGCTACAAAATTTGACGCAATATTTCAGTTCAGTGCAAGAGAGGAAAATAGACCAGCAATGGGCTCACCTTCTTCGTCTAGATGAAAAGCAAACAGCCTTATTTCTTCTCGATTTCTCTCAACCACCTGACATGAAAGAAAAATGAAATCAATTTTAAATAAAGTAGTGAGTATCAACGTGCTGGTATACATGTACACTGCAAAAACCAGGGTGTTAAATTTCTAACACCAGTATGGTATTGAATTTTTTTGACACCATTGGTGTTATTTTTAACACCGGTCAGATTTAAGCATGCATTAATAATTACTGGGTGTTAAGTAACATGGTGTTGTTTTATGCTTGGTGTTGAAAGTATCATCACGTGATTTCGTTTAAGGCGGTTGATTGGTCGAATAAGTTTTCACAAAGTGTACGCGCGCTTAATGATTACTTTACACGTGTTCACAGAAAATACATTTATCATGATTTGTTAAGCAAATTATGACAATGCACATCAATTTTGTGATTTGTATTTTCCTTTGGCAATTATTGACCAATAGATTATATGTCCGATCTTGTTACAATTATATTAACGTTTTAGCAATAGATATATTGATTATATGATTACTAACCAAGAAACAACATGCATGTTTATTATATATATATATATGTGTACCAGCCTGTACCACATACATGTTAATCTTGAATTTACTTCAAATGATCTATGTGATGGAGTTAATGCAATGGAGATTAGAATATACCTATTGGTGGACAGTTGCCAACATCGATTATGAATTATCAGTTTACCACTGGTTCCTCTACCCTGGTCGATAATGGTCGATAATAGGGAATATGGAATGTGGGACCATTAGACATACATAGAAAAATCTCTAATGGATCAACAAGAATATAAACACCAAAAGTGGAATTGAATTTGTTATGATTCCAGATATTGGTGTTAATCTACACCAGTAGGAGTTGTCAAATATTAACACCAAAAGTGGAATTGAAATTATCTAATTCCAGAAAATGGTGTTAAGTAACACCAGAGGAGTTGCACGATAAAGATACCAAGAAAGTGTTAAATTTAACACCCTTGGTGTTAAATTTAACACTCTGGTTTTTGCAGTGTAGTTCAAGAGAAGCTTGGGTTCTGGGAAACGTAAAAATAGAAAAATTGTGATCTTGTTCATTCCTTGTATGTTAGTGTAGAGGAGTATCACAGAATATTTATCCCCTGTAAAGGATCGCTCTTCAAATGCCGTCATGGTCGAAATATGACAAGTAACAGCTATATATTATATACACAAAAGTCATTTATATCATTCATATTGGGTATGAACTTGCACACCTTCTCATCGTCAATTTTGCGAGCGCATGATAACCATCATATGATGTTGATCACTATGGTTATCATGCGATCGCAAAATTGACGATGAGAAGAATTGAAAATGCATACCCCAAAGTTATGAATAAATTAGAACAGACGCATCTCTCAACACATACATCTTTCAAGATGAATCTCTAAAACAGCCTCTGAGGAACTAATACTTCAACAAGCTCTGCTTCCATTTAGCTCCTCTTTTCTCGTGCCATTACTATTATATTTGTCTTGTTTCATTGTATATTTTTGTAATATACTTTTATTTGATTGCGAATAACATTGCCATTTCATTGTATTTTGTTTTGCATGAGAAATAAAATCATTTGAATCTTGAATCTTGAATCACATGCCTTGTAGGCTTCTCGATATGTACAGAAGAAGAAAAAAAGTGGATACTCTTATTTGTTCAAAATTTGATATTAACCGTCAAAGAAATATACTGAAATATATAACAAGTTAAATAAATATTAATGCTCTACCAACATCAATTAAAATACAGTTTGGACTTGCATGCTTGGATGAGCACATTCATTTAACCATTAGACGGTCTGACTAAGAAAATTACTAACACCAAGTACCCATTTCACTCCTGGGTATGTAGATTAATGCCTTGCCAAAGGACATTGGTGCCGTTACGGGGATCGAACCCACGACCTATGCATTTCAGGTCAAGAGCTAAAACCACTCGACTACGACACATCTGATGACGTAGTATTGCGTCAGTAGAAATCAATACAAGAGTGATGAGAGCACACACATACAGAAATGAATTAATAAATAAATACGAAAAGGATGTGCTAGGAGGAAAAGTAGAAGTTCTTAGATCGAGAGGGCGGCCGGGAACCAACTGGGGTGAGAACATAAGGACATGGAATGGAATGACACTACAAGAGTGTACTTGAATGGTAGATAACAGAGATGTGTGGAGAAAAACAAAACTTGCAACCAACATCTGAGCTGAGAAAAGATACCAGGATAGATAAACTAAATATTGTTATGAACGACATAAAGCAAGTAATGAAACAAAGAAATACAAACAAGAATTTGATTTTAAATGTCGTTTTGTCTCGTGAAATAGACACTACCAAACCAAAACAGGAGTCAACAGACAGGAAAATATTTATTTAAAAAAATTAATGAAATAAACAAGATGAAAAAATAAGATAAACAAGGTAATTAAATTAAGAATAAAGAAGTAATTATGTGATGATATTTGAGAAATGCTTTTCCTGACTGCTAATAAAGCATTAGATGCTTGTTATCATTCTTTGTATTTAGATTTTGATGGAAATAAATAATACTATTGTGAACTGAACTAGGGGGACGACGGTTTTAAGTCCTCTCCGAGAGACTTCGTAATGATGATTCAATCCTGTAGAAACTGTAGAAACTGGAAGATCAGCATCAACAATATACAGAGTGAGTCAGAAAAAATGTCCCACTTTTTAAAAGTTGTATTGTTTGAAGTATGAATATTTAATCACGGGTATCATGATATGTCTTGATAGAGTTATCCTCCAAGTACATTTAGGTACCATTTTCTTTTGAATCTCTGCATGCATGACTGAACATCAGACAATATTTACAAGACTGCCAGATCTCACTTGCGCCAAGTTGCTGGGTGAGGAATAAAATAGTGTTTTGAACAAAGACAGCCAGACAGACAAAAACACACACACATGCACACACGCACACACACGCACACGCACAAACGCACACATACGCACACGAACAGGCACACGCACACACATGAGCGTTCCATTCCCGACAAGGCCCACCCAAATTGTTACTTTTTGTCGGGAATTCTTCTTCTTGTACGAAAAGTTGAGTGGCCGCTGTCTTTTTGGTGCGTATTGGCGGATGTTGTGCGTGTGAGCTTCATGATGATGATGATGATGATGATGATGAAGATTAAGATGATGACAATGATGATGATGATGATATGATGGTGGTAGTGAATGTGTACTAAAGGGAAAGACTGTCAGGGAAATGCCACTTAAACATTCAGCGATCTTGATAAAAATCAATGGTTAATCAGAAAAGAGGAAATTATGAAACAATTTTTACCGTGTGCTGTGTGTTGTGTGTGTGTGTGTGTGCGTGTGCGTGAATGCGTTTGTGTGTGCGTGTGTGCGTGTGTGTGTGTGTCTGTGCGTGTGTGTGTCTGTCTGACTGTCTTTGTTCAATGCACGGTTTTATTCCTCACCCAGTAACTTGGCGCAAGTGAGATCTGGCAGTCTTGTAAAGATTGTCTGATGTTCAGTCATGCATGCAGAGATTCAAATGAAAATGGTACCTAAATGTACTTGGAGGATAACTCTATCAAGACATATCATGAAACCCGTGATTAAATATTCATACTTCAAACAATACAACTTTTAAAAAGTGGGACATTTTTTCTGACTCACTCTGTAGTTGCAGCTGAAAATGGGCTACCAGCCGTATTTTGTCCTTTTTCTCTGTATGATTGCTTTGTATGTATTTTTATCTGATTTTATTATACGGAAATAAAAACAACAACAAACAACAACAATCCTTACCAAAAGGCACAAGCGCATTGACTTGGTTTCTAACCAGGGACCTCCCGGTTACGAGACCACTGCTCTACCACTGAGCCATCGCGCCTTTTTCTAAAGATTAAAAAGAACGCAAACCAAAATATAAACAAGGCAACCGAAATCTTACCAAGCCGATATTTGTCCCAACGTCTGTAAGGCATTCCAGAATGGATAAAGGGTTAACATTGGTCACACCTGCTCGTAGATTGTTGATACTTAACAGTACATCATGGTTTCTAAGAGATGGAACAGGGGTAGTTGGACGGTATGATATTAATATTATTATAAATGATAATATTAATAATAATAATTTTAAGGATAACATTTATAATACCCAAAATAGTAATAATGATAACGATAATGATGGTAATAATAACACTAATAATATCAATGCTATCCTAATACTAACAATATTAGTACTAATAATGATAATAACAATAATGACAATATTAATTTTAATAATAACAACAACAATAATAACAATACTAATAATAACAGCAATGAAAATAATAATAATGATAATAATAATAATAATAATAATAATAATAATAATAATAATAATAATAACAATAACAATAACAACAATAATGATGGATGTAGAAGTGTTGTAATCGAGTGGTTTTCTCACTGGACTGAAAATCCAAAGATCGTGGGTGCGATCCCCGGCACGGAACTTATGTCTTTGAGCAGGATAGAGCTAAATAGTCATTGATTACATCAATTACTGTAGAATTATATCATTATTTTCCAAAATAATGGTGTACAGCTTCACCCTCGGTCTTGAAGTTCCCTTTATATTTTTCATTACACGTTATATCAGACAGCCCGCCATAGTTAGTAATTACAACAAACACTATATTGTATACACATTAGAGTCAAACCTGCTTTAGCAACCACATGTATAGAAAGACCATCTGCCTGTAAAGACCACATTCATGTATCCCTTGTAAATCGCTTCCCATTGAAACGTGTACTAAAGGAACTTGTACATAAAGACCACCTGCCCATAAAGACCACTTTTCTTGACCTCTTTGAGTGGTCTTTACATTCAAGTTTAACTGTACGCACATACCAGGGGTGTCGATTTGTATCCGTGGTTGGGAGGGATGATAGGTGCCAAAATATTTTCGGCAATGGATCAAAGCAACCAAGAGGTAGAAGCGTGTGGCAGGTTGCACCCCCTCCCTTCCAAGTTATTAACTTTTTCAAGTCACCCTCAATAAAGATAACATTTCAGAGAATATAAGAGTGGTAATAAAATTAATAACATGCTAAATGTTAGTCCTGACTCTTGCCTGCAGTGTAGGCCTACCAGACTGATATCATCTATTTTTAAACGAAATTTAGACATTACCAAAAAAATCCAATGGTGAGGGATATCAACTTGTGAAAGTATTATGTTACCAGTGGGCAAATGCATTAATAAGCAACCAGGAAAGGTTCATGTAGACAGAAAATTCTTTATTTCCTGGTGATAGAAACATACATTTTATGAATATTGATGTCTCCAAACAACATTCATCGTGAAAACCCATTCCAATATTCTGTGTAAGGAGATCTCAAAAAACATAGTTCTCATTAGTAAATGAAAAACATATTGCTTTTGGTTCTTCATTTGACTCTCTTCCTTCTTTAATTAAACCAACTGAATCCTCTCTGCGGGAAACTCAATTCAATGAAACAGAATATCACTGATGCAAAATTTGGTTCTCAAAATGACAGAAAATTTCCACTCCTGATCTCATACAAACTGTCTGTTTCTTAAAAACATAATATAAAACTTACGTTCCAACTACCAAACAACAAACTTCCATTATCTCCTTCTTCACCCAGATATATACTTATCATACCAGATACGCTCTAAAATATAAGCATAATATTCCCCTAAGGCCCTGACCAGAGCACTATTTTTTTCTCAAAAACTATAACCAGTCTATAGAAGGTGCATTATTATTGGAAGGGTGTTATAAACAAAAGTTCAAACTTAATAACATTCTAACTTTCAAAAACACCTTAACTATCTTATGCCTGTTACGTTTGAATACAATACATAGGCCTACATCAGCTTTTCAATAAAACAAAAATAAGTTGTGACATAATCTTTCTCCAAAATATCGAACTGGTGTATTCTGTTGTATTGCTTGTTTATGTACATACAAAGAGCTTATTTTCAAAAGGCACATTCTGCGCGAATGCCTGAGCTTGTAAATTTCGCGTATTGAAATGCACAATCAGTCCCAAATTTCATTCAATCTTTTTTGTTTCTTGTTTTTCTTTTCACATTCCTTAAATTAAAGTTGAGTTCTGGTCATGCGATTGCATCGTGAAAGAAACGGTGTGGAATCGATCAGAAAAGGTTGATCATCTAGCATATAAGTATTGGTGTGTACTGCAAGGTTCTAGAATCATCAAAATGATAAGAAATTTGGCCCAGTCTTGGTAAAGTTACAAGCACTGTACACAGAAAGATGTATATGGGACTACACAAACATGTGGCAGTTGTTACATGCCATATTTAGAATATGTTTTTAGGGAACATTTCTTCTCTGATGTTCTTCCACACTTGCATAATAACAATGATAACGCTCACAAATTATTGTTCACCTCTTCCCACAACTCAACCTTCTCTTTAAAGCCCTGTCAATAATGTGGCATTGATTATTTATTCGTTTTTAATTAGTTTTTGAAGAACTCCTAGGTGAAAGAAATCACAACTATTCTTGAATATTATTACGTTTTAGAACATGTTGGGCCTGTCTCACATTGCCTTCCATCATTCCATGGCAATTTTTCATGTTTCTTTCAGCTTATTTCTCACTTCTTTTCCATCCACTCAACTAATTCCTGATCATGCATTAACCTCATACCTACCATCACCCATGCCTAAGCTTTTTAGAGGGGATCCCGTAAAGTAATTTTGACATTGTAAGAAATAAACATGAGCAATATTTCATTGTAGGTTACTTTAAAGTCAACCTCTTTTATCATCGCCCATTCACATCAGTTCCCTGAAGAAATGCTGGAATATATATGTCCCTCTTTCTCTTGTCTTTCTTCCTTTTCTCTTCCCCTTCCTTTTTCTTCTGCCCGTTTCTTCCCCTTTTCCCAGGTAGCAAGCCCATATGGGGCCCATATGGGGATGATCTGGGTCACTTGTGCCATCTGGGCTATTAAATGGAACCCATATATGTAACCCATATGGGATCTATCTGGGCCAGCCCTTATGGGTCCCAGATGGGAATGAGCTGGGCGTACACATATGGGTAGAATATGAATATGCCCATATGGGTAACACATGGGGAAAATCTGGGTTAACCCACATGGGATATATCTGGGTTAACCAATATGGGTACCAGATGGGATTAAGCTGGGCATACCCATTTGGGCCCAGTTTGGTATGGGTCCCATCTGGGTCCCATCTGTCTTATATGGGTTTACCCATATGGGTCCCATATGCTTCTTGGGTGCAGATGCCTTAGTGCCCCAGATGGTTTTCCATATGGGGCCCATGTTTCAGAGAATATGGGACCCATGTGGGTCCCACATGGGCTTGCTACCTGGGTTATTATCCTCTCTCTCCACTCTCTACTTTTTTTGCACTCTTGCGCTTCGCGCTTAACATTTAGCTCGTTGCTTTTTAACGCTGCGGCTTTGCATTTGGCGCACTGCATTTCTATGATGCTGTTGATTGAATAAATTGAATAAATTCATCAATTCCTGATGAAGCCGTATGAGCGAGAATTCAATTTATTCTTGTCTCATATACGGTTGTCTCATTTACTTCGTTTTCTATTTATATATGTATGTATTATGAAAATGAGATAGCAAAATGTGTATATTGATGGTCATCTTGCGAGTAATAACCATTAACTACTCTCATCGGGCTCTCATTAATTTTTCTCTTCATTTTTTTTTTGATGGTGAATTATTGGGGGATGATTGTACAGGCCATCCCCACCTGAAATATTGGGGGATATATTCCCCCCCCCCCGTGATCGACACCCATGGCACATACATTTGTAATGACCTTAAATCTAGCTCCATACTTTTTTATTTAGAACTTTATCAAACTGTTCCATACTTTAAAAAAAGGAGATGTCATCCATGACTGAGTAGATTGTTTCTTCTCTTTCTCATTCTCACCTCTCCCCTTTCTTTTCTTTCTCATTCCCACTGCTTCGCTTTCTTTTCTTTTTGATTCTCACATATTCCCTTTCTTTGTATTGTTTTGTGTGTTTGTGGTGAAAATTTGCTATATTATATATATTAGTCTTATATATAATTGAATTGAATACAAAATGATTTTATTAACATGGAAGGCAATGCATGGATATGCTCCTGTGTACATTTCAGACTTGTTGACTGTTAAACAGTCACTGTTTATAACCCTCGAACTAATTTGCGATCTGCAGGTAAATACCTGCTTGAGAGTCCTCGAACACTCTCTTCTAGGGGATCGATCATTTACTGCCTGTGCATCAATATTGTGAAGTGGTCTTCCCCAAATCCTTCGCTCTTGTCACCAGTTATCCAATTTCAGAACTCAACTAAAGACATACCTATTTCAGATTGCTTACAATTAGTCACTGCTTTTTTGTCTTTCCCGGTTAGAATCATGAACAGACATTTTTTGTAGTTTTTTCAGTCTCATCAGCACCTTTGATTAGGCAACTAGATATTGGCGCTTTATTTAATACCTGGATTGGATTGGATATATACATAAAATTATATACATAATAATATACCTTGTACGTTTTATTTTCATCATTGGGGCCTATAACTCACAAACATAGCTTTCATCAGAGGCCCTCCATTTTCCCCTCTTCTTTTTAGTTCAGTCTTTTAATTTGATGCGTTCAAAGAAATTGATATAAGGTACTCACCTTCTCTTTCCTTTTTGTTATGTCTCTTTTGATAGAATTCATGTTTATTTGTATAATTTATTTCGTGAAATCATTGCAAAATGTGGAATATATGTGAAATATGAGAAGATAAAATGGCAACTGAAGTCATATTTACCTCAACCCTACAGTTCTTGCCAGTCCGGTGCCATCTAAATCTCGGAACTCATGGCCGTCTTGGTGGGAATAAAGAAGAGCTCCAAAATGCGTGAGAGCCAGAGGCTTACCAGGAATATACTGGACATAGATCTCTCGAAACGCAAGCCCCTGTGAAGATTCGATCTGAAAATGAAGACAACAAAATAAATCTTCTGGGCCCTGTTTCATAAAACTTGTTATCAATAACAAGTTACAATAACAGTAATGTTATAAACTACTGGAAGCGTGGCATTTGATTGGCTGAGAGCAAATTTGTCATAGAAATGTAGCTTTTGTTATTGATAACAAGTTAAATGAAACAGGGCCTGTTCTGTTGCGTCAGGCGTCATTTTGCTGACGCAGGGCTGCGTTAGTGACTGGCGCTGCCTTGGACGTGCCAATATGAGAGCCAAATCGCACATTGTGTCGCATGGGCCTACCACATTGTGTATATAATATAATCATTTCGCTGTAGGATGCTCTAGAATCGTCGTTTCAGTATTGGAAAACTTGAAAATATTCTTACACGATCGCTCCGCTCCTTTGTATATTCTCATTATTATTATCATCATTATCATCATCATAATTATCATTACTATCATTCTTGGTGTTGTTGTGATTATTATTATTTTTATTATTATTATTATTATTATTATTGCTGTTGTTGTTGCTGTTATCAGTATTAGTTCACATTATGTTTACAAGAGATAGAGAATGTAAATGTTCAATAGTACCTCTTAAAGGGTCGGTGATTCAAAAGGAATAAGGGATGTCTCCTGCTGGTAAATCTGTAAAAGGGGCCGTCCCTCTCCCCTCTGAAATTTAGAAATCGCTAAAGAGGATCTAAATTAACGATCTGTCTAAGCCAATTGAGAGGACAAAGAAAGGACTGAGGTCAAAATGTAGTTTTTCAAAGTGCATCGGTTGAAATTTGAATTTCCCCTTTTATATTATTCGCTATATGTTGCGTACCGCGATCTTGTCCCACCCCCCCCCCCCAAACAAAAAAAAAAAACAATCTCCCCGCAAATATCTTCGAGAACCGAAATCCCACCGTTGCAAAAAACGCTCCGCTGTCCCCGAATCATTATCGCATTAAATGTAAAATGCATATTTTTAAGCATTCCATTGAACTAAAGTACTTCTGAAAGAGCTGGTTGCCTCTGAAGGCCGATTTCGGCCTTTAACTCAGTTGAAATGACGAGTTGTGTGCTTTGGGCTTTTGAAATGTTAATGCTTATCAAAAATACCCACCACCAAAACATTTAAACATAACTGATATCCTGTTCATACAATATCTGTTTTCACCTTAACCTTGTGCGACTATTAGTAAGTGCTTGCATGACCAATGAGCCAGTTCCTATTAAAAAACAAATAACAAAACTATGTAACCCATTGACGCATCTATCTCTCTCCGAACTCTCTTCCTAGCTCATTCACGCTCTCTTAGCGCCCTTAGGTCAGTACCAAGTCCCTCGGAGAGGACTTAAAGCCGTCGGTCCCCTGATTGCTTACTTACAAGTATACACATGCCTTCTTAGCAGTCAGGTAATACGAACAAACAGTTAAACAAGCAAACAAACAAACTCCACCGTTATTGGTCATCATGCATTAAAAGAAAACCAGGGTTTTCTGCTCATTTACGTTTTGAACACCACCTCACCGCGGTGATTACCCCCGCGCTGCGGTCATCTACACCGCTTATTCCCCAGGCCATACGCTGACTTAACAGACTTAATACCTGTCGACCTACCACTTACCAACTCTTCACTATCATGAGGTTCACACGGCGTCTTCTTCTCTGTTGCGGTTGTAACCGCGGCTACATCGTGTGCGTTACTCGCATCGACCAGTTCTTTCGGCCCCGCCTGCTTCGAAAAACTAGCAGCTTCGGAACTCTCAGTGTAATCTCCACGCGTGTTTGCAGCAACTCGCTCTGGCTCGGTGGACTGCTCAGGTTGGCTTTGACCATCCGACGCTAACGGTGCCACCGCGGGAGCGGGCTGACTGCCGGGTTGTCGATACCACATTTCGCTTTTTCGATGCTTTTCCTCCCATAATGAATTATGCTTCTATGCTCTTATTTTGGAAGTCGAAGATGAAGTGTTGCGAGCCTAACTGTACAACGAACATGTAGCAACACCTTTGATAAGCAAGTTTTCAAGCTGGGCGTATTGATACGTGTTGTAACCACTGCTAGGTAACGCATCGACCAATTGGAAGAAAGGGCTAGGCCAGCAACATTGCATCAGTGCTAGTCCAGATTGTTTTTATTCTCCAACCCACGCACCGATCCCACACACAGCGCGCTCTCTCCATTGATCGCGCTATCCACAAATTTCCGTCCTCGTTATCGAGACCTCAGAAAGAGAGGAATGTATGGTTACTTTCAACGTTGAGGGTGTGTTATTTTATCAGCTGTTTGGGTGCGCGACACGGAAACGGTACAGAGGCTGGACTACATCAGTGCATGCGAATGATTATTCTTTGAATCTGGATCAAAAACATTTACACACAATGTCTTCTATACATATAATATCTCCCCCCTTAACTTTGTGCGACTATGCTTGCATGACCAGCTGTGAACAAGTTCCTAAAAAAAGCATACGTAACCTATCGACGCATCTATCTCTCTATCTCTCTCTCCCTCTCGCTCTCTTACCCCTTCCCTTCCACTCTCTCTCTCTCCATCTCTCTCTCACTCTCCCTCCCTGCTGCTCTATTACTCCTTCTTTTCAGTTTTCCTAATTTATATTTCCATTGTTGTTTCTCTCTTTTCTCATTGCCTGTCTTTGAACTGCCCTCTGCCCCTCTCTCTCCTATTAGCTATTTCACTCTTGTATTCCTTCCTCATCTCGTTATTCTATCAGTTCTCTCTTTCTCTCCTCTCTCCATCTATTCTTCCTTTCTTATTTGTCTGCATGTATTTAGCTCCCTGTCTCTCACCTTTCCTTTTCTCTATGATTTTCTTTTTGGTCTTCCTCCCCCTATACCACCTAACATCCCCTTTTTTCTCTCTGCTTTCTCTATTTTTTTTCTCTCTCTCCACATGATCTCTCCCGACCTTTCTTCTCTCTCTCTCTCTCTCTATCTCTCTCTCTCCCTCTGTTTGCTATTCTGACTGCTCGTCCCCCTTTTATCTTTCTCTATCTGTCTCTCTCTTTCTTTAAATCTCCTATATCTCTACTATGTTCCCCTCTTTCTCTTTATTTTTGTCTGTCTCCCTCCCCTACCACCCCGGTTTATCTTTCTATATCTGTCTCTCTCTTTCTTTAAATTTCTTATATCTCTACTATGTTCCCCTCTTTCTCTTTATTTTTGTCTGTCTCCCTCCCCCTACCACCCCGGTTTATCTTTCTCTATCTGTCTCTCTCTTTCTTTAAATTTCTTATATCTCTACTATGTTCCCCTCTTTCTCTTTATTTTTGTCTGTCTCCCTCCCCCTACCACCCCGGTTTATCTTTCTCTATCTGTCTCTCTCTTTCTTTTAATTTCATATATCTCTACTATGTTCCCCTCTTTCTCTTTATTTGTGTCTGTCTCCCTCCCCTTACCACCCCGGTTTATCTCTCTATTACTCTCAATCTCATTACCCCCCCCCACCAAGGCAAAAACTGAAAATGATTGCAAAAGGAGTTAACCTTTGTACTCTAGCATACTGCGTTTCAGACTTTGATTGGTGACGGCATTGATGTTTCCTTTTATTTTTTTTTATTCAATTTGACTCCAGTCCTTTCCTATTCAGAGCAAACTTCTATTTTACTCGCCGGACAAAAAAAAAAAAAAAAAAAACACACACAGACATAATAGACCAACCTCTCATTTTAGGACATTTTGAATACTAGGAAGTGTCATAACGTTTAAAATTCACAGATAGGACATACGTGACATATTCATAATTCCTGCAAATTTCTACAGAATTTTGATGTTGGCTGCAAATGAGAAGGTAGAGACGAAAAGAAAAAAATCAATAAAAAACATACTATTTTTCTACAAGGCACTGCTAGTAGCATTGCAAGGACAAAGGACTTTCAACGATATTTTCAAAACGATATAATGACATAAAACCTCCATTGATGCTTACATTTGATGGGTTTAAATTGATCGTAGAAACTTTCCTGGAAGTGTGCTGTGCCAGAATGACCTAGGCAACGATCATATAAATTATAACCGCCCAAGGTAGATATGCTTTTAATTATTTGTCTCTAGGTCTACACGGATGCAAGCATGACAATTGAAGCAGAATTGCAACGTTTTCGTCATCTTAAAGCAACCTGAAATGCCTTCGATCTTCTTGTCACAGCAAGGACAAGAAATAGTTATCAACAACATACATTATTCTGAAGGGCATCGCTATTGAAATGTCTGAATTAATAACTTGGCCGAAACGACAAACTCTCGCAAATAAAAAAATAATAATCGGAGTACTATAATCATGATAATAACATATCGTTTTCCATAGTTTTTTAATTAATGGTGCTTTCTCACCAGTGTAATTTTCAATTCAGTTCAAGTTTATTTCATCAAAGCAATTACAAAAATAAATATAACATACATACATCGAACTATACATTGTTACATTTAAAAAAAATACATGTACATACATTGGTACAACAGTATAAAAGTTGCTTGGCAGCTAGCAGCCAGAAAGGAAGTGACCCTTATAAGTGGCCGACCTAAAGACATAATTAAACGATAAATATAACTAACATATTACAAGGAAATGGCAAAATACAACAATACAGGGAGAAAAAATATACACAACACAGTGCCTGCATGGCATATAATATTACAGATAAATGAAACGAAAGGTAAAAAAGAAAAGATTAATATTTTGCAATATTTTGACGGGGAAACGGTTGAGAGACTTTTCCACTTTGCCTAGGCTTATCAGGACACGAGCATTGATTTCAACTGGTTTGATTTCATTTGTTTCACTCGCGAACTTCAAGGAAAATTAAAAGATACATTAAAGAAAACCTCATCCCAAGAAATATTTAGTTATTTTGAGAGATTTATTGCATTCTTGCCCATTAATCTGCAAGATTCCCCATCAAAATGTATGAGAAAGACAAAAGCAAGAATAATGTACGTTTTCTCAGCACGACATGGGCATCGCCATTTTCCTGATGACGTGGCGTCAGGGGCGGCCGAGCGACTTCCAAAGTAGGGGGGGGGGCACCAAGAAAAAAGGGCACCTACAAAGGGAAGTTTAGACATTGGTATATACCCCTACATTGTGATTACATTATCAGGGATTATTTCAATATTTGTTTCACTTTATACACCATATAAGATATTACTTTGCAGTTTGGTGTGATGGTCTTAAAATTTATTTGCGAGCGAGGAAAAAATTTAAGATTTGTGAGGTCGCAGTGCGAAACATTATATCTTATAAAGAGGAAAAACCCAATCCTGATGGGGCTAAAAGCACATTCTCTTAACGGAAGACTGAAAAGACCTTTGATAAGTAACATAAGTATATCATCTGTAGATGTATGCGAGCGTAGCGAGCGAGCTTTGGGGGAAATTGCTCTTAGTCGCTTGAAATTAGGGGCGCGTTTAATGATGAGAGGAAAAGGGAACACTAATTTTTATCAGAACAGAAAAGGAGCATGTGTCAAAGTACAAAGAGTAATTATCAGAGGTGAAAATGGGGCACTTCTTACACCCTCAAAAACAGGCACTCACCAGGGACGAAAAAAGTCAGTCAAGAGAATAGGAAATGGGCATTTGTCGACGGAAAAGGGGCCCCATCAGATTTTGATAGGGGCATTTATAAGAGGTGAAAAGGGGCATTTATGAAAAGGGGATAGCTCCCTTATTAGAAAGGAAAAGGGGCACGTATCATTGTTAAAAGGGAAATTATCAGAGGTGAAAAGAGGCACTTATCGCACCTGAAAAGGGTCAATGACCAGATATGAAAAGGGGCACTTATGTAAATGAAAAAATGGCACTTATAATAAATAATAATAAATATGCATTAGTTGAAAGAAAATGGGCACCGATCAAATGTAAAAGGGGGCATTTATCGGAGGTGAAGGGGGCACTTATCTAAAGTGAAAAGGAATATTTTCTCGTACTTGAAAAGGGCCATTTACAAGAGAAGGGGCACTCATGAGAAGGGGAAGGGGCTCTTTTTTAATGGGGCACTTATCATTAGGAAAAGGGGCCCTTATTAGAAAAGAAAAGGGGCACATGTGAAAATATAACTTAGGTGCGTTATCCGAGTTAAAATGGGGGTAGTTATTAAAATGTAAAGGGGCACTTCTTACAAAGGAAAAGGGGCACTTGTCAAAGTAAAAGAGGCACCTCTCAGATTTGAATAGGGCAATTATCAAAGGTGAAGGGGGCACTTATCATAAGTGAAAAGAGGCACTTCTCGTACCTGAAAAGGGGCACTTACTAGAGATTAAAAAGGGCACTTATGAGAATGGAAAATGGACACTTATTGCAAGGAAAATGGGAAATTATCGAAGTAAAAGGGGCACGTGTCCAAATAAAAGGGGCACTTATCAGAGTTGAAAAGGGGAAGGGGCAATTTTACAAATTAATAAGGGCACTTGTGAAAGTAAAAGGGGCACTATTCCTATGTAAAAAGGGGCACTTCTTACAAAGTTTACGGGGCACTTTTTCTACGTAAAAAGGGGCACTTTTTGGGTGCTTGAAAAAGTGTGAGGGCGCTGTGCCCCCGGCCCCCCCCCCTCCCCGGAGGGCCGCCTCTGCGCTATGCGTAGTCGTTTATCAAGTAAATGTATCAAAATTTATGGATTCTTCCTTCCCAGATTTGTGTGGTGATGAAGTATTTCATTCACCTGCTATTATCTTTTGTACTACAATTTCCAGAGCGCAAATTGCATACATAATTTGGTGCTCTTCTGGGGTAAAGGTTTCCCTTAAATGAAATAGATTTGTCAACTGCTATACTTAATTATTTTTAAATAAATGAGTTAGGCCTACATATTTTTCACCAAATATAATTTTTACCTTCTCAGCCTTATGATTTCCCTCCATTGAAAAGTAAAGGTTTTGTTATTGAACTAAAAAGTATTTCCAATTGAAGCTTGGTGCATAATACATAAACCACTTCACCTTGGGCGTCACATTTTTAAGAAAATGGTCATGCTAAAAGGCATTACATATGCCAAGAATGTCTTCATTAATTTTATATAAAATTATGTCTTGTACACTTTCGTAAGGAAAAATTGTACATCAAAGGGCAGGAATACATGCAAGATGCCGGCCGTACGGTCCCCCATCTTCCCCATCCGTTTCGTACTGTACTAGGCTATTGTACATAGACCCTATTAAACAAAATTTTAAAAAAATCTCATTAGATTAGAAACCTATCCTAATAATTTTATCAGATGTCGCTCTTTCAATCCAGTCACCGCCAGTGCCGCGGCAGTATATGCATGCAGTGCAGTTCAGTGCAGCTAGCTAGCGGTAGCTTAGTTGAGCGCCCGCTTGTGATAATGAAAAGAAGGCCGAAGGTCGACCAGCTGCTGACATTTTTCTTAGGTTTGTTTACCATGACAACACTTGACTGACTGAGGGTTCACGAGAACTGTTTTTCCCTGAAATATTGGTGTTGTTTTAAGATAAATATCACGATTCATGACGGGCTTCCGATGTCTAGATTATCGTCCCCCAAAGAGCAGACTTGGTCACAACTCCAAGAAAGGTGAGTGTCTGTTTGCTCTCTGTTGCCCCACGTATTGATAAATATGTGTTCTTCTCATTCAGGCTCTGCTTGTAAGTTGTTGTAGACTCGATTCGATACGACGACCTATTTTTTTTAAAACAATTGATCCTGGTCATGATGAATCACATTGATCAGCTATGGTGGAGGATCACTTAACAGTGGTCCCTAGGTCACGGAGGGAGGGACATTATTATTCAAATGATTTATTAAAATAGACCAATAATATCTAGAACTAGAAGTGTAGACTGTAGATCTAACTTTTATTGTTTTAATTGGCAAGTTTACTTTTAAATTAATAGTGACATAGATCTAGTCTAACTCTAAGACTTCTTAGTCTTTAGAATTAGATTGATTGTTTGAAAATTTGATGCAAAACAATGACAGACAATTCGAACAAGAGAGCCACACATTTTCCTTTTATTTTACACCTACATTTAAATATATCGGCCATAAAGTCCTCGTGTCATGAGTCATTGTCCCCTTAACTTAACTTCTTAAGAAATGAAAACTAAAAAAAAAAGGATACGAGAGACAATTCAATATTAAATCTTGAATAGAATAGATTGGATTGGACTGGAATTTTTTCAACATTTCCTTTTTGGGAACTAGACCTCTAGCCTAGGTCTATTTTTACACACTCCTATCTTTTATGTGGGTATTCTGAAAAACAATGCTAAACTTCACCCAAGTTGCTGCGATTGATTTGGCTCTCTGATAATTTGGCGATGACTTTCCGCTGCGCCCTACTTGATCCTAGTACAGAGTTAGCCCAGATTCGTTTTGCATTGCTTGACTTGTAGTAAATTAATAATGTGTTGTTGTTGTTTCATTGTTCAGATTGCGAAAGAGCCGAGAAAGAAAGGACCTTCCTCTTGGGGCTGGGTTAGAACATGGAACAGCGCCAAGCAGGCGGAAGTCTGTTCCTCTGAACCCTTTACCGAGGTATTTAACATGGAAGATGATGATGATGAAGATGAGATGATGGTGATGATGATGGTGATGATGATGATGATGATGATGATGATGATGACGATGAGCGATGATGAAGATGAGATAATGGTGATGATGATGATGGTGATGATGATGATGGTGGTGATGATAGTGATGATGATGTAATAATAATATTAATAATAATAGTAATAATAATGATGATGATTATAATGATAATAATATTAATAATAATGATGATAAAATGATAATAATAATAATAATCATAATCACCATCATCATCGTCATCATCATAATCATCATTGGTACTTTTTCTATACTATACAAATTAATTTGTGCCAATTAGATTTCTGTCTTGCTTATTTTAATTTTTTAATGTATTGCTACATAGGATTGACAGCCCCTCGCAGACAGAGAGCCTCCGTCTAACATCACCAGAACTCAGGGGGAGCCATTACTCCAAGGTTCCTCCTGTCCAAAGTTTCCCAACTCACAGGTATGCTAGAAGGCAATATTTGCTACCACAACTACAGTATTTGGCCATAGAGGGCAGCACTGGCCATGGGTATATTTAGCAAAGGCACGTCCGGTTCCCATACAAATACAATAGGTCGAGAACTGGAAAGCTTGGTAGAAATCATAGTTTTGGAACCAAATAACTATAAGTATCAAATTATGATGGTGCCTACATAGATTTCAACAAATCATCGGCGGAGTTCATGAAACCTGAACAATAATTTAGCAAAATAAGGAATTAGTTGACACTGCTGTACACTCTCTACGAAAGCCGGAAGAAACCTTGTCTTATCGTCTGCCCCAGTATCCTATCTGCACATGTGCTGACCTGCACAGTGTAGTAGGAAGCTTGCCATCTACAGTTGAACATCGTATTTGCGGTAGGGTCAATTGATCCGTAGCCTGTTAGGTCAATGCACTATCGCATTAAGTGTTTACCAGCTTTGATTGACAAATGGAATAAACAGTTGTCTGCTACAGGAGACTTTTGGTGCATCTACAGACAGTGAAGCTGTTAAGAGATCCAGTCGAGATATGAGGGCCTGTTAGATATAGTAAAGAGAGAGCTTAATGTATGAACTATCGGTTTAATTTTACCAGAGCATTGTACAGGGAGAGCCAAGTCTTAATCAACCTCAGTTTGCCTCCAGACAAATTATTTTATTAGTTTTGGCATTAGCATTTATGTTATAAGTTGATTTAGAGTTACAGGGTGCATTTTTATTCATTTTTGTTTGTTCATAGACCCTGATAAGCCATAGAACTGAGGGAAGAAGAAGAAAGAAAAAAAAAAGGAGCCCTCACTAAAATGATCTAGATTTACTTTTCATGGAATAGCCTATTCAGTGCTGATGTATGCTTTCTGTTTTTGTAGACCACAGTCAGACGATACACTCAGTTTAAAAAGTCATAACTCAGAAACAACTCCGGAGCCACCCCTTGCCCCTCCAAGTTATGCAGCTCCCCCCTACATCTCAAATGGAACAGCCCACTCAGCACCCGAGCCAGCATACAGAGAGGTGCCAGCTTGGGACCAGTACACTGGCAGGCGGGCGGGAACAGAGAGGAGAGAAGTGAGGGACGAGAGAAGGAGAGGGAAGAAGAAGTACTATGTGAGGCAGGGAAGTAGAGGTTTTGAAGATGATGCAGAAGAACTCATCTATGCTAATCACCTGGAGACGGTGGATGCGAGAAGGAGAGACAGGTATCCTGATAACGGGAGCAGGGGTGAAGGACCTAGACTAGTGGAGTATGATGATGTCCTTGGCCCAATAGAACTGCCAAGGGTTTCAACGCATAGACAGGTAAGGAATTTCAAACTCTCACTTTAATAAGGGAATGGTTTTTTACAAAATGCCTGTGGGTGGGGGCTATTTTCAAATAAGCTTACATACAAAATTTATTAGTGTACTGAAAAAAGACAATTAGGTCACTAACCATATTGAAATAACATGAAAATGAAGTAACATCAACATTTGGGATGGCAGAATTAAGGCAGCCAAGCAAGCATGAAATAAAGTTGTGGCAGGCAACAGACTCCCAGCCCAAGGTTCTTTTTTTTGGAAGGGGTTCGGACTGAACTCTTTAGTGTCTCTATGCACGATCCGTATGTTAAAATTGTGACATTTTAAGGGTCTGCACTTAGATTTTGGGGGTCCATGTGTCCCGGGCACCTGTTAGTGTTGAGCCCTGCCCTTAGCACTGTGGTCTTGCCCTCCCTGCCCAGGAAAACTTGGGGCCTGGATCAACCTGTAGCCACCTCGGATCCCACAAACCTGATTAAATGATGAAAATGGTCATCTTCATTCATCCTTTGTGAGAGTCATGAACAAGATCGTTCTACCCTAATTATTCTTGTCATTTTGCCAATTAGCAGGGATCCTTCATTTACGTGTATCATTGTAACGTCATGTCTTGTACGCTTTAGGAATCCAGTGCTGTTGCACGCATGCAGGACGAACTGTTTGCCCAGACATTCTTGGAGTATTTTCTAACGAGCTGTTTGCAAGATGACATGGTCCTTGAAGTTGCTGTAGATGTCATGACCAACTTCAGGGAAGAAAGGGTGAATACATTTTTTTTGAAAATAAAAACAAACCCCTTCTGTGATAGGGAGGGGAGGGGGTGGTCTGTTTTAGGTATTCCAAGAGAAATTCTTGAAGAAGTCGTCCATCCAACATGTGGAAATAAATTGATAAAAACAATTATGATAATGAGGATAATTATAAAAACGCTTCCATCACACATCCATCCCATATGTTAAAGTCGTCCATCCCTTGTGTGGAAAATGTATGAATATTGATGAGAATAATTAAAAACAAAATCATTTCCATCACTCGCAAAGATCTTAAATGCCTAAAGTTTCTGGCCTGTATAAGGAAAATCAAATACCGGTAGAAGGATTTTTTAAAGAAGCCGTCCATCCCATATAAGGAAATCAATTGATAGAAACAATAATAATGATGAGAACAATAATAAAATCATTTCTGTCGCTCCACAGGATCTTGAAGGTTAGCTTTCATGGCCTGTCCTAGACATTGGGAGAGAGATTCTTAAAGATTTTCTAGAAATAGTCCTCCATCCCATAATAATAATTATAATATTTCTGCTTATATAGCGCTTAGTACATCGGCAAGTCCGAGTTCTAAGCGCTTTACAGTGATTACCCCCAGTCATCGGATTCTAGCTTGCCTGCACACAATGTATAAACTTTCTCCACTCCCTGGGAGCATTCCAGCAAGAGCTACTAAGCTCAAATTGCTAAGCATACTACATTGGCTTTCGCATCCTACCGGGTACCCATTTAACAGCAGGGTGGAGAGTGGCAAATGTAGATCAATGTCATGACAAAGGACATTAGTGCCGCGGCGGGACTCGAACCGCGGACCTTGTGATCAATATTCCGGTGACGTATCCACTCAACCATGACACCTCTACATCCACTACACCTCTACACCCCATACAAGGAAATAAATTGATAGAAACAATAATAATAATAATAATAATAATAATAGTACAGTTCTTATAAAGCGCATAATACATTTGTTAACATCTCTACGCGCTGTAGGAAAATGAAAAAGAGAAAGTAAATACTAGTAAGGAAACAGAAAATATACTGCATGGTAATATTCTACACAGCATGGTCAAATTTCTACACAGAAGGACCTGTGTGTAGGAATTATTCACCTCTTATTAAAGAGATACGTTTTTAAGGATGTCTTGAACTTATCCATGGTATCTGTATGTTTAATAGCATAAGGGATGCTGTTCCACAATTCAGGGCAGCATGCCCAAAACTACGTTACCGTAAAATTTAGTTGAAATGTGAGGTACTACATACAAGTCCTTCTGTGCTGACCTCAGACTTCTCACTGGCTGGTATTTTGCAAGGAGGTCTGATAGGTATGTTGGAGCTATTTCATAAAAACACTGATACACAAGTAACAAGATCTTAAACTCAATTCGTGATCGGATAGGCAACCAATGCAAGACCCGTAATATTGGTGAAATTGACTCATATCTTTTGGTCCTTGTCACGAGTCTTGCCGCCGAGTTTTGAATAACCTGAAGTTTCCGGATCTGAGTGTCTGGTAAACCATACAGGAGACTATTACAGTAATCGAAATGACACATAACAAATGCATGTACTAATCTTTCAGTAGTCGCTTTGTCAATATAAGGTCGGATTTTGTTAATCTTATACAATGCAAACGGCTAGTCTACATCTAGAGCTAACATAATCTTTCAATGTGAAGTGATTATCGAAAATAACCCCTAAATTTCTTGCCTTTTGTACGGGGTGAACTTGTGCGCCATCAATTACAATGGGTGGGAAAGTATTCTGTGAACGAAATCGAGATGAAATATGAAGAACTTCTGTTTTTGCACTATTCAACTTGAGACCATTCAACTGAGACCATTCTTTCACCTCCCTGATACAACTAACTACTTTAGGAACTAATGTTGAAGTGTCTGATGCAGTAAAAGAAAAATATATTTGCGTGTCATCTGCATAGAACATTTTTGAAAAACCATGAGCTTCAATAACCCTTTCCAAAGGAGCTGTGTACATAGTAAATATTAAGGGTCCAACAACAGATCCTTGTGGGACGCCATGGGTAGGCGTGTGAGCTGATGACTGAATCCCATCGATGACAACAGTCTGTTTGCGAGACGTTAGATAAGTCCGAAACCAGTCAAGTGCACATCCTTGAATCCCAAACCACTGTGATAGCCTCTGTAGGATGGTGTCATGGCTAATGGTGTCAAACGCAGACGAGTAGTCTAGGAGAATTACTATCACCTCCTGGCCCTTGTCTAGAGACATCAGGATGTCGTTCGAAACACGCAGGAGTGCAGTCTCACAGCTGTGGAAAGGACGATAAGCAGACTGTGTTCTAGCTTGAAGATGATGCTCAGACACATACTTCTGGATCTGTGCAACTGCAGCTCTCTCCATCGTCTTTGCTAGAAACTTAAGATTTGCGATTGGACGATAATTTTTAAGATCATCACAATCCAATTTGGGACTCTTCATGAGAGGACAAATATTGGAATGTTTTAAACCTTCCGGGAAATAGCCTCTCAGAAGAGAATCATTAATGATATAGGTCAATATGGGAACAAGTTCTTCAAGACATTGCTTCAGCACGCACGTGGGAATGATATCAAGGCTACAAGACGTTGAAGGAGATTTCTTTATTATCCTTGTGACTTCATGTTCAGTGACTGGCCTGAAAGTACTAAAACAGCAATCAAGCTGTCTTTGTTCCGGAAAACCAATCTTCCCTGAGTCGGTATCATCAAGCTCCGACAGCAGTGAATGAGTTAATAATAACGATGAGAACAATAATAACATTATTTCTGCTGCTCCGCAGGATCTTGAACGTCAGTTGTCCTGGCCGGTCTTGGACATCGGAAGAGAGATTCTTGAAGAAGTTGTCCATGAAAACCTTCGAGATGTGGCCTTCATTGAACTTCGAGCATCTATCAAGGGGTGAGTCCAGCATAAGCAGCATATCAAGAAAATTCTTTGGTAATATTTCTCTGTTACAAATGTACATGGAGGAATAAAAAGTATTGGAAAAAAAATCACCTGAAATATAGTTTTTAGCCAAATATTGCCCACAGTTTTAGTATAAAGTTTGTTGGGTTTTAGTTATTTCATTTCTTGTCCTTTCATCTCTTGGGGTGACTTGTCATAATGTAACATTGGGTACCAGAATGTGTTCTTTTTGCTGCCAATAGGCCCTATGCGAGTGGCATCACTGAGCCAAAAACAATCAGTTGTTAATTCCTGTTATATTTAGTTGTTAATTCTGGTCCACCATAAACTATGTTGATACTATGTGATGTTTTACTTGAAATGAAAAGGATCAATAGAACATGAAATAAAAAAACATAATTCCTGTTTTTCTTCTCATAACACATTACCTTGAAAATTTGAAAATATGATATACTGTATTATCATCACAAAGTCTTGATTACAAATTTTTCCTGGACAATCTTATTGCAAACTGTGGTGGAGGGGGATAGGGTGATGCGAAGCAGTCGGCTCAAGATGGTAAGCAGAGAGAGATAGAAGATGGGAGGGTCAGTAAAAGCTGTCTTTGGTGAACAGTTCGGGGTTTCTGCATAAGAAGTTGCCCGTAATATTGCACCTCACAAAGTCCATAGCAAATTCTGATTATTATGTTATATTTATTGGTTGAAAATTTGAACTGTGCGGTTTAACTATTTTTGAGCTGTGTTTAAAGTTTTAAATGCCACCCTCTATGCAAGAGGGGTAACCTCGCTAGTCATAAAGACCGCTTTTATAACATGTAACTTCCTATACGTGAAGGACTGCTATTCATAAAACGAAAAGGGGGTCACTATTCATAAAGGCATAAGGACCATTATTCATAAGGACTGCTATTCATAATGTGAGATGAGTGTCGCTATTCATAATTCACATTGAGGGTCATTACTCATAAGAACCGCTATTCATAATACGAAATCGGGGTCGCTTTTCATAAACATGAAGAAGAGGCGCTATTCATGATTTATATTGGGGGTCACTACTCATAAGGACCGCTATTCATAATACGAGAAGAGGGTGAATAGTGACCCTCTTGTATTATGAATAGGGACCCCTATGAATAACGACCCCAATTTGGTATTATGAATAGCGACCCTCTTCTTCGATTATGAATAGTGGTCCTTATGAATAATGACCCTTTTCTCAAATTATGAATAGCGGTCCTTATGAATAGCAGTTCTTTTGAATAGTGGTCCTTATGAATAGCGAGCGGACCCCATGAAAGAGAGCCCACAAATCGACCGTCAATGTTATACTTTTCCTCCTTCACCTTAGATTCTGGAGCATGGTCTTAGAGACCCCCTCCATCTACAAACCCATTGCTAGAGACCTCCTTAGGGAGGTGATCGATGATGAGGTAGCGTCCGTCATACCTGAAGCCATCTCGAGCTCGTGACGGAATACTTCGTCCAGAAAGATGTAGTGGTCGACTTCAGCATTATCTGTGATGAGGTCATCAAAAACCTCCTGCCTGATATAGTAAGCATGTACTTTAGCATGTTTCAATGTATGAATAGGAGGAGTATCCGGACACCTACCCCCTGGACATCCACCCCCCCAGAGATAACCACCTTCTAGGACAACTAGCCCCTAGGACAACTACCCCCTAGGGCAACCAACATCTAGGACAACTACCCCCTAGGATAGTTGCCCAGGGGGTAGTTGTCCTAGAGGATGGTTGTCGTAGGGGGTAGTTGTCTGGGGTTAGTTGTCCAGGGGTTAGTTGTCTGGGGGGTAGTTGTCCTAGGGGGTAGTTGTCCTAGGGGTAGTTGTCTGGGGGTAGTTGTCCTAGGGGGTAGTCGTCCTAGTGGGTGGTTGCCCTTGGGGGTAGTTGTCCTAGAGAATGGTTATCCTAGGGGTGGTTATCCAGGGGTTGGATGTCCAGGGGGTAGGTGTCCTAGAACCAATTGGAGGTGTAGGTGGAGGTGTCGTGGTATAGTGGTTCATTCAATTGACTCTCAGTCCAAGATTTGAGGGTTCAAAACTTAGCCCATCACCAACCTTCTTGGCAAGACATTAATCCATAGGTGTAAATGGCAATTGATGGGTAATAAGAGTTCTAAGGAAGAACAGCTGAATTGTTATTGGGACGGTAAATACAAATTGCAGGGTGTTGTGATCTATCAAGTCAGAGAAAAAGCCTGATGAGCAGCGAATTGGAGTGACATCATGACAGTCACATGTCTGGCATCCGACTGATAGCTGATTTGACCTCTTTCTTTGATGAGAAGTTGAATCGTAATGAGTGTGATAGCCTGAATGTAAATTTTATGCAAATTCCATGTTTGTATCAATACATTTTTCCGTTTGGGCAGAAAAAACCCAAACAATATGGCCAATATTAATATAAATGTTTAACACTGCATGGTACTCCATCTACATGTTTTTATGTGTCTATGTGTTTATACTACTTACTTTTTGCTGCACCCATTTAGATTCTTGAGGCTGTCTATGATGAGAGCATCGAGTCGCTTGTGGAAGGTATCATCCAAGATGAGATAGTCTCCCTTGCCAGCAGTTTTGTGGAGGACTCCTTTACCACCGGCAGACCTAAACTCCCAGTCAGCCCAGCGCAGAGACTACAGGATCAGAGTGAGGTGAGATTGACATTAAAAAAAAAACCTTTGGAGGATTTAAAGTAACCTCACCCCAAAGAATAAGTGTAGGTATTCTGAAAAATGAGATGTATTCCAGCCCTTTGATGTACAATATCCCTTACGAAAATGTACAAGAGATATATAAATGAAGATATTCTCGGTATGATGTGATGCCTTTTAGCATGACGTTAAGAAAAACTTTGGAGGATTTAATCTCTATTTTCTAGGGGTCCAGTGTATCTTTCTGCCTTCTTGACAGTGTTGGAACATATTGACATTGGGTCACATAACTATACTGCAGGAGTTTAAGGAGTGTTTGTTTTTAAAGAAATTCACTACAGATACATATATAGCTATTTGACCATCATATTCCAAGTGAATACTCAAAGGACCCCCAAGGGTTAAATATCCTATGAAAAGTACAATAACTTCTTAAAAATTAACTAATCAGTCCTAAACTAATAATGTAAGAAAAACGCTTGCACTCTTTCATGAGAATTACAAACGTGTGTATTGCTGATATTTTAGCTCTCCGTGTAGGTGCATTCAATGAAGTAAATAAAGTATAAGAATTCAATCCCCAACCTTTTGAAACGGTGTTGTAGTCGAGTTCAGCGTCAAGCCCATAATCATTTAGTGGCCTTTGCCTTATCCTGTGATTAGTAATCTGTACGAAAAGTATAGAAGTTAATATTTTTCAGCGGCCTTGTTACTCTGAACTAATGGCCTCAACTACATCACTGTTTTCCAGTACTCCACATTTCAAATTTCTTTCTTTCACTCAATAAAAAAGAATGAACATGTACATCATTGATGTATACAGTGAAATCAAACAAAACAAAACAAACATTACTAAACAAAGTATTTACAATATATAAATTATATAAATACAGAGTAGAAGAAAAAAAAGATGGAGAACATAGTCAGAACCAGGATTAAAGATTACAAATCTTAGTTGTAGCGGTCCTAGCAAGAAGAAGGAGAAGAAGAAGAAAGAAGAAGGAAAAGAAGAAGAAAGAAGAAGAAGAGGGGGAAAATATAAATTGAGATAAGTCGCTGTGCTTTTCTAGAAAATAATTAGTTAAAGGACTAGAGTATGTGAAGGGCAGGTGAAATTAGAAAGGAATAAGGAGAAAAGCAAACGCTGCATGAATATTGAATAACCCCATTACAATACTTCTATTGTTGGTAAGAGGGCATTATATTGACTCGTCCCATTCCTTTTCCAGATCAAGGCTTTAACTGACAACTTCTTGCTGGATGTAGCCATCTTTGAGAATATGTTGGCAACTCGTCTCCTTCCCAACCAACAAGTGTGGACCGATGAAGAGTATTTGGACCTTTACTTGGATTGTGAGTAGTCAGTACATGTTGAATCTTTAAAAGTATGAAGAATTTTTAGTTCTTTAAATTGAATTAAATTGACAATGCTAATATTTTACTATTATGCTAAAATTATTACAGGCTTCTAATTTAACAACATGCACATAATTGTATGCTTAGTAGTGAATCATATGTCTTTCTGCCATTACTGCAGATCTTGGGGGAAAAGTAGCTATTTTTGTTTTAAATTTACCTATGTGAATTTAAAAATGCTGTGCTCTGTTTTTAATCAAAGTTCATTTTAACAGGCTCCTTTTATTTAACCTTTCCAAGGTCTGTTTCCTTCTTTAGGGTTTGACGAAACATCCATCTACCGGTAATACCTTGTGACGTACTACCCCCTCCCTCCCCATTGATGTTTTACGTAATTAGTGCACCCCCCCCACATGGCATTAAATACAATACACACCCAGATAGATACATTCCAGGGGTCAGATTCTTTTTCAATGCTTTACCTAATAGTTAACATATTAGATTTTAAGCAATTTCAGCTATAATTTTTTGATGACTTTTCCCAGGACTAATCCACCACTGGGTCCATATCTGTCTGTATAACTCTTCCGGAAGAGATAATGTCCGACTAGTGTCGTGGTCTAGAGGATTCGAGTCCCGCTATGGCACTAATTTCTTTTGGGAAGATAGTAATCTACATTTGCCACACTCCACCCAGGTGAGGTAAATGGGTACCGGTATCCAATACTCATTGGGAGAAGAAATTCCTTGGGGGTGTTTCACAGAGACTAAGATCGTCTTTAAGTTGGACTTAAGTATAGCAGGCCGTTTATGCCATTGGTTGCTATCCCCATTGGTCTCTAAATTATAATCTTTAGATAATATTTTTTCCTTCAATAATGAACTATCAAAAAATGTAAACTCTGTAGATTTGAGACCACGATTTGTACGTCCCTTGAAAGACAAATGCCAGTAAATGGTAAGAGCAAACAGTGGCATGAACGGCCTGTTATACTTAAGTCCAACTTAAAGTCGATCTTAGTCTTTGTGAAACACCCCCCTTGAATGCTTAAGCGGCTTTTCATGGTAGCTCGGCTAAAGCCTGGGTAATACTATGATTGCAGGGCCCTCAGGGAGAACATTATTAATACTGATGAGGCTACCCTGGGTAAACAAGACAAATTATTATTATTATTATTATTATCATCATTATATCTATTTTGTTGTTTAGCTCTTCTTTTGGATCAAGTACTGGGCCAGCAGCTGGAGGTTGCGAAGAGAAGAGACTACACGGAGCATTGTCTACCTCTCAAGAGGTTCCATGAAAAGATCACGACAAATGTGGTAAGTAAAATTGTCTGCCACTGTTGAGGGTCACATGCTAATGTCAAAGGTCAATGGAGGTCATATGTTAAAGTTTACCTGCAAGACTTTAGTGTAACAAATAATTGGCAACCATTTATCCCATTGTTACCAAACTTAGGTCAGAGATAGACGTTGAAGCCTGTCATGTTATGGTGCTGTAGAGGGTCACATGCTAAGGTCAAGGTCAATTGAGGTCATAGGTTAAAGTTTATGTTCTAGTGACGTTAAAAGTCATGTCTAAGATGGGGGTTCTCTATGCACCATCAAGATTTTTTATTTTTTCACCCAGCTTTATGTAATACCTCAAGTGTCTAGTTTACAAATTTCTATCTTCCCATTGCCAAATCGTGTCCCATAGGGTTTCAAAAATTTGCAATATTTTGCGGCTCGTCTGAATTTTTGGTGAAATTCCGTAATTTGCATAGCTTTCAAACTAGACATCATGCCTAGTGACAGAATAAATGAAATAGCCTTTTTAGTATTTATGGTATGAGGAATCAAATTCGAAAATTATTTTTGTCATTCGACTTACATAGTACATAGTTTTCATAAAACATTACAAAACATGAACAAAAGTGATAAAACTTGCCCTAAAAATTGTGGCTTTTTGCTGTTTTGTTTTTAAAATAGTAGAATCAATAATATCTTGCATTTTTGTTGCTAGAATAATTATGTCAAGAATAATGTAATCTTGAATTAGAGTACGATAGTGCATGGGGACCCCTATTGCCGACCAGACTTATACGTGCACCTTTATAAATGTTATTTTTTACTGTCTCTTTCAACTTCAGGCGATAGACGTCGTCTTGGAAGAAATGACAGGGCACCTGGATGAAGACATGGCTGAAATGGATGAGTATGAAGTGGAGATGGACAGAACGTTGAAATTTGAGTCCCCATCAATCCCGCAGTGATGGATCCCCATTAAATATCTGGGATTTTCTTTTAAAGGTGATTGAAAGAAAGACAGAGTGGGGATTTTAGTATTGGTGTGTTTGTTGTCTGTTATAAAGTTTATTTATTGAATAAAGTGCTCTTTAAATATTTTATTGTTCTTTTGCACGTTCAGAAATGTTTTGATAAAAGTAAATTTATTTATCTATCTGTTTTTAATTTAGATTATGACAATGCGAATTCTAGAAAAGTTTGGATTTTATTTAAAAATCCGTGTGCATTTTGACTCTCTTCTATATTTTACTAAGCACCAATGCACATTTTGCATATGTTAGGGAATTGCAGTGTAACAAGGTGTTTCCTCAATAATGCAAAGTATATGGGTTGTGGCTATGTTGAATGTTGAAAACAAAAAATAGATGCGATTATTTTCTTTGACATTTTTTAAAGATGTGGATTGTAATTTCTAAAGAAAGACCAGAACTTGACTAGTAAATTTGATCGAAAATGAACAGAAGTGTGTATGATGAAAAGCTTCTTGACAAAAAGCAAATGATCAAATTGAATAGTGATCAGATTTTGAAATTTGAACGACACATCACAAATAGATATTGCTGTATAAAAGTCAAACAAATACATTGTGATCAAATTCAAATTCTTTATATTTTCCAAAATTATTTTATTGAAAATAAGCCTAATATATACATTTAAACTATGTGAAGTACAGCTAAATCTGCAGAAGTCAAATCTGTTGAGACCACACAAATTAGTATGACTTATGCAAAATTCAGAGTATGTTGAGGAACTTTTGAGACAATCATTCCACATTTTTGTGGATTAATTGGCTCAATAACTTGTGATTAAGACCCCTAAAAATATGTCTAAATCTTATTATCATTATTGGTAACCATTTTGTTTCATGAGTATATTAGGTTTGATGCTAGGAATTTTTAAATGGAAATTTAATGTTCAAAATTCTTAAATTGGCAACACGATGAGGGATTCAAAATCTTTGTTTTTTTAATTAAAATTTGATATATTTTCAACTTTTTCGACTACATAGTCGCCAATGTGTATTGTAGCAGAGACATTACATTTGTTTTAACAATATAGCAGTAAAAGAAACAAATATTATTATGGCCAATTTGAAGAACAGTATGTGATCAATTTTTGCCTAAAATAGATCCTGTCCTGAAAAGGTATTTAAATCAAAATAGTGTAGTAATAGACATGACAGCAATTTATGAAATATTCAAATGAATGATATGACATTTAAACACTCATGAACACTGCCATATATATATATATGTATTATCGTCTCCTGAGAGACAGGTTGGTGTTTAGTGTTAATCATGTCTAAACTTATTAAATAGTTATTTTTTTTATATTCCTAGTAATCATTTTACTTTTGTGAAAAAAATACATGGGATAGTAACAGATACATGGGGTTATCATGTAGAATACATCAAATAACTCTGTGCACTCCTCAAAAAGTGGAGGGGGATCAGGGGATGGAATAGCAGTAGACGCAATGGCAATATCACAGCTTCCAAATAGTCCTTTTTTGGAGGAATTATTAAGTCCTGTTTTGGGCCTTCAAACTAATGCTATGAACCCTATAGATTTCTCTCTTTTTCTGTAAACTACTGTGTAAGAAGTATATAAAATGGATTGTATTCCTAAATTTGCCTTGAGAGATTCTTAATTTTTGCTGTGAAAGGTTGGTAGGTATAATATATGCCTGGGAAACAAAGGTGAAATTTTCCAAAGTTGGAAAGAAGTCTTTGTTTTTTGTCATTTTTCAAATTTAGATTTTGAAGGTCTTTCATTCAGTAATACCGTTCATACATAAAGCCTTCCATTTTTTACACAAAGATTTTTGTATTCTGCATCCGTCCATACACGGCATACGCTAACTTGGCCTGTCATTTTTAGTCATTTTTTTCAATGCAGTCGCGAAATGAGAATGTTTAGCATAGTGAACATTGTAGTATATATATGTTGTAACATGTAATTGTAGGTTTCATATCATATTTGGTGATGAAACACCGTTGATAGCGAATACAAAGTCCAAAGTTCATTGTGCTTCTTATCGTAAGTCAATGTTGTATTTGCTATCAGTGAATGATCATTTTATTAGAAATGTGTGCTTTACACAGTGTTCACTGTTAAAATACCAGGGCAAACATGTGAAATGACCTTAATATGCACTTCCAAAATGTTGTGCTTTTATATATATATATATATTAATTTGAAAGGCTTATCATGTTTTTTTACAAAATTAAAATGTTGAGAGTGATCATTTTTGTTTCAAAATGTTGTAAACTGGAATGCAAGAAGGCCTATTGTTTTATTTAATCCAGCTGTTACGGATAATTGCATGTCAATAGTCAGAATGCAAGTTGCATACATGACGTCACGTCAGAGAACTTACAATACCTCTGGGGGCTCTGATTTCATGGTATATTTGAATAATATGCATTGCCAAAAATGTTGTGCTTTTATATATGTATATTCATTTGAAAGGTTTATCATGTTAAAAAAAACATAATTCAAAGCGGAGAGGGATCATTTTTTGTTTCAAAATGTTGTAAACTGAAATGTGAAGTGCCCATTGTTTTATAAAATGTGAATACCATAGCTGACAGTTTGACAGTGTCTAATTGTTTGTGAAAGTACTTGTATTTTCCTCCTTTTCTTCAATTCTAAGAGCCAGAAATGATTGAAAAACAGGGTATTGTACGCCTTTGGAGTTTAAGAGTAAAAGAGGAAGAGAGAGAGGAAATAGAGAAGAAGAGGGGAAGAGGAAGAGAGAGAGAGAGAGAGAGAGAGAGAGGGAGTCGGGGAGAGGAGAGAAAAAGAAACAGGAGGGAGAGATAGAGGAAAGAGAGAGAGAGAGAGAGGGGGGACAGAAAGAGAGAGATAGATGAAAAACAAGAGATATGGATGAAAGAGAGAAAGAGAGAGGGGGTGGAGGGAGGGGGCTGGGAAAGAGTAAGTGGGAAGGAGAGAGGGGAGCGACAGGGGTAGGAAGAGGGGGAGGAATAATATACATTCGATGAAACTCCTCTATTCTATTTCCATTACACAAAATTAATGCGTACTACTCTCCTATTTAAGTGCCTGCAAAATATAGACTACGTTCTATAAACGGAGTGTTGGGGCTCTCTGAGATGACTCATGAATATGCATTAGTCATGTATAGCATTAGTAGTTCTCACGTAAGTTCTTATGTAAGCTATGCGCTATTCCGATTTTATCGATCGGTTTCTACGTTTTTCCATTAAACGTTCTCAGTAATTATTATTTTTTTCATTCTAAATTGTAGTAATATCCCTGTTTCAAGCTTTGTATTTCGATTTCCAGTTATAACGTTACACTAATAACACTCACCATAAAACTCTACAGAAAAATTAAGAATCATTTAAATTAAAACTATTCAAACTAAATGACGGCGATTTGGCCACCGTATCTTTTCCGCATGGCTGTGTTTCTTTCGCCCCGTAATGCTTCTAAATTATCATCATTGTAAGCACGAATCGGGAGACGAAAGGAATTCATCTAAGTAATGCGGATATGGTCTGGAAGTCACGATCGTCTTTTCAACAACAAAAAAAATTGACACTCGTATCGAATTAATTTTCGTCATGTAATCAAATTTTATACACAAATGTGTATAAGTGCCTCATTACAAATTACCATCATCATCATTAAAAAATAGATTTAAGAAGAAGAAGAGGAAGAAGAGAAAAAGCACAACAAAAGGGAAACAATTTAAAGTAAAATTTGTTGATGACTTGTCACTGGACTAATCCGCCACTAACTCCATAATTATAATGCCCTTTCTATAAATCTTTCTGTATAACTCTTCTGGAAGAAATAATTTCGTAACTATTGTCGATATCTATTTTGTTGTTTAGCTCTTGTTTTGGATCAAGGACTGGGCCAGCAGCTGGAAGTTGCGAAGAGAAGAGACTACACGGAACATTGTCTTCCTCTCAAGAGGACCTTACTGTACTGGGCTATTTTGAGCATTTCCGTTCCTCGGCTGTCGAATGTCCGATGAACACGAAAATTTGCATGTCTGTAGATACTCATGTAAGAAACAAGATGGTATAATTAGTTTTTTCCTAATATGCAAATCTTTGTCGTTATAGCCTCATTAATTATGCAAAATGCTAATTTTTATGCATTTTACAGAAAACTCTACTAGTACATATTTGTCTCTAGACTTGTAAAGGATCTTAAAAATGTATCGAATAAATGTTTCCTTTATTTGATATCACGAAGTTTCATTATTTTTATGATATTTGAAAATGCATAGTTTAATTTGCATAAATTATGAATACGCAAATTACGTGATTTGTTAGTATGTTAAGCATTGTGAGCAAAGCCAAAAACAATCATTTCACTCACTTTCTCACTGTAGAATAATATTTCTCCACTACCCATCTGCATATCACTGCTCATATCCGGAAAAAAGTTGGAAATTCATCATTTTATTTTCTTATGTATTTTATTGACACTTTTTTGACACATTTTCTATATTTTACTAAACATAAATGCACATTTTGCATATGTTAGGGAATTGCAGTGCAACAAGGTGCTTCCTCAATAATGCAAAGTATATGGGTTGTGGCTATGTTTTATATACACGTGAATATCATAGCTGACAGTTTATCAGTGCAATTTGTTAGTGCAAGTACTTGTATTTTCTTCCTTTTTTTAATTCTAAGAGCCAGAAATGATTGAAACCAGGGTATGTGTATATTGTTAGGCCTTTGGCGTTTAAGAGTAAAAGAGGAAGAGAGAGGGAAATAGAGAAGGAGAGAGGGAGGGGAGAGATAGAGGAGACAGGGAAAGAGAGAGAGAGAGAGGGGAGGGGGAAGAAAGAGATAGATGAAAAACGAGAGATATAGATCAAAGAGAGAAAGAGAGAGGTTGATGGAGGGAGGGAGCTGGGGAAGAGTGAGTGGAAAGGAGAGAGGGGAGCGACAGGGGTGGGAAGAGGGGGAGGTAAAGGGGGAGGGATAATATACATTCGATGAACCTCCCTATTCTATTTCCATTACAAAAATGCGTACGACTCTGCTATTGACGTGCCTGCGAAATATAGACTACGTTCTATAAACGGAGTGCTGGGGCTCTCTTAGATGAGTCATGAATATGCATTAACTTATGTAAAACATCAGTAGTTATTATGCAAGCTATGCGCTAATCAGATTTGATCGATCGGTTTCTACATTTTTCCATTATAATGTTTTCAATAATATTTAATTTTTCATTCAAAATTCGAGAAAGAATCCTGTTTCAAGCTTTGTGAATCAATTTTTAGGTTTAACGTAACAATAATAATATTAACCATAAAACTCTACAGATAAATTGAGAAGCATTTCAATAGAAAATATTAAAATCCAAGTGACGGCGATGTGGCCTCCGATGCTTTTCGCCTGGGGATGTGCTACTGCCCCCTATCTACTGAAGCGGACGATCGTCTACCGGTAACGATCGGCCGTTTCATTAGATGTGGAGTTGAGAGCACATAACCATGCGACTATGAACTGGTCCTAAGTCATAATCGTCTTTTCAAAAAATAAATACTCATAATTAATATTAATTTATGAAGAACAAAAAAGTAGGAAAAAAGAATTCAACTATATTATCGTGACAAATAATGATAATAAATTATGTTGATGATGATAATAGATAATAATAATAGTAACATTAATAATGATGATAATATTAATAATGATGATGATAATACTGATAATAATAATTAAACAAAATAATAATGGTAAAAAATAACAGTAATAATATATTCCGAATTCTATGCAATCGTACATTTTCAATTGTTGTAAGTCCATTTATTTTCTTATATTATTCCACTATGTAATAACGATATATATCCGTGTTTCCATATCTATGTCATTGTGAATTTGCTACTGTGTATTATCTATTTGTGTTTATAAAATGGGTTCAAGAATGTAGCCAATGAGAAGCGTCAAAATGGATCACGTGACCGTGCATTATTTTTAATTATAAGCACGGTACCATTTACATGGGGTGTATTTTGGTGATAACAACCGTAGATGAAGGTTGCGGGGAGACATATTATGGCCTTGATTGTCGACCCATTTTATAAAACAAATAATACACAGGTTTTCGTTCGTGACGTTGTGGCGGTGCAGCGCTATTCGGGTATTCACAATGGCACAAAATACACTCGGCTACGCCTCGTGCATTTTATTGCACCATAGTGAATACCCTCATGCGCTGCATCGACCATAACGCACTCACACTTCTGTATTATTTGTATAATATATTTTTTTTCTATTGTATATTGTTCACATTCTTAATGTAATGCCGACAAGCTAAATTTCCAAATGGACCATTACAAAATTGATCTGAATCTGAATCTAAATACTGATTTAAAGCGAGTGTAGCCTGACGAGACTACGTGTCTTCCAGTGGCCTGACTCGATCGGGGGCAATCGGGTATACGACTACGGACGACGCGACCGCAGCATTCACGTGCGTGCAACATACGCGAAACCGAAGCGTGAGGAGAACTTCGGTCTGTTTCGCGAACGCTAGCGCGCTGACCATGTAGAGATTAAGTCGCTGACTACCGTTAACCTTGCAGTTATCCAAAAGAAGACGTAGATGGCGTTAACCAGTATTTGCCAAGTTACACTCCCTTTAATAAGCCATTTTCATAACGTAATCAAATTTAATACACAAATTTCTTTTAGTGCCTCGTAACAAACTATTTAATTCACCTGTTACGATCGTCTAATTGCATTTCGATAGTCATGATGCGAATTGCATGCATATATGACGTGTTGTTAGGTAAAAAAATATATAAAATAGATTGTATTCCTAAATTTGCCTTGAGAGATTCCTAATTTTTGGTGTGAAAGGTTGGCAGGTATGATATATGCCTTGTAAAGAGGACTAGTCCGAAACAGCCATAGGTAATATATTCCAGAGTTGGAAAGAAGTCTTTGTTGTTTTTCATTTTTCAAATTTAGATGTTGAAGGTCTTTCCATCAGTAAAACCGTCCGTGTTTAAAGCCTTCCATGCATTTTTAACACAATGATTTTTTATACTGCATTCGTCTATACACGACATACGCTAACTTGGCCTGTCAATTTTAGGCATCTTTTTCATTTACGTATACAGCTGAAGTGTAAATGTATGGCAAGTCGGGATGAAACAAAAGTAGGTGGACGCAGAACAGCCCCATACATATTCAGTATTTGTTTATTATAATATAAGATACATAAATGTGAAGGATCATTATATTTTACGTCATTAAAAAAAATATATATATACACACAAAGACACTGCTGTTGTTCATAATATGTACAAACCCGGCTGATATTTAGTGTAGTTAGAACTTTAATGGTATTACAATATCTGTTAGTGTATTTATTCAGTTTCAATATAGTAGACTGTACTTCATATCAATCATGGAACACAATGGTGTTATAGTCATCTGAGTCCTATTCTAACCCGCTCTATTTCTTTTGGGGATACCTCTGGGACCTCTGATTTCATGGTATATTTGAATAATATGCATTGCCAAAATGTTGTGCTTTTATTTATATTATGTATATTTCTTTGAAAGGTTTATCATGTTTTTGTACAAAATTAAAAGTTAAGAGTGATCATTTTTGTTTCAAAATGTCGTAAACTGAAATGTGAAGGGCCCATTGTTTTATATAAATGTGAATATCGTAACTGACAGTTTAATAGTATCTTATTGTTCGTGTAAATACTTGTACTGTTTTCTCCTTTTCTTGAATTATAAGAGCCAGAAATGATTGAAAAGCAGGCAATGTGTATATGTGTATGGGGGAGAGTCGTAACACGCCGGTTCAGGTAGCGTGTTCGCGTTCCCTGCCGCGAAAGTTCCATATTAATGCGCGATCGCGCCGCGATTTGAGGAATGCGCTTCACGCGTCGCTTACATATTAATTCCTTATGCTACGGTCACAAAGGTTCGTACGAACGATAATTTCGCACGAATCTCCCTGTTTTTCCATTGTCTTCCCGAATTTTCATTGTCTGAAAATCGTTCGTACGGCGTTCGTAGCAGTTCGTAATGGCATTTGTGACCGAGGCTTTAGCGTTCCATTTTGGAGATCAACCGAATGTGCGCATTTTTATATACTACCCTTAAAAAAAACGTTTTGATGATTATTTAAAAGTAATTTATACTTCTATAGGCCTATTTCAAGTTGATCGAGATTGTAGCATACACGCAAACTTGAGCAAATTTGTTATGTATTTACTGGTATATCGGGTTCCATGTTGGACTTGAAAGTATATGTCAACATATTTTCCATATAACGGAGAGTACAAATGTTTTGTTTTTTGTTCAGATGCATTATGGATGAACTCATTGTCTTCTTTATAAACACATTTCCATTTTGTTAAACTATATTTTTATTGACACATGGGTAGTTGTTAAAAGGAACATGCAAATGAAAATTATACACACAAACAGGTTTTCACACCCCTTTCACTTTCCCTCCTCCTCCCCATAAACAACACACATTTTTTATACACGCATTATATAGGACGTCTACACATGTACCTTACCACAAATATTCAGTTTAACACTATATAGGGATGAGAGACAGAGGTAGGGGAAATGGAGGCGAGGGAGGGGGAAAAATGTGAGGAAGAGAAAGAAATGAGAGGAAGAGAGAGAAAGAGGATGAAGAAAGAGAGAGGGGGAAAGAAGTATATGTGTGAACATGAATAATAAATAGTACAGAAAGTGGAAGAGTGAGAATTAGAGAGCGATACAAAGAGAGCAGACATTAGAGAGATAAATAGAAAGAGAAAGAGAGAGAGGTGAAAAGAAAGAAATGTTTTTTTATTAAAAAAAAAAGAATCATTTTAGTGTTATTCTGTATTGCTATTTTCTTAGTTTATGTGCGAATTATAATTACTTTGCTTCAGCAAAAAAAATATTTGATGGACACATTCACTCAGACACTCATGAGCAAGTAGCATTAATCATCACATACACATCATCTTGTTATTGATATCTGAGTTATGTATGAAGGGTATATACAATAAATTTAGGTGCATAATGAAAATTTAACGACACAGTCATAGAAGTATATTTTTTCAGTTTATTAAATAATGTTTGTATACTGTTATTATCAAACAGTATGATACATCATACATGTATATGAAAACATTAAACAATACTTTGGAAAAGCAAGAAATAGGCCGAGTATTATATAATTGTTAAAAGTAGACATAAATAACAATTATCATTATCATGACGGTTTTTATTATGTTTAATTACATTTTTAATAAGACAACAGTAATGATAGTTATATGCAGTTTATGTTGTTTGTATGCAGCTGCATAATGCACATTTAGTTCTGGACGTAAGATTGAATTGTCATCTCAATCGCATTTGTCCTATGAAGAACACCCCTGAGCTTGAACTATATCTCCTTGCAGAGTAAGGTGATTCTTGACTTGTAGTTGGTGTTGACTGAAGGTCAGTTTGGAGCATTGGCATTGCAGGTTCTGGGTCTTTTGTATAGGTATGGTCATGCGAAAAATTTGAAGTACTTGGCATCGCCCTTGACGTTGGGTTGCTAGTTGTCGGTGTTGAAGTCTTGGAGGACTGTAAATGAAATGAATGAAAAGTAACGATACACAAATTATTGAACTATATAAACAGCACATACAATATTTTTTTTCTTCAGTTTACATGATATAATAACCCTACCCAATTCCAAATCATAGGCTAATGAACAAAACAGACAGAAATTTTCGGTCTATAGGGCCCGCCAAGCATTTCAGGAGCCGTCAGCCATCAGAAATCAGAAATCAGAACTACAGAGTACAGAGTACAGTACATAATTGAGTCATAACTTCATAAGGCATTAAAGGCATCGTTTAACAATGTTCAATCTGAGATGCACGGCCCTACGTGTTATCACTAATATCAGTGTCTGTGATATGGTGTAATATTGAAGCCCTAAAAAAAAAATCGCGCTTCAAAATGATCAAGAAGTGTCTCAAAAAAGTAAAAAATCTTAGAGTGACCGGTTTTACCATACTCATTTTCCCCCAATAGACTGTAATATTATGAAAACCGTTAGGAAAACGCAAAATTTGGTTTCGATTTCCAATCATAAATATCTTGATAATCAGACAGGCGATCGGCTTGTAAAAGTCATGGGGTTCCTGGCCTGACTGACCTAAGGCTAAAGCCTAAACTAAGGTTTATAATTATCATATTGCAGCAGTATAAAATCCAGGATTTTGTTTCAGAATCAGAGACAAAGTTACAGGATATCGCGGATCCCTTTAATTTAAGGGGTAAAAGTAAAGATGTGAGGGCCACTATATAGCAACACACAAAAACCTCATGCATGCATGTTTTAACTTTAGAAATAGACCCTACCACCAATCATCATGACTACACAACAACAAACACGCCAAGCCCAAGTGCAAGGCCAGTGAGCTGAGCTAGTACGTGCATGCATGTTTACTATTACCTGCGAACACAACCAACCACCACACAGCTGCACAGGTCACCTAGGCCTACACAGTGCAGCGGCGTCGATCAACGCGTCGTGCATAGCGCATATGCATCCAAATAAAAGTGCAACCACACAATCCACCGCAGTAAATTTGTCTAAAGAAATGTTGACAACGTCAACGATACTCATTAATTTGTATACAATGCAATTGATTTTGGAGTGTGTGAACTTACTGTTTACGAAATCTGCATCAACACTCAGGGCCCGTAATAGATGAAGAAGACTTTAAAATGTGAGTCGATGTGATAAATCTCCGATATGCGCCGCGCCCCATTGCATGCATAGCTAGAGCTATATTGGTTGCCAATTACACTGTTGAAACTTTTTTGGTTACTTTTGCGTATATTCAATATAATCAGGATTTAAAAAATATATTACTAAATATTTTATTAAAATATCATGTATTTGCAAAACATTTCAAATAAAAAACAAAATTTGTATTGCTGATTTTTGTAGTTAATTAATAGATCGAGGTTGGACGGTGCTGCTCAAAAGTATAAGCTAGGTCGTTGCTTTTGCGTGATTATATATCTCCGTTTTATTAAATTGTTATTGACTGTATAAACAGAATAAAAACATATTCGTAATTTTTTGAATATTTTTTGTTAGAATAATATCAAATTAGAATAAAAACAATTTTTTAGTGGCATGCATAATATTCATGAGCGTGTTACATCGTTTTTTTTACGATTTCCTGGTCGATGGCGGGACAGGATGGGTAAAAACCCGGCCGTTGCCATGTAGCAAAGAATTCCTCGTCCCCCGGGTCGGGTCCCGTCCCCCCTCGACCCGTCGTCCGGGAGGAGATAGCTCTCCCGACGTCGAGCCCGGACCCTCGTTAAGTGACGCAGATCGACGCGTTTCGACGCGAAATACGTCATCGGACCGCCCACAATCGGACCCATGGAGCTTCTCGTATTATTATTAGGGACTTTTAGATTTGCACGTCGACGTAGTGGACTGCCACGTGTGCCATTCTTTCAAGGCACTGGCCCGTGCCCGGCAGTGCCTTAAAAGGACGTCACATTACCTTAAAAGGATGACACCGTGGCAGTCCACGTTCTCGTCGTGTAAAATCTAAAAGTCCCTATTATAAATACCCCTGCGGATATGATCTGGTAAGTCACGATCGTCTTTTCAAGAAATCAACGAAACACTCGTATCGGGTGGCCATTATCATAATGTAATCAAATTTAATACATTAATCCACCTGTTACAAATAATTGCGTTTCTATAGTCAGAATGCGAGTTGCATACATGACGTGTTGTTAGGTAGGACAAGTCATAACTTTTGCCCCACCTAGCAACACTATATATGCATGTATATGAAGCTGGAAGTTGAGAAGAGAAGAGACTACACGGAACATTGTCTTCCTCTCAAGAGGTTCCATGCATCAAATAACTCTGTGCAATCCTTGAAAAGAGGAGAGGACAGAATAGCATGCAGTAGGCCCAAAGGCAGTGTCACAGCTTCCAACCAGTCTTACTTTGGAGGAATTATTCCTATTTTTAGCCGTCAAACTACTGCTATGAACCCAAGATTTGTCTCTTTTTCTGTTAACTACTGTGTAAAAAGTATACAAAATAGCTTGTATTCCTACATTTTCGTTGAGAGATTCCTAATTTTTGCTGTGAAATATGCCTTGTCTCCTTTCCACTTACTCTTCCCCATCCCTCCATACACTCTCTCTTTCTCTCTTTCATCTATATCTCTCGTTTTTCAAAACAAAAAAATGGTGCTCACTACCCCCCACTGAGCGAAAAATCGGCGCGATTTTCAAATTTTCGAACGAAGTGGGCCCCTTTTTTGGCCCCTCTCTTGCCGCCGGCTGGATCCGCCCCTGTGAGAAGGAGAGCGAGAGCGAGAAAGGAAGAGAGGGAGAGATAGTTGCGAGGATAGAGAGGGGGAGGAGAAAGAGAGAAGGAGAGGGTGAGAGACAGGAGGGAGAGAGAGAAAGAGAGAGTGGAAAGAGAGAGAGATATATGAAAAACAAGAGATACAGAGAAGAAGGGGTGGAGGGAGGGGGAGCAACATGGATAGGAAGAAGGGGAGGTAAAGGGGGAGGGGTTATACAAATTCGATGAACCTCCTCTATTCTGTTTCCATTACACAATGTACGAATCTCCTATTTACGTGCCTGAAAAATATAGACTACGTTCTATAAACGGAGTGCTGGGGCTCTCTGAGATAACTCATGAATATGCATTATCTTATGTAGAGCATCAGTAGGTCTTATGCAAGCTATGCGCTTTTTCAGATTTTATCGATTGGTTTCTACATTTCTTCCATTTTAACATTCTCAATAATGATTATGTTTTTATTCAAAATTTGAGAAAGATCCCTGTTTCAAGCTACGTCAATCAATTTCCAGTTTTAACGTAACAATAATAACACTAACCATAAAATCCTTCAGAACAATTTAGCAGCATTTAAATCAATTGTTTTACTAATTAGTTGGCGGCGATTTGGCCACCGTATCTTTTCCGCATGGGTATGTACAGTTCGCTCCAAGATGTAATATTGCTAACCACCCATCCTTGTAGGCATGAACTGAGCGATGAATATGCGGATATGGTCTGGAAGTCATGATCGTCTTTTGAAGAAATAAATCAAACACTCATATCGAATTAATCCGACATTTTCGTAATGTAATCACATTTAATACACAAATGTGTTTAAGTGCCTCGTTACAAATTATTATCATTATCATCACCATCATCATCATCATCATCGTAAAAACAACAATAATATATTTAAGAATAAGAAGAGGACGAAAAGAAAGAGCAAAAATAATGAAGAAATTTCAGATATAATTTTTGATGACTTGTCAAAGACCTAATCCACCACATGGTACATAAAATACCCTTTCCATGAATCTATCTGTATAACTCTTCCGGAAGAAATAATATTCAACTATTGTCGATATCTATTTTCTTGTTTAGCTCTTGTTTTGGATCAAGTAATTTGTTAATAATTAAAATACACTAGTATTGGATTATAAACATTACGTACCAGAACCCCATCCGCACTTGCACATGCACTTTCACTGCACGCACTTGATCAATTTCGCGTGTACAATCATATAATTTAAGAGTTATGCCGCTAATTCTCTCGAGGCCGCCATCGACTTCAAGCTTACCGCTCATGATGGCGGTCTCCTGCGTTTTTTTTGTAATTTATCTTTTTTCATTGATAAATATTTGTTTGTATGCATCTTAATTAATGTACTTAAAAATGTATAATTATGTCTAATGAAGAAATAATTGTTATTTTATGTATATGATTATGTTCTATTTTGAAAACGCAGAAATAAAAACAAAACAAACAAGTACTGGGCCTGCAGCTGGAGGTTGCGAAGAGAAGAGACTATACGGATTAGGGAAGGGTAAGTTGAAAGAAGATAGGGGAGCGAGAGGAGTAGGAAGAGGGGGAGGGGTAATATACATTCGATGAACCTCCTCTTTTTTTATTCCCATTACACAAATGCGTACGACTCTCCTATTTACGTGCCTGCAAAATATAGACCAGGCCTACGTTCTATAAACGGAGTGCTGGGGCTCTCTGAGATAATTCATGAATATGCATTAAGTTATGCAAAGCATGAGTAGTTATTATGCAAGCTATGCGCTATCAGATTCTTTCGATCGGTTTCTACATTTTCTCATTATAACGTGCTCAATAATGGTAATGTTTTTAATTTAAAGTTGGAGAAAGAACCCTGCTTCAAGCTTTACAAACCAATTTCTCGTGCTAACGTCACAATAATAACATTAACCATAAATATCTGCAGATAAATTAGGAAGCATTTAAATAAAAAAATATTCAGCTGTCGGTGACGGCGATTTGACCACCGTAGCTTTTTCACTTAGGTCTATAATTCCAACTACCCATCTTGTGAATGTGTAGCGGAAACTCGTCTGACTGTCTAACACTTCACAAGATGGGTAATTGGAATCATAGACCTAAGTGGATATGATCTGGTAAATCATGATCGTCTTTTAAAAAAAATAGATAGATGAAACACTCGTACCGAATTAATAGGTTATTTTCATATAATCATATTCAATACACAAATCTCTTTTAGTGCCTCGTTACAAATTATTTAATACCTCTGTTACTAATAATTGCATGTCAATAGTCAGAATGCGAGTTTCATGCATTACGTGTTGTTATGTAGGACAAGTCATAATGTTTGTCCTGCCTAGCAACACTATCAATATATGCAAGTAGCATTCTGACTATTGAAATACAATTACCAGGTGAATGGTATAATGTGTAACTTGGCCCTTAACAAAAATTTATGCATTACATTTGATTACATTACGAAAATGGTATTTTGTATTAATACTGATTTTATGATTTTAGAGCAGGGCTGAGATTCGAATCCTAAACCCTTGGATTCAGAGTCAAGTGAATGAACCACTACACCCCAGCACGTTTTTTTTTTCTTCTTTGTTTTTTTACGAGTGTTAAACGGTCGCATTCTAAACCTCAAACCTACACCGGAAGCGTTAGCGCCAGAAATAGCTCGTCTGCAGATGTCTTTTTACTTTAATATTCAAATTTTATACCTAAAACAATGGTGAATAGATTTATGGGTCTGTGATGGTACAGAAAGCTCGAATTTCATCTCTCCATAGCTCAATCGAGCCACAACAGGAAATCAAGCGATCCTCGTAATATTTCCGTTAACAAGGTAATAGGTTTTATATTTTTCGTAGGGCGACAATGCATAACATAAACTACACCGGATGTTTATGGGTTTTGTTAAACACATGATTGGGTAGGACCACACACGTATCATGAAATCAATCCTCATTTCTTCACGGCCAAGGTATAGTGCATACGTAACATACCTTGCCCTCTTATGAAATGCAGGTATTTTTTGTGTGTAAAAGTTTGTGTGTAAAGTTCCAAGAGATTGGTTTTTAATAGTATTATGTAGAGCTTAATAATGTCTCTTAAAGTGACTCGGTAACATTGCCTCAGATTCTGAAACAAAATCCTGGATTTAGCTCATGGTGCAATGATAATTATAAACCTTTAGGTCAGTCAGGAACCCCATGACTTTCACAAGCCGATCGCCTGTCTGATTATCAAGATATTTATGATTGTAAATCGAAATCAAATTTTGCGTTTTCCTAACGGTTTTCAAAACACTGCAGTGTATTGGGGAAAACGAGTATGGTAAAACCGGTCACTCAAAGATTTTTACTTTTTTGAGGCACTTCATGATCATTTTGAAGCGAAAATTTTTTAGGGCTTCAAAATTACACCATATCACATACGCTGATAACACGTAGGGCCATGCATCTCATATTTGGCATTGTTAAACAATGCCTTTAAATGATTTTAAACATGAAGATATATTACCCCGGGTATCGGATTCAGGTTTGCCCGCACACAATGACTGTATGCACCTTCTTCACTCCGTGGGGAGTATTCCAGTCAGGCCTCATTTTACAGACGCTCACAATGCTGAGCCTTTTCGCATCCTGGGTGGGGAGAAGCAATGTAGACAAAACGGCTTGCTTTAGCACTACTTATAGCTACTTGCGCCCTCTATATAGCAAACAATGCCTAAGCGGTGACCGTTGGTCCCCTTTTTCTTATGATAATTGAGAGCTGATTTGATGAGATATACCACCTGTCAGTGACCATGCAGGGAGGTCTAATCCCTCCTGGCCAAACTAGTGCAGATAGGCTGTAAAGACATGAATGCCGTGCTGGGAGTCGAACCCACGCATCTCCATTCAAGAGTTCAACCATTTCACGAAAATCGTCTCCTTTATTTTAAACAAAATATCTCAAACTAATTTGATTTGAACTACAAAAACTGCTAACCTGTTCCCTTTATTCATTTAAAGCCAAATTAAAAAATGTATGTTATTACCAGAATATGCTCTCTTCAGCTAAAATTTCTGTGTCAACTTTTCAGTCTTTGTCATTACAGTTTTTCATCCCTGTATATATTTCTTTTATTACAATGATCACTATCATCATCATCATCATCGACATCATCATCATCATCATCATTATTCTTATATTCTACATACACTTTTAATTATTTGTCCATTCCGCTTAATACATCTTTTCCTATATATCATAAGATTTGTTTTGGCCTGTCATATTTTTAAGCATTTTGCTTACAATGGCAGTCCTTTCCTCCGCAGATTATTTTATAAAGTTTGATGAAATATGATATTTCGACAATTTATCTTTTTTTTCTACAATAATTGTTATGAATACTTGCCTATCTATGATTCACTTTTTCAGTATTTTATGTTTGATGTCTTACCAAAATTGTGTATACTTATATGGAATGCAGAAGAAAATAAATCAAATCAAATCAAATCAGGTATATTGCGTAAAGACACTCCAACTAGAATTTCTTTAAAATTAATTTGCCACCAGGTTTCTTTGAATCCTAGTAGAATAATAATGCCAAATATGAACTTGAAAAAAATTATTAATATCTCGGGACCTAGAGAATCGCTCGACGCTCTTTCTAATAATTTATTTTACATACCACCAGGGGTGTCGATTTTGTCTTTAAAAAGCCGTGCACCGGGAAAGAAAGAGGGGGGTCACAATTAATAGAAACAACAACAACAACCAACCAAACAAACAAACAAACATTGCAGTGTTTACACATTTTATTCCATGATTACGCATTGGTTATTATTTCGGTTTCCTGATTAATAATTTTATTTTTCATGAGCGGGGAGGCTATCACAATAATCAGAATTTTTACATCTGATGACGAATAATAAACAGTTTATGATGCAACTACCAAGGGCATATTATTATCACCTTCTATACAACCGTGCTCGATTTCTACACTAATCGAATCCATAACTGCAACCCTGGACCAGCTACTTAATATACCTAATCCTAACCCTACACCTTGTGACAAAACATAGCTCAGAACAATAATCGTCAGCAGAGAAAATGTCGGATTACTCATTTAAAGAATTATAACGTTATAATTTCGACTTCCCACTTTAATTCACATGTTTCAAAACACCAAGGGAATCAATTTGATTCTATCAGATTTCCTCTATGAAAAAATACATCCGTATATTTGTTCTAACACCGTTGTTTCTTTATTTCTTCTTCCGGGCCTGCACCCTCGTCATGACAGGGAAAGTCCCCTTTTGTTTTTTCGGTGATCATTGGATAACAATAATGAACTATCAATAGCTGCGATTAAATTCACATTCACATTTTGCATTTTTAGCGTGGTTTTTTGTAGAGCATGAGTAAGCAAAGTTTGACTCTAGTCTGAGTTAGAGAAAGAGGGAGAGAGAGAGAGAGAGAGAGAGAGAGAGAGAAAGAAAGAATGGGGAGGGGGCGAACAGGATAGAGAAACAGAAAGGAGGTGTGTACTTTAAAGGGGGACGGGAGACCTTTTTTAATTGTATGTTGATCGAAGATCGGTTCTTATTTTCCATTGACATTACATCACTCTTTTTCAGTTGTATAAACAACGAGTATGTTGTTCATGTCACCTGGGCCTATAATAATTGACCCCGTCGATAGGTGGTTGTATATATACTAAGCTTAACGTCATTTTGGGAAATGTTAATCACTATTTTACGGTTTCTAATGATAGCAAAAGGGGCATTATGACGTATGTCCGTGGTACTCTATCAAATCGTCCCCACCTCTTCGTCCGCCCCTACGGACAATCAACAAAATTAATACCAAATCCATACTCACCGGGGAACATAGTTTGAACCGTTGCCAGCATCTCGAATCTCCAGACTTCAAAATATTATTATCTTTTCTTCCTTCCTTCTCTTTTTTAAAGCCTCCCGACGGAGATACTCGTGACAATAAGTCGTCCTGACAAGTAGATTTTTGTGTAATGGCGTAGCGTGTGTCAATCCATTGGGGGTTACCTTTTTAACGTCTCCCTTGTGCTTATTTTGTAACCAGTTTTCCATGAGCTGTTCTAGAGGGTTTTTTTATTTGGGGAGGAGCTTGGGAGTTCTTTCATTCATTTTACATATGCCTCGTGTGTGTTTTTGTTAAGGGGAGCTCAATTTTGTTTGTGTGTGTGTGGGGGGCGGGAGGTGGTTGGAGGGGGGCTTGAGTCCCACCCCCTAAAAATCTACTGCCCTTTTTTGCTTCTTCATCTGCACTTAGTCATGTAACTTGCATATTGATGATAATCCACATTGTTGATTTGATTCAATATTTAATTTCGGGATAGTAATAACCATCTTCTTTCTACGTTGCCCCCACTATCTCTCCCTCTCTCACTTTCTTGTTTACTTTTTCACCATCCGATTGGGGGCACTTGCCCCATGCCCCCGTTACTGCCTCCCTTTATGTATTGACTCGGAGGCATATCTTTCAAAAATTTGCCACCTCAGAAGATATCCTCCTATCTCAAAGTTTCGTTTTCAATATCTGAAGAAAAAAGAAACAAACATATTCATCACCATCTTCAGGATCTTCAGTTGTATGTGTCAGATTGGTCCGATTCGTTTAAGATGAGACGGGAAAGTTTTGAAGTGACTTTGATCTGATAATGGCGGACAATGTTTTCTATTTTGGGGTTAGGGTTCAAGGGCGGGTAAGCTTGTTTTAGGCAGTTTCATGGGTAAAATTAGACATTGGCTGTTCTTTGTTCGAAATAATGCAATGTCAGGGTATTTTCATCAACTTCATCGAGTCATCCGAACACAAATATCATCGGGAAATGATTTGAATGGCTCGAACCTCGCTCTTGGGTTACCTTTGATTGTGTGTGGTGTGAAATAAGTTAAGGATTGCAATTGATACATTTTGCTCGTACTATATTTGTAGTATTCATGATTTCTCTACTGTTTGTTACTGTTCATTCTATTTCAGTTTGTCATCCATTCTTCGACATACTTTGTCCTTTTATAATGCTCTACTTCAATGAATTATAAGTAAAATACAAGCAAATTGAAAAACAAAAATCCAGAAAAAACAAAGGCTAAACACCCTAATAAAAAATATTAAAAAATAAATAAAAGGCTCATTTGACCAGTCATAAAAGTATTATTTAATTTTTTGAAATTTTATATTGAAAAATCATTCCCAAAATTTATAGGTAACATGGTTATTGAAAAAGATCATTAATTAGATTCATTTCAAGACCATTTCAAAATGCTAAATAATTCATAACGTTTTACAATACATAAGTCGCCGCAAATACGCGATTAAAGTTAATTGCGGAAAAATGGAAGAAAGAAACAAAAGGGAAACGACTAGAAAACATATAGCATGAACAGTTGAAAGAGCTGAGAAAGAGTTTATGGAGCTAAAAACATGGGATATAGATGATACCTCAGAAATTAATGTTCCTGCTCCCTTCGTATCCAATTTCTTACCGGAAAATTGGAGTTACTCATGAAGAGCGCCAACTGCAAGCGTTGGAGAAATAATCAATACCTATGAAAGTAACTTCGATGGGTTTGAGTCCTTTAATAAAATATTGGATCGCATTCTGCAAAATGAAATGTGTTTGTGTTTTAGAATATTGACCTTTAATAAACCTGTAATTTATTTCTATATTTTCATTGAAAATACTTTTCAAACTACTGCAACTATTTTGGAAAAAACCAACTCAGGACAATTTCAATCCTCTATTTTATATCCCATAGAAATCAATGTTTGGGTTACATGATACGTCATTGTCATATTCGCACATATCAATAGGTGACGCCCAAGGCTATTTCAATTTCGAAAGTAGTTGCTATGATCATTTGTTTTCTTCAAAAGCTTGTAAATTTTTGTGATTTCATTTTCTAATATTCTTTAACCGACATAGGCCCACTTTTAAAACGAAATAACAAACATTTTAGAGGATATATTTTGAATGGAGTAATTTTCGTGAATATTAATTTCAAGAATGCAATTTCTCAGCATACTTACATGTACTTCAAGATTATGTAAAAAAAAATGTTAATCAAGTTTGAATATTCAAATTTGTAATTTTTAAAAAAATCGAGTAACTCATTTTCACGCTTGTTTCGTTAAACACTCACCTGGACACCAGGTAAGAGTAAACGAACACATTTGAAGGAGAAGAAAGAAAGGAAGAAGACTCCCTAAAAATGCTGACTTAACGAGCTAATACTAGGGCAGCTTAACCAAGCAGTATCACATTCACCTATCCTTAGCAAATGAGGGCGATAGAGCGATAACAAGGCTCATTTTTAGCGCCTAGCGATTAAATGCTTCGCGAAAAGTCAAGCTCCCCTCTGAAACCGTAAAGGGATCTCCAATAATCCCGCGTTGATGACAGAGTTGGATCGCCGTTAACCCTCTCGCGTCACGGGAGTATGGAGGGGGATGGATTGGTACTGGTAGGAGGGGATGGGCGGGGTGGAATGGGTTAAGGGGGCATTGGAACAAGCTGTCAGTATGTGATTAGTTTGATCAGTTTTAAGGGGTTGCAGCTTGGATTGCCTGAGGTCAAAGCTAGGATGAACCGTATCAAGTTATGAGGCATGGGAGGGGGAGGGGGAGTAGGTACGCTGGGGCGCTAGCTAGAGATTACTCTCTCCTTCAGAAACAAAATTGAACTTATGTTGGAAACTATTTGTACATTAGTAACATAATAATATGCCTTGTTCATTATTTTTTCTCCCATCCTCACAACCGAGGGTCAGGGGTCATCTATTCACTGTCTCCTCCGTCTCACATTTCTAGAAAGTTCAATTTCTGCCCTTTCATATGACACCTCAATCAGGAAAAATGAACAAAGAAGACGAAAGACTTGATGCATGGCTGATCGTCAACGAAACGGAGTTAAGTCTTCTGTCAACTCTGTTTGTTGCTACGGCAGGCATCCAGTGAAAACGAACTCGTTTAATCAAATTATGGAAATGCAAGCATTACTTTAAACAAACAGAACTTTGTTAGTCCTGGCTCATTTTTCCTGATTGAGGTGTCATATGATAGGGCAGAAACTGAACTTTCTAGAAATGTGATTTTCTCTTTGAAATTCAGATACCGGCCGCCAAATGACTTTTTGGTTTCCTCTCTTCAGATTCTTTTTAATCACTCATGCGTGAAATATGCATCATAATATGAGTTGCATCAAATGAAAGAGGAGGATCTAAGCTTTACAAATATGTGTCATTTATTAATTATAGTTGCGATTAAGTTATGATAAAACATCGATAATTCTCGGTTTCGTTTTTTTTCTGGGACGCACTGTATATAAGCTAATTTAAATAGCTTTGTCCATTAGCTATTATGTTGAAAATGACCATATTATTTATCCAAACAAGTTTTCTATATACGATAGGATATTGCCCTTTGGTTGATTTTTTTGAAAGTCTAAATGATCGTGCTAAAATCCTCATTTTGGGGGAGTCTTTCTTTAAAAAGATGAAATAGCAAAACAATTATAAAATACAAAAAGAACAGGGGTGGGGGTGGATAAGAATCCCTTGGTTTTATGGCTCTGCGATCATATGGAGTAGTTAATATGACCCTAATAATAGAAAATGGAATTTCAGAACTTGAAAATATAGTTTTCATGGCTCTGCAAACTTGACGTTATTTCGATAAACCTTTACGGCTTTAGCAGAGTATATAGGGGGTCTAGAAAAGCTCTCGTTGGCAGCAGTATCGTGTTAAAAATACCTTCAGAACAGGATATCAGCTTTTCCTTGGCATAAATCAACTTCGCAACGATCCAAGACATTTGGGGAGACAGGCATAAAGTCGCTGGCTTCAAACACCCATTTTTTCTACCTTTTTGTTGCTTTATTAGATAAACATCCTACGCCGTATTGATAGATCTCTGTATTTTGTTCTTGAAAGATTCAGAGGGGACGACATTTTGAAAAAATGGCTAACATTTTTATTCATGTAAACTTTAAATTATTTTGATTATTCGAAGGCATACTGTCTTAATGCATTTTAATTTCAAAAAGGGTTTTACTTTAAAAGATCTTACAATTCGGGCTACAGCCCCCGAGACCTTCGCGGTGGCCCACGATTCCCACAGCCCATGAGACCGAGAATGTCGGTCTAGAGGGCCTGCGTGGTTGTCTGAAGGTTGATGAGACTGACGTGTCGGTCTCATGGGCCTTGTAACATGTAATATGAGTTTTCACGAGACCGGCTTTATCGGTCTCGAGGACGGTCAGTCTACTCTGATGTCCCCGACAGTTTGTTTCCAGGGGGATGTTTCACAAAGATCCTAAGTCGAACTTAACTCTAAGTTGGACTTCAAAAATATGGAGAGCCATTTGTAGCCTTAAAATAAAATATATTCAAAAGCGAAAATTCAAGTATTTTAGACTTTTTATAAATTCCACATCAAGAACATGAAATCTCATTGATAATAACAAATATGAATGATTTGAATCAACATTTTATGCCTTTTAAAATAACTTTTACAAAATATTTTCATAGATGCTAACGGCTTTCCATAATTGTTAAGTCCAACTTAGAGATAAGTTCAACTTAGGATCTTTGTGAAACACCCCCCTGAAGTGGTAACTTTAGTCCAGACAATTTCTTTAAAATGATGATGATAACACAATGGGGATGGAGAAAATATGCAACTATCGGTTCTAAGGAGAAACAAAATCAAAGAACAAAAAAGAGACAATAACAACAACCTGGATGTATATAGCACTTTATACGAAATACCGTCTCTAAGCGCTTTACAGATATTATTACCCCGGTCATTGGATTCATTTACGCACAATGTGCACCATCTCCTCTCCCTGGGGAGTATTCCTACCATATGGTCGCCGAGAGGGCATATGGCAATTACTACCACAAAGACTTTTGTCATCCTACCAGGTCCCCATTTCTCTCCTGGGTATGGAGTGGCAAACGTAGATTTAATGCCTTGCCAAAAGACATTCATACACTGCAAATTCGTTGTGTAACGACTTTACACAGCATTGGATGGTTCACTCCTTACACAGGGTTGTGTTAAGTTGTGTAAACAATTTTACACAACTTTACAAAACGAATTTGCAGTGTAAAGTTGTGTATTTTTTTTTACACAACTTTACACAACCCCAGTGTAAGGAGTGAACCACCCAATATTGTGTAAAGTCGTTACACAACGTTACACAACGAATTTGCAGTATACCGTGTCGGGGATCAAACCCACGACCTTTGAATTTTAAGTCAAGTGCTTAAACCACTCGAACACGACACCTCCACGTAATTGTTTGAGGACTTGGAAGAAGAACCGCCCTTAACAGCCATGAGATGGACTTGACACAGACGATAAAAGACTCTGAAAGTATATGACACGCCATTACAAAAACAAAAACATGAAGATTGTTACCCATCCGTCATTATCTTCTCAAGTCGAATCCTTTGTTGATCTTGGCTAAAACCACATTACAGTCTTAAGGTCGATGGGATTGACCGACCGTCATCGAAGATCAGAATCATTAGTTTCCAAGGATTCGAAGAAATTTACTAGGTTCTTCTTTTTCACAGAGACCCTTCGCCAAATCAGACCCTTTCCGTAGTTTCTCTTAAGGCTAATCCGTCGAAGGATCGGAGGCTTTGGCCAGTTGAGTTGAAGATGAGATGAGCACTGGAAGCTACGAGGAGCCCATTGACTATAACAGAGAGAGATAAATTTAAATGTAAGGAGGGGGGAGGAGTTTAAACCAAATTTGCCTACCAGTTGGCCGAAATGTTGTACCGGCCCCCTGCCCCGAAAGAAATCCTCCTCCTCCTCCTCCTCCTCCTCCTCATCATCGTTGTCGTCTTTCTTCTTCTAATCCTCTTCCTCCTCATCATTATAATAAGCTGCTCCCGCTGCTGCTGATAAAGATGATAATACAAATATAAATAATAATAATAATAATAATAATAATAATAATAATAAAAATAATAATAATAATAATAATAATAATAATAATAATAATAATACTAATAATAATAATAATAATAATAATAATAAAATGATAATACAAACAATAATAATAATAATAATAATAATAATAAAAATAAAATGATAATACAAACAATAATAATAATAATAATAATAATAATAAAAATAAAATGATAATACAAACAATAATAATAATAATAATATCAAACTAAACAACAATAACAGCAACAAACAACAATATAAAATACAAATGAAATAGGAGGAATAAAGATGAAAATATCTGTAGGTTGTAATTTTTTTCTCGATATATCCCCCATCGTATAAAATATGCCAGATAAATTACAAAAAACACTCAAGGAAAATTGCCGACAGAAACTATTCAAAAGGATGTCACACCTCCACACGCCCTCAGCGCCCCCAGAGCCTATCGTATACAAGGTTTGGAGTAATGCAATTAAAACCCAATCAGTATGTCAAGTTCTGAAGTGCAAGATTTGATTTACGAGTTGAAGTTAAGCATTTGGATTATAAATCACTCACAGAAACACCAACACGAGCTGAAAAAAATACAACTACACAAACACTTACTAAAAAGTAGCAATAGGTGATAGGATAAATAAATATTATATATCATTAATATTCATATCAAGTAAAATTGAAACATGCATATATAGGGACCTCAAAGTTTTATCACTTAAATAATAGTGCGTGAAGGCCTCTCAGATTGTCATTAATTTTGCCCTGGGCTGATTAAATTCGACTGGAAAGATTCTACAAAAGATCAAGCCATAACAAAATTCAAGTAAACAAAAGGTGGCGTCTGAAAGATAGATAATCTGTTGTGTTTACAGGTCCTTCTAGTTTTCAATCCATTGTCTTTAGGGAGAGCATTTTAGCCCACCTAACCCGTTTCTACACCCCCTCTGTGGCCTAACCGCAACTTGCGATCCAAAATCTAAGAAAAAGCAAATCCCCCATTTAAGGTCGTTCTCGAAAACTGTTCATCGCAGAATAAGAGCACTAACAGATTAAGATACCTCTAATGAAACGTGCAAATATAATAACTAACATATACTTAACATTGCCTAGCTGACGAGAAAACAATTATGCTTATCAACACAAAATAAGCAAAGAAAAAATATACAAATTAGAAGAATATAACCCAGTTACCGAGTGCAACATATTTTCCTCTTGAATTTCGAAGTTGAAACTCAAATCAAGATAATTTTATGCCACAATGTCTACGTGTATTACCCAGATGACCTGCAGTAAATCAAACTTATTTTACGTTACATTTTTCTAATGTTTAACTTGTTCAAAGCGGGACTGCACTACTTGTAGGTACTTGCGCCCTCTATATAGCCAACAATGCCTAAGCGGTACCCAATGATCCCCCATGGTCCCCCTTTCCTTATGTTAATTGAGAGCTGATTTGATGAGATAACCACCTGCCAGTGACCAGCAGGGTGGTCTAATCCCTCCTGGCCAAACTAGTGCACACAGGCTTTAAATTGTCAGTAGTTGTTTGCCACAAAACTTCCCGAAAGTGTTGAATAAATGTTTTATATTTGGGCGGCGTCTACACCCAAGAAAGGATATCAACTACCATGACTAAATGGCCTACTTGCATGTTCCACCCTTAAGTATTAGGAGAGGAAGTAGAAGACCTACCCCTTTGCTTTATCGAAATCTTTTCTCAATTACATCATACTTATCAACGCTTTCAATCACATGCTCATTATTATACATTCGTCCTCCTGCATGATGCACTAACACATTATTATTCATGTGGGACTGGAGATATTTATAACACGGGAGCTGAGCTGATTCAACATTTTGGGGGGTGCAAGGGGCGGGAAGGAGGGAGGGGGTGTAGTATTCAATATCAGCAGAATAAAATGCACTGTCGTTGAGAATTAAAGGTAGTGTCAATTATTTGAGAACGAGAAAGATACGTCCGATGTTTCCAAGAGCTGGAGGGGCAAGTTTAAAATGTTTCCCGCAATCATATTCAGAACTTATGACAAACAGTACGGGTAGCACATTTATAGAAAATTATACAAATTCACTATTACATCACAGTTTATATCGGTCATACTGCAAAGTGCAAAGGGATAGTAGCCGAGAGGCGCGATGGCTCAGTGGTAAAGCAGTGGTCTCGTAACCGGGAGGTCCCTGGTTCGAAACCAAGCCGATGTACTAGTGCCCTTTGATACGGCATTGATCCTCATTACCAAGTCCCTCAGAGATAACTTAAAGCCGTCGGTCGCTTGGTTGCTAACTAACAAGCATACACGTGCTTTCTTAGCAGTAAGGTAAAACAAACAAACAAACAAACAAACAAACTTACCATCGTAATCATTCTTTAGTCAATAGAGAATATTATTGTTTGAAAATTCATATTTCAGTGGTATTAGCTGACATCTGACATATCTTAAGATCGAGGTTCAGGTCACACAAATCGCGTTTTATTATAACCTTTTCATACTTTAAAATTTTGTCGAAGGTGCTATATAAGTTGAAAAGAAAAAGACCTAAGATCTGGGCCCCGTCTAATAAAGAGTTGCGATTGATCCAAATCGCAAGTCCTCCAATCAATGGCAAGTTTACATTCTCCTATACCTCAATATGTACATAGTTGCGATTAACATCAATCGCAAATAAGTTGCTATTAATCGCAACTGATTATAAGATGGGGCCCTGTTTATTATATTCAACGAACCCGTGTACGCTTACTACCCGTGGCGACAATTTTCTAAGTGAATGATTTCATCTAACTTGAATCAGTCCTCACCATTTTTTGGACAAAGGAACAAAGACATGAATATTGACTAATACATTTCCTACTTCAGTATTATTTCAAATCGCTCCATTCCTACCTTTTAAAACCCTGCCCTCAATTGAGAACTGATATGCACTAAACTCGCGTTCAATGAATTATCACATTAAAAGAATTAAACAAATGATTGAGATGTTGTCTGATTTCGGCTTTCTGTTCATTTTGTGATTTACTCTGCAGATTGCAGGGCGAATGACTTCACTATGTCTGCATAATTATATTCGTTATTATATTTAAAAGCAATGATAATAATAGGAAAAGCAGCAATAACATTCAAATTCGTTTAAATTCATTAACAAATGTGGTTTCGTCATCTTATATTGTGAGAATGTCATGTGATTTACGACATTCTTAATGAACCGTAGTGGCAGGGAAAGAAAATGCACTGTTAATCACCCAAACAAACATTGAAATCATTTCGCAGGTTTGATCAATATCCTCTCACTTTCTCATTACAAACCATGTCAAGGATTTGAAAAGCACAACTTCTACCTGTTCTCATTGAAAATAGAGGGAAGTGGAAACGCACTAACCAACTAGTTTGCAGGCACAAACCCTTGCCAGTCACTGTGTATAACAGTGTCTGCGCTATAAGACTACAGTATAGGCTCTGTACTTTAGCCGCTCCACAAGCAGAAACCGACAGATCTAGGCTCTGCTCAAGGCTATAGGAATGGTAAAAGTGGTAAAATGTGAAATTAGAGTCTGTGCTTGCAGACTACCGACCAGCCTAGATTCGAATATACTTCTCTTCCATGTGATTGGAATTATTGATGAGGTCTGTTCTCATTGAAACTGTTATCACGGTTTTGTAACATCGTCAATTTACTTTCAGTGATTAAGTATAGTTTGTCACAGGTCATGTTTATTGTGACGAATAATTTATGTAAATATGTAGTTGCATTAATATAGATACAGGAAATACAGAATTGAAAATGAAAAAGAAACAACAGCATCCCCCCCAAAAATAGAAAATAAACGGGATATCGGGTTCGGTTGCATGAATGCTAAAATGCATAAATTCTCCATGATTCGTATCAAAGTGAATAATGATATTCAATTATCTGTCCCTATATCTGTCTGCAAATGCTCTCCCATTTTTCAAAGTGCAGTGCATCTGCCCAGGTACATCCTCATCCTTAGCGTGGTGTAGGGCGGAGGGGGGGGGGGGCAATCCCATTTTGTCAACGCCTGGATACACCCCTGCCCACAATAATGTCACTTGTCATTATCGTACACGGTCAATATGAAAAAGGAAATAAATAAATACAAGAAGTAATTGTACCACGACCCAAATATCAATTACATTAGTAGATCACCAATTGATGATGTTGATGATGAATGGACAAGCACGGCAAACATATTTTTACGATTTATCATTTTTGCGTCTCTTTTTTTTTCTTCTTCTTTCTTCATTCTACTGTAATCCCACGTGCATAAAAAAGAAATTGTTGTCAATCATCGCTCTAAAGAGTTGCGTGTGTGTCTCGCGGAGTGCACCTAGCCAGAAGAAGACGGGGGAGGAAAGATCTCCAATACCTTCAAATTTATTTAGGAAGTCATCTTTTATCTCAGGCAAAGGTTATGGCGAACGATGGAAACACGACGAAGTCCCGACGGTATTAAAATACTTCGAGACCAATAAAAGAGTTCATAAAATACGCTATGCTCTGTAACAAAGTGAACTAAACTGTTTAAACTTCAGAACAAAAAGATAGGTTTAGAAAGTGGAGAAGAAAAATGTAAACGAAGAGATAGGACCTGGATCTTTTAATAGGATATCTTTGGAAATCAAATGACGAAAACACAGGCTAGAAAGAGAGAGAGAAAGAGAGAGGGTGTAGAACATATGAGAAGGAAAGAGTATGTGTGTGTGAGAGAGAGAGAGAACAAAAAAAGAGAGGGAGAAAGAGAGAAAGAAAGAGAGAAAAAGAGAGAAAGAAACAGAGAATGTGTGTGTGTGTGTGTGTGTGTGTGTGCGAGAGAGAGAGAGAGAGTGACTAGGTGGAGGAGGAGAAAGAAAGGCAGGGGGACACGTAAAAGTATATGACACCACCCCTCCCAAACCCACGCGCCCCCATGACAACAGTGCCCCCCTTCTATGACTGGATTCTCTCTACGCCATGGAAGCGCGGGACGGGCAATTGCATCGCCCAATCACTTGCAGATATTGCATTCAGATAATCTTCTCTTATCAATCGCTTAAAGTGAATCAAATTATTGGAGTCTATTAAACGATTTGTGTTTCATCTACGCAATATAGTCTGTCAAGTTTGTGGGGAATCTCTTTTCTTTAAATGGGAGTCGACAGCTTGGAGAGCCCGGAGGAGGGGTACGGCGATTAGTGGTTAATACCCCATGAGGTACATTGTGATTGTTATCATGTAGAATAGTGGGGATCCGAATTAACTCCGTCATATTAAGAATCCGAATTAATTCTGTCATAATTATACCATAACGTCGGAACTACAGTGACAATCATCAGTATATGGTTAAAACTTATTTTATGACCCAGCTCTCAAAATAAATAGTTAGATTGATTTTAGGTTATTAACAGTCAGATTAATATTTTATAAGACAAAACAAAAAATAAATGTAAACTTGATTCCTTCTGGAAAGAAATATACCGATATAGATAATGATAAGTTATCATCATAATGAAATCCACCTCCATATTCTTGAAGGGGCTTTCAAATTATAATCAAAATATTTGTTAAATGGCCTAAATCTATCATGGATCCATGGCTATGAAATAAATTAGGCGGCATGTAATTCCTTAAAAGGGCATAATGTGAGAGTTTCCCTCAAATTAATAACAATTATACAATACAAAATACCCTCAAATTTAACTCCATATTCCCGAGCGACGGCCTTGAATACACAAAACTCAACATTATCTCTCATCGTTACATCCATGTTATGTCATGCCATTTCATACCATGCCATTTCATGTCTAATAAATGTAGCTTATCTCAATAGAGACCAATTACCGGTTCATGACCCAAGGTTTGAAGGGCAAGATCAGACAAAAAAACCACCAACTTCGGCGGGTTATGACCTAAAAGATGCCCCAATCTGTCGGGGGCACCCCGCCGATGGCGCGATCAGAATGACCTGGAAAAAATGTTCACTATAAAGTTCATTGGCATTGAGAATCGAAACCATCGAAACCATGGACAAAATGGCCAGCAAAAAAATAAAAATTCCTAGAAAAGGAAATTTCTCCTCCTCCTCCACCCAGTCGGTCTCTCTCTCTCTCTCTCTCTCTCTCTCTCCCTCCCCCTCCCCCTCTCTCTCTCTCTCTTCCTTTTCTAGGAATCCTTTCTAGGAATCATTGTTCATGGGCGACAATAATTTATAAATGTTTCATACCAAAGTAATTATATATTAATATTCAAAAAGCAAGCTAGCAAAGGGTCATTATTAAGAAGAAAAACACTATATTTAGAAGTTGAGTAGTTTAACGGATAAGTCACCGGACTGTTAGATGACAAGGTGCGAGGTTCGAATCACAGATAGGCATTGGAATGGGATTAGAACCAATATGAGTTTATTAACATCTTTGGCAAGATGTTGACCTACATTTGCCACTACCCACCCAGCGCTATAAACGAAACCGTGAGCATCTGATCATTATCCAATATGTTTAAACTTTATCATCTCTGAAAACTTCACGTGTCCACTTTTCAAAGAACACACGATCTAAGATAAGGCATAGATGCAATCAATTCTGTTTAAAATGCATACGTATTGATTACATACGTTTAAGATTGTCGTTATTGCCCTAAGGATCCACATTATACAAGCTCTGCTTCTCAGTGGATCCCTCCATTTCCACAGGTTTTAATTTAAAAACATGAAGCATAACTTACAGCAAATATATACATTCTCTTTCGTAATTCAATTAATGATTTGCAAAATGCATTATATCAATGTACATTGATTTCTGTGATTGATTGTTTTGTTGGAAATTAAAATAAAACTGAAAATAAAAATAAAACTGAAACTGAAACTGAAACTAAAAAAGAACTGGGGCCCGTTTCATAAAACTTTTTATCTATAACAAATGCTAAATTTCTATGACAAATTTGCTCTCAGCCAATCAGATGCCATGATTTCAGTAGCTTGTAACTTGTTATTGATAACATTTTTTATGAAACAGTGCCCAGAACCTTCTCCCCATTCAATCGACCATAAACAGTCAACCTATTTGTTATTGAAACTTAATCTCAGTCGAATATAGATGAATAAGTTATGTCGATTTTTTTCATTTTTCTCTATTAACTGAATTAAGACCGACTTTAAACCAGGTGAGGGGTGAATCTTGTTTAGTAAAAATATTATCAGTATAGGGTTGATTATTATTTTATGACCGATCTCTCAAAATAAATAGTTAGATTGATTTAGGTTATTAACAGTCAGATTAATATAAATTAAGACAAAACAACAATGTAAACAATGTATATCGAGATAGATAATGATGATTTATGAATGATGATGAATCTTGTTTAGTAAAATTACTGGTCTCTCCGTCTTAAGTTTTTACGAAAGCTATAACAAAAAAGACCCCCAAAACTAGTCACAAACAACGACGACAACAACAATTACAAAAATATTAATAACAAAGCAATCAAAACTTCCAGACTGTGTGTAATATGTATTACACTTAGGTCGAAAACGAAATCAAATCAGATTGTAGGGTAGGAGGTACTAGCACAAAGTGAAACAGAGCAAAGACTATTTTAATTCCCCCTCTTAAGGTGGCTTATACCTTCACATATTCTATCAACCATAAAGGAGGGAGTGGAGGTATATTTGTGAATATAGATATAGCAAGCTCCTGGCATTATTATAAACAGATCCTTTCAATTTTTCGGCGACGTTCTGTTTTTCAAAAATAGCCTCTTGTGGGAGCAATTAGAAGGAAAGGAAGAAGGCATAAATTATTGAAAGGCCCACGCATCCGCTCCTTAAAACTTCAAAAATAATCTCTCCAATTTTTGCTTGTCAAACGACTTTTTGATCGAAGGTTAAGATTTGCCAAGACGATTTGAAGTCTCCTGGCCTGAGTCATGATATTGTACGCTGATCTAAGCAGAGAAAATATAATTTATTTGACGTAACATGTTTTTTAAATGGTTATTTTGAGAAATATATGTATATAAATATATTTAAACATGTCATTGCAAGGAATTTCAAAAGCTCAACCCAATGCAATATGAACGACCTTGTCCATATCCATCACATTTTTTTTTTTAATCGCGTTCATTACAATATACGTAATTCGAACTGGATAAAAAAAAACCCCATTACAATACGGTAATGAAATTGATTACTTGAAAGTCTTCACGATCGTGTTGTAACGTTATATTTAAGAGACAATTAATTAATTAATCTTACAAACGTTAAGTTGCCTGTCTTATAATTGCTGTCACCAACAGCTCATTTGAAATATTCACTTAAAATATAATTGTTATAAAAAGGAAGATTATGAATTGGAAATTAGAATTCATAAAGTAAAAAATTAAAGATATTTATCAACATCTGTACTTGGAGAATGAAAGAAAAACAGGATATAAAATACAATAATATAAATTAATAGCATAATGCACCCTGATTGTTCTCGGATGAAGCAGAAAGATAACATAGAAAAGATTTGTAAAAGTCTTTATTTTTAGAGACAAAATTTGTAAAAGGAGATGAAACGGCATAGCCTAATATGTTAAACATAAAGTTTCAAGTACAGAAGCAGGAATATCACACTAGGTTCTATATGTCATTGGCCCTATACAAAACTTGAACTATACCGTAACATAATTATGTCAAGGTTGATGCAACTTTAAGTCACTTTTCCTGATAAAAATGAAAAAATAAAAAAACATCAAAATTGAACCAATTCATTCATTCATTGCTCTTCTCCCTCGCTTGTTTCAAAGAGAGATTTGTTGTTATATTAATATCCCGCTGCACTATGCCCTTATTTCCCGGCCAACCCTCCCGAAGTTTCCCCGAACTCACCCGGTGGGCTTCCGCTGTTCACCCGGTGAAATTGCCTGATATTTATTTCTGTGTTTGTGCCATCGAAAGTATTTGCGTTCTCAGGATTCCAGCAATGTTAGTAAGTTATTCTGACTCTGCAAGGCATGGGCATTTATTTTTACTCATCGAACATTCGTTTGTAAGATTGGAATCGGATATGAGGATCATAATAGCACTGGGAGAAAACTAATAGTATGACCTCAGTGGCTTTGGACATTGAAACAACGAAAACATTGTTCTCTAAAGACTATTGGCACGACTATCAAAAGGGAATGTATTACTAAAAGAATCTCTGATTGACACTCTTTTAAGTCTTATTTCGTTTTCTTGAGGTAAATTATCTCTAAATATATTTTCACAGCTCTCTTAACAATTACGTGTTTGAAATTTCAATTTCAATTCAATTTATTTATGTTTCCAACAAAACAATACAAAATCAGTTTTAAACATTTTCAACAACTTAAGAATACATATTGGAAACAGAGGGGTCCACTAAAAAAACAATGCTTGTACAAGTGTGGACACCCTAAATGATACTTAGGAATAATGATTAATTAAATTAACAAGTTCTTAACTACAAAAGGAACTACAAAATAGAGAAAATGGGGATGCCAACAGAGAAATGGCTTGCGAGCATAGACCAACAACACAGAAAATGTGAACAAGGTGAACAAAAGTAAAATGAAACATTTATGATAAATTGAAACATATTTATTTCATTTGCAGGGCCTTGCAAGGAAATAGCAAAATTGCTTATACTCATCATGGTTAGGTGATATGTAAACAAATTAAATACTACAACAGTAAATATAGTAGGGAATTAGAATAACAGTGAAAGAGAGAGAGAGAGAGAGAGAGCAAGAAAGCGAACTATACAATTATAGCAATAAAGTCTAAAGACAGAAACAAGAGAGACATGAGGAGAGGCTAAGTTTGAAGAAGAAACAAAAACAGAGAGAGAGAAAGAGAAGGAGAGGAGTGAAGCTGAAAGGGGAAGGTGAGTTGTCATCTTCCACGAGGGATTTTTCTTGGAAAACACTTTTAAACATTTCATATCCAATTCTTAAATCAATCTTTCATGCCTAATCTTTCTTTTCAATTCCATTATCCTCCCGAAATCATCCTTTTAAAAGCCACGTCTGTCTTAATCATCTTTGATATTATCGTTATCAAGATTTAAAAAGAAGTGACTGACAAGAGTGACTGTTGTCAGGTTAAAAAAAAGAAGGTTTTTAGCTATTCTCGGAGTTGATATTGTTTGTGCTGACCCAAGACGTCACAGTATATAATACCCCCTTCATCTATGATTTCCCTGTTTGAGAATAACGTAACAATGAGCGAAGATAGCATTATGGGATGTGACGTTCGCATGGAGTTAGAACCAGGAGAAACCAGCGGGGAAATGTATTCTCCTGATTAGGTCCCAGTTGACGAAACCTTTGTGGAATGTTTTCAAATTCTCTTAAATAAAATCGTTCTTTAAGATATATAAATATATGGTACGAGATCTAGACTCCTCCCACAACTTTAGATAATGCTTTGTGACAGGTCAATATACTATTACAGTCGGGCGGTCGTTGACTTCTATTGCAATGCAAATTATTTTGTGACGTCCCAGATGTATGTATATAGATTTGTTTTAAAATCCCAGTTCTTCATATAGCGCTAGCGGACATAACGGCGGCGGGGGAGAGGGCGTCGGGGTAGTACACAGATAGAAAACGTTATATTTGTTTTGTTTCAGGGCCTTTAAACAGGCGGAGGGAGGGGCATACCCCGATTCAACTATATGTTGGATACGCCACTACACATGATATAAAACAACCATTCCTTGCGAATTCTTAGCCAGTCAACATCAATATCAAATTTTGTATTGATTACAACAATTAGTTTTGACAGGTAAGGTTCTTTACGGATCAGGTTCTTTGTTTGTCATGTCCGTAATTCTCCTTCTTGTTCACGCCTTCAAACCCATGTTCTTATTTATGTTACCATGACAACGGTAAATATTTGATTTCTTTTACAATTGCACATTTTTATATCATATGCTTCAGATACTCACATGTCAATGTCAATATACTGCTAATGCTAAGTAAGTGGATTGAAACAAAGTACTAGCGCCTACATTCGAAAATATACCTTAACTCAGGGCCAATTTCAACATCCTATGTACTTCCCGTCAAAATCATATTCGGATTGCGTAATACGTCATTGTACAATGCACACTTAAAAGGGAGATGGACGGTCCTACTGACATTGCCTTTAGTTGATTTTTCGAAGGATTATATGGTGAAATCGATTAAGTACCATGTAGCAAAAAAGATAAGAATAAATATATATTAGGGCTTTTTAAAAGCATTTTCTGATAACAACACAAATTAAAGGCAGTGATACAAATTTGGGCGTATATAAAGGATTATCGATATAAACATTCGGCCCCCCCCCCCTCTAAAAAGTAAACATCAGTGGCGTATATAGACAGTGATATCTCTCTAGGAGGTGCAAAGCAGTCGACCTTAGAGCAATCCATGTGGCAGAGGGGGTGATAAAGATAAGCATTAATCGCTTAACAAGGGGCACCCCTTTTTTAATAGTTATAGTTACAATATAGTTACTGAGCATATCCGGCATAAGATTAATTGTTCTGTCATTTGTGTATGTTTTATGTGACTTCTGTTCCTTTGTTTATAATGCAGATGCTTTTATGTGATCTCTACTTTGTTCTTGTTTCACAAGTGTGCCTTAAAGGTAAAGACCAGTTTTGGAAACGCCCCTCTCTCAACAAAATGAAATGGAAGCTCTCATTACCAATCATGTGAAAGAATATGTTTTGACTAATACGTGATGATACAAATCTTGCCGGGAAAGTCGGGAAACCGCTTACTAATTGATATATTTGGTAAATTATTATATCTATTGGGACCAAATAGATATCACGCACGTGGTCGCGTAGTCCCATATACATCTTTCTGTGTACAGTGCTTGTAACTTTACCAAGACTGGGCCAAATTTCTTATCATTTTGATGATTCCAGAACCTTGCAGTACACACCAATACTTATATGCTAGATAATCAACCTTTTCTGATCGATTCCACAACGTTTCTTTCACAATACAATCGCATGACCAGAATTGGCCTATATCTTTAAGTATTTTGATTTCAAGTTCTGTCATTTTTAAATGTTTTAATTGACATCTGTTCGTTTGTTTATAAAGCCGATGTTTTTATGTGATCTCTTTTTTGTTTTTGTTTCACAAGTGCGCCCTGAGCATTTTGATTTCAAGTGAATTCGGCGCCTTAAACTTCTCATATATTATTACTATTATTATCATTATAATATTATATATACATATATATAAATATATAACCAAAAATGGGGACATGTGTTTTTATAGGACGTTCTGGGTCAATGTCAGAAATGTTACAAGTACATAATGTTGACCCACATAATTCAGGAAACAAGACTGGCATGAAAATGTGTTTATCTTGTTAAACGTAGCCTATGCAACTGGCAACGCGGAAGTTACAGTTAATACAAATTGGAATAATACTTTAAAAAAATGAATAGGATTTGAAAAGCAGTAGATTATCGAAACGATAATAGAATTTTAAAAATGTTGTAGGAGTTGAAGGTTATAATAGGAATATGGACGAAAAATTATCACTCACCAAAGTTAATCAGCATAACCAATAGATTAATTTACCCTCACTTCTCACAGAGTATCTTACCTGCTTATGTTATCAAAACCGTCAATAATGGCGATATGTTTTCTCTTAATATAATAATCATGATTTAAATTCCATTATTGCATTTTTGAATTTTCTCTTGCTGCAGGGGGTGGGGGGGGGGTATCTTGTCTGAGTATTTTTTTTCTCGAAATTGATTAACTCCCAGATTCGCAACTACTCATTGATTAACTAATGTATTCTGTCTGCATCCTTGTTGATGTCGTTGTATCTTTTCAAGTGTGGTATTTTAATAATGTTCCAATTTCTCATATTAATTAATTCTTGTCCAAACGTTTATCATTAATACCTTGACCTTGTTGACGGATTGATATTAGGGACACGTTTTACAAACATTTGACTCTAAGTTCTCCAATTTCAAAACAGTCAGCTAACCATAAAAATCGATTCTTTTTTATCCGAAAGCTTGTCGGTTGGAAACTCGATCATATTTTTTTGGACGATTTTTCTGTTTTCATAATCGGATGATGCAGGTCACAGGTCAAGCGATGGGTATGTTTCGGGATTTTATTTCCCGCTGTCTTTCTTCGAATTCCAAGGCTTCACGCAATGAATATGGCCTCATGCATTGTCAACAACCGATGTAAAACGATTCGGGTTTCTCTTTCCGTCTAGTCGAGTAGAAAATTGGGAACCGATAGTTATGGGCGAGGGGTAGGAACCCCTTATTCTTCTTTTTTTCTGAGCTGTTGAGGGCGTCGCTATAGACACGTCTGAATAAACATGATAGGAAGGGCAATCGTACCAACAGGTTAGCAGAAAATTTCGCATCAATTGTATCAAGCAAAAACAACAACAACAACAGCGCAGCAACACAACAACTATATGTATTTATAATTTCAAATTTACCAACAAGGGTAACAAGTTATCGTCGGAATTTTAATTTTTCCAAAATAAATTGTTATAAGAAGTGGGTGGGGTCGCATTACCAATGACGTCTTTCCTATTAGTAGAAAAGTTTACGCCCTCTACTGGTAAGGTTCGGAGAATAACGACAAAACGTTATTTTTGGCGATAGTGCAAAATCGTTATTAGGAACTTATCGTTGCTGTTTATATATATATATATGAAGAGTTTGATTCCAAAAGGAGCTAAATCCACTTTTGATGAAAATTGAGTTATTGATATCAGAACATTGTTTACTTAAGTACCCGTCTTTCAACAAAAGTATTTACCTAAATTTTGGGAGCAATTATGAAAAAAGCACCTTCTTATATCACTTTTCCATAGACGCCTGTACAAAATCTGGTAAACAAATTTTGTTTTCTCTGAAGTTACAAAAATGGATTTAGCTCCTTTTAGAATGAAACTCTTCATATATACATATATATATATATATATAGAGAGAGAGAGAGAGAGAGAGAAAGAGAGAGAAGAGAAAAGAGCTTAGAAAAACAAAATCAAACATTGAATATACGATGATGGAACTTATCGTTGCTGTTTATATATATATATATATAGAGAGAGAGAGAGAGAGAGAGAGAGAGAGAGAGAGAGAAAGAGCTTATAAAACAAAATCAAACATTGAATATACGATGATGGGTATGAAGAAAACTGGAAATACCTTTTTTCTTAAAGCCCCACTGTACTACTTGTAGCTACTTGCTCCCTCTATATAGAAAACAATGCCTAAGCGGTGCCCGTTGGTCCCCCATGATCCTCTTTTTCTTATGTTAATCGAGAGCCGAGTTGATGAGATAACCACCTTTCAGATCGCGCCAATCCCTCTAATTCGTCCTGGCCAAACTAGTACAGAGGGGCTTTAAAAGACGGCAGAGTTCTGAAACTACCAATTTTATTGTCCTCTACGTTTACATCACTAGGTATAAATATTGACAACATCTTTAGCTATCATTCGCATCAAACACATGTGTCCATATCTTTCCCCCATCAATTACATATGCTTGAATCAAATTTTATTCAATGCAAGGGACTGTTTCCAATTTCACCGTTTCACATCTCTGTTTCGGCATTAACAAAGTATTTCATATCCTAAACGTGTATACTCCAAAGAATTCCAATTACGACATGATTCGCCACAACGCGTCAAAACCGAACTCGCCCCAAAATGCCGTCAAGGTTTTATGCACGTAGCAGCTTTCAGCGTCTGTTTTAATCCCTCCATCATGACTTTATTGTTTTCATTTCACAAAAAATCTTCCCTTCAGAGAAATACTTTCATAAATTCATCCAACTTGTTTCGCATTAACGCAGCTAGCTTTCGAAAGTTTTTGACTTATCTCGAGCGTTTAATTTGGACCGTATTGTGCCGCCGCACTAGATTCGAATAGTCCAGCGGCGGATCCAGGTTTTTTTTTTTGGAGCCGGTGGGGATGGGCAATATCAGAAATATCTCTAACAAGCAAGAAAAGGAAATCTCCTCCGTCATATTCAGGCCAATTTCTAGTTTTTCATCTCAGAATTTGTCCTGTAAGGGGTGAGGGATGGGGTTGTTTCAAACACACATTTTACCATATTTTTCATTCCTTTTTTTTACGAAGGAAAACCTGATATTTTTTATGGTGACAGGGGACGTGCCCCGTGCCTTCCCCGGAGAAGCCACTGTCATTGACTGCAGTCATCTGAAGTCAACAATCCAATGCTTATGTAGAAAGCTGTATCAAGCACTAGAGTAGGCTCAAAATCTGGTGTGTTTCCGTAGCGAAACCAAAAGGTAATTAAGCTTGTAATCTGAGCTGCCGAGGTCCAATTTTTTTCATTTCTTATTTGAATACACACCTGTGGGTCATGTAATATAATGATTGTGAGTGTGTGGGCGCATGTGTGGGTACGATCGTGCGCGCGCGCACGCCCGTGTGTGTGTGTGATATAATTATGGACACGAGGTCGGTCGGTCAGTGGTATGTATGCCCTTTGCACCCAAGAAGTCATTAGCTGACTTAGGACTGCGTCAGCGACTTGCACTGTCTTTGACGCACCGCGTGAGAGTGAGGTATTAGTAAAGAACACAATGCCAACATTGCTTTTAATTACTGCGAGCTAGGTGCTTTCACAGGCTTAATTACACAGTCATAATGATCGTGGTCGGTCGTGTGGAATGGGCATTACGCCCCTGTTGCGCACAAGGCGTCATTTATCTGATAGTCGTTGGCGTCCCTTTTGAGAGTGACATTATTCACAGAGTCTATGCAAATGAACAGTGTTTAATTATCGCAGGTCAGTAATAACAAAATCGCAATGTCGCCTTGCGATCCTCTGCAGTCGACATTGTGTCTCGTTGCACACAGGGCGTCATATACGTGACGTAGGACTGCGTCAGGGCTGGATGTGTATATTTTGTTGGTGCGTCATATATGAGAGTGATATCGTTTCCAAAATGTATGCAAATGAATACTACAATTGAATTCCATTGCTGACGTATGGGTCATTTGCCTTCACAGGAATGATCAGCGCAAGTAATGACGCAAGCAACATGACGCAATCGAAATGACGCATCGTGTGTAATAGCTATCGGAAATGTCACGTGGTGTCATTTTGTCGGGTATCAGTTAAAAGCATACTTGTACAGGTCATTACAAAATACATTGAAAGAAACACGGAAATCTGATGTACATTTTGCATGCTTTGTACATGATGCATGACCCACTTCCAAATATCCCAGCAGACGATTTTTCACGTTTTAAATGTAAGACTTGGAAGGACAAGAAATATATATGGAATATATAAAAGATATATAAAAGAGGGATAAGACACATGCTTCGGCAAAACTTTGTTTATGCGAGATTTGCTCCAGGTTTACATAGTCAAAGGATTTATATAAAAAAGGGAGAAAAAAAGAAAGAAAATCAAACAAGCAAATGCATATAGTTTCTAAAACTGAGACCATCAACTTTTATCTTTTAGTGACCTATAATATTATGTCTCAAATTTCATTAGTTCTACTCAATGTCTCTTAATTATGCCAATCTTATTATTTTCAAGAAACAGAAGAGGATACTTTCGCTTTCCTATAGACAAGTAACCATCACAGAAGAGTTCGACCATCGATTATTTGGTAAATGTCCCAGATTAATTAGTATGGTGGGGGATTATTGTATGTTTCCCAAGAGCTCCACACCTCCTCTCCCACTTCCCCTACCATAAAACCAGTTAGAACATGGAAAATATCATGTATACATCGTGAAAAAAAGAAAGAAAAAAAAAAGAAAAGAAAATTAAGATAATGTAGTAATCCTTCTGTCATCCAACATGTCTGATTTGCTTTATGTAATTGTTTATACAAAGCAAAACATATTTTTTCTCCCTCAAATCACGCAGGATAGACATATCATTCAGCAATCCTATAAAAGCTTCGAACTCAATTACAAGAAAAACGAAGAAAATATAACCGCTCGTAACGATGGCAACAGACTTTCATTGAATTGCCGACTACAATGAGGGGGAGGGTAAGGAACAGGTAATATAAACACCTTAGAACACAACTACTGGACGAAATACCGTCTTAATAAATTCACATCTTTGAGGAGTAATTATCAAAAATTGGACATTTCCCCTCAAAGAAATTGTGAGCCAGCCGCAAGCACACGTGAGCACAATTAATAGTGAGCTAGTTTCGATATATCATCTGATTTAAATAAGATTACCTTTCGTGGGTACATTCAGGCGTCGTTCTTGAAGAATATTGGAGGAGAGGGGGGGGGATGGACTTCGCTTTCTAATTGTGCCTCGCTTAAATGTATTTTTAAATATAATTGCGGTGTTTTTTGGGGGGGGGAGGAGGAGGGGGGACTCGAAATAGTTTATTTCCGAGAGGAGGGGGTGTTGACCCCCTAACCACCCCCATTTAGTACTGCAGCTGGGTACACAAATGGGGGTCTCTCACCCCCATTCCACTGGCTATAGGGGTTGAAATATTTCTGTCGCCGGACGTACGATTAGCGGCCTAATTGGGCTTTTGCATTTTAGTTCCATTAATGTCATCTTTAATTTAAATCGGCGGCTTGAGTGAAATGAAGAGTCCCGGAAAATATATTTTGGTTGTCTGGAGAAGGATTCTTGTCATATTTAATATTGATCAAACAATATTCTGGGAATTATATATTATCAGACATCGTTATGCCCAAAGAGGAGACTTATTATTATTCGTTATCTAATTTCATTCAATGGTTCAAGAATAATCTTGGAATGAAATGAAGGTTTGAGAGATACCTAACGGAATTGGAAGGGGAGGGGGTGCGAGAATTCTCACCTCTGACATGACAACGGGTGTTCCAGAATACGTAGGCGTGAAGAAAATGTGAGACGTAGCTGTACTTAACAGTTTTATTACGAGCTTTCGGCTTGTGAGGCCTTCTTCATGTTCTGAAGTGCAAACACATACAGAAACAAATACATTGTATTTTTTACACGAAAATAAATGAGAGACAAAAGAAGATTTTATATAGAGGAAAGTACAGCTACGTCTCACGTTCCTAGACCATTTTCTTCACGCCTATATATATATATATATATTTACATTTTGTATTGTATATATATTTGTCTATGTTTGTGGGTGTGTGTGTGTGTGTGTGTTTGTGTCAGTGAGAGAGAAAATAATGAAAGGGGCAATAAGTAAGACAAAAGTGAAGAAGACGAAGAAGGTGGATTGAGATTTAAAAAAAAAGAAGAGAACTATTAAAAGAAGACAACATATCAAATCTGTTAAAATATTTTTTACACGAAAATAAATGAGAGACAAAAGAAGATTTTATATAGAGGAAAGATGACAAAATAAAAGCACTCCTAAAACAAAAGACATGTAATGTCTAAAGGACTTGAAAATTGATAGTTCAAAGTTTTCCGATAACTTGGATTAATGTCGGCGTGCATAATATAGTGTCAAATTACAAAATAAATATTAATACTGATAATAATAACGCACGTTTGAGTGCAAAGTTATAAGACATGTCCGACCTCCATTAGGTTCAAATCTGAGCCACAAAGGTGCTCTTTCTCGTCATGTGCAGTAATTTAATTTAGAAGCAGGAAAATAATACCAACTCAGGCACTGCGTGTATCTTCATCATGTTCACTGTGACCAGGAAATAGAATTGTAAACATGTAATTTATGAAAAAAATATATGTCATCAGCATAATCATATAGGCAATTAGAGAAGTCGATTCAAACCTTTCTTGTGAGATGGACCTTGAATTGTTTTAACATTACCGAAAGCAAGGAAGTTTTGTTTATTTAGAAAGCATACTCGTTGGTTTCAGAGTGGGTGAAATAATGGCAGCAGGGAATGGGTAAGTGTAGAGATTGCGCACATGACCAATTCTGTGATAACAAGATTCACCTCACCCCCTAAAAAAAAAGGAATTTGACAGAAGGCAGGAAAGAAGGAAGCTAACAAAAAAACAAACAAAGAAACAAACATATATTTATATATTTATATATATATATATAAACATACAAAGAAAGAAAGAAAGAAACAATCAAAGAACTAAACATATTAACATATAAACAAACTGAAAACCTTAGATATACGTACATATAGAAAAACTTACATACATACATATAACCATACAAATAAACAAACAAATCAGCTTAACAGAAAATCCAGTAAATCTAGAATGTAGCTACCAACGATCCTAAAAAGAGAATTTCAAGTGCCGTTGATAATCTAAATTTGAGGAGCCCACTTTATTTCATTATTTGATCAATGAATACACTGATTCTACATGAATGTATTGGTGTGTTTGCTTTTTTTTAGAGGCCATTTATCTGTGTTACCCATGGACAACTAACCCCGGACAACCATCTTTAATAGTAATTACTCCGGACCAGCTACTCCAGAGAAAGAGAGAGAGAGAGAGAGAGAGGGGGGACAAAAGCAGTGATACACAATTCTACAATTAAGATGTGTCTCTACCCTCCTTACTCTCAAAAGAGAAAATGTTAAGTATTCCAGTATAACAATACGCCATTGCAGCTAAATTAATATAATCTCTTTTTTGACTTGCTGAGTTTACATTTACATTTGAAATTGTATCTGTATTCTGTCTGGTATATCATGTTTACTATTCACCATGTAATGATATTTTCATGTATATTTATGTCTTTATATGTATTTTCATGTTATGCAGGGCCCCCAAGTATAACAGTATTTTAACTACTGATGGGGCTACCCTGTTTAAATAAAACGCAATCAATAAAAAAAAATAGATAAAATTGCTATTCTTCAATGCCTTGGACTGTTCTTAAACAACAGTAATTTAACCTAATCATACTGATGAATTAAATGTTTATTGATAATTGATATAAAAGATAATGAAAATTGATGTAAATCTCAATCAATGTCACTCTTAGCATAACATGATGTATGGGCCTAACCAGCAACAAAAAATTATATTATGAGCAATGCTAAAACACACTGGGAATATAAGAAACCTTATAAGTGAACATCGTATACAAGAAAATCGGGTCGTGTAAAAGAAAACTCGCGAAACTTTTTTTGACAAGATAAGGGGGTGCTCGATGAATGGCTCGCGTCTCTCTCTGTCTCTCGCCGTCTATCATTGGTATAATTAGCCCTACTGTACCCCCATTGGCTGAGTGACTCGATAATTGGTCCATTCACAGCGGTTCCTTCACGTCATAACAAACTTATCGAGTTCCTCATTGGAGAGAAACTGAAAGAGATAGAGAGAGAGGAAGAGAGAGGGAGAGAGTGAGCGAAAAGAAAAGAAAAAAGTTTCTACGCTACCATCAATCGACCTGTGCGAGAAAGCGAGTGACAGCTTCAGAAACTCACCGCAACAGGTTTTAGCAGACGACATTTCTTGCAGTAACTGAATACAAGAAGAATTATTGTCAGCTTCTTTCCTGAATTTGTTTGGGGGTAATGGTCTGCCAGCTGATTCCGAAGCGTCAAAGCATTTAGTAACAGAACAACTTCGTGTTCAAGTTTCTCCTGTCACTCCATCGGACAGCGGACCTCTCACTCCGCCGCGGAAGACGGGAAGGATCAAACTTGATTTACGGTGTCCTGTTCACGGGCTTCCAACAAGAACAAGAAACTGCCTAGCAAAAAATAAGGGATAATTTTGTCTTCTTCTCTTCGGAAGAATTTGATCATATAATTCCTAATTTTGACTATAATTTCGGAGTTGGTGTAATTTCGTCTCTTGAAGTTTGCAACCAAAGACTTGCAATATGGATGCAGTAAAGGTAAGAAACACTTTTTATTTTCAATTTTAAGACATGTAGATTTATTCCATTCGCAGCGTTACATATAACTTATTTGATCGACTACATTGTTATTCCGACGATTTCATTTTCGAATTTCATAGAAAAGCATTATAGCGACGAATATTGGCATATTTGAAGGCTACGTCTCAATGGATTTCAGTCTATTAAAATGATATTATCTTTTTTGTAAACAATTATACACCAGGTTGAAATCTAGATAGGTATTTTGATGATTTATACCAGTTTGCGCACTCGCAACGAAACTCGTCGGCTTTACACCAGTCAAGTAGGTCTGTATAGCTGTCAATGTCGGGCTGCTTTGTTCTCGAAGCTGTCACCAGAATCGAATAATGACTACCACTCAGCTTCTCAGATAATTGACAAGTTCAAACTTTCAAGTTCAAATCTACTTCTTATAGTAAATAATCTTTTTCCAATCATGTGCTACTTAAAAGTTATAGCGCCGTACACCAACAGTTGAAAGGGAATTAAAACGAGATACATTATGATAGGAGTAATCGTTTATTGCAAGACCGTCATAAAGATGCAGTTAACGTTGACTTTTATGCGTGGAGTGATTTTGTTTCGTTCTTAGCGGGAGCGGCTGTTCAATCGTCTTCTTTATTTTATCTTCTCCTGCCTACCCGCATAAAGCAAATGTAATATTTTGTACTTATTTAAGGCTAATATTTTGTGCAGAGATAACAAAAAAAGTAGTATCTTAGTTCCATTCATAAAAAACAACTGATGCGTGCGTCACCGATTGGCAGTGATCATTCCGTTTATCTACTCTTCGTTCTCTCTCGGTCACTCGCGCTAGCTCACCCGGCCACGCGCCGGGCACGCAATGCCAGCGCTAGGCTCAAAGCATACAAGAGGAAAAGGCAGAATCCTGTTTCAAACCCAGCAGCGGAAATTCAACTCTACCAACGGCTTCCGATGTGAACCTGGCCCGGGCAGCTTCCCCGAGGCGTGCATGCCGGCGGGGCGGACATAGCTCGTTTCCCCTCGCCGTATGAGAGGATAATTAGCTGAGAGAAAGAGTGAGAAAAAATAACTTGGACCAATCTCCCCTATTAGTACCGGTTGGGATGTGGATAAGATCCGATGTTAAACAAAAGGACAGGGACAAACTTGTTGGCTCTCTTTTTCTATGACAAACTCATTCATTTACATAAACTATAGTAAACTGTCTCTAGCTGCCTTTATCAATTTCATTCATGTCTTGTTTTCGTTTACATTTTCGACATCATGAATACATTAAACAAACCTCATAACAATTTTATCAATGCCTTTACATACACTTCACCAAATTTTCTAGAATCTAAATCCAATATTTCTAGTTTAATTGTGTACTGTTTTCGATTCTAAAGTACTTAGAATAAAAGCTCTTTCGTGCTTGAATGCTTCCAGTATGCTTGGAGTAACTATTTAGAGTGATTCCTATATAATTATTCATACCTGCGCCAAATCAGACATTTCCAAATATCATATTTTATCAGGTTCTATTATGATGCCCTGATTCTATTAGTATACCATGAATCTTTTAAAATTAAAGGTGATTCATAATGCCATCGGAACATCCTTCGAAATATCATTTAATGCTGATATTTATCATTGAACGAAGAAGATACAAATAACCAAAATAAAGTCAACGATTCTGAGAAGATGTTGAAATGCTAGACCTTTATCCTCAATTTAAGTACGTTGAAATGTTTATTTTCAATTTGTAAACATTGCTTCAGGAATCAGGGAGGATAAAATGGGGATAAAAGTAGCAATACATTGTCTTAAACTATTAATCATTTTTCAGTTATTATTAGTCTTGTTCATATTCAATCATTTTCTTATTATTCTGGAATTTTTCAGTTGACAACAAAGACAAATATATTATCAATTCAAACCAACCGATTTTTAGGCCCAATTGTCAGCTTGTATTTGCCTTTCATGAATATGCCTAATTATCTATCTTCTTTTTGTACAGGTTTTTCGTTTCTAGAATTTGTCTTCCTATAATTTAAACATTCTCCGCCTTTGTTCTTATTTCATAAATATGATAGGCCTATATTTACACTATGTGAACTTCTTAATTCAGTTTCGAAATGTATGCCTTTCTCTGATGTAATGATTTTCTTCTCAGAATCAACAACATTTTACGAAACATGCATAATCATAGTCCCATTCATTTTGTTTGCAACTTTGTTATAAGCTTCTGTGCTTTCAAGCATTGATACCAAATTAACGTTAATTTAATTGTATGAATCCGATTCGAATTACTAAGAAACTGCCATTGCAGTGCGTAAAATGTAATTATCCTCCTTTTGCATTGTGTTATCGCGTGGCCTATGAGACGCGACACATATCATTGTTTCATTGAGATAACTACTGATGTACACCACTACATAATTACCGTGGGTACAGCGTAATTTTATATGGCTCATTGCATATCATGTATACTTAAGATGAAAGAATAACATGCGCTTGTTTTCATTTAAAACTTGCAAGACGGAAATGAATTAGAAATACACATCTATACGACAGTCTCTGAGAATGAAAAAAGGAATTAATAATATCCTTTGTAAGTACAATAAGATTATACGTGTCAGTCAATTCCTATATCTGTATGCATTTTCTACCATAATACTGAATACTCCATTGCTCATACAATTTGAATAATAATTTGTCTTTACCACTTCTTATCTAACGATTGTGACAAAACGATTTATTCCTGATACAAAAAGTTTATAGAGTTTTATTAATCAATCTTTATGACTATTTAGATTGATCAATGATGTTTTCACAATCATTTCAATCAACAATTATTTAAATGTTATGGGTTACAGTGTACAAATAAGAAAAGGGGAAATTATACTTTGAATTGAATTTAATGGAATCAGAGCATCATCAAGACTTATAAATACACAACAGAAAAAAATACTTTTTAAATCTTATCAAATTAAGAAAAGTGATATTTCAAACAGGCTAATATTTCCGTTTGGTTTAGATTCTGTAACCATCAGAACATGGTAACATCAAACCTCTGCGGCTATATATATTTTAATTTTCCGGGATACTTCACTGCGATTGCCCCGGCCCTGTCCGTCTAGCCAATGTATGTTGACCCCAGCCTCCAAATTCAACGGACTGTGTGTACAGAAACCAGCACTGACTTCCTTATCGCTAGTCAATTAACAAGTTTCTTACCAAGAGTCGAATATTGAACTGACTAGAAACATAGTATTTTTTTTCCTTTATGGTATTGCAGGGGTTAAACAATTCGCTTATCTGTTAAGACAAAGGGGTTTTTGACAAGGAAGTATTTTACCTTTTCTAATTCTTTCACAGTCTGTAACTCTCAGATATCATTTGCATAAATGTCATATCAACTATCACGACTATAATTTCATTAGAGCATTTGCATCGTGTATACTTCTATTTTTGTTTCTATCGTATCAGAATCAGAATCACGTTTTTATTTAAAATGTACTTTTTAGAGTGCAAACTAATAATCAAGGAAATATGTAATCAGATAGAAATGATTCTTAAAGAAATTAATTCAAATCTATCATTCATCCTACAACAGTAATGACAAAGTAATATAACAGTGGTTTCCCCTTGTATTCTTTAAATATATTTTCTCTATTTTTATTATTTCATTCTTTCTGAGAAATCTTCCTTACACTGTGCGAAAAGAAAAGAAAAAAATTGTAAAGAGTTATGTAATTCACTCTGTATTCTCTACAGGTCTATTTGTCTAACATTTTGGTTGATTTTTATGAAGGTAAAATCATAAATAAACAAAAGTAAAAAAGATACATATTTTAAAACACTATCTTAAAGTATCATCAAATCACTACATGAAATAAACTTTCATTTAGTTTTCCTGTCAATTCTTTCTAAACATTACAAAATATATTTACGCATAATCGCATGAATAAACATCTGTTTCTATACACTAATGACTAGCGCTATGTCTTCAAAGAAAATGATTATATTGACAAAAATCAAAGTCATGTATTAACGAGAGTGCCCTATTGTGAATAAACAAACTCTCTAGTCAGAGTCAGGTGACCGCGGCTAGCCATCAGAGGTCACAGCCAACAGTTTACGTTAGTAATATGCCTAGAAAAAACAAAATAATATCATGTCTCGTCACAACTCTTTTCTTGCAGAATTAATAACAGCTAGCATAAATAAAGTCAGTGCATACGGGATATGACTCGTAGTGATATAGGCATAAGTGGTATTGGAGGTGAAAATTGTTCATGTATTTCTGAAACTTGTAACAATAAGCCCACTCGATCATCCAGAGTACCAATCTACATGATCTCGAGTGTCATTGTACTTAACAAAGGCATATTCAATGTGCTAATTTGTTTATCATTATGATTAATGACACAGTGCATCTATCAAATCAATTTAAAACGAATGTTTTGACCTCTTTCAAAGACAAAATAAACGTGCGCTTATGTTTGTTTTATATACTGATGATGATGATTTATCTAATGGTTTGTCAACACCACATCCGTAATGTCAAATATCATTTTCTTTAACAATATTATGCGATTAATATTGGAAGAAGTTTATACACACAGATTGACAAAACAACATTTATTGCAATAGCATAAAAATATAATAACAACTGATAAATAAATACTGTAGTTGTACTCTTTTATTTTTTTTTTCAAAAACATTACTTGGTAAAACATGCAAAGTAAAGTCGAAGAAATGCTTTGAAGAGAGTATTTTGAAAAAAGGTCGAAATTCGCTAATCAAAGTTTGAATGTAAAACAAAAATAATGTATGGCAAGCTAAACAATATTCTCTGAACAGTGACGATTTTTATCATTCAAAATGCTTTTATCCCTTTGTTTCCTCATGTTCTGGCGTATTCAAATCTGCGATTCTTTTGTAATTTTTCTAATTTTGATATAAAAACAGTGTCATGTAGTTTGTGCATCACTGAAGATACCGGGTTGTAAATTCCTAAACTTTTTTTGCAAGTAAATATACAGTCCATCTAGATTTAAATCTAAAATATTTCCTTCAGGCCTTTTCCTTTTTTTTTCGTTGTTGATTTACTCTCCCTCTCATTCTTTTCCACTTTCTTCTATATAAGTATCCCATACGTCCATGATTTTGTTGTCATAGTTGCTAGTATACTATGCCTATTCTATCGTGTTTGAAACATGAGTTAAACTTAAAGTGAATGGCTCACTATTCGATCAAATTCTCCTCTTCTTGTCCTCTCTTCTTTTGTTCTATCATCTCATATCATTTGGTCTCCCTCTTCTCTCTCTCTCTCTCTCTCTCTTTCTCTCTCTCCCGCTCTCTCTTCCATTTATATTCCATTATCCTCTTCCATACTACCTTGTCATCATTTCACCTGTATAATATTTTATATATTTAAATTTTAGTTTTAAGCTGTAATTCGGTTGAACTTAGTAACTTTGACTGTCTCCGTATATATCCTCTTCCTTCCCTCATGTTTTCTTACATCTCCTTCCAATCCATCTCTCTCTCTATCCCTCCTTTAGTAATGTGATTTTTCTCTCCATATTGTAGATTTGACGTGTTTGACTCAGTTTGCAATACCACTTCATCTAAATCTGACTGTCTCAATATCGCCTCTTCCTTCCCTCATTTCCTCTTCCATCTCCTCCTTTCCTTCCTTCTTCCCGACCTCTCTCTCTCCCTTTCTCTCTCTCGCTCTCTCTCTCCTTCCTTTAGTAATGTGATTTTTCTTTCCTTAATGTAGATTTGACTCAGTTTAAAAAAAAAATTGAACTTGCTAAATCCTGACTGTCTACGTATCTCCTCTCTTCCTTCCCTCATTTCCTCTTTCATCTCATCCTTTCCTTCCTTCTTCCCACCTCCCTCTCTCTCTCTCTCTCACTTTTTCTTCCACCTCCCCTCTCTTCCTCCCTCCTTCCCTCTCTCTCTCTCTTGGCACGGCCAGTTTCTTTCCCCCATCAGTTAACCTCGCATCTGGAGGCCTACCGGAACTATAGGAAGTGGCACCGGTGTGTGTAAATAATGATAACGGTCCAGAAGTTGTCTTTGAAACACATTAAACAAAGTTTCAATGCATCGCAATTTGGAGATACTTGATGTTTTTAGGGGCTTGGTTGATTCTATCTTAGTGTTTTCCTAACAATTTCTTTTTCTTTCTCTTATTCCATTCCCGTTTTGGCGCAAAAGAAGAAGAAAAAAGGGAGTCAAGCAATGGCAAGTGATGACTTAAAATGCGTTTTCTGTCTCTCTCCCCTTTTCTTTGAGCGATAACGTAACACGCAATTATGAACGGAAAACGGTTGAAGATTAATATACAATTAACCAATTGACTTTTTAATGCATCTGTATTCAGTATTTTTATTTATGAATCTTGCTTTAATTTGCTCTAAACTAAGAATTGTAGTCACTTTGAAAAGGTAATACCAGGGATTTGGGACACACATTTTGAGAATACGTACGCGAAAGAGAGAGGGCTTGACTCCAGACTGGAAGAAAAAAATAGTGTAGCTCCGTGCGAACTCCGAGACCGATCAATTCACACACTACATAGATCATGCTCTCATCGTTGAAGATAAATGTTGCCAAATAAACGATTTTACACAAATGTCAAGCAAAAAAAAATTCAAAAAGAATATTTGACCATGTTTAATTAAATTTTTGCAAAATCATGATTGAATGATATTTTATTAATTTGATCGAATTTATTGTTAAAAGAGCAACCCCTTGAGTAGTTGAAATATCGCTTTACCTAGCTGGAGTCTTGTATAAAACTGAAGAAAATGAGCACGGGTTCAGAGACATTAAGTGAGCCTGTTTGAGTACATAAGTGAAGGATTTCCGAACTGTGAGATGTTTTTATATGATATAAACCCGTTATTTTGGTTTAAGTATACGGTACACAAACTGTGTGGTATTCTACTGACAAATGTATAAACATTCAGTGTTCATTATTTTATCATTATCTTTAGAAAGATATGAACCACAATAGTTATGGAAAATATTCGAACACAATTTCAAATATTACTATGACGCTTAACATACATTTTGTGTGATGAAAACAAACAAAGTCAAACAAAATACCAAACAAACAATGTATCAAAACTAGTCCCCCTTTTTAAAAACAAGATCCCGATTCAAGTTAATAGACCAGTTTACTAACATATTCAAATTTGAGGCATTCTGTTAAAAAAATATATTGTTCTTGACAAGCCAAAAGCTTGCCCAAGGCTTGTCCAACGTAGCAAAAAGTACTATATGCAGACTGGAGTATTGTAGTTTATTCATTAATAACCGGTTAATGGAATAACTCGTCAGTACGTCCCCGAAAAACAAACATCCATAAATTTGAATGAGCTAGTAAACTAGTCTATTGGACAACACAGTTGACAACCAACGATCACTGATTAATTGCCGTCCTATTGTGCCAAACTGCTCGCATTCCAACACGTCTCCCAGCCAATTAGCAATCGGATATACATTGTCATTGTCTCATTTGCATAATTGATTGTTCCTTTCGTCAAGTAACCTGCCATGGTTCATATACAGACAAGTCGATAATTGGGTGAAGAAGTAGCGAGACAAAGCCCGACCCTGACTCTTGGCATCTACCTTATGAACAGGCTAAACAAAAAATAACAGTTTGATGTATTTATGAATTATTTAAAAATTATCCTTACATTTTACATATGATATACTTTCAATTACTTGTCCAATCTGCGTAATGAATATGTTCATCTATTTTATACGAGTTGTTTTGGGTTGTCATATTTCCAAGCAGTTTGCTTACAATGGCAGTCCTTCTTCCGCAAATAATTTGTAAAAGTTTGATGAAATATGATAATTCGACAATTCATCTTTTCATATTTGCTATAATAATCGTTATGTATATTTGCTTATTTATGACTAATTTTCAGAAAGTATTTTTTATTATTTTATGTTTGTTATGTTACCGAAAATCATTTATATTTATATGGAATGCAGAGGAAAATAAATGAGATCAAATAAAATCATTTCAACTAAGACAATGAACCGTAATGTCAAGTTGAAAACGATTACTTTGCAGTCTTTTCACTGTCAATCCATGATAGTACCTCTCCGTTATTAGTAACGTTAAGTTATCCAGCTATTATGCTTCGTATCTTTTTCTAATCTGCTTTATATTGGTTTAATTAAATATCATTGATTTGTTTTCAAAGTGAGAGTGAAACGAATAATACAGTGCAAGATACAAATAATCGGATAATAATTCAGGTTCTATGATTCCATCCTCAAACTCAAGATATTAGTAAAGTTACATATCCTTACCATATATATTTCTAAATCATTAATTGTAATTTTAATTTTTTATTTATGAATCATATTATTTGGAAATAGAAAAACAAAATGCTCACAACTTAAGGGGGCAATCAAACAAATGATAATCAATTTATTCGCGTGATTTTTTGCGTGAGAATCCACTGCAGGGAAACAGTAGCTCTTCAACCGATTTATCCCCAATATAGAACCCCCAATCTATTAAGAAATCAAAATGTATTGCTTGCGCATGATAACGTAAATATAGGTCACGAACTCGCAACGTTTTGATGACAATCACAATATTTTCATTCATTCAAATCCCATAAATTGGCCACGAAACACCCGGATCAGACGAAGATAATCTCAACGACCCAATTCACTTGTAAGCGATCCCCCACACCCTATAAATCGGCAACCCTCGGCACGCATGATCACCCGAATAATCTGTCACTTACTTCAGTCTATCACTTAAAAAAGATAAGGAGATAAAACTGCGATCCACTTCCAAATTAGATCTAAATCCTTGAAGAACATGATTGGTCGGGAGATTATCACAATCGGAAAAGGGAGGGGGAACTGTTTGAATTTTGATTTATCGTCGCTTTCCGTTAGGAAATTGTTGTGATCTTTCTAAATGTTCTATGCATGTCATGGATCAGACGTAGTTTGGAAAGTTTATGCTACCTTCGAAAACAAGATCTGTTTTCCTCTCATAATGATTAAAAAAATAGACCAGATAATGATTATGCAGACATTATGTGACGTGGCAGTCTGCCTTTCATGGAACATAGTTTCATAGGGTGGCCTTCAATTACAAAAAAAACCTTAAGCAAATACGACAAAGAACGTGTAACCAAACATAAACGCATACCACCATGATTTCTCAAAACACCGAATGCTTTCTTTGTGTTGAGCTGACCTTATAATCATCTTTTTTCACAATCATTATTTTTAGTATACTCTAATTGAATATGAAAGTTATCAAAAAGTGTTTTTTTAATGAAAAAAGAAAGGTATAGATATTAAAATGGCCGACGCTCAAATTCCCAGAATTCCTTCGCCTATTAAAAGCCAATTCTTCATCAATCCTAATTAGTGTCTACATTTTTGCCCTCTGAGAAAACAGAGTCATTATATTAATTGCTCTGAATAGAAAAATCCATAAGTATTCTTTCTTTGTTTGTTTATGTTCATACGTCTGTGGTTTAAAACAAATTATATATAAACGGAAACACATCAAACCAAGCCAAACTATAGTATGGTAAAAAGGCATGAGATGCCATGGCTGTATGGTGAACATAAGAAACTAGTTTTGTAATAAAGAGGGCTTTGGCTTTTTAAAAGAAAATCCATTATTAACGGGTAGATTAATATTCTATTTATCGGTGAGATTCGATGAAAAAGGGGAAAAATAAACAGAAAAGATTGTGGGGCCATTAGGAAATGGGAGTTGTCAAGTGAGAAAATCGTCACAATTTTCTAGCAACTCTTCCTAGACAGCATCCACTTCAACATAACAACATTTATTATAATCTCTGCCAAAAAATAAAACATATTTCGCGATACAATCTCGCATTTCCCCCGCTCCATTTTGATTTGCACTATGACCTCCACCATAGAATGGACCGTTGTTTTAACGTTTACAATGGAGGGGTATTATTTTTACAAGCGCTGCTGTTTTCTGTGATTAGCTGGAGAGAAAAAGTGGCCTGAAAATCAATCAAATTGAAGCGTGAGTTTCCTGAGTCGGGAAGCTGCGTTTTCCGGCATAAACATAAAAGTTACTCTCGCTTAACCTGTTTTTCCAAAAACGAAAGTAGAATCTTCTCTTTTTATTTTAACTTCTCCCATCCCTCTCTTTCTCTCTCTCTCTCTCTGCTGTTTTTCTCTATTTAGTAAAGAAAAAAATGTGCCAGTTGTCTTTTTGGAGAGAATTTCACTTTCACTTTTGGCAGAGCCATTTGTTGATACGAATGTGCGCCCCTAAAAAAAAAAAAAAATAATCCTGACACCACCAGCGCCCCCATTACACTCACAACTCTCAGTTTAGCACTTCCTCATTTATAATGAAAGTAAAACGCGAAATCTTTGTAACCGCACCTTTTTTTCTTTTTACATTCCAATCATCATCTTTTTTGTTAAAACTTTTTTTTTCGAGGGGAAGGGTCGATTTTTGGCACCCTTATCTTTTCTGTTCCTATAGTACCTGTTATATATAGCCAGATGTGTCTACGTATCTGTATCTCTTTCTCTGTATGTATGTCTATTTGTCTGTCTGTCTTTCTGTCTGTCTATCTGTCCGTCTATCTGTCTGTCTTTGCCCATGTTTGTTTGTTTGTCACTCATGTTACAACAAGATTTGAATTCTACATTGCCACCTTCCACTCTAACAACATGGGCAAAATAATGGAAAGACCAAACGCAAAGTGAGCATGATTATAATCAGAACGCAATCCTTTTACATATTATTTTGCCCGTGTTGTGAGAGTGGAAGGTGGCAATGTAGAATTCAAATCTTGTTAATGCCCAATAGGCCTAATACAATTATAGGTTATCAGCAATTAATCATTATGAGGGGCATTTAGTATGTCAATGACGCACATTATCATGATCAATTCTTAATCAAAAATGACACGCTGTTCTAGAACACATGTAACTTGAGAAGAGTAGGCTATTACTGCAGGAACTGCACCGATTTCCCTTCGTGTTTCTGCAAAGTCGGCCGGCCAATGTTTACGTCTAAATTGCGGCCTTCCCCCCTTACGTTAATCAGATAAATGTATCATATTAGCTTTGGATCTTTCTCTTAAGATTGGGGGAATTGATTGGATTTATGTCGATATCAAGGTGGTTTCCTTCGCCCTAATTTCCATAGACTCATGAAACTTCATTTGTATTGTTTTATTTTACGGCATTGTCTCATAATTTGCCCCTGATCTGGCCCATGCTGCCCTCACCATCCACCCTTTCTCTTTTATTAGTGAGTCTGAGCTCTTTTCGACACGACTGTTTGATTAAAATGAACGACATTTCTTATCAAATTGATCCACTTTCATCGTTACTGCTCTATTTGTTCTTCAGGTATACCTCCGTTTCGATGCCCCTCTCTTCCTTTATCTCCCCTCTCTTGATCATAAGGATAAATATCCAATTATCCAATCGCCCAAACTTTAGTTTTACCTCCCATTTTTAACCCCAATCTTTTCCTGTTCATATCAAATCGTGTAAATATATTTGATTCCTCACAATTTCTATAATCTTAATCATTATTCCAACTTGAATGTTATAATCCCCCCTCAATCCTTTCTCTGTAAAAATGTATACATCTGTCCCTTTCCATCTCCTTCCTTTAGTGCGAGTATCTGATCTTCTCTATGGCATTCCGGTAGCAAACGCTTTATATAAATTCCATTTCCATAACCTGCTTTTGTCACTAAAATACATAATTATACACAAATCAAATCGCTGGCCTATTTAAATTCACCATTTTATCATAATCATAATGAAAACAGGCTAAAGGTAAATTGTATTCCTCTTCATATGATTGCCAGAAGAAAACACATTCATACTTCAAAATACGGCAAATGGTACCGGTTCAGGAAGTGAACGAACGAAAAATAAAGCAATAAAGCTCTTCATAAAACGTCATTAGATACTCTCTCTGGCACTTGTTTGCTAAAGCATATGACAAGAGTGTTGCAATCAGCTTCGCTATGGAAACGTCTATTATCATACCATAATACCATAGCCTTTCTTGCAGGCAAAATGATTTTTTTCCTCCAGATGAAAATATTTTTCAGGGTCTGGGTTCTGTAGACTATCACTCATCATCGGACGAAAGAGGGGAACAAAATCATTATGTTAATATAAGTTTATCTGACTCGTTTATACTTATTACTATTGAAATTGAACTTCTCATTCAGCCTTGACACCAGGCTACTGTGCCATAATTGGTTAAGTATCTTAGTAACGTATTTTTTGTAATGTATAATGTAAAATCAATCCATTCGGGACAAGTGCCTGTATTTTGTGGTTTTAGTTTTGAGTTAGACCTATAGAAATATACCAGATGTGTAGGCCTATATTTTCTAAACTGACAGATAACGTGGACAACAAATGAAAAAGCTAACAAATTATTGTTTACTTTTACCAGAACGCATCCTCTTCTTATAACATGTTAAAACAAAAACAATATCATAAGAGATATCGTCAATTTAACCTAAACGAACGGACCCGAGCTTTTCCATTGCATTGCTAGTCATTGCGAATGAGTATTACGGAGAAGTGATTGGATCAATGTTACATGTATTAATCTTTCAATATAACGCCCCTTCAGTGACAGACCATTGTTACGTCACAGGATATTGATGGAATGCAAACTGTAGAGAAAAAAGATGGTCAAAAAGAACTTAGTCGAGGTCTGTTCACTGCTCTCGATTCCATGAATATAAAGTGAAGAGGTTTTTTTTTTGGTTTAACTGGGTAAAGAAAATAATTTTCTTGAATCGTAGGAAGAGGTTGACAACAAATTAATACGGAAGGAAGAGACAACAATGTTTTTTTCTTTTGGTGGGGGGGGGGTAATAAGAGAGAGAGAGAGAGAGAGAGAGGGGGACGGAAAGAGAGAGAGAGAGAGAGAGAGGACGGAGAGTAAGAGAGAGAGAGAGAGAGAGAGAGAGAGAGATGGAGAGAGAGATGTAGTTTAAGTCAGATCCATGTCATAACGATAAAGATTGTGAAGTTGCATAGAACATCAAAGGCTTATGTATGTGATGATGAAAAAAGGAGGAAAATTATAGTGGAGAAATAGAGGAGATGGGGGAATAAGAGAGGAAAAAGAAGAGAGTAAGAGAGTGATGAGAGAGAGAGAGAGAGAGAGAGAGAGAGGGAGAGAGAGAGAGAACGGAGAGAGATGTAGTGATAATCAGATCCATGCCATGACGATATAGGTTGTGAAGTTGAATAGAACCAGAGACATGGTAAGAACATGTCTCTGATAGAACCTCAAAAAATACATGTATGTGATAATGAAATATAGAGGGAACAATAAGGTGGAGAAAGAGAGGGGGAGAGGGATAAGAGAGGGAAAATAAGAGAGTAAGATAGAGAGAGAGAGAGAGAGAGAGAGAGAGAGAGACAGAGACAGAGACAGAGACAGAGAGGGAGAGAGATATGGGGAGAGGGAAATGCCCTCTATTCAAAATGTCGTACACAATTCATCTCCAGAAGAAATGACTCCCAGACAACTGTTATTTTTATAATCAACTTAAAGCTGATGGGCCCCGAGAACTTCAATTCGACAATGACACTAAACCACTCCTGAATCGCCGATTCTTGTACAATCACTGATTCCTCCATCACATGACTACCAAACGTTAATATTCCCCCCAAAAAAAAAAAAAAATAATCATAATTTCTTTGCTACATATTTTTTAATTTATTGATTTTCTAAGTATACTTTGTTCAAGATATATTGTAAAACAGCATCTGAGGAACTAATACTTCAACGAGCTTTGTTTCTAGTTAGTTTCTCTTTTCTCTTGCTATTTCTATTATAGGCCTATTTGTCGTTTCGTTGTTTACTTTTTGTAATATACTTATTCATTTTATTATGTTTTGCATGAGAAATAAGAAATAATTTGAATTTGAATAATCATTCATTCGTGTATTTGATGATGTATCCGCCGCCCCCACCCCAATCCACCTCCATCTGTACATTTCGAATCACATTTATCTCATTTAAACTAAACAAAAAAAAGAAGAAAACACTCACAAAAAGTAGAATACATGAATATAAAGCATTTTTGAAATACAAACAATCATTTTCATCCCCCTGAATACCCAGATATTTTATTTATTAGCGCTCACTTTTTCACATTTTAAAAATCATAATATTATTTTGTATTCAGATACTCCCACATTAAAACAAATATTTTTCACATAGCCTACTCTCAAACTTGATATTTACGTCAGCCTCTTCAGGTATACGCTCGTGAAAACACGCCTTGAAAATAAAATAAAAGTCATTCCCATTTATTCTTGCAATCTAGAAGTTGCTGTCAGAGGATGACCTTGTTTCGTTATGATTTCTATTCAGAAATACTTCAGTCAAGATTAGTGCAATGCTTGACCGAAGAAACCACATTCGTATTGGTTCCAGGAATAGCGTATCTACTAACTGACTAAAGAAACAAATCGAATAATTTGAGATATTTGAGGTTAATAAGTTTAGATTCATGGTATCTTGTACAATCAAACGAGGAAGGAAATAGATGAGGATTTGATGCCGAAAAATTACTAATTTATACAGAAGAAAGGAAACCACACTGATCATGTTGATACCTTCTGCGTAAGGTGTACCGACTCAGATCCGATCGATTACTGGCCATTCCGGGTAATGATTCTGGTTTATAGTCGAATATTCGATCTCTTCTTTAATTGTCGTAGGTGTGATCGTGTGTGTATGTGTGTGTGTGTGTAATTGGGTTTTTACAGACGTGTATCAATCAGATATGATTATTTACGTCTCAGGACCGACCTTTAACGTCACCATCCGAAAGACGTGACTCAGTTTCGAGCCTGCGTCCTCGGCTGAATCAGTTTGTAACTTCCATTGTTAGCTGGATTACAGGCGCACGCCACAACGCCCGGTTGTATTGACCAGAATAGACCAGACCGTTGTAGTGACCAGAATAGATAAACAGTCGGGTTGGACTCGGTTTGGAGTCGGTTTGGCAGTGTGACGGAGGTGTTACCCCGAATGGCCAACGAGTCGGTTTGAACTAGGTTTGGCGGTGTGATGAGTTATTTACCTCAACTGGCCGAGAATTGGTCGGTTCCGACTCGGTTTTGAGACGGTTTGGATGTGTAAGTGAGTTATTAGGACCAGTAGTTCCGACTCACGTCCAGGCCATTAACTCTTCTAATACCAGAAGCTAGGGACAAGGTGATTTCCACCGCGTTTCCACCCCATTCATCATGCAATGTCATGTCCACTTAATGGATGACGTCATAATAGGAATGTCTGTCTGGGTGAATGGAATCCACGTCTTCCTCCCAGGGAAACTACAACATCCACTCTGTCTTCCACAACGGAACAATCCACTACTACTCTACCTTCCTTCTACTCTTGATCACATCCATTGACTGACTCGTTATCTCTCTCTCTCTCTCTATCTGTCACTCCCCCTCTCCTTTCTTTACTTTGTCTTTCTATGTCTCCCTCCCTCATTTTCTATTCTCTCGTTGTCTCTCCCCCCACCCCTCTTCCCCTCTCTCTACTCCTCGCTTCACTCTCTCTCTCTCCTTCAGCCCATGCTCTTTTCACAGTAGTCCCCAATCTCCCTTTCTCCTATGCTGTGGCAGGTGGATGCTGATATCATGGTAACCATGACAACTTTCCTTATTTGCACAGGACATCCTCGTTATCCTTTTGTCATGACAATCATGGAGTATTTGGGTTTGAGAGGAAGGAACGGAGGGAAAAGGCTGATTTCCAAGGCAGTCACAACATTGTCCTGGGCAGGGAAGACAATTATCCTCCCAATCAAACCAGGGAAATGTGAGTTTTCCTGATCAGTCACTTCATCCCTTTTCTACCAATTGATGGAGTTTCCCCAACACCATCTGATGATGTTGATGAGATCGGAGAAAATGCTCTTGGATGCAGTCCAACTTGCAGTCATGGGAGGGCGCACCATTAAAAAATCGTGTTGCAGAAAAGGAAGAGGCACATCTTTTGAGATTTTTTTTTGTTGAGAGGGGGGAGGGGGTGTTTGATGCTGCAAAACTTGCTACTTTATGCATTCTTTTATCATGTTTCCTTTGTTCTTTTATAACTGTGGATGGAATGTACATAAACATGACAACCGAATATACAACCTAATTGAGGGGCGAAGTAGACTGCATAGAATTTTAAGAGTGAATCGGAATATTAGCAGTAAAACATTTCCCGAATTGTCATGATTGTGAAACGTTTGAAAGGGACTTCGGGCGAAATTTTAAAACCACTTTGTTTCGAAGTGCAATTATTTACTAGAAACTTGAGATCTTTAAAATCTGAAAGAAAATAAAATGTCACTTCTGCGCTGTGACACCCTACTTGAACCAAGCGCGATACTGGTTTCATTGTTATTACATATACTGGTTCAAATAACCCATCTACTGCATTGTAAGCAATTCATGATCAAAATTCGAAGCCAATTTCTCTAAGGAAAATGCAATTGTAATATAATTCAGACACATACGCTTTAAACTATTTGAAACTCTGAAAGAAAACGCTAAAATGTCAGTTCTGCGCTGTGACACACGATTTGAACCCATCGCGGAGCTGGTATCGAAATGTCCAAGACGATTTCCCGCGTAATTCCTGCCTTATCGGTAGCGAGGCAGGAACCGGCCTAACATCAAAACGGAGATTCGCAATCTAATTTGTGGGAAATTACCACAAGTGATGTCTTCCAAGTACACGAAATGACAGTCTTTGCCAAACCTTCACGAGTGCGAGCATCGTTACTAGAAACACACTAACGGAATATTCCTAAGTTATGTTGAATATGAGCTTTCGAATAAAATATATCAACATAATCTGTCTAACTGACGTAAAATTAGAGCTTATTAATTTTGTACAATTTGGTGCCTGGACAAGTTTACACGTCAAATGCCATATAAACGTTGTCAAGCCTACATACATCGTTAAGAAAAAATACAGAAACAGAAAATGTTTAACTGAAGTTCACAAGAAAACAACTTTTTGAGGGCCTTCTTTTGTGGAGAGGAGAGGAATATCGGCCAAAGTGACTGTATTGGGAATAACCAAATAAGTCATTTTAGAATGTGCCTATATTTGATACGTTTCCATGTATACTCGTGCAATATAATTCCTTACCTGCAAACTACCAGTATAAAAGGAATTGACTGCATTTTATTGTTTGGTCGATAATTTTTCGGGAGGGCCAAATTGCCCCCTTGCCCCTCCTTCAAACACACCTATGAGTACAGACTATTATTTTCTATTTTCTATCTTTATACCTCAGTCACACTGCCAAACCGACTTGGGACCGACTCCAAACCGACCGGTTCTTGACCATAGACGTAGTGTAATATTTTCGTTCGGTCTGTTATCGGTTTGGTATCGGTCTAGTCGGTGTGACTGATGTACTATTGGCATGGCACCGTATTCATTATGTACATCCGCGCTATGTCATTCATGATAATTTACAACTCACAATAATCTACCTAGGAGATACTATTTACCCTTGAATCAAAATGTACAATGCAGCTATGCTTTTGCCCCAGACATTTTACCTCATAATATAATTATGTTTCCAAATGGAGGTCATGATAATATATTCTTTTAGCGATCTATACCTGGACACAGACAAATGAATCAGATCCGAAAAGAGTTACGTAACGTTTTGCTAAAAAGGTGAGATATGACGAGTCGGTGAGAGAGCATGACAGTGGGTGATAGAGAGAAATTGAGATAGAGATAGAGAGCAGGAGGAGGAGGAGGAGGGGGAGGAGAAGGAGGAGGAGGAGGAGGAGAAGAAGAAGAAGAAAAAGAGAGGCTGATAGAGAGAGAAACAGAGATAGAGAGATAGAGAGAAACAGAGGCAGAGAGATAGAGAGATAGAGAGGGGGAGTAGAAAGGAAAATACATAGGGGAGAACATGAAGGATAAGTAGAGAGAAAGAGAGAGAGAGAGAGAGAAAACAATAGGGAAAAACATGGATATGCGGTGGAGAGGGAGGGGGGGGGGGGAAGTGACAGACACAGAAAAATAGATAGGCCCAAATGGAAAGAGAAGGAGAAGGAGATATGGAGAGAGGGAGAGAGAGAGAGAGAGAGAGAGAGAGAGAGAGAGAGAGAGATATGATGAGGTGTTGAACAAGTTTAAGGAAATGCAATGAGACGATAATGGTTCTATGCTCAGGTTTGTATCTTTAGCAACAGATCAATAGCGTAATAAAACCCCTTGACTTTATGCCGCAGAGTCACCTTAAAATTGTTTCGATTCCATATTAACGTGAAATCCTAACAAAAAACAGAATGTTTCTAAACCTTAGTAATGTCCTAAGTTCTACCATAAAGAACATCGCATGAAAGAAATATTGAATGATGAACAAAAACATAAAAAGGTAAGGCAAAGCTTTAATATGAGTATACCGAATAGTATAATAACCCTTTTCATGAGGGCGAGATAGGCAATAACAACTCATTCATAACTAATAATATTGTAGAATGTCTCAGTAGGATGGAATTAGCAGCTGGTTGGGGCAGCTTAAATGGGAGATAATTGGTCATAAATCTTTCAAATCGACGTGACATCTTAGTAATATCGTCAAAGACAATTAGAAATTGGAAAGTAGGGATTGCAGCCAAACGGTTTCCCATTTCGCAATTGTCGACGAAACGCTCTCGGGCTTTACGCCGATACGAACGGCCTGCCAAAGGGCTGTATAGACCGATATTTGCACTGGCCTCGCACGTTTGTGAATTTCATACAATTAGCACACTTTTTGATAAATATTTAGTAAATGTAAACATAAAAGCCAGATAATAGCATACAAACGTACAAGAAAACTGGTTAAAAAAATGTACATCGTGTTTGAACAAGTTTGTGCAGTTTGTACTCCGGCAAGTGTCCCTTTTCCCACCTTGTAGCTACAATACTTCAAAAGATTCCAGAATGTTTGCCCAAAGTTGCCCTCAACAAAATCAACTGCCCAATATAGTCAGCGGCGGATCTAGGATTTTCCACAAGAGGAGAGGGGGTGGCCGAAGCCAAGCGCGAGCCCTTCTTGTAGGGGTCGGTCAGCCCCCATGCAGACGCTCTCAAGTTTAAAAAATTCAGAACCTTCAAGATAGCCGTCTTAGGCGATGGAAACTCTAATCCATCCCTTGAAATTTGTACTGCCCATATTGGTTTATTTCGTTGGAAATCATTTCTCTCTCACACACACTCTCTCTTCTAAGGACAACTTTATCGAACAAAGGGTTGTCTTGGGAACCACTTCTATCTTTACGGATGGGGTCCAAGGGCACGCCGTAGGGCCCTTTTTGCTGTCTTCTTTTTGTTTATCTTCTTTTCTCTTTCTTTTTTCCTTTTTCTCCCCCCCCCCTTCTAGCCGTCAAGGGGGTCGGCCTCGTCCTTCCCCAGCATTCGCCACTGATAGTGACAGTGACCATTTTAACCCAATATTTTCAGCAGTATTGAACAAAGCTGAACAGTCAGATTTAGTTTTGAGTGCTCTCTTTTATCTTCATCCGAAAAGTATAATGATCAGATTCAGTTTAAGTGAAAGTCTCATGTTGACTTCGAAACCTCAAGCCTTGCACGAGATATTTTTCTTTGAAATCTTCTTGTATCGTTTAAACAAGTTTTACATTCACTAACAACCATGACAACACTTCCTAATGAATAGGGAAAATTGGTAAAGGAAAGAACATTTAAAATTATCAGACTCGAAAACTGGACATCGATATTAATAAGCTTCAAACATTACACTTTTTATAATGATAGTTTATCTTACATGTCTGTATAACTGAAGTTATTCATTGTAATCCATTTACAATATAGTTATGATAGTAATAGTGATGTGTGATAATTAATTGAGAGCCCTAATAAAATAATGAGATACCTATTCAGTGGAATGTTTTTTCTAAACGAGGTTTTTGCTATTCAACGTGAAATATAGAGTTTTCAAACATCATCCCCTTTGATTAATAAACACAAAGATGAAGTAAGTCCAGGGGATGTTTCATAGAGATATACTTAAATTTAAGTTCTCCTTAAACTGTGGTAGGCAATTTATGCCCTTAAAAATTATTCAACCACTTGTAAAATTATAGAAAAGATACTCAAGGATTTAAGATTTTTAAAAATAATTCTTTTTCTTCAACAATGAACTATCAACAAATGTCACTTCTGTAGATTTGTGATCACGATTTGCACATTCCTTGAGAGAACAGTGCCAGGAATGGTGAGAGCAACCAATGGCATGAACGGCCTCCACGGGTTTTTTCCTCAATCTTATTTCCAAATTAATTCAAGATAAACATGCGTTAAACTTCATCAATTTCATGATTACTTCCTGTTGTTCAAGATAATAACAAGGTTTCTTTAATTTGATGGTGTATATGCTCTTGTGCGCTAATCTGAACTTAAAATATATACATGCTTTTTTAGCGGTAAGGTGAAACAGTCATAATTAACTATCAAATAACTTAATTTTTTTATTATCATTTTATTCTATTCGCAAGAACAACAAGCTATCTTGATTTAGGAAGTGTATTCCCTTGATAATACTCTTAAGAAATATAAAAGTACTCTTATTGTTCAACTTTACGCACGGTATAATCAACTTGAAACCGAAAGGTACTCAAGATGATTTATACAATTGAAGTGTCTCTATCACTATGACACATATTGCCAGCTTTCTGAATCGGAGGAAAAAAAATCACTTGTAATTCATTATTTACTTATTATCCAGAAAAAACACAATTGTTGATAATCTGTATAAGAGAAAGGAATCGCTTATAGTGGATTATTTACTAACTTTCCAGAGAAAATATCAAAGAGGGTGAGTTGACTCTTCGCGCATATCTTGATAAAACATTAATGTTCAATAACCAGATAATATTAATAATAATGGGTATAACGATAGACTTATTGACACTTTCTCATTAGAATGCACTGTGTATAAGGTACTTATATGATTAATTATTGCATACCTATTATGTATGCATACGTGCTGTAGTATATTATTGTGCGTTTTGTTGGTCAACAATTGTTAATAGAGATTTTGCCAAACGAGAACTTTCTGACATGCTTATGGTGTTTGTTGATTTAAGATATCACAGTGCTTTAGAAAAATAAGATTTAGAAACGGAATGTTTACATAAGCTACCTAAAGTATATTCAACAGCAACAGCTTTAACCTAATGCCATTGTTTAAATAACTTTGATTATGTATTATATACATGGTAACGTTATACACTGCTGATAAGAAGTGTATGGTAAAATTATGCATACAGGTATGATTGTTTAATAACATTTTACATACGATATTATGGTTATTAAAACCATTGTAACGACCAAGCAAAACATCCTAATTAATAACTTTATTGGAAGTGGTTTATTCGTTTCGTTTATCAGAGTTTTCATTTTCATCTCTTCATTCTCAAATTACAAGTATCTGGTTCTGAAGTCTACATTCATGCAGTTAGGTTTTGCCCATTTTCAGTTTTACCAAAGTCATACGATGCATTCAATTCCTTTCGGATATTTTCACCCAGTAGAGTATAGTATATATGTATATGCATGTCATAAAGCAAATGCTGCCGTCAGTTTGTATTCTATCTGAATGTATGCCAGTTTAAACACGAAATATAAACATATTTTTTTACAGACTTTGACGTGTACTCGTGAGTGTATAAGTTAGTCTATGGCTGGGTTCTATTGGGGCGATTTCGATTTCTATATACATTGCTCTATGTCTGATTTTAAGTGTAAACTTTAGCTTTATCTTTTCGAATCATTCCGGATATTCTGACAGGAAACCACTCGGGAACAAAGGCCGGAAGGACCTATCCAGCTTTTTTTTCTCCCCTTTTTTGGCAAATACCATTTTTTTCTACCAGTTTCTCTTGCAGGTCTTAGTAAAGATGAAACACAACTGGTAGAGTCGTTTGGGAGCTGAGACAACATTAACCAAACGATAAGCCAGAACTATGCGCCCAGTTTCGAAATGATAGTTCAGTTAGGTCTGAAAAGCATTTTATTCTGTAAATTCTTTCTAGAAATATTTTCATGCAAATAGATTATTGGGTGAAGTTAGCATCCCACATCTGTTTGTAGGTGTAGACCTATATAACAAGTAACAACATCATTTTAAATAGATGGTATTTTAAAGAGGTAGTTGTAATGATAATTATGATAATAATAACAATGATAATAATAATAATAATGATAATAATAATAATAATAATAATAATAGTAATAATAATAATAATGATAACAATAATGATACTACTACTACTACTACTACTACTACTACTACTACTACTACTACTACTACTACTAAAGTTCCCATTGTAGGTTAATAGACCAGTATAAATCGTAGCGTTGGGAACATGAGCATTAGTACTCCGTTTAGTTTTCCCTCTCAGGTTTGGAATGTACCATACGCAAAGTAAGAATTAGCTTCAATAACACTTCATATCAGTTACATATGTTTAAGTGTAATTACTGTAATAAATGTTATTAATCTGTCGTCATCATTATCATAATTTCATGTAGATTATGATTAATCCAGTATCATAGAAGTTTATATCAAGTTAGAAATCACTTAATGGAAGTGTAAAGTAAGTTCAAATTACTGATACGTGACGCTTCGCTAGTTCCTACTGGCTTCTTCAGGCAATACTTATCATAATTATGAGCATTCTTTGAATATCAACTTTAGCTTAATTTGAAGAAAACAAATTGTAAACAGAAACTTTAAATAATAGCTTCATTTCAATTTTTCTAATATGAGAAATGAGTTTTGAAGACAAAAAAGAATGGATACTTTTGCTTTAGGTCTTCCTCTTTGATCTCAAGGGTCAGAAACACAACTATTACTCCTCTAAATAATAAACAGACTCGATGGCGCCCGGTGTAATGTTTCGTTTCCTATAAAACAATGTATTGTTCCCTATTTCGTCACTATAGTACTACACCATGTTGTTTTCTTCCGATTAAAATATAGTGTCATACGATTAACCAACTTGGGGGTAAATTTTATCCAACAAGCACGCGAGTTCTCTTTCTACCTAATATCTGGTAAATGTTACCCTCAATGTTTCAAATAGTGTGATGATACAGGCCGGGGGGGGGGAGGGGGGTCAGGAGCTTGTGGTAGAGGTTATAGGGCTCCCGTGTAAGTGAAGCTTAACGCAGGGATCTTCTTCAATTGCCATGCTAACAAAATAATAATAATACTCATACAGATACAAATAGTTTGTTTGCTTTCCCTGACTGCTAAGAAAGCATTTCATGCTTGTAATTAAGCAACCAGTGGACCGACGGCTTTAAGTCCTCTCCGAGGGATTTGCCGGGTAGGACGCGAAAGTTGTTCGCCTGTGTGCACACATAAAAAGACGACTGGCTGTAATGCTTTCACGAGGAGGGGAGATGGTGCACATTATAAGCGGGAAAACAATTACGTTAGGATTAAGGTGAGGCTTAGATAATCAAATGACCATTGTAATAATGATAACATAAAACGCTTAGACAACCTACTATTAAGCGATATACTACTTTCAATTTCAAGAAATTTCTTATCGCGTTTTCTTTTCGGCTCTATGTTGTAAAGTTAATATGGAATGATTTGTTTTTTATGCATTTGAATGATGCAATTTATTTGGCCAAATAACTTAATTGTGATGGATTCTCATCCACGACATTTGATTCTAAACACTAACACACTTAAGGTAATCTCTATTGCATTGGGTGTATTCTGTGTTCGTTTTTATTTCCTGTTCAGAAGTGCTTAATGATATCATAAGCAGAAATATCTTAAAGTGATCACCAAAAAAAAAATATATATATCATCAAACTTCTCAGGATTGTTGACTTTAGCTAGCCAAGGAGGAAATAACTGTTTGACATTATTCTCTTCGGCACACGCGTTAACTTCTGATAAGATAGTCACGAAGACATGTACACGCTTTAAAGTGTTTACTTTTATCAGAGGCGTAGCGTGTCCAGTCAAGGAGGAGGGGGTCGATTTGGGGCAATGTTTGTCAGGAGGAGCGGGCTGAACTTAAAAAAAAGGTGAACATTAATTTCTTATTAGATAGTCGTGAACATGTATAGCTGCAAGGACAGGTATACGCTGTTCCATTGAAGTCATTAAATTGGTTCTATCAATGCCATAGAATGGGTTTAGTGAAAGTGGGGGTGGATCGGGGGCAATATTTTTCGGAACATGAGGGCTGACCCCCCCCCCTTAAACGTCAACCTGTGGTAAGATAGTAATGAAGCCATATAAACATTGTTCCCTTTGTTGCATTTACAATTAATCGTTTCTGTCGTCGACGTAGCGTGATTTCATTCACATTTAGGGGTCACTGGTGTCCGGGGTGGGGTGGGTGGGGGGTACAAAGTGGGTTACAGTGAGAGAACCGGGGCTTTGTGTGGAAGAGGTCGTATCATCTCCATTTTACGTTGCCTTCCCCCTTTTTCATAAATTGTTCTTATCTCATACTTTTTATTTCCTTAGTTCTTTTGTTTTCATCTTTCGGAGGGGGGAAGGGGGGTAGGAACAAACCCTGCGCACCCGTAGCTATACCAGTGGTTTCTATTAAAGTGTTTCTGCTAAATCGTTAGATCGCTAAATCACCTTTTATTTCTGGAAACCTCAATTGATTCACTTGGCTTCTTTGAGTTATGTATTCATGATCTCTTATCAACATTTCAAGATCGTAAAGATATGATTAATTGTGTGAGGCATTTCGTCCCAAATTATGTAAAAATTTAAAGAAATAATAGTCAAATTAAAAAAAATAATAGTGAAATTTAAAGAAATAATAGTCAAATTTAAAGAAATAATAATCAAATTTAAAGAAATAATAGTCATCTTCAGGATATCAGTATTGCAAAGGTACAAGCTTTTCATATTCATATCCAGAAATTTAAGACATTACTAGTTTAAAAAGAAACAAATCAAAGTTGAATATCGACAAACTTTCTCACAAACATCGAACCTTTAACAAAAGAATTAGTATCATATTCTAATGGACGCGAAGAATGCTTTTCATAGCCACTTTCTCTTCATCAGGCCATCGATATTTCCGTTAAAAGCAAAGAAGTTGAGATGTATATAATTACCTCTAATGATCAAATGATGATATAAATATAATTTTTATCATTCTGGTTTATCATTGTGGTTTTGAGAGCAATTGTTTCGATACTGAAGCCGTGTACATAAATGGTATATAACTGCATAAAAGGTAAACATTATTATGTATGTCAGGTCTAGAGAGTCAATAGACATTGTGTTGGTTGAGTATAATAATTGTAAGTACATTTGAAACTGATATATCCTATCATTATAATGGCTCCCCCACCCCTCCCCCACCAATAGTTATTCGTGATGGTAGTAAATCGCTTCTTCATAATTGCTTATGGTATATTGTCTAATACAAACTAATTCCTTGTTTTATACAGAGTGATGTAAGTCCCGATATTTGATTATAATGTCTAGGTAGTCAATAAAATTGAGTATCACAATTATTAAGAATTGTAATTACGTTGGAAACCGATTTTGCTGTTATATTTTCCGATTCTTCCCCCCCCCCCAAAGGTTATTAGAACCAACGGTCGATCAGTTCTCTGTGGAATATTTGCTCAATACAAGATAAAACTCATCAATTCATATTGAGGTTTAATCAGATTGAAGGACAGTCCCATTTGGCTATAACATCTCCATTCTCCATGCGCGACCAATATTTAGCATATTGTATGCCCCATTGCACATGATGCGCCATTTCGGCTGCGTTATTACTTACGCCAATCAAGCATATGAAGGCAATTGGTACATGCGACTATAGTTTAACCCAGCGTTTGTACTGTTTATTTTACATTCACTTTGTGTACGATGCAATTTCCACATGGTGCGTAAGAGACCACTCGATGACGCAGTGCTACGTCAGGAATTGACGCAGTGTATGCATTCTCTAGTGTTCCGTAGTTGTGTCAGACAATGGTGACGTATCTGTTGCTGATTGGGTGTTCTATCTCTGTTGGTCGGTAGACTGACGTCTTGGCACTTTATTCATACACTTATTAACTACAAACTGGTGGGATGTGTCATTTGGTATTACGATTCCACATCTATCTATGGGCCTACTAAATGGAAAGCTAATACTGTATGCATAGGTGAAGATAAAAATCTACCCTATTTTACATCGGTTCAAAAACGTTGCACCCAATATTTGTTGCTATTTATCAGTTTTAAATTGGCTTAATGGATTCAACCTGCTTTTATTCGATCCATTGCTTTCTGGTGAAGTTTTTATACCTATCATCTAAAACTATGCAACTGACGCCTGTACTGCAAGTCTAGTTTCATGCAATAAAAGTCTCAAATTCTTAATGAAGCGAATGGACCTTAATGCATGACAGATCACAGACAAAATCGAAGAGAAAAACCCAAATATGTCACCCATATTCAATTTCCATTCAGAAACGAAAGGTGTGAACGAATTCCTCGGTTTCCTAAAAGGAAGAAGCCAAATCATCCATGGAAACTGACATTTTTAATTTCTCACACTGACAGCGATCAAGTTGTTCGAAAAGTTTGGCCGCGCGCGGCAGCGTTTTCGTCTGCCTCGGTTGGTTGAGTGCCCCTCAAGGCGCGTAACGTATTGGTTTTCTTTGCCCAAGGACGATCCTTTGACTGGTTGAAACTAGTTGCCTTGTGTTGAATTCATGATATGGCATTATATACTGCTCTGTTTTGATCAAAAGGAAAGAATATACAACGGTCAGATACATTCTTTTTCTTTCTCAGGACACTAAAGACATGTTACTCTGTCAAATTTTGAATTTGAAAGCTAATTTGAACTTATAAATCTTTGATGAATTTTAATTTTCCATTTTTAACTTTTAAAAGCAGAGCACAGCATGTGTTCATGTACTCAATGTCGACAATATCCATTTTTGTCAACCTCTCACTCCGTTCTATTTTTAGTCTATATTTTTCCCTCCCCTTCTCTCTCTCTCTCTCTCTCTCTCTCTCTTTCTCTTTCTCTTCCATGTCTAGATCTTTCCCTCTCTCTACCTCTTTTTTCCCCTTCTCCTTCTCTATTCTTCTCATATTTAATACGCGGACTACCAAGATTACTTTAATATGTAACTTGCTTCAAATTACCTTTCTAGTTTCCTGATTAAGTCGAATGTGACAGTCGTTAAACCAAGGAGGTATGACGTTAAAACACACGAAGAAGACTCCCCTGAAACTATTACACGAATTACACTCACTCAATACGCCGATCATAGTCAAAATCCACTCAAGCTCTGCTCAATAACATCTCAAAAATAGCGATAAACCTCACTAAAACACCTCTTTATAAATATGAGTTGATCTAGACGATTTTTATCAGCACTTCGCTATTAGACTTCAAATCAAGCGCGGTCCAATCAATCATTCCCTCATCTCAAAATATCTCGAGAAAGAGCTGCTAATTCTTCCAAACTAGGCCCACGTTCAAGGCAGATTTTGTTGGAAAGTCATCTATAAAAAAAACAATAATAAAATAAAATCGTTGAACCATCGCTTGTAGTCCCCCCCCCTCCTTCCATGTTCCTCGTTCTCTCTCCCCCCCTCTCTCTCTCTCTCTCTTTAAATATTTATCTCCCTGCCTCTCTATTTCTGTCTGTCTCTCTCCCCTCTCCCCCCCTCTCTCTCTCTCTCTTTATATATATATATATATTTATATATCTGTCTCTCTCCCTCTCCCCCTCTCTCTCTCTCTCTCTGTCTCTCCCTATCCCTATCTCGCCCACTTCGCGCAGGTAAATATCAACCAGAAAATAGCATCCACTATTTCATCACCCTTCTTTGGGTAGCTATCCAGTGTAATTCCTCCCAGACCCGATTTACACCTTACAATTGATCGCATCCTGCTTTCCACGTTCTCGAAGGCAGTCGATGAAATTCTAGTGATCATGACCCGATTCGGATTATAAATATTCCCAAATTTTGCATGGGATAGAGCATTGATGATTGAAGCCGAATGATCCCGATACTTTATATCGAATTACAGTTTCGTGTTTGAGCTTGAAATATGGCGTTAATGCGGAAAGGATGTTGAGAATAATGATTATGAGATGAATAAAAAAAAACAAAAAACGAAGGGTTTTCCCCTCGCCCTTTTTAATATGATCCAATTTATTGATATGGAAACTTTCTCCAAAGAAAACACATTAAAAAAAGAAAAAAGGGTTTTCACATTTCCGAATTTTCGAAGAAAAATAACACAAACTCTCTTAACGTTTACAAATGTAGAGATAACGATATATTATAAAATAATAATAAGCGGCGAGGGTCTCAGCCATAATCCTTCTCTGGACACCGCTTAGGCCCATTAAGCTTATTTTACCAGGACACTCAAGGGAGGGGTTATTTTCTACTAAAATAACTTTGCAAATACTTTTTAAAATCCATTTTTACCCTCAACTATTAACATGCATTGACAGATAGACTGGAGTTGAGAACCGGTCATGCGATTACGTTTTGAAATTGAATAAGATCAAAAGACTAAATATGCAAGTCCTGTCATGTCGGAGTCAAGTTGAATGTTATCCACTCATGGAAATAAACTGTACATCTATAAAAAAAAAATCGACACTTAAAACTAGCCCAGACTTCATTCTTCATTGGACTCAGCTAATCACTGATACATGTCAAGTACTATTAATGCAGGTGAAATTTCTCAAGTTAGTCGAGTGAAGACACTTGACAAAACAAGAGAGTCTCATTTTCGACTCGAGGCGAAGCACATCAATGTCAGGAAGAACTATCACAGCATAAACTGTTGATTGTTAGGACGGGACCTTTTACTTTCAAATCTAAAAGATTTAATTTGAGAGGCGGATTTTAATAAAAGGCAATATTGTATATGGGACGATAAATTTAAAGTTAGAACAAATAACTTATATTGCGTCACATACTTTCTTGAAATCTTGTTCAGTATGATTCTTCTAAATTTGTCCATATGCTTTTGCAAACTTAATTCACTTTGTACTTTTATCTAAATTCTAACCAAGTTTTAACTTTCAAAGTAAGTGTTAAAATGTTACTAAGTTATTATGAAGTAATTATTTATTCATGAACAAAGGTTTCACCTAATTGTTATCACGTTTCCATAACCCTCATAAATAAATAAGTGAATAAATAAATTCCCTCAAATAATAAATAAATATATAAAATGATAAATAACAAAATAAAGTTTTATTTTTTGTTTCAAATTGAGTTACACTATAGTGGATTTGGTCTAGAATTTGGGTAACGGAAGAACTTATCTGGCGCAAGATATTATGATCTTTGATTTTCAATTACTCTGGGACAAAGCAAAGTCGAGTAAAATATAAAAACCGTACTTAGGATGGAGCCAAACTTAAGTTTCATGTAAGAAGAGGATGGAGTCTAGTTAGATATTGTTCACAGGTAAAATTTGTAAAGGACTTCATATGTAAGGCTTATAATAACAAATACAATTGAGCTGTAACTCAGCTACGTACGATTTCCAGGTAAAATATATATTTTAAATTAGACTCGTGTATAAGCCGCACTTGGAAAGGAGATGACCATACGGCTTAAGTTTCAGGTAGGAAGAGGGTGGGGTCTACTTAAATATTGTTCACAGGTGAATTTCGGGGGAACTGCGAGCGGCTACCTCAAGTCAGCCGATCTATAGCCGATAATCACTTCCATCTTCAGCTCTGCAAAACGATTATTTTTAGACATTTATTTCCTAAATGGAGGCTTCCTCTAGGCGCGTGCTCGCCGTTTGACGTTATCAGCCTCGCCACCGATACGGTCTAGCTACCAAGTGAGCTCAGATAGATGGCTACAGAAAAAAAGGGTGACCTAGTCTACGTCCACAGACTCAAGGCTATTTTCTTTTAATAAATTAAAAACTCTACCCGGGATTTAAAATCACGTTTAACAAAAGGAAAGCTTTGACGTCAGACTAACTTCCCGTGTTAAACCCGATTTTCGACAAACGCTTAAACCCGGCGTCGAGTTTGAATTTTGAATTTCAGTAGAAAACAGACCAAAGATATTGCTACATGAGAATGTGGACTAGTCTATATATCTACAGACTTGGAGATACTGCTTTACTTTGGCCACAAACTTATTTTGCCTCTTCCCAATCATATTACATGGCTACGTAAAATTTGTCTTTTTTTGCCATTCCCTTTTTAAAGGTAAAGACCAGTTTTGGAAACGCCCCTCTCTCAAAAAAATGAAATGGAAGCTCTCATTACCAATCATGTGAAAGAATATGTTTTGACTAATATGATGATACAAATTTTGCCGGGAAAGTCGGGAAACCGCCTACTAATTGATATATTTGGTAAATTATTATATCTATTGGGACCAAATAGATATCGCGCACGTGGTCGCGTAGTCCCATATACATCTTTCTGTGTACAGTGCTTGTAACTTTACCAAGACTGGGCCAAATTTCTTATCATTTTGATGATTCCAGAACCTTGCAGTACACACGAATACTTATATGCTAGATGATCAACCTTTTCTGATCGATTCCACAACGTTTCTTTCACAATGCAATCGCATGACCAGAACTGGTCTTTCTCTTTAATATTGACATTAGGAACTTACCAATTGTTAGAGAATAGTAATGGATTGACATTAGTATCACTGAAACAAATTTCGTACACAATATTTCTTAGACATTGATACTAGAGAGAGATGAAGTACAATGCTCACACAATATTGCAACAATAGCCAATCAAACGTCATCACAGTGGGAAGAGCATCTTTTAAAGTGCTCAAATCTGAGAGAGAGGAAGAGAGAGAGAGAGAGAGAGAGAGAGAGAGAAGATGGGGGTTGTCCGGAAAAGTGCCCTTCAGTTAATAGCTGACTACGATGACATGGAGTCCAAAGGGTCCCTTTCCGGGACCGAGTCTTCTCTGACATCCCTTAACCTTTCAACGAGTCGCTCTTAAACAAATCGTGACGATAGAAGCAAGGAAAATTAAGAGATAAAAGTATAACGCATGCATGGTGATGTATTACCGCGGTTGTGAAGATAAAATAATACGCAATATTTATGGATCTGGTAAAGGCGCCCATCATAGAATAAATTGTATATTTACATGTTTGGAAAAGGGCATGAGAGGGTGACGAAGAGTAAGTGATTGACATTAAATATTGTGACGAGAAATGAAAGAAAAAGAAAAAGAACGTAGATGTGGCATTGCAGTCCAAGGTAGAGAGCATGGGAAAAGAGAGAGAGAGAGAGAGAGAGAGAGAGAGAGAGAGAGAGAGAAAGAGATTAAGACGGAGAGAGAGAGAGAGAGGAAGACAGAAGGACGGACGTAAAGGGAAAAGAGGGGTGAAGAATTTATCTTGGTAAAGTTATACAGGCCTGTAGAGGAATATAAATATAATTGACGAAGATTTAGCTACACATCACACAATGTATTTATTTTGTTATTTGTTCTGCCTTATACATAAGTGAAGCCTCTTTTCAGTGTGCATTTTTAGTTATCGCACTCCAGTTGACTATCCTCAAGTTGATGACAAACCGAAATGGTCAGGCGTCATTGTGGATCCAAACACTGCCATCTTCCGGCGAGATTTTGACGTTGATCGAGATTTCTGTTGAAGTAAATTGGAAAATGAGTACTGGAGGAGATAATAGCGTTATAACTTTAGAAACCTTCTTTTTAGCTGCCAACTTCCCATTTTCTCAATTTTCTTTTATTTCATGTTGCCAAGCTCCTCTTTATAACTTTCTCCTCTTTCCTCCTCCCCTTATTCCTTCTTCTTTTCCTCCTCCTCCTCATCCTCTCCTTCTTCTTCTTCTTCTTCTTCTTCTTCTTCTTCTTCTTGTCCTTCTTCTTCTTCTTCTTCTTCTTCTTCTTCTTCTTCTTCTTCTTCTTCTTCTTCTTCTTCTTCTTCTTCTCCTCTTCCTCCGCTTACTTCTCCTCCTTTCATTCCTGACACAAATTAATGCTTCCCACGAGTTCCCACCTTCGTATGACAGAGTGTACTCGTTTCATCGTCTGTCTCGCGCGCTTGACAAATATTGTCTTGAGATGTAAATCGGGTGATTTACCACTCTCCTCGCTTCACGGAGCGTAGCAGGCAGCCGCAAGACGCCAGAAATTGCTTATTTCCCCCAAGTTCTTACTGGTGTCGAGGCACGGCCTCCAAACAGCTTTTAATCTGAAGGCAACGTTTGGCCAATTTCACACGAAAAGTCAAAAGTTTGAGACAGATTTGGAATTTTGAGCAAAAAATTGTCACATCCGTCAAGGCAGTTTCCTCAGAACCGTCGATCGAAAATGATATCCGAACGCAGATAGATATTGTGAGGATTCCAATACAGAAAATTCAATTTTGTTCACCTTTTCGTTTCGTCACTTGCGTGAAATATCTTATCTGCTTATAGTCCATGTGCAGCCAATTGAAATGGTATCCAGGCAACTCCAATAAAGAGGGAGAGGGAAGGGCGGAGACTGATGCCCCCCCCCATTTACCTTCTCCGGATGGTCATCATCCGTCCTGTGCCACCTGTCAATACAATTCACCGAAACGTTTATTTTGTGATACTTATTATAATCTATTACTCTATTCAATTTAATTCAAGTTTATTAAAATAGAATCCACATTTTGATTATCTTCAGTTAACAAGTACATACAAAAAGTTTCGAAATAAGTTGCAAATTAATCAATATGTAGACAAGACAACACTGCTACGAAAGCCGGGGAGGGGAGATGGATGGGGAAGAGGGATGGTGCGCCCAAATTTTATTATTCTTCAGTATTGATACCTGTCCATACACATATTCCCGAGAATTTAATAGTTTCTAGGTCTATATCACTTGTGTAATATTCCGTATAGTCAATGTGCAGGAAATTAAAACGGCACTGCCTGCAATTCCATGAAAGGGAGAAAAGAGAAGGGGAAGGGGAAGGGGTGGCGCTTATCCCCCCCTCCCCCATTCAGCACCCTCGTGGGTCATCATCCTTGAGTTGTGTTACCTGTCTCTCGTCTGTGCCCCTCAATGCCAGGCAGGTAACTTTAGAAGACAGTGGATGTTTGGAGGAATAGATCACTTTCCAATTCCCGCCACCGATGTGTTGATGATCCTGCAGCTATCTACATCATCTATTCTTAGAATCTCGCCAAGTCATGGTTCGACAACTAAAACATGTAGGCAAATGTTTCTTCACGAGACATTCTCCATCACACATTATACAATTATGCACATTTAACAACTGGTTTATTCATACCCTTACCAGGTTTTGTAATGTTATAATAAACGGGATAAGAGATTTGTCCTGATTTAAGTTTCTTGAGAATGTGACATATCAAAGCTTACATTTAAAGTATTCAACAAAGTTCCTAATTCAACCAGCCCGCCTTTCATTCTTGAGTTACAAAATACACACGAAAAACATGCAAGGGGTGTGGAATAATTCAGTTGGTAACTGTACATTTAACTTAGTATTCATTTACACATAATAAAGAATTTTTTTCTCTCCTTTCTTTAGGTACAAAACTGAATTTATTCTCTGAATGTATACAAGTGTGAAATCTCTTTGTTAAGTCGTATATCAGGAATCACTTCGTGTTTTTGTTAATAAGATTGGTGTATGTCACATTATTATGCGTCTTTGGAGAGCCAGATGGTAGATAACCCTGTGTGAATTCCCTTTTTTGCTCTAACCAAAATGAACAATTTTATTACTCAAAAGTAATTTTACCAAACGCTATCAATCGTTCCAATGAATGAGGAAAATAAAGTTGGACGTTATAATTCATCCTTTTTGTGATACTTTCGGGAACATCATGTAGACACAAACACAATCCTTTTTTAACCCCATACTCGTAAATAAATAAATTGAATGAGCCATATTGGGCAAAGAGGGAATATGCACATTCGTTTGGTATTTCTTGTTTAAAGTGTGTACCCCAACTCATAAGCTTATCAATACCTTATATGCGGAGTCCTTGATCCTAATTGGATGAAGTAGCTATCCACTAAAGATTTCCACTAACCTTTCCTTTTTTTCGAAGGTATGACATGCTCAGAACTTTCCTGGGATTTTCCTGGGATTTATAAAACATGAATCGCGTGACCTTGTATCTTGCAAACATACAAGTCATGAAGTCTGTGAAAGAAAACCAGTCTCTGGGTGTCTTACTTATGTTATAACTTAATTAGTCGAACAGATATAGTTATGTAAAAAGCGGTAAGGTCGGATCTGATTGGTGAAGAAGGGCATGTCATCCAGCCGAGGCTATGAGGTAGTCACAATAGAATGACTAAGGAGTGATTTGGTAGGTAGAGGGGTCAAAATGGAGGCAAATTGGTTGTGTAGATAGTTTCATGAAAAGTGCTTTTGACAAAACATGAAGGACAAAAAAGCAGAAAGAAGCTGTCTTTGATAAAGTTCGAGAGATAGTGCGAGGCACCGGCTTTGTTAAGTTTCTAGAGAACCCTTGGTGACAAAATGGTAACAAGGCAAATCCGAAAGGTGGGGCTAAGTATGTGATATTTCAACATGTTTAAAAAACTTCCTCTTTATTGATATAATGAAATACAGATTATGACCATACCGGTTTGTTTACTGTTGATTAAAGCACAATTTAGGGAAGATATAGCATATAAAATAATAAGATAGACAAATCATAGAAGAGACAGTGAGGATAACGACATAACTGCTTACTCATTAGTCATATTAACACATTTGTTTATTCCACAAAAAGAAATCAACTCTCAGCGGCAGCGGCTGCGGCAGCGGTTGTAGTGTAATTAGAAACTTATTGTTATTGTTGTTGTTGTTGGTTTAGTCGTAACTCACGGTTACTGACTGTTAATTTCTTTATGTAATAACAAGATGGGCAACACGCTCACTATTTTTATTACTTACTCTAAATATCACCCATTTGTTCTTGGCTGCGAGTGCCTGAAATCGTGACAGCTTCTAGGCCTACAATGAGCTGAGCAGTCCCATATAATGGTTTAGGATGTTGGTTCGTGACGGGCGGTTCCTATACGCGATTACAATGCATCCTTCCCAATCACACCTCGCTGGTCCAATGACTTCCCTCCTAAATCACTAGCTATCTCCACCTCATTTCTGGTCTGACAAAACAGGCTGCCACCTGGACTTGACACAATACTCCTGCCCATGCACAGTTGATGTCATATTTCCAACAAGCACAACATCAAATACAATCAGGAAATAGGGGGAAAACTATGTTAGAACAAGCTAGCAGTTGAACTTGACCTAATACTCCTGGGGGGTGTTTCACAAAGACTAAGATCGACTTTAGGTTGTACTTTACTATGGCAGGCCATTCATGCCACTGGTTGCTCTCACCATTGGTCTCTCAATTATGATCTTTAGATAATATTTTTTCCTTAATAATGAATTATGAAAAAATATAAATTTTGTAGATTTGTGACCACGATTTGTACGTACCTTGAGAAACCAATGCCGGTAGATGGTGAGAGCAAACAGTGGCATGAACGGCCTGCCATAGTTAAGTTCACCTTAAAGTTGATCTTAGTCTTTGTGAAACACCCCTGCTAATATACACAGCTGATGTCATTTTTTTCATACAAGGTCTTAGCACAAAAGCAAATGCAGCACATAAATAGACAGAGGGAAAACTGTGTTTAATTAAAAAAAATCTATGGCGGTTGAATGTGATACAATACTTCTGCTCATACACAGTCGATGCCATGAAACTGTCATTCTTAATGATAAAATGAATATTATTTCAAAAAGAAATTGCGTTAGTTATTTTATCTTTGAAACATTCGCGGCACTTTCAACCTGACACTGAAACACATATCAACCACGTAATCTCGTATACTTAATCTTGGCACCCGTATGATGATGCAATGTTGGCCAGAGTCTTTTTGTTTCCTTCTTTGTATTTCAATCATCAACAATAACAATAAATGTATGCCTAAGATCATCGTGATTGTCTCAACCGACCATCATAATTATCATGTTCAACGTAAATCAACAATTGTGACAGTTACAATGCATTTTGTTGTCTTTCGACTGACCAATCACTAGTCTTCATCCAAGGAAAGCGTATAAGCATTTATTGAGCAGAGACTACTAGTAGGCTATGGTATAAATACATATTACCTCTACGGCCTCGGTGACAAAGTTGAAAATGGTAGAGCACTGGAGAAATTCCGAGTTCGGAATATATTCATTGTAAAACTAATGTATGGAGAATGCAATATTTGTATGTATACAACACACAAAATGATCACTTCAATGCGATATACAATATCGCCCCTAGTTACTGAAGCTAGCGTTTGACAAATAAGAAGAAGAAAAAATGCTTGAAAATGCCAGTACTTCTTAAACGGAGACTACGACGGGCCCTTCCTGAAATGGATAAAAAGCAGAGAATTAACTCTAATTTGTATAATCAGTGCCTTGCCAAACCCTAACTCCCTCAAGAAATCAAGCAAACTCTGATGGACAATTTCCAGTAACACGAATTACTTTCCTGCTCGGTGTATGAGGGGGTTGGGGGCACCCTTTAAATTGAATAACGAGGGAAAGGGGGTACAACTACTACTTGCGGAGGAGTGTGTTCCCACTCGTGGGTATACATGCATGGTACTGCCTCACCGTTGTTAGGAAAAAACCGTAAACTTTAGGAAGTCTAAAGAATGTTTTATATTCTATTAATTGCATTTAAACATGTCAACTGTGAAAGTATTTGATATAGGGTTTATTCGCCAAAGCTGTTTACGAGAACACAATGATGAGGCTGTTCATCGATATTTACAAATTAAGTTCACTGGCGTTTATACTTTTGAGCAACATTAGTATCCTCGCAATTGTTAGTGAAGAAATAAGAACGTGGATAAGACATCTGGGCCTCGTCTTATAAAGAGTTGCGATTGATCTGAGTCAGTCGCAAGTCCTCCAATCAATTAATCGCAAGTTAGCAGTCTCCTATCTCTTATGTACATAGTTGCGATATCAGTCGCATATAAATTGCGATTGACCGCAACTGTTTATAAGACGGGGCCCTGGGCGAAAAAGCATAACATTTTTTCTGTTTTAATTCGAAGAAAACAAGATTTTATAATGTATCTTTTAATAATCTCGATAGCTTGTTGAAATATGCCTACAGTCGATTAAGACTAAATGTATGTGCACATTTAAATTAATGTCACATCGCTGTGTAAATAAATGTCGTTGATTTGATTCTATGACACTCTCTATACCAATAAAGTTAGAATGCCATTCACATAGTCAAATTCACTTCCTGATTTGCGGAAGCGATGGGGTTAAGAGATCAAACGCACGAAAAAGTTGACCGGCGAATGTGAACGTTCGTTTGAGCTTGACCTTGTAACGTATGAACCTCAAAGTAGACATAGGAAAGAGAGAGTTGTAAGTTAATTGAAGATCGGCCAAATATTGTATTTACCACTGTGAGGGGTCTAAGGCCTGAAAAATTACATTATATTGGAAAGATTTATGGAATATTTCAACTATATCACAGCTTTAAAAAAAAGAATACATATCTTGTGATGTTAAATTTTTTGGTAACTCAGAAATATATTAACTTTGTTTTATGTTTATAAAAATTTAGAATAGTGTGAAGGAATGTGGACGTAGGAATGTGGACGTAGGGAAGTGGACGTAGGAATGTGGACGTAGAGAAGTGGACGTAGGAATGTGGACGTAGGAATGTGGACGTAGGGAAGTGTACGTAGGGAAGTGGACGTAGGAGTGTGGATGTAGGGAAGTGGACGTAGGAATGTGGACGTAGGGAAGTGGACGTAGGGAAGTGGACGTAGGAATGTGGACATAGGAATGTGGACGTAGGGAAGTGGACGTAGGAATATGGACGTAGGAATGTGTCTCTTGGAGTGCTGCTGTGATAGCTGTGACAACAATATAAAAATGAAACGATGACTTATTGCAATGAACGGCGGAGAGGGATAAAAGAAGGGAAAAAAGGAAGAATGTCCTATGGAAAAGGAGTTACCTAAAAGAAGTGCAAAAAAAAGTGCATGTATGAATATCTAGAAACAGATAGGTAGATTGATAAGTAAATAAATAGGTAGATATATATATATATATAGGGAGAGAGAGAGATTTGCCGAGAGAGAGAGAGATTTGCCGAGAAAAACGACGGAAAAGGAAGGAAAAATGGTAATAAAGAGGGAAAGTATTAATGTGAGCAAGAACTAGAAAGAGTGATGAATAAAGAGTGAGGATATGAGAAGAGATAGTAAGAGAAATAAAGAAAACAATAAATAGAAAATAATTAAGATATCAAGATAAAAAACATTTGAAGAACTAAAAGGGAACACTTTTGATAAAGTCGTTCACCTACCCCACTACACGTCAAACCATTTCATCGTCGCTTTTATTAACACCTATCAAAATTTGATACACAAATCCATGGAATTGCATCCTCGTAATTCGTTTATGGAAATCTAATTTTCATATTAGGGCGATTCCTTATCAGGGCTGAACGCGTTAGCGACGAGTGTGTTTTGATGAGGAGCTGGTTATCGGAGCCGATTGCCAGATTTGCACCTCGGCCTGACATAACACGGCAGGTGACGTTCTGTGTTAATGTCACCGTCGTGTCGGGTGAGACAGACAAATGTGTATAGGTTTAAGGGAACCTGAAAACATGGCTGAAAAGAAAATACGAAAGTAAAGGCTTGGTTTCTAAATTAAAAAAGAATTTGTATGGTGTCGATCTAAAAATCGGCAGCTTTACCTAAATGATCCTTTTTTTCCTTCTCTCCAAGTCTTACACACGTTAGCTATAGATCAACAGTCATTATTACCAACGCTCATATTGATAAATCCAAAGATTTTGTCTATTTTTTTTCAATACTAGACCCGGCTGTACACCTAAATGAAGACAAGAATATCTTGTCAGAAGGCATAATCGACGGAAAAAGAATACGAAACTGATTATGATATAGGAGCACCAATAGACTTAAAAAGTTAAGTGCATTGGGGTGATGAGTCGGGCAAGAACAGGCTTTGATGTCAAATTAAATTTCTTAGACCTACAACCACTAATTTCTTCAACTCCTTTAAATTAAATGAGACCTCGTGACTGTGTTGTATCGGAAGCAAATTAGACGGCGATGTGAGTAATTTTTTCCATGGTATTTTCCTATTTTCTTCACTTTTTGGGGATGCCATTGCTTCTCAAGGATCACCCCTTAAAACCTGTGTACCCGCATATTGATTATTGCGTCTGGTTTGTCAACGCCTACGCGACGATGCTCTCTCCGTGCTCTATGATTCACACTGTCAAAATCATTCTGTGAATGAGAGCGATTGATCCACAGACCGGAGTGCCATGCTCTTTTCAGCCCCGAACTTTGGCGATGAGGTTCGGCGGATCTTGGTCGACACATACGCGGGTCTCGAAGGTAGAAACCACAGAACTTGTTTGACAAGTCGCAGGCCGTGTTCAGACGAGAATTTAATCCATTATCTGTGCTCCACCTTGTACCTCTTACCAGGGATAAACGGCTGGTGTCGTATGGACATCAGTAAAGGGCCCATTTACATTTACACAACGCTCTAATTATCACACTATTAAATCCCAATGCGATATTACAGTGGTGACACACTTAACGAAATATTGTACTTATTCGAACACTTTTTCCGTAACAAAGAAATTGTGTAGTGTTAGTGACCCAATTAGGCTATCATCTAATACTAAAAACGAGAAAATCATTTAGGTTTGCATGTCTTGAAAACCTTGTCCATATTATTTTTTTCTGTTTCTGCGCCCAAACACTTAATTTAACCCAGTAGTAGCTTTCTTGCGATGGGGAAGGAGAAACTTACATCGCAGTAAAATGTCGCCCGACCATGTTAAAAATGTTTAGAGGGGCGACCATCGTAAAAGGAGTGTCTTTTTTTTCTCGAAAGTCAGTCATTTATAAATACTTTTTTTCATAAAATAGTATTGAAATGAGATATAAAACACATCACAGATTTTCTGGACACCAAACGGCCTGAACAGAGAGAGAGAGAGAGAGAGGCGAATTAAATTTTCGTATAAACAGAGCCCATGTACCCGTCAGTGAGGGACGTGGAGACGACAGGCCCGCGTATCTGTTCCCCAATGATAGCGTCTTCATTCGTGGCACCTCGGAGCAGGCGCGTGGCACGTAATAGGGCCTCGCTTGGAAATTCGAAGCGAGGGGAACTTCGCGGTTAATGCGCGATGGTGTAAATCCGCCGATTATTTGGGATTTGACGAATTGTTGCAACTGTTGAATTAGCAGCGATACAACATTATGTCCTAATCATAATGACATGCTTATAAAGCTTCTATCGTGTCTATGATATCGACAATGGGACCAGGAACTGGGTTAGGGAGTAGGTGAGGGCGGGGGGGGTAGAGCCAATGAAGGCCCAATCGTGTGTTTCAGAGAGAGTGAACGAGGGAGAGGAAAAGAAGCAGAAATGATAGATAGATAGAGAGAGAACAAGAGAACGAGCCGATGAAAGCGAACCATATGTATTTAGATAGGTAGAGAGAGAGAGAGAGAGAGAGAGAGGAGAGAGAGAGAGAGAGAGAGAGAGAGAGGGGGCGGAGAGAGAGAGAGAGAGAGAGAGAGAGGGAAAGATGGGAGACATAGACTATAGGAGATTGGACGTTATCATCAGTTATAGAGCTATTCTTTTCATTTGTCATCAACGTTTGAACATAGATGACAACAACAACAACAACAAAACTGTAATTAGAAATTATGATAATAATTCTGAAGGATAGGTAAGCGGGCTCTGCACTTTCGCACGAATTCTTCCACATAAGATACTGCCTGAAATAATCAATACAGGCCATAAGCTTTGGAGTGGTATTTTCATTTAATCATTTTCCCCCTAAAACATGCTGGGATATTAATATTGTATATTCATCAATGATATTACCCGTTCGGTGCACACATTCATACACACATCCGATACATGCTTATTATCATTGTGATTATCTTTTGTGAGGTGCATTCTCAAAAGAGCGCGCGGCAGATCGGACCATCGAAGACAGATACATATCACCGCCGAGGCTCCTCCGGTCAATACTCGTTGGGGTCGTATCACCTGCCGACGCGCTCTCCCAATCGATTTTCTCTGAATCTGTTTCAAGGAAGGAAAAGGAAAAACTGTTATGATTCAGTCGCAATTTCGACAAGCTTCAATTGCTGCTGTATAGTTCATTACCCCCTTCACATGATGCCTGAGGAGTAGAGAGAGAGAGAGAGAGAGATGGGAATGGCTGAAAGAGGAAAGGGAAACGAAGAAGAAGGAAAAGATGATAAAGGAGGAGGAGGAGGAGAAGAATATTAAGAAGGAGAGGAAGAAGGATGAAAAGAAAGTGGAGGAGGAGGAGCAGGAGAAGACGAAGAAAAAGAAGAAAAAGAAGAAGAAGACGAAGAAGATGAAGCAGAAGAAGAAGAGGAGGAGGAGGACGAAGAGAGAGAGAGAGAGAGAGAGAGAGAGAGGGGGTGAAGAGGGGTAGGGATACAAAGATAAGGGTACGGGTATAGGAGTCTGCAAAAACAATCGTGGTGTTATGAAATAATCAACTGGAAATCCTAAAGATAGTTCTAATGATGAGAAGATATTAATAAAACACAGGTAGCATACCATTTTACAACGCCTTACTGATGGATGTTATTTCTCTCTAATTTTAAAGGCATCGTTTAACAATGTGAAATCTGAGATGCATGGCCCTACGTGTTATCAGTGTCTGTGATATGGTGTAATATTGAAGCCCTAAAAAAATTGCGCTTCAAAATGATCATGAAGTGCCTCATGAAAGTAAAAAATCTTTGAGTGACCGGTTTTACCATACTCATTTCCCTAATAGACTGTAGTGTTATCAAAACCGTTAGGAAAAGGCAAAATTTGATTTCGATTTCCAATCATAAATATCTTGATAATCAGACAGGCGATCGGTTTGTAAAAGTCATGGGGTTCCTGACTGACCTAAAGGTTTATAATTATGGTTGCATCATGAGCTAAATCCAGGATTTTGTTTCAGAATGTGAGACAAAATTACCCAATCCCTTTAAACTATTTCTAGGAAAGGCCTATCAGTCGGATACCAAAAATACATTCATTTTGTCCTCACTTGATATATAATGATTGATGTAATTATGACATGAAATCTAGGACACAGTATAGCAAATTACACAGCTTGAACACATGTTCATCTATCATCTCATTATCATGAACTGGGCTAGTTTCTGATGGTGAATATATTTGATTAATATATTTCTTCAAGATTTTATTTTCCATATGCTCTCTGAACGATATCGATATCGGGTGACATAGTGGCCCTCATAAACCATTAATGGAGTTGTTACTATATCCATCTTATTAAGCATGAAGAAAACTGCAACTAAACATTTTAAGCAAATATATGCAGAATCTAATAGATCTGTAGATATCATAATTTCCTTCCACGTTTTTGTTGGCGCTGCCTTCAGATGCTAAACGCCATCTGCGGCAGACGAGTTGTAACTATTGCTGATAAATATCGCTGATGGATACGAGAGTGATATTCAATGATCAATTATTCCAGGCTTCTGACAGGATTAAGTTGGATTTTGCTAAGTAAAGTGGACTTTCCTGACTTGAATTAAGATAAATCACTGTCCTAAGTTTCTCATAGTTTAGGAACTGTATTTTTAGACCCTCTCTAAATCTCGCAATAATAAGAAAGTTTCGGCTTTGTCTGGAGTATCTTCCAGCTATCACGGTATTGTTTTAATATATGCAAATTCAAGCGGCTGATTGTATGAATTAGTAGAAGTAAAGAAGAGTAGAAGAAGAAGTAGTTTTAGAAGGAGAAGAAGAAGAAGTAGAAGAAGAAGTAGAAGAAGAAGAAGAAGAAGAAGAAGTAGGAAAAGAAGAAGTAAGAGAAAAGGGAAAAAAGACGAAGAAGAAGGAGAAAAAAAAACAGGAGTAGTAGTAGTAATAGTAGTAGTAGTAGTAGTAGTAGTAGTAGTAGTAGTAGTAGTAGTAGTAGTAGTAGTAGTAGTAGCAGCAGCAGCAGCAGCAGCAGCAGAAGAAGAAGAAGAAGAAGAAGAAGAAGAAGAAGAAGAAGAAGAAGAAGAAGAAGAAGAAGAAGAAGAAGAAGAAGAAGAAGAAGAAGAAGTAGAAGAAGTAGTAGAAGAAGAAGAAGTAAAACAACAAGAAGAAGAAGTAGTAGTAGAAGGGGAAAAATAGACGAAGAGTGTAGAAAAGAGGAATAAGAAAAAGAAGAAAAGGGAAATAAGAAATTATAAAACCAAGAGGAGGGAAAGGTGGAGCTGAGCAGATAAACATAGTGTTATTGAGAAGAGACAAGACGAACAACCTTCAACATTTACTAGCATGAATTTAATGGTGTACTCTGAAATGTTCGACACATACTACGTGCGTGATTGTCCGTAGTATGACTTCAATCGCATCCTGTTTGAATTAACATGCTGGGGAGATAGGAGCAATCCAGACATGATTACGTAATCAAGTCTTTAATACATCTACAACATTATCAAATGTAGAGCAAGCAAATGCGGCCTGTTGTCGATTAATTACTGGAAAATATTTCACCTGTTATAAGAAGCCGCCGTCGATGAGCGATCAATTCTGAAATCATGCCAGGAATAGTTTTGCCTCATCCCATTCCACGGTTTGTGCCTCCATTTTGGAAATAAAACCCGCAGTTGTTTACTGGAATTATGTATTGCGTCATTTATAATTGGAGTATCGTTAACCACGATGGGGTAAGCGGTGGATAGGCTTTTGTTGGCCAGACAAGGCCCCCAAATAAAGCAATACGGGTACTTGGAATATCTTTTCAATGTCTAAAGAGGCGGGTTGTTGCTGTTCGGCACCTGTTTTGTGGCTTGTCTGCGCGAGCGTCGAGAATGACAATCTGCAAGTGGCGTTTGTTGGCTGTCAAAAAGGGATCTATCTGAGTGATTCAAGGGACTTGGGTTGGTTTAGAGGTTGGATGAGAGTAGGAATCGGGTGGGGTACGGGAAGGGGAGTACGGATTGAAAGGATGAAGAGTGAGCCTTAATATAGTGAGTTAGGCATACGGGAAAATAAGGCAACCTGATATGTGTACCTACAGACAAGTGGATTTGTAGGGGAGGATTTCAAGACCATTTCAACAGATTTTCTTCATTTTTCACAAGCTGTTCATACTGAATGGCAACGTCATTCATTTGCGTTGCTCGAAATAAAAACATATTAACAAAATGGTTAATCACGATAAGAAAGAGACAATCAGGGTGATGAAAAAGGATGGCTAGCAGGATGACGAAATGAGGGCGAAAGTTTTAGAAAATGAAGAAGAAAAGGTGACGAAAAGGTTGACGAAAAGGGTGACGAACAGGGTAATGTAGAAAATGAAAACATGAGGACAAAAAGGATGACAAGAAGGATGACAAACAGGGTGACGACAAGGTGGCGGCAGGGTGACGATCAGTATGACGAACAGGTTGACGATAGGGTGACGAAAAACTTTTACGAAAAAGGCGACGGAAAAGGTGACGAAAAAGGTGACGAAAAAGGGTGACGAAAATGGACGAATAGGGTGATATGACAAAATGGTAGCTAAAGGGGTGAGGGAAATACAACCTGACATACAACAGGTATACAACCTGATACGCAAGGGTGCGACATTAATGACAAAAGGGTGACAGTGAGGAGAACGAGCAAAACATGTGCGATGACAAAAGGGTACTGAAAATATACGACACAGAAATGACAAAGTGATGACTGAAAAGTTGACAGACATTGTCAAAATGGTTGACAATAGAGTGACGAAAGGGGAGACAAACAGAATCACGTAAATAATGACGATCAGTGGTGCAACTTAGATAAAATAAGAATGGCGATTTTACATACATTTGCTGGTATGATACATCGCTTGACTAGGCCTATAGAGAGATTTGCGCTAGTTATGTATATTAAACAAATGAAATAGCTGGGAAATACTCGCACTCCATTTCTTGTGTGTAAGATTTCACCGTGTCGATATAATTATTTATATTTAAACAATTGAAGACATGGATAGTCAACAAACAAGAATGAATGAATCTTAAAATGAAGTTAATTTTTACGCAAACATTTGTTGTCGTATACTCTTGCAAAAAAGGTTGCAGAGCACGTTAATCAAATCAAATAATCTCTTATTCATTTCCACTCGATTAATGTCCGTTTGGGGTTATTACAAAGTTCACACGTCATGTAGGCCCTAGCTAGCGAGGAGAAAGTTCACCAAATCTGGGCTTCACCCCTGCGTTACCTATTGCTAGTACGTCGAATACAGTGCGTGTGGACGAGATGAAACAATGATAAGATGTAAGCGATAATAAAGATGAAGAAAATAGGTATTACCGGTAACTGGCAGGACAGAGACCTTTGGGAAAACCTTCCCCAAATCCAAGGAATCTTCATATTTTATGTCTTATCCGATTGGAGCCGTCAGCTCCGCTTCCTCCAATTAAAATCAAGAGAGAGGTGGAAAGAAGAAAGGGAATGGGAGAGGGAAAGAGAGAGAGAGAGAGAGAGAGAGAGAGAGAGAGAGAGAGAGAGAGAGAGAGAGAGGGAGGGAGGGGGAGAGATGTTCAAGTGAAATAACTGAAGACCGTTATTCCTTTACTTTCCTTCTCCTTCCTCTACCCTCGACCTCTGACTCGTTCTGCTGACCGTTGTATCATTGTCTTTCTGTCAATCTGTTCTCCCCCCATTCCTCTCTCTCTCTCTCTTTCAATTTCTCTCTCTCTCTCTCTCTCTCTCTCTCTCTCTCTCTCTCTCTCTCTAGTCACTCTCCTTGTATGTCCATCTCTATCTATCTCTTTATTTCTCTCTCCCCTCTCTAAGCTCACATTACCTCTTCTCTCCCTATTTAATGTCATCCTTTATCTGAAATGATTTTCATCTGTTCGATGTAGTGTCTCTCAGCTCCTGGTTTTGACCTCAGTAATTCTTAAACGAACATTTCCTTGCAAGGGGGAAACTGCAAAACGAATTTAGGAAATCTGGACAGACCGCGGGAATTCTCTCACATTCCCTTTTTTCCTTTCTTTTTCCTTTTTCCTTCTTTCTTTTCTTCTTGACTTACTTTCTCTATCTATCTTTCTGTCTTCTTTTCCATATCCATCTCTCGCCCTCAGTCGTGGAAACTGTATTTCCGTCTCTTCTCTGTTCACTGTCCTTCTCTGTAACTTACCCGCCTTCTCTCTCTCTCTCTCTCTCTCTCTCTCTCTCTCTCTCTCTATCTCTCTTACTCACTCTCCTTCTACTGTCATTGTTCTGTCTCTTGACCCAACAAACGAAAGAGATGGGAAGGCCCGCTCGCCTCCCCGATGTTTGAAAGCATCCTTTCCAAGAAGTAAGAGGATTAAGGGTTTCCCTTTCCTTCTTTACTTTTGTTTTACATTTAAGATTTTCTTATTTCGCTTTACCCCATCATCTGTCACGTCGCATAATGCCAACAGACATAACAATCTTCGCATAACGTCAGCGAAAGCCCTTTTAAAAGATGCCTCTTAAGGCTCCTAACATGACAGGAGATTTTTTTTTTCATTCGGTCCGAATCGGAGGAAGCAGCCTTAGATGCAGGTGTCTGTTTCTAAATCTACCATGAACAAATATGACGTTATTCCTTACTAATCCTGCCCTTAGTTTTTCCGTCAAAGACACAAAAACAATGTCAAAGCTTTCAAATTTCATTATTTTCATGACGATTAGCACAAAGAGGCGCGAATAGAAACTTGCTCCATCATCATAGCGACGTTCAATTTAGAAATATGGATTTATGTGATCGTTATCAATCTCATCGCGAGTTCGCTGATGATCCGTTTGATTTCACTTGAGCAGTATGTTTGAAAAGGAAGCCTTTCTATGATTTAATAATAATACAACTAAGGGAAAACAGGTCAACTTCAGAATGTTGCGCAACGGGTTTTCTCATGTTTTTAAAGACGTTTGTTCTATTGCCATATGATTACCATTAATCACGTTGATTTTGTTTTATATTTGTTAAATTCACTTTGTGGTTGGTGATTGTTTTAAAATTTGATCTTCAATTTATGTTTCTTGCATATGATTACTGTTCTCCGTTATAATATCTTACTATAATTCAACCATGTTTTATTTAACTTTACTGTCTGTTTTCCATTATGTATTTAAATATCTAAATATCCAATTTACTATTTTCCCTTCTGTCACGTCTGTCGTCTCTTCACCTCGTTTCAGCTCTGTATCCCCTGTCATCATTTATAATCTAGGAATTACAATCATATATTAAAAAATATGGTTACTCTGTATTTCTCTATCTCTCTCTCTCTCTCTCTCTCTCTCTCTCTCTCTCATTCATTGAACTCCCTTCATTTCATGTGTGATATTCGGCGGGACCCGTCCATCATCCCTCGGCGAGGTCAGGGCAGGATGCTCACAGTCTCTCACGGGGAAATCTTAACTCCATCTCCAGAACAAATTTCCACAATGCCGTTAAATTTGTGATATTTCCCTCTTCTATACCCCCTCCCGATTATCTGTCTGGATACGTCGTTAACTTTATCTATATAGTGTCTCCCTGTTACATCTCTGAATTTGTTCGTCCTTTTCATCATCTCTTTCTGTTTCTATCTCCGAGTTCTCTCTGTTTCTGTCTATCCAATTGACATCACCCCTTCTATCTCTTTTCCCCTTCTCTCTCTCTCTCCCCTCCCTCTCTCTCTCTCTCTCTCTCTCTCTCTCTCTCTCTCTCTCTCTCTCTCGTTGCCTTTCTTGATCTGTCTCTTCTGTCTTTTGCTCCCCTCTGTCTCTTTGCCTTTGCCTTTCTCTTCATTTCATTGGAATTTTTGTTTATCTCTCTCTCTGTTAGTACACATTATAATCTCCTGTTTTCTCTATGTGTGTGTATCTCTCTCTCTCTCTCTCTCTCTGTCTCTCTGTCTCTCTCTCTCTCTCTCTCTCTCTCTCTCTCTCTCTTCCCCCTCTATTTTCTCCTCTTCCCTCTCTCTCTTCAGTCCATCGAACCTTCATCCACTCTGTAGAAATGTCCCTTTCCTGACTGCAAACCATCGACGTCAGTAGCTCTCGGAACCCACTTTACAACCCCGTGGTTCTCGGTCCCGGTTTTCATTTGCCTAAATTTCCGTTGTTTGGTCGCTTGAAAACAGACCGAGACAGTCACAATAACGGAGGGTGCCATGACCAGATGAAAGGCAGTCGTGTAAAAAAAAGGATAGCTTGATGTGGGTAGGCCATTTTCGTAATGTAATCAAATTTAATGCACAAATATTTGCGAACTGCATACATTACGTATTGTCAGATAGGATAGTCATAATGTAAGTCCTACCAAGCAACAATTAATTCGCATTCTGACATTGAAATACAATTAATCGCAATAGGTGAATGAAATTATTTGAAGCGAGGCTCTTAACAGTGATTTGTGCATTAAATTGGATTACATTACGAAAATTGTCTATTGAATGAATATTAGTCTGATTTAATGGTATGTGGCAGAAATAATTTCATTTACTGAATTTAACAGAGAACCCGTGTTCACTTAATTTACCATCAAACCGTGACTGAAAAGTTGTCACATCTTACTCAATACAATGCAAATTGTGTGTTTTGAGAAGAAAAGAATATCCGTAGTCCTAAGGCCCAATATGAATGGATTAAGAAAATATTGTAACTTGTACTTTATGGAAAATAAACTCGTTCTAATGACAATCTTTGAAACGAAAGCATTTTGTATTCGGTGAGCATTATCTGAAAGTATAATGTGTTTGTTTTCAGTATTTTTTGCTTATCCTTTGCTAGGACTGGATATACTTTATTTCTGGTATTTATAACGCACTTCGTTTTGCATGTTGGGAAAGGGGGAAAGGGCCCGGGACAGGGGGGGTGATTTCGATCTTCTATTATTGCGGGAGTCGGAAATATACGCCTTCCTACTTCATGGCTTTTTGATACGAATTACAATGCCTATGGGTACCATACCGGTGTGGCTATTCCCGAATCAGGAAGCGATCAGTTATCTTCAAAAAGGAATACTGATTGACAAGTCGAATTTGGGCAAATTGTCTGCCTCTTCCCCCTAAAAGCAAAAAGGAAGGAAGGAAAGAAACGATTCATGGAAAACGGTAAATTGTATGTTTCTTACCCCTAAAGAAGAAAAGAAAGGATAGTAAACTATTCATGGAAAACTGCAATTGTCTTTTTCTGCTTTTTGTTTGTGTTACCTTAAATAGGGATTCGTCAGTAATAAAAGAAAAGTAAATTAAGTACATATATATATATATATAACCACATAACCATTTGTTGCATGTTGTTACAAAACGGTGCTTCCGAGTTCCCACGACCTTATTTTATTTTATTTTAAAATGTGGCGATTTCAGATGAATTCGATTTGCGAAAAAACAGAGTTTATTATTAAATCATTTTCATCTTTTACGAAAAAAGACAAATAAAACAAAATCATATTCATAGTAATGGAAAGATTCAAGATTATGTTGATATAAGATATTCAGGTTTCAGGTTATTCAATATTCATCATTGTGAACCTATTATATATTTAAGCTATAGGTTGAAAGATACTTTGTAATCGACTGTGATGTTTTATGTAACTATACATGTATTTTATTACAATATATTCAGTAAACGTGCCAAATTAAAACTCATATATGCTGCCCATATAATGCGTTCTGAGAATATTTAAACATAGTCAAACATAATATTGCATTAAAGGCAATGTAAACAGGAAGACCCTCCCATCTCGGTTGATTAATCCAAAACAAAGCACATTTTAGAATTTCGCTGGCAACAGTCTTTAGGCGTGGTGGCACATGGGACTAAACATGTTTTTGTTTTAGTCGCGTACTAATGTTATTTACACGAGAAAGGGTTGCCTCGTTTTAAAGCAAATTTACATGTTTTCTGTAATAATAGTGTTATGGACTTCTTTGTATGTTTTTATGCTCGAGACTGGAAGGGAGTAGAGATATTGATAGAAAATGCATTGTTACATACAAGAAAATAAGAAAGTGAAATAGAAGAGAGAGAGAGAGAGAGAGAGAAAGAGAGAGAGAGAGAGAGAGAGAGAGAAAGAGAAAGAGAGATACAGAGACAGAGAGAAAAGAAAGAAAGAGAGAGAGAGAGAGAGAGAGAGAGAGAGAGAGAGAGAGAGATATGAGAGAGATGAGAGCACGTCTGGGCGGATTTTAAAAAGAGCAATGATGACACACCCATTTCCGGCCTTGCAGTCAAAGGTCACGCTGATGACGTCATCAATCAGGAAATGTCACCCTCTTCGGACTAGAAATGTTAACTCTCAGAGGTGAAGCATGACCGGAATAGATTTTTGTCTCCTTAAAATTAATGATTTCTTCGTTTCTCTTTTTTAAACAAGGAAGGGAAAAAGTTGGTTTAAAAATGCGGTAAATTTGGAAAGGACACACAGGTATCAGAGTAAAGTAACACTGCATCTACAGAAGCTTTATCAAATTATATTGCAAATGAACTTTGAGAAACTTTAGCATTCTTGTGAAAATATAATAATTGCTAAGTGTCTTGAATGAATGTGCTTGTTTTGTTAGAATGAACCAAGTCAATACAAAAATGAAATACATTATCTAATTTGAATGCGATCTGGCAACTTATAAACACACATAATCAACAGCAACAAGCACTGATTCCAAATGCCGATATATTTATTAACACGCTCATAGGTCACAATAATGGCACGTTATGTAATCTCAATATGACACTGCTAGTAAGAGTCGATTTTGTTTATGCATTTTGCAAGCTGAGTACTACCAAGAAAGGGAGCAGCTTGTAACTAAATAAGAAAGATATGAAAATAATAAATATGAGTTAATGAAGAAGAGGACACTTAATTGCGAACTTGAAACGTCCAAATTAATTATGGATTTTCCAGCCATATAGCGGATAGAATAATGATCACGACTTCAATCTCAGGTCGCAAGAAACAAAACTATTGTGATTCGAAGAATAAAAAACTTCTGGGATGTGTAAGTATTTAATCAAATCTGTTAATGAAGATTAAGAACCGTTGGTACGAATGCGGAAGAAGGAAACTCTCTTGTGTAAGTATCAACTCTTAAATTTCCCGCTTTATTTCCTGGTCGAGGTTCATTACGCAGAAAAATGAAAGACAATTGAGAAATAGAAAAATTAGGAGAGGAAGATAATGTTACATGTTGGAATAATTTCTGGGAATATGAGCCGCACTTAAAATGTGCGAATAAGATAATGTACATAGTGATATGAATAAATAGAGTAAGAGATAGATAGGCTGAGAGATGGGAAGAGGGATTAACGATGTTACAGAGAGAGAGAATGGGAGAGAGTGGGTGAATAGGCAGAAGTATAGACATACAAATAGCAGAGAAAGAAAGAAAGAGAGTGGCAGGGTAGAGAAAATATAGAGATAAAGAGAGAGAGAGAGAGAGAGAGAGAGAGAGAGAGGGAGAGAGAGAAAAATACAGATAGACAGAGATAGAGACACACAGAGAGGGGAAATGTCAAATATCAAATAAAATTTGAATAATTTTTTTGATCAATGATTAATTGACTACACTTGAAAATGCACGTTGACAGTATGGGGTGAAAGTAGACAAGATTTCTTTCATTTGAAAAAAAAGATAATTCGTGTAGTTTGCGCAAGGATTTAGAAGTAGGATAAAAGGAAACAAGGGGAAAATTGAAGAATAGCAAGGAGGGAAGGGTGACGGGAAATGAAATATCATAAGCTATCATCATAAAAGTTAGACTTTGATTTTAGTTCAATCTGACATAACGCTTGACAGTAGCCAAGAGCGTGAAGCTTTTATCGACTGCAATATTTCGAAAAAAGGACAAAAATAGCTCAGTCATGCCGATAGAAAATCATGCACTCGAGCTATTTTATTCTATCATTTTCCCCTACAAATATTATCCTGATTATCATTTTAGCCATCCCTAGACAAAACGATAATTATTCTACATCCCTCGATGCTTAAACACCTATTGAGCCGTTCTCCTCTCTCGTGGCTGTTTTAGAGCTAAAACCGTAAACGGAGGATATTTGGGGGAAATTACGGTGGAAATGCCCCCGCAATCTGTTTTCACTTTGGTGTGTATAGGGTGCGCGGATCACCCCGCACTCAACTCCTCTTTATTAAAACTTGTTATCCCCATCTCGACCCTATTTCTTGTAATACTTTCTAGACTTAACTGTGTTTTTAAAGCACGTGCTTTGATTATAAGCAGATTTTTTTATCACGGTTGATCGTAATGTATTTTGAAATTGTTTTTCTACTTAGAATCTTCCTTTCTTTTTCTTTCCCAAGTGTGTCCAAGAGCACAGTGAAGTTGTTTGATAAGATTTTACATACATGCATTTTGCACATAAAATAATGATTTTAGTGAAGTAAATAATCATAAAAATAGGCCTATATTATTTGTATTCAGTTCAATTCAACGTATCGGTTAGAATAATTGAATTTTGTTCCTTGATCTTTTAACATAGACGTGAAGAAATCTTTTGGGTCATTTAATAAATGTAAAGTCCAACAACTTTGATGACGATAACTCGGGCTTAGTACGCAATCAACAGCTCTTGCCCAGCGCATGCCACGAGATAAGTTCAACGAATCGTGTGCCAATTTGCGCCTTTGGTGTCATATTCTAAGGATTTATCACATATCGAGTGTACATATCACCCTGTGAATGTCTGATTAGGTCTGAAGTTCGATCAGATGTGGTCTAGATAGGTTCCCAATCTTGATTCCAACTGACAGCTCTCAAAACTATCCTTCTCTTCCCCTCTCAAAATATGAGAATGATGATACACGAAGACGAAAGGCGAAAGAAAGGAGAGGATTTGGAGCATTAACATGATTAGTTAGACATAAAAGAGGCGAGAGGGTTTAAAACACCCCCTAAGCAAGCCGCGATAAAATATCATTTTTTATTATCTCTTCGGAGGCACCATACATGTCGCCTTTGGCCGATTTGGGGATCTTAGGGGACGATATGTGTTTCGAATAAAATGGCCATGATTGCTCAAGAGAGTCGGCTGGTTTTCATAAAGTTGACGGAAAGTTAGGATTTGTGTTAGTCCGTCCTCTAAAGTCAAGAACAATTTATCAATTTTTTTAACTTGGACCGTAAGGATTATCGACATGATTTTCAAGATACGAAGAGAAAAGGAGAGGGAGGAGGAGGAAGAAGAGAGAGAGAGAGAGAGAGAGAGAGAGAGAGAGAGAGAAATTGTTGAGAAGTTAGATACAAGGAAAGACACAAATTGGTCAAGAAGAAAGAGAGAGACGCGAAACAATGTTTATGGAGAGAGACAGGGGATAAAACGAGAGAAAAAAAGGAGAGAGGGAGATAGATAGATAGATAAAGAGAGAGAGAGAGAGAGAGAGAGAGAGAGAGAGAGAGAAAGAGGAGGGGTGTTGGGGGAAGAGAGGGGGATAAGAGGAAGATATATAGACACACAAGCATATAAAAATGGAAAGAGAGTAAGATAAATATAGTGGAAGGCATGGAGGGCAAGACAGACAGACATACAGATGGAATGACACAGGGATAGAAGGGGAAAAAGTAAACAGAGCATGAGATGGATTAGCGATGAGAAAGAGAAAGAGACGAAGACAGATTATATCCATCACAGAAAAAGGGGCAAATATAAGGAAAATTTCATTGGCTCATCTAGACAAATTAGCGACCTAATTTTACACGGCCACTGAGGGGGAAGTGTGGTGACCGGGCGTCGTAAATTATACAATTATGATAAGAAGCGTAAAGGGAGCTGCAATTTGTCTCGATGTCAACTTCGGTTTCGTTCAGCGTCGTCACAAAGTCTGGCCTCGACCTCGTGATATTAATTAAAAATCATAACTTTCCTCAAGCTTCATCTTAAAAAAGGAGAACACACGAATTACCAGAAAGAGCAAAACAACTTGGACTTAGAGATTTGTTTACTTATAGAGTACGCTCTCTTCCATAAAAAAGTAATTAAACACACTAGAAAATTATTTGGTAATGTTTTTACCTTTATTTCGTTACATTTTGTTTTTCATCCTAGCTTACCCAACCCCTTTATTCAGGGGGGGGGGGTGCCATAACTTATAAACTTTTACTGCAAACTTCCAAAGTATTTGTTTTACTCTTATTCTTTTCTTCAAACTTAAAAACCGAGTAAGTTTGAACACCAAGCTCCAATTTCTGAGCATAATTTATTAATCAGTGTTTGGTATCTCGCTATTACTGTATGATACGAATATGGACGGTAGTTAAATCTATACAAGTTGGGAAATGACATGGACTCGAAACGAATGATACCATTCTAACCAATACCCCTTTTGCACAAATAGAATTGAATAAAACACAATAAATGTGAAATGTTCGCTCTGCCTGAAATGTAACTTGTTATGCCATGTTACATCCAGTTCCAAGATCCTCAATCTTTTCCTTTCCCGGCTTACTCTTTCAATTTCCCCCACTTCTCCCCCTTTCCAATAAAACAAATTCTGCAATAAAAGTAAACTTCAATCTTCGCGCAATGACACATGTTTGACATTCCACGTTTCGCTGCGTCCTAGGGGATACGTAATGATTTTCATACAGAGGTCCACAGAACTGGTTCTTGTAAAGGAGCATCGGTGAATGGGTGCTAGGGGATAGGGGATGCGGCAACCCCCATACAAAAGGAAGTGTCCTAGTCGAGATGTTTAAACGCTAAACTAGAGATGTAAAGGTCGTGGGTTCGAAGCAAGGCATTTTAATCTACATTCTCTTCACCCATGTGTTGAATTGGTACCCGGTTAAATTACGAAAGTCATTGCAGTTTGGTCAGCATTGGGAACGTCTGTAAAGTGGCTCCTGCTTTGAATGCTCCCTAGGGAGTGGAGAATGTACATACATTGTGTGTAGGCAAGCCTGAATGCGATGACCGCGGTAATCATATATCTGTAAAGCAGTTTGAGACATCGTCGATTTATTAAGCGCTTCAAACCCAGAATATTGAAAGAATCGGGAAATTCGACACTCTTAAAGACTGTCAGCAAATTTAAAATTCTGATGGCCAGTTCTTTATTTCTTCTTTTCTACTACCAGTTGTCTCCAACATTTTTGCTGAAAATTTGGTCATAATCCCCCCACCCCCCTCAATCAAAATGCTCTTGCGGCGCCCCTGGTAGGAAAATACAATGTTCTTCTATTTGGCGAATATTCAACTCGAAGTCGCTGCTTAAAATACATCGCAGCTGTTGAATTGAAGGACCAGACTTTTGATTTTTTTTCTTTTCTTCTTTTTAAGATTGAATCAAGATTATCATCGCCAGACACTATATAATTATTGAGGCAGATGAGAGATCGCACGCGAATGGTCCCCAGCTCATAAACTATCAACAACTGCATGTCACTGTGGGGCACTTTAACATGTTAACAATGATATTTTGTCCATAGCATGTAATTGTATAAATTCGTTTTGAGAAGGGCGTCGGCTCTGTGTTAAATGACACGAGTTTAATGCCCTTCTGTCTTTCAGTGCACACTATTTTGCAAAGCTTCTTTTTACAAACTTTATGATGCAAACTTTAACTGTAAAATGTGATCCTTAATACACCGATTCGCAGATGGGAAACACTTTCGAAAATTCAACCCCAGAGTAATTTCTTGAAAATCATGTTCAGATTAAGTAGTATGTCACTACAATGTTCGCTCATTTTAAAACGCGACGCACAAGGCTGCTGCAATTACCGTAGGTTGATTTTTAGAAGTCGAAGTTGCGATTGTCATCAACGATTATTCGATACGCAAAAACTATTACAAAATTTGTCTACGCCATTTGTTTATATTCTCAAATAATAAACTGTTTTATCTATTGGAAGACAAGCATAATTATATTGAAACCTGTGTTTAAATGTTGCTCAAAGGCGTGAGAAAAACGGTCCTTATCGGCAGATGGTCTTTTTATACAGGTGGTTGTTTAAGTAACTTTGACTTTACATTTCTTTGTTTTGGAAGAAGTCGTGCAGGATAGCAGTTCGGAAATAAAAGCTGAAAATAACTAGTTCAAGAATGGAATCGGAAAGTAATGTTTGGGACCATCCTAAAATGTATCACAAATCTGATAAAGGATATTTAATCCTTAATACCCCACGTCCTAACCGACTCCGCACCGACCCAAAACCGACCAATCTTTGGACATTCGTGGTAATGTAATTCTTTGTTCGGTCTGTTGTCATTCTGACGTCATATGACCTCCATATCAGCTTCGCACCAATGATGGCGACTATGGCAAATATCAGAATAGTTTATGACAGTAACTATCGAAACAACTGCTTCATCTTCGTTAGCAAGTAGCAATGTTCATCATGTTTGATTATTATAAACAAAATTCGTCTAGCATAGATAACTCGGATGATTGTTAATTTAACAAATACGTTTGAAATAAGAGATTATTTGGTCCGCTGTAAGTATACCACATCTCATTAACGAGATTCAAGATTCAACTATCATCGTCCATATTGCCCATATATAGAAACTGATAATGGCAACGTTTCTGTTCCCATACACCCAATTTTATCTGTTCTATAGACGAGTCTTTCTTTTTAAAGCAATTATAGACTTAAATATTCAGTCAACAATCAGCAAACCGCAATAATCAACGGATATGGATTCATTGCAAACTAAATGTGTAAATATTAGGTTTAACAAAGAAAAATAATTTCAAAGAGCTTGGTTAGTATATTAAATTTATAGTTTTAAGCCGATTATCTGGTCTGAAAAACAGACCAGAAAACTGTGTTTCTATACTCATCCTGCACTCATAATGAAGTGCATTAGTCTCGTTCATTATAAAATATTTTAGAAGTTAGTGTATATTTTAAAGAACAAACACGCACACACACAAACACAAGTGTATACTAGTATTGTTGGTGTATTTAGGCCTCTTTTCGCAGATTTCCAGCACAATTATTTGGTCTCAGAAACAGACTACAATTTTTTTCCTCTCATTATGTCACTCATCCATCCGCCTTGTTCATTATAAACTATTTTAGCCTTTATTAGCCTCGTTCATTATAAACTATTTTAGAAGCTAGTGCGTATTCAAACAAAAAAAGAAGCAACAAACACAAGTGTATTGGAGCATTGTTGGTGTATTTAGGCCCCTTTTCGCGGATTTCTAGCATGATTATTTGGTCTCAGAAACAGACTACAATTTTTTTCCTTCTCTCTAGTCTCTAGCTGTCACTCATAATCAAGTCAATTAGTCTCGTTCGTTATAAAGTATTTTAGAGGTCAGTACGTAGAGGAAGTCAATGTTATCAACCATGTGAGTAGTGAGCGCTGATGGATGTAGAAACGAACAAACAAGTGTATTGCAAATACAGTATCAAGTTATTACCTGACAACGTATTTAAGATATAAATACGAATGATTTGGGTGATGTTATAACAAAATGATTACATTAACAGGATTTCTTCCATTGTATTTGTGTATTTTGTACTCGCGTAATTTTATTGCTCATTGCATGTGCCCGTGATACGTAAAGTAATGGTTTCGTTCAGTGCTTGCAGGTATACGTTTTGTCTGGTAAATTTGACATTGGTGTAAACGCGTATGAGATGGAAATGCGAACGAATTTATTGATATCATGACAAAATGATTGTTTTAACAGGGTTTCATTTATTGGGGCAACGTATGCCTAAGTGTGTACTTGTATTGTTTTCTCGTTTTGGCGTCTGTACTCACTGCGCATGTAGTGCTTTCGCAAAATGCAAAATGCACGAAGTCAGTGCGTTTTGTCTGATAAATATGGCAATGGTTAACGCTTATTTACAATGGAAATGGGAACAAATTTAGAGACGTCACGACAAAATCAACATGTTAGCAAGTTTCTCTCACTGTGATGATTAATTGTACTTGCTTTCCTTTCACTCACTGTATAGTTTGTAAATTGTAAATGGAATAATGAATGAATTTAGGCAGGGTGTTTTGGGTCGAATGCAAAAGAATTTCTAGATGTCGATAACAAATTAATTACAATCACTACATCATATCTCTTCTGTTTGTGTTTTTTGTATTACATTCCTGTGTATTTTCTCTCATCGCTTGCTCACTGCGCATGCTCATCTTAGCCAAAAAAAAGACCGTTTCTGAGAAAGCACTTACAACTTTTGTCTGACAAAACTGGCAACTTTGATCGTCTGCAGCTATCGCGTTCGATGGAATGACCCCAGCTGATACGTTGCCATGACGACAGACAATGGCTGTCGTGATTTATGTGTATTTGATACGGAGTGACAATGACCACGCGCGAGGCAGGAAGAGGTGCATTGACGGCGGGCCAGACGGTGGTCACCACGTAGGTCACCCGGTGAAAACTCGGGCAAGGAGAGGTGGGTGGGAGGGAGGGAGCGTTGTAAGTGTGAATTGGACCGAGAAAGAGAGAGAGAGAGAGAGAGAGAGAGAGAGAGACGAGAGAGAGAGAGATAAGGAGAGAAAGAGAGAGAGAGAGAGAGACGGAGAGACGGAGACATAAAGAGATAGATAAATAGATAGATATACATATTATAGAAGAAATGAATAAATAAGAGGAGAATGGGGCGATATCTAATAATACCGTAAGTTTGAGAGACTATTATTAGCGATATAGAAAATAGAGGTAAAGGAAAAGAGAGAGAGAGAGAGAGAGAGAGAGAGGGGGGGATTATGAGGGAGATGAGGGCAGCAGGAAAGGCAAGAAGAGAGGAAGCCGGATGGAGAAATAAAAATGAATTCGTGTAAATGAATTTGACACTTGCTCTTTTTTGTAACAAATCACGGAACACCATTAAATTATCAGAAATTCGATTTGTTTCCTAATAAATTATATCTTCCCGTACCGATATTATATCTCAACTTCAATCGACCTTCTTCTCAACATTTAACAGAGATTCTTCGACACTCAACTTATATGACCTTATCCTTTGAATACGTCGCTCAAACAAAATATAGAGCAAGCACCCACCTCACTGATCAGATAACGGAATCTTGAGGATTTCTTTTGAAAGATGCCAAAAAAACTCAAACAAAAACGAAAAGCTGAGTGGGGAAAATTGTGCAAGGTAATAATATAGTAATCCGGTCTAATTATGTCGTCAAGTAACGGAAAGGGAATTTGTTCTTGTTGCAAGTTGGCGAGTCAAAATTTGAAGGAAATTCGGCTAAGCCTGGTATCCTGGCTTAGCCCGGGTTCAATTCCCCCGAAAGACCGGGGAAAGAAGCCCGGTCGCAGTAGGGAAGCACAGGTGTATGGGTGGGTAAATGTTTTCCTGGAGTATGTAGTTCAACTTGAGCCCAATTCCCCCTGAAGATTTTCCATGAAGATTCTGTTTTTTTTAATCTTATCGTCTCATTTCCTTTAATTTTATGATGATATATTTAAATAAATCTACCTTTCGTTCAACCGATTCACCTACTTAAATCTTAATCCTACAAAAAGCTCCTGCTATATTGGGTTACCAACCACCAGGTAATGTAATCATACATTATTGCATATTAAACTTATCACACTCAACCAATATCTACTAATGCAAACCTTGTTTCAGCATCCTACAATTCAGTATGGGAATGTGTGTCATTATAAACCGACTGTCGCTATAGTATGAGCAAAGTTATATCTGTTCATAAGCCCCGATGAGAGCTTTGATGAATGCCAGAAATTCCGATATATCTTTCTTAAATGTATATACTCTTCAAACGTCACCATGATTACGTTATATGAGACCTGTGGGAAATTTATCTGAGTCTACTACTATATTGATTTGGAAGAGTCGATCCGAATCGGTAGCAGTGAAATTGGGAACGAAATATATCCCAATCGCAATGATGTTAAATTTGTGCATATTTTCATATCTTTATACACAAATTCAACATGCACACAAATGTATTTATTATTTCTATTGATGTCACTTGTCACGTATGTATGTCATTTTCCTATTAGGGCAATTGGACATACTCTTCTCTTCCAGACATTATTTCTGATGACATACCGAATTTGTCCCTTGTTAATTTATGTAGTCACATCGCACACGAACGTCTCCTACATTTCACCTGTCGATCTATTGTTTGGCGCGCTAAGGGGTGAAAAGCGCGCGCTTTTTCACCTGTCTCTGTATTTATAGCTGACTGTACTATGTCCCCACAATATTGCGCTGTCCAAAATTAGCTTTAGACGGATCTTAAAGGCCCATTTCAAATTCTTTTAGACCGCATATAATTACACAAGCATAGATTACTGGAAGAACGTTTATTTATTTCAGTAGGATCTTCAATTTCGACTGTTGGTATGTTTATAACCACTGGAATGACTGATTACAGGCAAACTTGACTTCTGTCGCAATTGCACTCGATGCGCCATTATAGCGCTATTAACCAAACTAGTTCAACCTGTTCAAGACAATCAGTACATGAGCCATTAACCCAAAGCAATGTTGGTATCATTCATTTTGCATTCATATCCCGTTCGCTGCCATTCTCACATGTTGCGTCAACGAAAGCATCAGTCACTGACGCATCCCTCCGTCAGCAAATGACGCTCCGAGCGCATGCGCGTCGGATATTGTTTACATCTTCACTCCTTCTTAAAAGTGTGCTGACAACTTTAGTGAGAATAAAATATGGTTTGCCCCAATGTGATGGAGACTCCGAGACTGCCACCGGGTTAGGGGCGCAAGAAAAAGTGACATTGATGATTGTGATTAAGACTGGGTAGTCCATGAACCCTCATAATTCTCACATGGTATTCATTTATTATGCAATGATGAGCGATGACTGTTCAGTGATTATATAACATTCTTATTCTCGAGCCCCAGTCATCGAATAATCATTTCTGGAGTCAAAGTCATCTTATACGTTATGAGCCGGGTATATATATTTTGAGCATCTACAATGGCAGACTCTTTTTCCTGCATATCTCAATTGTATGGATATTTTTTGTTCATGGTTATAATAAGAAAGCGGATACATAGGAATAAGATTTATTAATGGCCTCTCTCTCTCTCCCTTCCTACATCTCTGCGAATTTAATTATTTACCTACCTTTTTTTTTCTTCTAAAGAGACTCAAAACACACAAAATATCTCCGTTCACGAATATAATGCATACCCTGATTATTGCTTATAATACATTATTTAGATTCTGTAATATACTTCAACCAATGTCTCTAGAAGTTTTATGAAATTGACTTGCATATCAAATTGAATCAGAAAATCTCATCACTTAGTATTATGTCTTAGATCTATTGACAAATTTGATAATATAAAAAATCAAGATGTATTTAATTCATTTATATGCTCTCCAAATTCTGCCTAATAGCCATTTGGCTGCGAATGATAAATAAAAACACTTACCTTGCCTTTATCTTTCTATTTATCTATCTATCTATCTTTATGCCTATCTTATCCTTCTATATTACTATTTGTCATCTGTCCATTGCATAATTCATTAAGCTTGCAGTATTTCTCCATCACCTCCTGTAGAGCAATAGCTCCCGATCTTGGCACGCACCAACCCCCTGTCTTGATCCAGCATTACCCAACTCCGACCTTTCGTCATTTAGAAAGGGGGGAAAAGAGAAAAAGTTAGAGGTCGCGGAGAGATAGATAGATAGATAGATAGAGGGGGAGTGGGAGAGAAAGATTGATAGATAATAGATAGATAGACAGTGAGAGAGAGAGAGAGAGAGAGAGACTTAGATATATAAAAACAAAAGGAGAGAGAGAGAGAGAAAGATAGAGAGAGATGAAAAGTAGGAGGATAGGAGGGAGAGTAAGAAAGAATGAGATAGCTAGATAGATATATAGATAGAGAGAGAGAGAGAGAGAGAGAGACAGAGAGAAGAGAAGAGAAGAGAAGACCCGGGATAATACGTCATATGCTATTTAACTTCCTGTTCAAGTAAAGACGCGCTGCTTTGCCTGATAAGAAATGACGATTTCCGCTCAGTACCCCTCAACGGACCCTCGACCAGGGGATACCTTAACCCCTTAAACCCCTCAAGTTATGGTCACCATGTCATCCATGAGAGGATGGGAGGGAGAATGAGAGAGAAAGAGAGAGAGAGATACACAGAGAGCGGGATGGGGGGGGGGTATGAAGAGAGAAGATATAGTTAGTTAGTTGGAAAGATAGATATAGAGATAGATTGATCGATAGACAGATGTATAGATAGATAGATAGATAGACAAATAGATTTCCGCTACCCCTTCACGGACATGACGGATCGTCGGCCAGGGCAACCCCTTGAAAAAGCCAAAGGATACCTTACCCCCTTAAACCCCATAAGTGTTGGCCACCACGCAATCCATTATTGGTTAAGTTAGGGAGAAAGCCTGATATTTGCAACCTGTCACGAAGATGAAAATATTTTGATGGGATTTCATGACTAGATCTATTGATAGAATATTAGCACTTGCATCACTTTTTTTGAACAAAAGTGTATTTTGACAACTAGAATGATTGCCAAAAGCTTGCCCGACGTAGTAATAAATAAGGTACGTAAAGTGGATCAGCAGGTTAATTAAATGGCTGGTAACCAGTGGTTAGGGAGAAAAAGACGAAGAAGATGATGATGATGAAGATGAAGAAGAAGAGGATGATGATAAAGACGAAAAAAGAAGAAGAAGAAGAAAAAGAAAAAGAAGAAGAAGAAAAAGAAGAAGAAGAAAAAAAAAGAAAGGATTCGCTTCGCGAAATCTAGATCTTACAGTTTGACTGCATCTCCTTAAACAACCGTTGTGTCTCAGTTAAAACAATTCTCCACAAATAGAGTAACAATTTGTATTCCTTACAACCCAGTCTATGCGCGCACGCTTTTAAGAGAGAGAGAGAGAAAAAAATACACACACACAATTTCAATGCTGTTATTCCACACACGCACAATACACACGCATACACACGCACACACCGGACGAGTAATTTCTTAGCGACCACTTAAATGACGTCCGGTCATTAAAAAATCGCCGGCGCTCTTTCCTTTTTCTTTTCAAAAAAACTTCTTTTCAAGTGTCTCCCTTAAAACTTTTGTAGTGTGCACACGGGTTACTGCAAGCTCAGATTTGAGGAAAGAGGAAGGGGGCAATGATACGAGACAGTCAAGAAGGATACCCATTCAGTTTAACGCTTCTTGTTGCCAAAGGGGGGTTCGTGCAATATCGGGTGTATACTTTTGAGGAAAGCGACGTTGTATATGACTGGTGATTATTTATTCATGATTATTGGAGCTTTGAGGGATCGTTGTACTTCGTCAAAAAAGGGTAAGTGTCTATTTTTGCTTATCACTGCTGGACAGTGTGGGCTTTCGGACATTTTTTTCTTGGATGCGTTTGATTGTCGTCATTCAAGTAATTGTATTCTCACGGTAATCGGAGAGTGAATGGACATCGATTCTTTCTTCGTTTAGCAACTTAATCGACTGTTTAGGATTTTCAGAATATCATTTGTAACTGTCAAGAAATAATATTGATAACAAAGTCTTTAGAATTGTCCATATTCCTTTAATGTAAACCAAACATTATAAAACCAACAAACGCGTACAGTAATAGGCTGTTAACATACACGTACACACATTTTCATCGGTACATATCATGGCTATATTGTGATTATAGTTTATGCTAGAGTTATTACATGAATGTCTTTAGTACACTCAGAAAATTTCGATAAATGCAATCGGAATGCCAGCCTCATGTATCCAAATTCAAAGTAATTTTTTATAGTTATATATCCTGTAATATCTGTTTTTTTTTTTTTTTTTATCAAATATTGTTTTTTTTATCAAACCTCTCGCTGTACCCCCAGACATGTTTGGTTTTAAACCGAGTGTCTAAGTGAATATGCATACAGATGCAAATATATTTACAATTCATACTTTTACGAAATAAAAACCCATTGTTTTGGAGTGTAATATGCAATATATATATACATATACACGTGCATGTTTTGATTCAAAGGTGGTAGGATTAGGAATTTCGATCCGGGCTTTATTGCTATTGGAAACTCAATATATTACCCGACCCATTTATACCCGGCAGGTGATTCTCTGTATTCCCTGAATGTATATATATATATTTTCAATTCCAAAATAACATTTTCCCCTCCTCATCAATTGAAATCCCCGCAGGTTTATCATTGCCATATTGAGCTTTTGAAAAATATCAAAATGCTTTAAAAAATCCATTTTATGTTTACTCCGTTGATATACTTGGATCGACTAAAACATGTTATTGCAATCAGTAGGGGCTTTAGCATAAATACTTTTGACTTAGGGGGTTTATCGCGAGCAATAATTTTACTCCCGTGCGTGGTCATGAAACGCGATAATACCAAATTGATACACATGATCATTATAAAATGAACAACAATGTATATTATGTAAAATGAAAAATACTATCATGCCGTTCTTCATGGCTTAGAAGTTCGGTTTCATGACACTACTTCTTTATAAATATTGTTAGCATTAAGTATCATCAATCATTATTTGTATTATCTTCTAGCTAATTGCAGTTTGCTATGTCACGTATGCCACCGCATCATTTTATTGCCCCCTTTCGGTTATCAAACCTTTTTATTTTCAATTTTCGAAGGCTTTTTTTTCTCATCGTAAAAGCGTCGGAAATGGTTTCATTCATTCGTCTTTGAAAATGAGGATTATTGAGCAAATTAAGCTACATATACTTCAAGGAGAAATGGGATGAGTGAAACAAATGGACATATCAAATAACAAAATTATTGCAATATTGCTAGTACGTTTTCATTTTTCATGCAAATGTAATGAAATTATCTTGATTAATAGCTAAAAGTAATAACCCTAAATCATCATGTACATTTGTATCCCCGGTTTGAAAAATTTATTGAATAAGATATCGGTCATAAATACATGATATATATATCTATATCATTATCATGTACTGATCTAACACTTACCCACGCACAAGCATATTTTCCATAGTACCCGATATTTCCACCTGCTCCATTGACTACGATGTACAACGAACCTTTTCGTTATAATATATTCGATTATATTTTGACTGTTTACAGAGTATATTCATGAATATAATGCACTTTGAAATGGGAATATGATAGAAAATCAAAGCCTACTTCTGCGCTCCGATATAAAATCCATGGTTAATATAAGTGATGATGATAATGCTATACTACTACTAATAATAATAATGATAATAATGATAATAATAATGATAATGATATTAAATAACTGAAATTATATAGCGCCTTCTTCAGAAGAAACAAGGCGCTGTCCCTCTAATAGTTTAAGGACAATTTCAAATGAAAGATAATATATTTATACAGTGTATATATATATTTATTAATATGCTGCTTCTGAACTATACATAACAATATCATCCATGTCTATATTAAATAAGAACGGCCTGAGAGTAATAATCATGATTAAAATGCGGACTCTGAGATAAATACATACATGTATTTGTAGTTAATATATCCATGAAAATGTTTAATATTTCAACATTCTTAATTCTCATTAGATAATGATATTGCCATTGCAAACATTCAAAATGAAGAGTCTTTTTAAAGTTGTTGTCTATTCATGTATAATTTATAAATATGAATGATAAAATAACTTTCAACCCCCGAAAATGGCAAAGCATTTCATTAAACCATTTTCGTTTTCTCGTCCAATCCATAGCGTACATGCATATCTGGCGTTTTAATGTATTTCAGAAAATGAATTTCAGGAAAAAGAAACCTGTAGAGAGTCCATATAAACACAATGTTTGATACATTAGTAAGCATGTTAGGGATCAGTATTCTTACATACGAAATCTTATGAAAACCGTTGACTTATTCAGAAAGGAAGGGTTAACGATCACAAACTATATTATGGTCTTTTTATTAGTCCTGATCCCTTGTTTTGTTTGCGATATTCCGGGTAAAATATGCGTTTCCTTTGTAGCAAAACTAAGTCTTCCGCTGGGGCGCGATTAATTGCTCACAATTGACCGGAAGTGAACCTCTAAAGTGTCAATTATCGCTTTGACTTTGTAGGGCTGAACGAAAACGGGCCAGTTGCATTCTACGTTACAGCAATGCTACCTAAAACGACAGGTGAATATAGACATTATAGTATACAGAGTAGTCACGTTGTAGTTATATTACAACTCTGCAATCGTTCATTCGCATCTCTCCAGTTAGTAATTTTATAACATGTCGACAGTTAATAGTTATATACAGCTCTATAGTAAGTAGTTATATTACATATCTGCATTACAGTATTGAACCACGCGGTTATGCAGGTGAATAGTCATACTATTAAACACTAAAGAAAATACTCGTATATTTACTTATATTACACCTCTTTACTTACATCTCTATACTTAATACAGTAGAGAAGCACGCGGTCAAGTTAATATACCATATTATCAATATAGATAATATTCACATCGTAGGTATATTGCATATTTACATGACTGTATAGCACAGTATATAGAACTCCAAAGGTACATAGAGAAAGTGAATTGGTTAAGCGTGACGTGCTCGTTTTTAATTAAGTCAAATTATCTTATTTATCTCGGAAGCGGAGGATTAGTAAAGGTAATGATGGGAAAGAGTTGAAAAACAAGTACTGCACGAATACAGAGAAGTACACAGAATCGTGAGAAAAGGAAATTGGTAAAAACAAGAAGGAAAAAAACAGTAAAGCATGGTAATAATACGCCTAAACATTATGAGAAACATTGAAGAAGAAAAAAAATAGACGACGATGTTATATTTATATATATATATATATATATGTGCAGATAAAACAGGTGGAGAAAGCATCATTGGATTATCATATACGTACAATAGCTGTGTAGTCATACTAAAATATTAAATCGGTGAATGCAATGGCTGATGGCAATATGATATCATAATCCTATAGTACACTTTATGAGCTTTTAATAGAAAAATGGCCATTCATATTTCGTATGATTCATGAGATTTATATGTTTTAACGTGTTGTTATCGTCAATGAAATAGAAACAAATTCGAAATGATATTCCATGTCACAATTAGCGTTATTTTATATACATATATTATATTAGAATGTTGAAGAAGCTAACGTCCACTAAATTTAAAATTGCAGACATGCAGAATTCACAGCACTATAAAATACACGAGAAAAGAATGATTTTAACATATTCAAAAGCGTAACCCGCTAAGAAATAAGTAAAATCACTTGTTATTTTGGTAATTCTAATTTATTTTCTATTGAAATACACCACCATAATACATCAATAATGTAAACAGACACATTTATCGGGATGGACATGTTTGTCTCCTATCTCCGTGTGAATTTCTTCGATTCAATATAAATGCCAAACGTAGGATACCCTAATCCTATTCAATAATAAATTACATACTACATTCATCTAAGCCCGAACCAGCATACTTATGCCAGATGTAAACACGCTCACTTCGACTCTTATATATGGTGGTATCTAGAAGGACAACGTCATTGTCTGTGCCTTTTGTACAAGATGGATAACAATTCTTGAATAGACTAGGCGTGGAGAGAAGGGTATAATTGATAACCGTTATCTCTTTGAGGGCATCTTGCATTGTTTGTGACCTCCGACCTGATTTGCACGCAACCTTTGTGTTTGTATTCTATTCTGGTTCGCTTGAAGATAAGTTTGATTTCTTGTAATGATAGAAAATAAATTCTCACAGAATCCAACAAAACTCATGTTCAAGATTACAAGTAAATGACATGTGCCAAACGAGTTTGGTAGAAAATGTATCGGGGCTGAGTAATGAGCATAGAAAGATAAGGAAATCAGTGTAAGTAGGCCCGACACAGGTCACCATGTCAGCATGTGCAAATGAGAGTTGTGGTCTTATTGAGTCTTTAAAGTTCTACTGGTTCAAACAATCAATCTACTGCAGGATAAAAAAATCCAGAATGAATTATAGCCATGTTCTCTCGACATATGATTCCCATACCAGAGCTCATTATTAGCATTAAACATGTTAAAGGGAATATTAAGTGCTGGTAAAGACGAAGAACAACAACTCTATGCTTTCTTATTCCTTTGATACTAGTTTGGGAAAACATTATAAATGTTCCCTGAAAAACTTTTTTTCCAAAAAATCCCCTTTATCCAAACAATTTTAAGAAATACCTTAGAAGTTTGGACCAAACTTTCATACCACATTGTGTAGTCCCGTAAACTTATTTCGACTTTCAATGAATATGTTTTTAGCAGTATTAGGCCTAAGTTAATTTCTTTTCATTCCTAAACTTCATAGTTTATAACAAGTCTTATGTGCTAAATAATCATCCCTTCCAATCGTTTTCAGACAGTTTCTTGCACACTAATATAAAAACATGACCAGAATTCGACCTTTTCTTTAAGTACAAATCGCACTTGACAAAGGCGCGTGCCTTCATTCAGCATAGCGGCGGATTGAATGGGGCTTAACCTGTTAATCAGGATTAAGAGCGGATTAAGACGCGCGTTTAATGACGCGCGATCCGTAATCATCGTTAATCCGCAATTCGTTGAATGGTATTTACTTCTGTTCGTCGCGGTATTTATATGTGAATATTTTTCTCAAATGCCAAGTTTCTTGCAGGTACTTGCAATTAAGGTGATTTAGCTCATTTTGTTCGTCAGCGATTCCTCACAATCAGATATAAATCTGGTATTCAGCAAGATGCATTAAACTATATCTTTAAGCTGGTTATTTTATTGATCCCATATTGCATGAATTATTTTTGGTAACTAATAAAAAGACATTACAGCTTAGATTGCACAATCTAATTTCTGGTACCAATTGTTTTTCAATGACTAGGATACTCTAGATAACATATGCGACCAAACGATCGCGTATCGACCATCTTTATTTCAAATATTTACTCTCTAAATAACCCCTTACATACATTTTTGTGTCTCATTATTTTGGTTTTTTTCCTTATTGAAAATAGTTAAATATGTATTTAAACTTGGAATGTGAGACCAAAACAAAATATTTTCGAATATTAGAGGGCATTTCAAACAGTTTTAATCATGTCAATCATGTTAATGCCAATCGAATCCTATAGCTATACGAAACTTAGAGATTTTTTACCTATTAGATAAGAATGGATATAGAAATGTATAACTTTTCATCGTATTTAACAGCTTTTGTCTCACCTTCGCATCCTGTGCACCGATAAAAACAAAATTTGAATCGAAAGTTATTCTCGGCTAATACAACAAACATCAAAACTATACCATTTCAATGGACTGTCATTAAAGGAAGATTTTAACGTTTTCAGTTGTTTTCAGTATGTTTTCTTCCGAGCGCTCAAACTAAACCGCATCTTTTAGTAAGATATCCCCGGGTCGCGTGCCGCGTTGATAATGATTTTCCGGCCTAGTTTTGTTTTCGCAAGAAAAGTTTCTGGATTGGTATATTTCTTTCAACACACAATGGTTTAGTACTTCTGAATATCACCGTAATAGGGAAAACAAATTTGTTTCACTCATCAAAACATTCCTCTCAAGAAAAGCTTTAAGGGACTCCACTAACTACTGCGATTAAACATTACTTATCACATTTTCTGTTGTGTTTGTTGTGTTACAAGGTATACAGATATTTTGGAAATAAGTTCAGTTTCAGTTTAGTTTCTTTTATTTCACATGAAAAAACAATACATAACAAAAACATAGTATATTAACAAAATTGATGTTCATGAACAATAAAGACATCTATACACAGCATAAGTTTGTAATACATTTACACTGGATAGTTTCGAAATTACATGTGAAAAGCTTTTAGAATGCTAGTTCCTTGTAAATCATTTTGACGCAGTGGCATTCATAATCAGGTAGAAGTATAATAATTAAAAAGAACAAAAAAGCAAGTACCAAGTATAGCAAAGTATACAAACAAAAACAATGAAATGATATGGATGATGGTTTAAAAAAAAGAGAAATAGGAAGAGAAGGTAAAGAATGGGAGTCAGAAGAAGAATGAAAAGATGGAAGAGGAAGTTTTAGAATGGAATGTTCAAGGTCGGGAGTCACAGTCGGGAAAAATAGAATATTAGTGCATTACACTACCTAAACTGAATAATGAAACATTTTTTGTCACTATATAATCATGCCCGATAACGAATAACACTATGCAATAATTTCGACAATAATGTAGAAGCAAACGGCAATACCATTGTTTTAATCTATATATCTCTTTACTTATATTAATACAATGAAAAAGAAAAAAAATGATCCCAATGAAAATATTTTTAGTAAATATATTCCTCTACACTTTTTTTTGTCTACACATATTCATTCACAAAGAGCGCACGTTAAAAAAATAAAATTCAGGATAAAGTATGATATGTATAGATGACTGACATTAAAGTCATTTCTGCTTTTATTCGATAAAAAAAAAAGCATTTATTTGTGTCAAATGCTTCATTTTGATCTCCTTCATCTGTAGTTTAGATGTGTGCTACACTTTACAAAAAAATGATAATAAAGCAATTCATGTTAAGGAACAGAGGCACACCAACGTTTCGCTATTTCCGTATTGATACTCCGAAATGCAACACACATTGCGCGCTGATACTACGCATCGATCGGGGTGTGATTAATCTTTTGATAACAATCAAGGAAGAGATCTTCCTCTAAGATTAAAACATTATCACCATCTTGCACGAAGTCCTCATGACTTTGGAAATTTCGTGATAAAGTATAACTGTCCTTTTTTGTAGAGATACATTGTAGCAGAAGGGGGAACTAAAAGTTGATCCCTGTTTTTTGGAGTTTTTCCCTATTGGGTAGACGGAAAGAAGTGACAATGTTTATTTCCGCCTTCGAACTAAATCGTGTCGGTGTACACGGCCCCTGTGTGCATACAGAGCTCATAGGTCACAATCAAGACCTTTCTATAGCTAGCCCTACAATAGACGTTCTATATCTGGCTCAATAGTCAAACTATTCATTAACTCTTCCGCTGCCAGTAAGGGTTGATTGCACAGGATACCCGTATAGGATACCTCCCCAACCGTTGAAGCGTTAATTACTTTCTAAGGCAGAGATGCACCAACGATGATCATTCGCTTTTGAGAATATATATACTTTTTCTAAAGCTACTTCTGCTTTGAAGTGCTATATTTGGATTAATAATTAAACTATTTCTTAACTCTTCTGCTGCTAGTATTAAGGACTAGATCGCGTTGAACTACATGTAAAGAGAGCCTGGACTACACTCTTGATGCGGCGTTAATTGCATTCGGATATAGAACCGCGGGAAAGAAGACCATTTGCATTTTGATATCCATACATCAAACTTTTTTTACTTGGCCTTTTGCCCCTCAACCTAATAAGAATTAGCTGAGTCTTGTTAATATGACTGAAATATACCCACCATCTTTAGAATTTCCAGTGGACTTTAATAGCACATCCTCTGCACACTTCGTGGGACCAATGTCTATCTTCCCCTTTCTGGTATTTAGCGTACATTATTTCAAAATAAGTATATTAAGATGATTTTATTTTTTAGATTTTTATTTTTATTTAGTTTGTTTGTATTTAGATGCTTAAACATATTTTTAATTGATTTATACTGTCGATATTTTAAGAGGAGATATTGATTGGATTGGTAAAGCACCGTAATTTCCCCTTTATTCCCTTTTAATATTTTTTTAGATAGCTTTGCAGGCAAAGCACCGTTTCAACATTCTTTTTGTTGTTGATTTCGTCTCTCGATTCCCCTATATCGCTGCAACTTGTAGATTCTATGAAAAAGGAGCCATACGTTAAAGATCAAAACTTTCTACGGCCTATTGTCATTGTGAACATGACATAGGACGCATTGTACCTCTTTAGAACTCATTCATTTACTTATGATTTTATATACACAAGAGGGTTGAAGGTTATGCTTGACTTTTTGTTTGTTTGTTTGTTTATGCTTCTTGACATGGTGTAAAATTCAAAACAACGTTCGCTCACATATTCTAAATAAAAAGGGAACTAACTGATAATATTATTTGTTGGTAATCAATGGTCACTGATAACTAGGTTAAAGTTGTGCTTATACATCTAGGTTCAATACCCTACTTATCATAACCATATGAGGAGTTCCTTTTCCGTAGGATAAGATAAAAAATATTTGTCAAACCTGGAATAACACAATCTATGCTGACAGCGGTCGAACCGAGTCTGTTTTACGTCACTCGAGAGGGCAAGCGAATTTGTTTCTAATTGACCCGGAAGTGGTTAGTGGCGTCTCGCCTTCCCATATTCCACTAGGAGTTGTAGAGGTCAATCTTTAAGCGTTTTCCCCTTCTCGGAAGATTTGCGGTGAGGGGGAGAGATAGAGAAGTTGGGGAGATATTGTGGTGGGGTGCAAAATATAGCGAGGTACTTTCAATTCCTCTTCCATTACGTGCACATTTCCTTTTCAAATACTCTCGTTTATTGGCACTTGTGACAACCGCGGACTCGGGAAGAAGTAAAAGGTTTTACGCAAGTTGGCAGATTTTACAATACACTGTCTTTACTAAAACAGTGCCTGATCAGTGTTCCTCAATTTGTATATGCCTTATCGGACCTCAATGATTATAGGGAACCAAATAATATTTAATTATGCGGTCATGAGGAATACTATTGTTAATTTTCGTCTCATGAATATCATCTCATTTGTGTTTTCTGATATAGGAAGCATTATCGGTAGTCTCGGACGACCAGACGTTATTTGAGAACACATACCGTGACGTGAATAAGTCCAACACTATCGTCTCGTCGCCACACAGCACCCACATCCTGACAACGCCTGTCCACAAGCCTAAGCTATCCGTGGTTGCATCGCCCACCAACGAGAGCCACATCTGGAGCTCGTGCGTACAGGACCAAAGGATGAAACAAGAGATTGAGCAACCCACCGCCGGTGCCCACGAGGGGCACCCGGTACCACAGGTCAGTCGCGGGGGACCCGAGTCGCCGTTGGATTGTAGCGTAGCGAAACCCCGCCAGCAGCCACCTCCCCACGGAGCACCACCGGGCACCATCAATGCGGAGCCAACGCAGGCAGCGCCACCGTACCCGTCCTGCCCGCCACAGCCGTACCTGGGTACCACGGGTTCCACGCCCGAGGAACGGTCGGCTTCAGCGGGTACCACTGGAAGGTCACCACCACCAAATGTCACCACCAATGAAAAGAGGGTCATCGTACCTGCTGGTAAGCATACTTCAATGTTTTAAAAATCTCCCTTCTGATAATGAGTTCACATATCCCTTTTGATCAGAATACTACACAATAATGCAATGAATAGTGGGGCCACTTAATGTTAATTAAGTTTAGTATAACACGAGGTGCCAGTTCATAAACATTGTACGTTGTATGTTTTAATTATTGAAACGACATTGTTTTCACTTTACCTTCCCATTCAAGGGTCATCGATACGAGGTCGTGTTGTATCAACGAAATTCATATCTTTAAAAAAAAAAATCATAATTCATCTTTCTAGATGGATATTCCATCTAAATCAGGATATAGAATAGTCTCTTGAATAACCCTTTAAGTTATAAAGAGTGCTTTACTTAGATCGGCAAAGCCTGATTCACTCCCGAACAATTGAAAATGATTCAATGATTCGCTCTCTGACATGCCTGTGGTGAAAATGAAATTTTGCAGCCCTCTCACCTCTCTCTCTCTCTCTCTCTCTCCTCTCTTCCACACCCCTCCCCTCCCTCCCGCCCGCCTTTCTCTCCCCCTCGCCCTCTCCACAGTCATGACTGTACAAAATAAGTCATCATTGTTTCGTTATTGTCGTGAGTAACCACGTACACTCACTTTATAGAAATACCTTAATAAGTGAATTGACGTTCACAAGCAGTCGTCAGCAATTGTACAAATCTATTTTTCACTGATGACATTTGTCATTCAGATCCCCGTATGGATTTTGTCAGACCACAGAAAAGCCCGAGTGATCTAACGCGCCTTAAATGTCTAGCTCTAATTAAAGGGAACAGGGTATGATTAATCCTTGCTTAAAGTCTGCTTAAATTCTGCTTAAATTCTGCTTAAATTCTGCTTAAATTCTGCTTAAATTCTGCTTAGATTCTGCTTAAATTCTGCTTAAATATCCGCATCATCTGCTCCTAGAAGATAAAATAAAGGTACATGTATATCTTTCTTCGATTTTGATTATTCTTTCTTCCTCTACCTCTCATCCCTCTCTCCTTCTCTGCTGCCTATCTTTCTCTCTCTTTCTCCCCCTTTCACTGTCTCTGTCTCTGTCTCTCTCTCCTCTCGAGATCTCATTCTCTCTTTAAGCCTCACTCTCTTTAGTAAGCATGCATACAACTCGCGATTAAATTCATATTTTATGTATGAAGTTTCGCATTCTCTTTTCATCTTCCCTTCTTCAAATCTCTCCTTCGCTGCCTTTGGAACGTGTCGCAACAAACCGTTCTTTATCGACACCCCTCTTTTCAATGATGCCTGCGATTTCTGAAAAAGAACACCTACCATTCCTCATCCCTCTCTCTCTCTCTCTCTCTCTCTCTTTACTTTCCCTTCGATTCTCTCTCTGTTATTTTCCCCACCCCGACCACTCTCTCTTTCTCTCTCTCTCCCTTAGCTCTCCTCTCTTCCTCTGCATCTCTCTACACCTTCCTCTACAACCTCATAACAACTTCTTCTTGATATCAATTAGATTGGTAGTTCACAAACCTTAATTGCTTAACCACCTATTTTGACGCGGTTAATTGCGTAAGAAGGAAAAACAGTGGCATATTCATGATGGTGGTCAAGTAAGTGACAAACACCTACCATCAATGTCCTATACGTTTCACATGGAACTTTAAAGGTAAATTTATAGTTGATATGTCAAGGAAAATAGTAAAATCTTGTTTTCGTCAGTATAACATAACTATAAGCCCTGTGGATTATAAACAACGTTCAACCAGAAGTTAACTAGAAATCTAGCTTATCATAAGCTTCATGATCATAGGTCTGTACTGAAAAGAATCGATATGTCAAGGAATAATATGGTTACATCTAGTTGTCACCAGCGTAGGACTTACTATATAGGCATATGTGGTTTATATCTAACCTTTAACCTTTATCAAGTTTGACTTGATAAGAGTCGATATATTAAGGGAAATAATATTTTAAAAGAAATGAAAACAAGTTTTCGACTGAATAGCATATACTATTGACACCTGTGGTTTATATGTAACCTTTAACTAGAAGTTAACCAGCCAGTACCTCATCATTAATGTCATGGCATTGACTTGATAACATAAGTGTCGATACGTCAAGGAAATAGTAACATTAGTTTTCGACAAAATAGCACATGCTACTTATATCATCGGCACCTGTGGTTTATATGTAACCTTTAACTAGAAGTTAACCAGCCATTAGCTCATCATAAATATCATGGTTTTGACTTGATAAGAGCCAAAGGAAGTGTTCCATTAGTGCATCGCTACCTGCTGATCAGAGTCCTGTAAGCTTTCCACGTATCCTAAGGACCCTTCCCCACTGCCAAAATGTTCAGAATTTTAAGCCCTCGATAATATACCAAAACAAGGTCAAAGAGTATTCGAATGCCGATACGGACTATCATTAATTAACTCACATCTGTTTATCGCTGAAATTTAACAGGCAGTCCAAAAGTTGGAAAGCTATGCCCTGGAAAACAAACGAATGCCTCCAAATGAGAATACTAAAATCAATTCGTCTTAAGTTTTATTTTGATTGTTACGTGTAAAATAGTTCTATATTTTTGTTATTGTTATTCATATTATTGTTGTTCATAAGTTCAATCTCTAAACATCATTTATGTATAATTCAAAACTCGAAACACCTCTTTGCTTCTCTCGGTATACACTTGATTGTTGGAATAAACAAAAACTGAAACATGATTGAAGAACACATTAAGGTAGCCTGATATTGCTTTCACTTCTGATCTTTGAAAGTGCATGTAGCAGTTTACTTTAGCTCTAACTTGCCTAATTTAGAATGAAAAGAGTACTTCTAATTCTCGGAAACCATGTATTTCACCCCCCATTGCCCTTTGTTTTGCTGATAAAAAATTATTCAATCCACGATTGTATAAGCTTTATACGCTGTCTGCTGGTGTACGCAGCGCAACCAGACCAACAACCCACCAACTGAATCCAATGGGAACATTCCCCTTCTTAACACGAAGGTTATCGTGGAAATATTTTGGATGGGGGAGCCTGCGAGAGGAAAATTCACTCAGCAATTAATTACGATGATGGTGAAAATAAACCGGAGTCTTATCGCTCTAGAAATTACTCGACTGTGTTCGTAGGTAGATGGTCGTTTCCATCAATGTGTACATGGTCTGTATCAATTATATACATGCTGATGGCAATGGGCTCCTTGGAGACCCTGTGGTCTAGTGGCTTGTATCCTACCTGGAAGGTCCGCGGTTCGATTCCCTTGTTCAATGTTGTTTGTCACTTATGGTGGCAGGGAAGCACAAAAGTCAAATTGAAAACTTTTAAAACTAAGTTACCGAGTTGGGGGATCACAGGAACCAGAGATAACCCGAAGATAGTCTGATCTGCCCCTTAAATTTACGAGAACTGCCGATAAGTTAAGGCAAACCGTATTCACTTTCTCATGGAGAGTAAGCTATATGTATTCGGTACAGTTACAACTTGATGCATATCTTTACAGATCGCGTATCTTTTCAACCAAAATGATTGTGATCTAATCGGATAGTCGGCCGTTTCATTTCGGGCTGAATTTAGCTCCCATTTCTTGAAATAACTCGTGACGTCACACAAGTCTCGTGGGAGTAAGCACACGCAACAAAATATATCACGTGATCCCTGGATTTGATGAAAGAATCAAAGAAATAGTCTAACCCCTTTATATAAATTTCAACATCAGCAAAAAATGTGGGATAATGCGAGAACATTCGGTATGATTGTGAGAGGCAATATTGAAAAATTGGGGGAAAGGAATGTCCGTAGAGGATTAGTTTCCTCTTCTTCCAACACAGTTCCGGCTCAATTCCATTTTGATAAAAACTTGGCAAAATCTATTCAAGTTCAAAAAGTGCGTGTGTACCGAAAAACTCTCTCTTTTTATTCCAGTCATATTTTCAACTTTTAAAAACATCCAACTCTATTTTGCTTTGTCCCAAATCGTGTTCCGTGTTTTTTTTAAATTAAAATATACAATTTCAACGTTATCAACATGAGATAGAAACTAATGCTAATGTGATATGCAGTCATTACATTATTAAAAAAAAGATAGTTGAAAGTAAATTAACTGAGCATAATATTTGATAACAAATGCGCTCTCAGTAAAACGCTAGCAACCTAACGATTTTGAAATAAGTCGATAGAGAAAAGCAGAACCAATGATAAACATGCCTTCTGCTTTCTTTTCTTCTTTATTTACCTGTAGCAAAAATCACAAAAAGTTTAACATCGCTAAAACTTAAGAAAACTAAACATTCTTTGATTTGGACAAGGATCTTCATACTTCGGATTCCAGGGCCCATATTAATAAAAACCTTTCTTAGCTAGGTGTCACCTGATCACATATCACTAGGCTACAGTACATACAGTAGTTGTATAGGTGTATATTCTCGCCAATGAGGATCGTAACCATGTGTTTTGATAGATGAATGATTGATGGAGCCAAACTTCACACTAACGAATGTGCACATTCATGTAACTTCATAAATAATGCATTCTTGACAGCAAAACACGTGTAGACTTGAAGAATGCATTACACGCTGTACCTGGAATCATTGCCTCAGCCAAGCCAGCTGAACGGCCAAAAAAAGAAAGAAAATGTGCCACAAATTCTCCCGCCTTTGTTATTGCAGGCAATCGATCGCGCGGCTGACAGTTTTGACTAGCGTGCAGCAGACGTTTTTTGAATGTATAATACAGAAAAAGGCGGGAATAAACAAAGGCGACCTCACGTGACATGGTGTGTGTGCGAAAATGCATCGTACACCTGCCTCGCTTATTTCGGCGAGTACGCCATTTCTAGCCTAGCTCCAAGGAATATAATTTATTCTTTTCTAAAATAATTATGGTCAGTAACAACCTGCAAGCGATAATTAATGTTATTTGACTAAAATATGAAAAGTGTTATTCATTAAATAATATCTCCCTGTTTGGCTAACGAGTAACATAATATTCATATTTATATTATTGAATTGAAAACTTTCTTGCAACCAATAACAGTATTGATAAGCCTGTGACCAAAAAGGACAAATTTGTAAACAAAAGAAAGGAGACGCGGATAATGTAGTATTTAATCAGACAACAATAATTAGGAGGGAAATACAAAACAGGGAGTGCCTATGATGAACAAAACGTAGGGGAAAATACAATTTGATTGTGGTAAAATAAAGCGTATATGTATATCAATAAGTACAGCAAATAAGCCTTCAAATTCCTCCACTAAATTAATTGCATTACAATGCACTAGCTTAGATTTCTTCGCGACTTTCTTGTTTCCAACTAAACACCCCCTCCCGACCCCGTTCTTAGACCATGTAGACCGGGAGTCCACTGGCCGGGCATGCAGACACGCTCCTGTTCGGAACATTTCACTGACAATGTTCAATGCATCGCTTGCATTGCCCGGCTATTGGACCTGACATAAACGGGAAGCAGCAAGCCCCTAGTCGCGGAGATAACCATCAGTCTTGGAGAATACAGCCACGGACGGATACGGGCTAATGAGCGCTCTGAAATACTATCTTCCGAAGGCTGCACGAGGAGAGGTGAAAACCGACCAGAGATAGAGAGAATGAGGGAGGGAAGGAGAAAAACAGGAGGAGGAGAAGAAGAAGTGGAGGGAAGAAGAAGTGGAGAGAAGAAGAAGAAGAAGAAGAAGAAGAAGAAGAAGAAGAAGAAGAAGAAGAAGGAGCATGAGGAGGAAGAGGAGGAGAAGATTTCCCTTTGTTTGTCTTGTATACCATTAGTAATTTATAAACCTAGTCCTTTTATCCCGGCTTCGAAAATAAGTTACGAAACATTACAGATATTATATTTCCAAGTTATTATTCATTTGATACATCTTATATTATCTTATTATCTTATAGAAAAAAGAAGGTCATTTAAATTTGCTTTCATAATTGCTAACTGGATTCGTATTTACAGTGCACCTTGTAATTTGGGAAATATTCTTTTCATAGGGAATAGACTGGTTTAAAAACGTTCTTCTTTTAGATCATCCTCCTTTTTGTCATCACAGTTACGCAGTATTCTCATTGCTGGAGCAGCATGAATGACATAAGCTTATCAATGAATTAATAATATTATTAAACAAACCAAAAATTATTTAATAATTCTGAACGTCTGTACTCTAATTCAACATGTTCATACGAAGTCAGAAACAAGGTTACATCCAGGGTGAGGCAAGCCTTTAAGTTGGTACAGGGGGATAAATATATTCCGAGGAAGACTATTATCAGGCTTGTTAAATGCTCAAAGATTAAAGGTACAAATCAGTAAATAGTTGATAACTTATTCTTTCCGTCATCGCCCCTTCTGGATTAACCCCCTCTCAGATTACCAGATAGCCCCTTTTTCCTCTTTGTTTCCCTTTGAGGAGGGGTTCTTATCCCATGGTAGATGGGGATAGAAAGCGGCCCGGGAGGGCATCACCAAACCCCTTTCCCTTATCCCTCTCCCCTTCCCCTTCCTCCCCTCCTCTTCCCTCCCGACTTACCCCTCTTCGATAGCAAAGACTCCTCAACGAATAGTCAATTAACCTCGACCCCTTAGCAGACCCCATCATCTTTTTCGGGGTATTTATTTGTTTGTTTAGTTCATTCGCTTGTTTTGATATGCACGGTAAAGATGATATTACCATGACAACAGCAACTTTATCCTCACAGAAAATTGTTAACTTGTTGTATGTGCTTCGTAATGTTTTGTGAAATGTGTTTTTGAAAATGTGTAAAACGTAATTTTCACACAACGGTTATGAATTCAAATTGAATATCAACAGGTAATTGACGAAAGTTATTTATAGTTGTTTTCAAATTAGAAGCAACGATAGTACTATTATTACTTGTATTCTAGTTATAGTGAGGGTACAAATGTGGATATGAGCATAAGACCTAGGGGCAAATGGCAACATATATTTAAAACAAACAAAAAAGTAAATAGGGAAGCTAGGGAAGCTAGGGAGAAATAAAAGTAAGAAAAACAATTCTCGAAGAAAAGGCGAAAACATGCGCAACAGACTTAGACAGAAAGGATTCATTCAAGTGCTTTTCATTCATTTTTTAAACTGATTTTTTCGTAAAATACTTTCAAGAAAACAACCTTGCATTAGACGCTCCATATAGCCTGTACTCGGCTCCAATGCATTACCCATTCAACGCTTCACAATCCATTAGCCCTGTCAAAGCCAGAGTCGCTGGCCAGGCTCACAGCGAATGACGCTCGGCACCCTACGGGGCGTTTCCCGAGGGCCGTGCGGGGTAAAATAGGATGTCATTTTTCAAGCCGAAAGTCAAAATGTAAACACAGAGTCTGAGTCGAGGCACTATTCTTGGGAAGTTTCGAAAAATAAGGATAAAAAGGGGGAAGAATGAGGAAGGGGGAACAAACAAAGTTTCTTCTTTGAGAGGCAAAGGAGCTATGAGTAATACCCTTGATGTACTAGGCGGGCCATGAATAGACTTGGGTTTGTCTGCTAGTGCTTTTATAAACATAGACGGGTATTGATCCCTTCTTGTTAGTAACAGACGATATTACCATGATATTCATATCTGAGAGAACATTTCAAAAAATGATTCCAGTCTTTTGTTCATTATGTAATTAAAGTTTAAAATCATTGTGCCGTCTTAATGTTCTAGGCGGGCCATGAATAGACGTGGGTTCGTCTGCTAGTGCTTTTATAAACATAGACGGGTATTGATCCCTTCTTTTTAGTAACAGACGATATTACCATGATATTCATATCTGAGAGAACATTTCAAAAAATTATGCCAGTCTTTTGTTCATTATGTAATTAAGGTTTAAAATCATTGTGCCGTCTTAATGTTCTAGGCGGGCCATGAATAGACGTGGGTTCGTCTGCTAGTGCTTTTATAAACATAGACGGGTATTGATCCCTTCTTGTTAGTATCAGACGATATTACCATGATATTCATATCTGAGAGAACATTTCAAAAAATTATGCCAGTCTTTTGTTCATTATGTAATTAAGGTTTAAAATCATTGTGCCGTCTTAATGTTCTAGGCGGGCCATGAATAGACGTGGGTTCGTCTGCTAGTGCTTTTATAAACATAGACGGGTATTGATCCCTTCTTGTTAGTATCAGACGATATTACCATGATATTCATATCTGAGAGAACATTTCAAAAAATGATTCCAGTCTTTTGTTCATTATGTAATTAAAGTTTAAAATCATTGTTCCGTCTTGTATGAAAACAAGTCAAGAAAATATGTAGCATTTTGTTTGTTGACATGTGTCCTGTGAACAAAATGCACTTTCATTTTTAAATAGGAAAAATGCAAAGAGAATTATTCTGTTTTTTATAAATATGAATATATAGTAACAGAAACAAGAGTTAAATTTCTTCAATATGTTAATGGTACAGTCATTATCTGAATGAGTCTTTAACAGGGAGGGCAAATGGAGGGAAAGTACCCTGAGAGAAAAGGAGAAATAATGGATTTAACATTCACGTACATGGGCAGTGAAAATACAAAAATAAATGGGAGAAAAATGCAGAGGTAATAAAAATGGGGATAAAAATAGGAAAAGCTAGAAAATCGGGAGAAAGGACAAATTAATCTAAAACACATAGAAAAGAGAAAAGGGGGAAAAAAGAAATAAGTGGAAAGGAATGATAGAAAAGAGTAAAGGTCATAGAGGAAAATGAGATACAAATTACAAACAAAGTGGAAAATTAGTTGTCAAGATATTCGGCTACAACTTGGTCCCTTTGGTATCATTCATACCTAGCTTCTGAAATTACAGTTGACAGAATGGTATCTTACAACCAACCGTGGTGACGATAACGTGTATAATTACCATGGTAACAAGTTGCTCTCTGGCAATCACGTGACCTTACGCTCTACCTCATCCTTAGCTGTGCATAATTCTTTTATGAATATCCTTGTGATATATATATTTTTACGTTGTAAAGGTTGTCGTGAATTTGCGCCGAGGGAATTCCATTAAATTGAGGATTCGGGCAATAAAATATCGACGGTATTGAATTACACACAGAGGAATTCCCAATAGGCATATTGTCAGGAAATGAAATGAAATCGTAGAAATTAAGAAGATCATTCCGACGAAAGAGTGCATTGGAAATCTCTTCGGTGGAAGATATACATGTTTTGTAATTTCCCAAAGAGAATTCAGAAGCGAAATAATCAAAATCGAATGTCTACATAGAGGGGAAAAGGATATAACTGAAAATTGTCACTACTATTGGACATCAAAAACATTATTGAAATCGAAACCTTTGTTGACATCAATAATGCATTGTTGATAAAATACAACAGTACCCCATATCGTGTTAATAATATAGTGTAATATAAGGGCATCGACCACAGAATATACGTTATTAGGCCTATCTAACTCAGATCTCTCACCAAGTAATAGACGGAATAACTTTGTCAAACTTATCAGATGTTTTATTCCAACTCTTCTAAAGGTAAGTTCGGGCTATGGAAACCCTGTAAACATGCTTAGATCTTGCTGCAGGCTAATGATAATATCACAGTAAAATAGAGGGTTAACTTCCAAAGTTGACGGAACGAAGTTTTTTGGAAAAGCGTGGAGAGCAAATTCGTTTTGACACGTGTCCCTCAGTGGCAGACCTTTACCGGAAACAGCATCAATTGTCGGCCGTGTCTGCCGGCCTGATGGATGCTGCGCCGTGCTCGTGGGCGCGTGGACGAGGGAGGGAAAGATAGAAAGTGTAACAAAATAAGATATTGAGAGAGAGAGAGAGAGAGAGAGAGAGAGAGAGAGAGAGAGACAGAGAGAGAGAGAGAGACAGAGAGAGAGACAGAGAGAGATAGAGAGAGAGAGAGAGAGGGAGAGAAAGAGAGAACGTGTAACCAATATAGAAAAATCTATTCAAAACTTTTCGTCAACTTTGTAACTTATTTGCATGTTGATAGCTCGACAATTATAGGTATTTTGGGGTTAATATGGCGGTGATATTAAACATGTTGATAGAATGACTTAACTTTTTCTATGAAAATCCCAGACTACAACTAGTTAACTTGGTCAACATTGGAGAGGAAAGTACCGTTGAAACAAAACAAAAATGAAATGAATATTAATCCTGCAAATATGCGAGGAATTCCATAAAGGTTGTCTTTTTTGGCGAATCAAATCGTAATTGACTGCAGGATACGAAACAAATTTATACTTGTGTTGACAAAACAGGCAAGGCAGAACGGCCCACGCGTCTTCTGTATTTTGCCTCTGGTGACAAACTTGTGTTTTCTGTTTTAGAAGTAGAGCAGAAGTATGTATTTAATTTGGGAAGGTAGCTTCTTGGAATGGCTGAGCGAAAAACTGTTGCCAATTTAGTTCAATAAAATAGTATTGTTATGGACAGAGATTTCTAATTTATTTTACGCGTCCAAGAGGGGGTTAATTTATATGCATAAGTTCTTATTAACATACGAGTATCATTTAAAGGTAAAGTTTGTTTATGAACTTAACAATGGACATAACAAATGAATGATTACTTTGTTGCTTTTTACTTTATTGAGGAAATTGTTTACCAACTTTTTGTTGTTGCCCAAAGGCTGACTGAGGCATTGGTAGGTACCAATGCCCCCCTGAAATTACAAGGGAATATTTTCATTTCTACACATAAGTCAATTCATGCGCTATAGGTACCTGTTACAGCGATGTGTCTGAATCTCATTAACATGAACTTCAGCCGAGTAAATCCCTTTCGAAGCAGACATAAATATTTCCTGGCATTTCATAAATCGTATTAATAGCGACCCTGAGTGATCATGATACAATGCTCAAGGACGTTTCAAACAGGTGCATTTGAATATGAAAAGTACACCCTGCCAAATCAATAGATCAATACATAGAATGTTTTGCACAAACGTTGATCAATCATGTTAGAAATTATCCTACGTATCCAATGTATGTTTGATATGTTCCGTTCATGTGCAAGTTAAACTCGCGCAGACGTTTTTCTTGCGAACATCAAGATCGATATCAGCAATCGATTGGACGTTTACACAAATAGGTTGGTAATCTGTATTAGCGAGGTTTGATTTAATGTTATATTGTAATCTAAAAAACAGGACTTGCAGTCTGGCTTCCAAGATGCGATATATTTGAAATGATTATAATGCATCGACGATACAAATGAACGTATATAGTAAGATCGACTATTGACAATAACGGCCAAGCTTTAGTTGAGAGAAATTGACAAAGCAGTAGTAGCGATTAGAAGTCTGAGATTATATTGGTATGTCCACGCTTCTGAATACTAATGATAAGAGTTGATCATTTCTGCATGTACGTATTCCATATACGGATTTATTCATGGTTTATATATTCATAGGTAAGACAAAATTCTACATAATTATATGCAGTCTGATTGAGATGTATTTGCGCATCGGGTTTTCTGATGCAGTCATTAATTTATGTTTTGGTTTATTGTATCTTACTTGTCAACTCTAAAACGGTCTTTGAAAAAAATGACTTAAGTATTTCCTTGATGGAATAAGCTGTATGGCATCTGCCATAGACTTTTTATAGAAAGATTTTAGAAGAGACATCACGTATATACAACTGTAGATTATAAGATTGTTTCAGATTCTGAATTGGGGGCAAGTCATAAAATAAACGTATTCGAAAGATTTTAAAGTCCAGTGTACACTGTTTAAACTTGATTCAAGTTTATTCATTTATTTCCACACATCTCAAACAGTTTTAACACAATAAGACAAAACACAATACAATTGAATAAAAGGGATAAATATCACAGGTTATAACATCTTAATAACTATTACACAATATAGCCTGTATCATAAAATGAATTGTATACTTTAATTTCAGTTCTCATCCATTATAATTCTTCTTGTCTGGAGGAACACCCTGACAAGTGGTTCAGGATCAGTCCCACATGCTCACATATGTGTATGCCTCTCTTCATTTCTTTCCCAGACCCTAACATGTGGACTGCAGAGCACGTGCAGCAGTGGGTCCAGTGGGCGGTCAGGGAATACTCCCTCGTGGATGTCCAGGTGTCCAGGTTTAACATGGACGGGAAACACCTCTGCAAGATGACCAGAGACGACTTCAGCAGACTGACCAACAACCTCAACGTAGATGTCCTCATCTCACATCTAACCTTCCTTAAACAAGGTAAGAAAATAGTCGATATGTTCAGCAATCAGTCCATTGGGGGGCAAATGCAATAATGATGGAAGAAATACTGGACATTGGTTCTACAAAAAAAAATGTCGAAGGTACGCGAAGTAAAGTGTATACACCTTTTATTGATCTCCCTCGTTCTGTCTAAAATGTAAGGACGCTTTCTTCTTTGAACAAGATTGAAAAAGAAATCGCCGCTATCTTCAGCCAAAGGGATACACACGAATGGCTTACGAACTGGACAAAGACAGTAGGCATTGCTTTAAGGTAGTTATAGATACATACATGCTTATCAAATAAATTCTCTTCTTGTCTCGATCGGGAATATTTCAATAGAACGAGCGAAGTATTATACCGTCCATAATGGAATACAGACAGCGGGAAACATTCTACATGAAAAACAAGGTCAATCATGAAAAAGGAATAAATCAGACTCTTGCTAGCAAAATCCTTTTAATGTGATCACCCCTCTTGTGACGAAATCTTGCATTAAACATTTTAATCACGCTGTATATCATGAGCAATGTTACGGACGGGAGTTGCAAATAACCATGTCTTCAGAGTATGCGTTTACTTGTTTGCTCAAATATTTCGATAAAAATAATTTTTCAGTTTGTTTGTTTGTTTGTTTGCTTGCTTTTGTCTATGTGGATGAAAAGAGCTTCACATCTTGTTTAGATCACAGTTACCAAATAAGAGGAAGTGTTTATACAACATTTCATTTCGCGTACACTAGAACATAAAACAACAACTAAATCATATAAAGATACAAGAAATTGAGGGGAAAAAACATACAAAAACATTCCATCTAAATAAGAAGTCGGTTTAAGAGAAAATCGATTGTATTACTGTCCAGTTGACAGTTGATCAGAAGAATAATAGAAGTAGAAAAAAATGTCATATTGATCAAAGACACATGACACACGCCGAAACTCTGCCGGCCCCTGACCCCGTCACTTACACCTGTCGAGCGTGGCAGCGGTAGAGCACACCTGAGCACGCGCGCATGTCCCCTTGAGCCGCTGCACCCTTATTCACAAAGACAGCCAGACAACGAGGGGGGAGGAGTTAGCTTGATTAGGGAGCAATCATAGAGATCCGGTGTTGGGGAACGATGCAACAGGTTGTTTACAAAGGGGCGTGTCCAGGTGAAATGTATTTTTCAAAAAGGGTGGTTGGGGAAAAGACTTTTTTTTTGCCGACATTGAATAATACATTTAGTTCACCACGCCAACTGAATGATTCATATTAATTAAGGATCAATTTTGAAATATTTTGAAAGGATTTCAAAATTAAAAAGGGGGTTTGTATTTATTTAACCTAAGATGTATTTAAATAATTTTCTAGGCGTTTTAATCGGCATTAAACAAAGATCGCAATGCGGGACTTTATTATCAAGAAGAATGTTATATGTACATGTCCAAGCATATCAATATAGAACAACAAAAAAACCATGACGGGTTCTTTTTTAAAACTAAATCACCATGTTCTTATCCCCTCCCCTTTTCGCTATTCGCCTCGACAAGACTGTACTTCCTTTTCCCTTTCTGCAGACATATTAAGACCGACAACTTCATTTATTTCTTATAGCCTTACAATCAAATTGAGAGAAATAACATTATTATTATTTTTAATAAAAGGAGGTGCGCCCCTTCTCTATAAGCGTCTCCTATTCCCTTCGCAGCGAGGGCTACGCCATTCACCTGTTTCTTCGTGTTTTCCAAGTGTCCGCGAACGCTCTAATTGACCCTATAGCTCAACGCTGTTAATTAGGAAGTCGCTTATCGGAACTCGGTAATCATAATCCTTCATAGGGGCACCTATCTTCACAACAAGGGGTTAAAGAAAAAGTTTGAGTTCCGATAAAGTTGAAGGAAAACAATAATTCGTGAGATTTCTCATTCTTTTTAGGTCAGAACGATAATATCTATTGAAGATTAATCATGGAAGAAATATCCGTAATATAAAGGATTGCCCTTCAAATGCCCTCATATTCGTAATATGACTCGAAATGGCTAAACAAAATTGAAGCAAACTCTCATTCCACATGCCTGTGTAGTCCCATATGCACAGGTCTGTGTGTGTATAATACATATAACTTTCAGCAAGTTTGGATCAATTTCTTATAATTTTGATGATTCCAAAACTTCACGGTACACATCAATTCTCATGTTAAACATAATTACCCTTTCTCAATTGCTTCCAGACGGTTTTATTCATAATGTAATCGTATGAGCAGAATTCAAATTTATCTTTAAAAGAGGATGAGGAGGGAGGGTGTGGGTGCAGAGGAGGGGGCAGATCATTGAGTTCTTCCTCTGTTTCGTGTTGGCTTGCCTTTGTCTTTTCTGGGTTACTGTCGCTCGTATTGCGTTCTTCGGTGACATTTAACCATGCGTATCAGAGTCCCCTGTTTATGTTTATTGTCACTTTCCGTTTCCTTTCCTTCCTCTTGTTCTATTCTTAAAATTTCCTCTTTCCCCCCTTTTTCTCTTTCTCCCTCTTTCTCTGTCGTTAACCCTCTCTCTCTCCCCCCTCTCTCTAAGGTAATTGTCACTTTCCCCCGTTTCCTTCCTTTTCCTTTTCTTTTTTTCGAAAAATGCTGTTTTCTCTTTCTTCCTCTTTTTCGTTTTGATGTATTAACAATGATTTCCTTACCATATCTTGTATTTCATTATTTTTCTCATATTCGTTTCTCTCGTTATACTTATTCTTCTATCAGAGTACCTTAAAGCAATATTTTCTGCCTCTACTTTGCCAGCCTTATCATTGAGTGTCTTTATTAAGAGATCAAAAGAAGATCCATTTTTATTTTGTCATAAATAATTGCCATCTTTCTAAAAGGCTTTTTTGTAATTCATCAAAACAGCCATCAAGTAACTTACCTTTTTCTTCTGACATAACGACGTTTAAAAAAAGTACCACTTTGCCATTTACAACAAACGAGGATCTTCACATCAATAAGTACCATGAATTAGAACTTTTAACAAAAATAAATTGTTTACCTAAATCCATCTTCATGATGATTTATGGCCTAGCGTCGACTTAAGCTCACTACCAAGCAGAATGCTTATTTTTCCAACTTTAACAGACAACCCAAACCACACTGATTAAAACTTCCATGCGGTTACAACTTTACCATAATGCTGTCCACAACTTTCCTCCTTAAAAAATACACATTGCTATGTATATTTTTTCTGGCATTTTCATTACTGAACAGAAACAGAGGTTGTTATTACCGGCTTTATTAAGAGATGCAAAAAGCGAAAGTTTTCGGGAAAACAAGATGGCGTCTATACCGGACGTCGTGTATCTCTCGGCATGTAAGCCAGGCCCAAATCCCCCTAGCCTTACCTTACGTGTCACGAACGCAATTAAGGGATCTATTGGGACGATGCCTCGTAATACAAGCTTCGCTAACAAGCTACTTCCCTCCCACTCTTAAGGAGAAGGTTAAGTTCTGGTGAGGGCGAACACAATATTGGTGAGCTTATTAATTTTTCCCCAGGGATGGAATATCATAGGAGGGATGATCCATGAAAAATAACACCCTTGAAATGCCTCATAGTTTCAAAAATGACTTGTAATGGGTTAACTCTTTTGGACCAAATTAGGATGTCAAATGTTACTCTAGTCCCATGTACCCACATCTTTGTTTAGTGCTCGCCACTCTTTGGATTTTCTCAAGGACTGATTACAAATTACTTATCATTTTGCTAAATCCGAAAATACTTGCAATAATTATACAATATCATTCTTTTATGCTACATAATCGACGTTTTCCCAAAACCTCTAAACATTTTTCTTTTACAACGGCATTTGGTGACCATAACTGAACTTTATCTTTAAACCCCACATGGGTACTCAAAAACAGGGGGAGATTTACAGGAGAGCCTCGCAGACAAGCTAGATTGCCCTTCATTGCGACAGACGAGTATGTGGTCTGTTTCTAGAGAGAACTATCCTTTTACTTTTTTCACCAGGGTCGAGTTTTGGATATAATTCTGAAGCCACTTTCGTGCCTCAATCTTTCGTCATCCACCTTGTCAGTGCTGTTGAAAGGCAGGAATGGCAATGCTACAATACGTTATTATAAACAAGATTAATATTACAAATTTATAGCTGCAGGATCACTTTGTAAGTCAACTAATGTCTCTGAAAGTGATCCTAAGGACACTTTGAAACAAGTAAACGAACAAAACTTAGATACATTAATAAACTGACTATCAGCTTAAAATAATCATAACATCTTCACATACGATATAATTTACAGCGTCTTTAGGTCTTATCTATATTTTTGGCAATCCATCTGTTTTTCTTTTTTTCATTTTTGAGGGACTCTTTTGAAAGTGAAAAATGTACAGAAAGTATATCTCGATGGCTAAGTGCACAGCTCTGAGGCAGAGAACTAACCTATATAGCAGGTGGCACATAGATGGCGCTCTACTGCTTAGCTCTAAAACGTTCGTCCTGTACGATCACGGTGGAGCATTCCGAATAGAGAACTACATGAATATTACGGTAACAGTCAGGACGGCAAAAATTCAAAACCTTCCATGCGTCAAAAAACTGTTGACAACGATTGCAAGATTTTCTCTTATTTTTAGATGAAATTCATGTGAGTTCAAAATATCAGCTCACATTGTGCCATAATATTGCCAATAGCACACAAATAAATTTCAGAAATTCAATACTTTACTTTCTATATCAATGAACTGCTTTTTATAATCAACATCTGTACAAAGTTTTTCAGCTCTACCAACGTAGATGGCAGCCTTGCTTTAAAAGTCGAACCGTGATCACAATAATGAAGTCCATCAGACCTTATCAGTTATATAGATGTTTGAAGAATGATTCTTAAATGTTATTATGAAAAAAGGAATAGAAAGAAGGGGCTTTTAGTAATTTAATGGCTTCCAACAATTAATTACAAATGTATTTCTCAACATGAACATCCAAAGGCAGACTCATAATATCATAAAACATATGGCAGCCGGAGCATAATATGCCTTGATTTACATCCAAACACACGGTCTTTTCATAGAAAACAAGCGAGCACTCATGTTAAAATTATTACAAATTGCGACATGTTGCGACAATGTTTGAACATCAGTCTGACGCCCACATCTTTATGGTCTTGTTTTATTGCCTTCAGCGACAGTCATTTGAATTCTATGAAGCTGAGGGGCCAGAGCAATCGCCAACATAAGGGGGAATACCTTTAAGTGAAGGAGGTATCATAAAAGAGTGGACCTTACCCCCAATAACTTCTCCGGAGGAGAAGTGGCCTTTCTCCGACGAAATTTGTATTAATCGCATTCTTCGAGAGGTTGGCTCTCGAGAAGCGGCGCTATCGAACGTCTCCCTCCCCTCTATTATGGTTAGAAATTAATTGATATGACTTACATCACAATCTCGTCTCTCTTCGCTTATTGAGAAAGGAGGGAAAAAAACGCGCGCTCAAATCAAAATTACACGCGCTTCTTTCTTGTTAAAAGGATAAATCTCAATGACTTTTAACTCGACAGATGAATCGATTACACTGCAGAGTGTGTGGGAGAAGTTCATAAAGTTCATGTTTAACCTGACATGCTATTACATTGGTATCTATCAAAGAAAATTAAATTTGACAACTAAGATGACCAAGGGTTTAATTTCCTTTGCCTATCAAGAGAGAGGTGTATTATATTTCTAGTCGGCTTTGATTTGTTAGTTTGTTTTGTGTTTACTGTTATTAAGGTGACACATTCAGCAAACAGTCACAACTAGATTATATTTACTTAATTTTGTTCATGCTTCAGCGCTTGATATTTCGAAGTTCTACATTGATATTGCCTAACCAGACAGTTGTGATTATACTCTGTGTGCTTATATTTACTGAATATCAATTAATTTTGATAATCATAAAAAATACAATTCCATACTGTGGGTGAAGATACAGCCCTCGTATGGGTATCAGCGTCTTCAATCATTATGTTTAGAGAATACAAATTACCATTTCATATTCTCAGTAACCATCTTTAAAGCTCTTGTATTTAAAATGCATAACTGACTAGACAGATTAATCGGAGCTTCGAACCTTTCTCGTTGGAATGAAAGATATAAATATTATTTTAAATGTTTTGTTGACATAATTATATTTTGTAATCTATGAATATTCTCTCATTAGATTTGAAGCATTGAACTACGAGTAAGTCTCAGTGTATTGGTTGGTAATTGTAAAGTGATCATGGGGATATTCACTTGCTCTTTTGCTCTGCAACTTTGATTTTCTTTTTTAATATACTTGTACGATAATTAATCGTAATATGGGCTTATAATAGACACAGAACAAATTAATGACGAAAAAGTACGAAACTAGCTGATTCAAATTTCCCTTGTCAAGTCGTTATACCCGACCAATTATAGATGGACCTTTTGATTTCATATTTATCTATAATTTTACAATTTTTGTCTAAATTTTCTGCAGCTCCACTGCCTAATCTAACCTCAGATGATATAGACAAAGCGCTGCAGCCCAGCCCGAGGAACCCGCCCTCCTCTCAAGGTACGTAGGTCATCGCACATGCGCAATATATAACATATTATCCCCGGGGGTCATCAGACATCCGCAGTAGATTAATCTGAATATCATCATGACTATTTATATCAAAAAGAGTAAATATTAAAATGGTTAATTATGAGAAAAAAAATCAGAATCAATTTGTGACATGATTAATGGAGGTCAACAGCCATGCGCAGATGAAACTCCAAGAAAGTTAGTTCACAAAGGAAAGAGATGCCGAGATACACAGAGCTAAAAGAATGTTTCACAATACTTAAATTCCGTTGAATTCATTAAAAATATAGTCAATCTTAACAACCCATCCCCATTTCTGTAAAATATCCCTGCTGCGCTTCTTTATTAATAAATATGGGGAAATGTAAAGATGTTTCAAATATTTCTAAAGGAACTTGGGAAATTTGTGATCAGTTAGTATTTTGCATATAGGCCATTTTGATGATTATTTATAGGAAACAACAAACATAAATATTTTGATTTTGGAGTAATCACACTACAATTCTTATCTATTATTTTCTATCACTGGGGGATATGGAATGCTTCTTCTTCTCTTTATTTTTCATCCATCTCCTTCTTCTTTTTTCTTCTTATGCTTGATCTTCTTCCTCCTCATTATTATTTTTATTTTTTCTTCCTCCTCTTCTTCTTCTCCTTCTCCTCTTCCACCTTCGTCTTCCTTTTCTTCTTGGTTGTCGCTTTCTTTTGTCTGGATCTTTCTCCATTTTTAAAAACAAATTTAATTTTCATCTACATTTTACTAAAATTTACTCTCTCTTTCAATTATCTCCCATCCTTTTCCCATCTGCAGGCTATACACCAGGGGCCAAGAGCAATCTGGATGACAACAAATACAATACTGCAGATCATCAGACTACTCTGGACACGAATCCATCAGGTACGAGCACGCCCTCTCTCGACGTTTGCTATAGACAAGAACATTAGAAGAAGGGAGGAGGAGGAGGGAGGGGGTGGGGAGAGAATAAAAACAAATAATAATTACAGCGATGATGATGATGATGATGATGATGATGATGATAATAATAATAATAATAATAATAATAATAACCGAATTATAATATTATATGACTAATTATATATAATTACATTTATAATTATACATAAACAAAAAGAAATAGAGGAATAAATAAAAGAAGAACAAGAAAAAATAACAAATAAAACGAAGGGCGAGAGAGAGAGATAGAGATAGAGATAGAGAGAGAGAAAAAGAGAGACAGAGGGGGAGGGGGTGAGGGAGGAAATTTTATTGATTCTCGTAATAGACCTGTCAGAATAATTAACGTTCGTATTATCACAAACCTATTAATGTTATTTCCATCTTCTTCATTTTTCCTTAGGTGGGTCAGCCTTTCCTTATCCTCCTTCCACTACTACCACTGTTGACAGTGTACACCGCATGCCTCGCACAGGTAAAAAGATAAAATAATTCAACAGAACAATTCAATTGATGGTACCACTATAACCCAATTAACTAATTAACTAATCAAATAACTAATCAAAGCGCTTCACGGTAAATTGGTACACTTGTCATTAGATTCGATTGCAATGCTTACGATTCTCCACTGATATACACTTTCCACTCAACTTGCATGACTTACGATCAGTTTACAGGTGTGTTCACGCATGTTTTCGCATCTTACCTGATGCGCGCGCATTTAACACCTGGGTGGAGAGAGGCAGTGTAGAGAAAATGTCACGTTTAATTCCTATTATTATTATATTTATACTTATTTTATGCTGTGCCGGTGCTCTAAAGCACGACATTCATCACAGGGAAATGAAGAAATCGACCAACTATAGTTTCTGACTGCTTTCTGTGTCTGGATTGGATTTAATTTCACCTGTGGCATTTAAAAAAGCATGATATGGTTGTATGGAGAAGCAGACAGAGAAAGTGTGACTTTATACCTTGTATTTGACAGTATTAATGCTCATCCAGGAGCACTTTTGTATAAGTTCGAACCCAAACCCCTCAATTTCCAAGATCACCGTACTAACCACTGAGCCACTTGGAATATTTTTCCAACAACGAAATAATTTTATGTATTAAAACAAGTTATAGGTCAAACATAATGAAACTTGAATGAGTGTATATTTTTTTTTACTGTTTAAATACTTTTCCAAGACTCTTGAATTATGGTAATACGGCACAATTGATTTACTTGGTAAGCGATTCGTTTCTTGTGACAGAATTCCAATTTCAGATACTTCAATCAATATCATTTCTATGGTATTTTTTGAAAAAAATGATAACGAGAAATGACTCCATTCAAACATAATATTACCTCTGACTATAAATGATGTTTGTAGCGCTGCGTGACAAATCGTCTTATTGGGTCTTCTCAATTGCCGTATTAAAAAGATGATCTTAATATTGTCTCTTCAAGAGGCTTCCGTGCTTTCAAAATGAAATTAAGATTACCCCGGCTCGGCGGCAATTAACCAACATTATCCCGCTACTCTCCAAAGGGAATTCTTTACAGAGAGCTTGGACAGGAAACTGGATAAAGAAAGGGGTTCTTTTCAATAGTTGAGATCAGGCTTGTCAGTGGTATGTGTGTCTAAGACGGGAGGCAGTCAATACGAAAAGCTTAACTTTGCCACGCGCGTGTATTGTGTATGTTGTGATTATTAAAAAGTTGAGCCTAAGTCGGAAGCAAATCGTTTCAGTGGCCGTACGGTTTTCGAACAGAAGAGAAAGGACGGGAAAGCGAGAATCGTGAATAGGATTGGAGAGTTTAGCTTTGTCGATTGAGGTGGGGATTTGGTCACTATTATGTTTTTTCCCCCTTTTTCTTTTTTCTCGCTCGACTTAAGAGCCAAACATTGTGGGGTATTGTATCGGCCACGCGCCAACTTAATTGGCCGACGGAGCCCCGTGCAAGTGGCGAGAGCACCCCGCTCCAGGAGAGAGGACTAAGCAAATACTAATAAAGGTCTGAACTCGGGCATGGATCATGCGCTTGGCCTCAATGTCCCAGCTCAATGTTAGGTTTACTGTTAATATCGGGGCACTCGAGGAGAAAGCCTAGCTAAAGCACGTTGCTTCCTTCATTAGCCGAGCATTTCTTACAATACTGTATTCATGGCACTCTTTGGAAATGCGCAACACTTATGTAAATCTCATATCTTGAACATGCCCTGCATATACCCTCAAGAAGAATATTAGAATTATCAAGGGCATTTATGTCTACTTTTCAAAAAGAAAATTGTGGTGGTTTTGTTCAGTTACAATTTTTAATCCCCGTGAATTTGATTAAAAACAATTATCGTAATTCATGTCGTGTCACTTCATTTTGCATCGAGTATGATTAAAAGGGTGGGGGCGGTCCTTCCGAAACTTGAGCTTGTGTAGGCCTTATAAGAAAGTTCCAATCTTTTTTCATGTTATAGCACGAGTAGAATATTAAACCGATTAGGAGGAGGAGGATTGAGAGGAGGAGGAAAAGGGAGATTGAGGAGAAGGAGGTTTGGCTGTAAAACTTTTACATTTCAAAGTTGATGGAAAAGGAGGAACAGAATGCTTAATAGCTATGACAAATGTAATTCTCAAATATTCACATAAGCACGCCATGTAAGATCTAACAAACATGACAAACCTCTTGCAAATGGTCTAATTGAAATGACGCCAGTATACAAGATATCATATTGAAACAAAATAGAGAAGCATGCTGATGAAAGCGCGGACATTATCGAGAGGCCATCTCCTGTAGATGGGTAAGGATTCCCTTACACGAAGAAGTTCAAGAAAAGTCTGATGAGAGGGACAATATCGGAGAAAGGAAGGAGAAGAAGATGAATAAGAAGAAAAAAATCTATTATTAAGAGCCGAACGGGAGGTAGGGTTACACATACGCGATGCCGCCGGAAATACGCCTGATTTGGCGGTGGCAAAAGGGGACAGAGAGACAGGGACAGAGAAAAAAATTAGAGAGAGAAAATGAGAGAAAGATAGATAGATAGATATATATACAGATATATAGGTAGATAAATATATAGATAGATAGATAGATAGATAGACATATAGATAAATTGAAAGATTGATAGATTGATAGATTGATAGATTGATAGATTGATAGATTGATAGATTGATAGATTGATAGATTGATAGATTGATAGATTGATAGATTGATAGATTGATAGATTGATAGATTGATAGATTGATAAATTTGATAGATAGACATAGGCGGACAGACCGACAGACAGTGTGGTGAGGATGTCAGAGTGAGAAAGTGAGAAAGAAAGATAAATAGGTATATAAATAGAGGAATAGATAGATAAGAAAAATAGAAAATAACAGAGATAAGAGCTAATTGATACATTAATATCTAGAATGAGAGAGTGAGATAGAGAGAGGGGAAGGATTGGGGGAATTCATATATAATGACTGAAACAATTGTTTTAATCATTATTTGTACTTTACCGTGATAGAGGATTATCCAAATTGATTGATTTGTTCTATATTTACATGTTTAGAGAGAGAGAGAGAGAGAGAGAGAGAGAATTTAAAACAGCTAAAGTCAGAGATAAACGGTAGCTGATATATCAATACAGAAAGAGAAAGGGACAGACAAAGTCAATGAAAGAGATTGAGAAAGAGAGACAGAGACAGAGACAGAGACAGAGAAAATGGGGGCAGGGAGGGGGATAGAAAAAAAAGGGGTTGAACGATTTTAATTCCCTTCACTACCTTTTCATCCACCCTACATCTCTCGATCGGAGAGGGGCGACGTTGGTGTAAAGAGAGCAGAAAATGGCGCGAAAATTTACACCGATACTCCTCAAAGGTATCGGGTTTGCCTTGTCGTCTGCCGTCGGCTGTTGCTTCACGTAACCAATGGTCCAACGGTCCATCAACGATGACCAAATGACCAAGGATAGCTTAATCACTTTCTAAAAAAGTGATATCAGTACTGAGTGGTCACTTGAATCGGCTTCATTCCAACATCTATGATGGGTAAAAGAAACAAACAAAGAAATTAAGATAAATGAGCTCTGAAGTCATTCTTCGAAGAGCTGTGAAATGACATACTACCAGAATGTCACGTTAAAGGGATCCGGTAACTTTGTCTCAGATTCTGAAACAAAATTCTGGATTTAGCTCATGATGCAATGATAATCATAAACCTTTAGGTCAGTCAGGAACCCCATGACTTTTACAAGCTGATCGCCTGTCTGATTATCAAGATATTTATGATTGAATTACAAATTTTGAAAACCGTTCGCCTGATGGTTTTCATAACACTATAGTCTATTAGGGAAAACGAGTATGGTAAAACCGGTCAATCAAAGATTTTTACTTTTTGAGGCACTTGATCATTTTGAAGCGCAATTTTTTTAGGGCTTCATTATTACACCATATCACAGACACTAATAACATGTAGGGCCGTGTATCTCAGATTTAACACTGTTAAACGATCCCTTTAAGGCATTTAAGAAATGTTATGTATCACAGAGAAAGTGTCAATGTAATCATCGCATTATTTGAGTTAATACAAATTGTCAACACATTCATTCTGTGTTGTTCTCACATATTTAACATGAGGTACAAAATTTCCCTTGGAACAAAAATCGTCTGTCTAGCACTTTGCTCTAGCTCATCTTTAAAACCATGACCATGGTGACAAAGGGAATGTTAACGTAATCTTTTGATTAACATGGTTTATTGGATCAACTTCGCTCGGTCAACACTATCCAAGTATTAAGCAATTAACATGGAAGTCAACTTTGCGCCCTACATTTTCATCTTAATTTATTCCACCACCCCTACACCGACAGGAACTTTGTTAACTTATTCCATTAATCAAACTTGTAAATAAGACAATTATGTCAAGATAGGTTCGCTCCCTTATCAATCAAAGTATCGTTGTTTTTCCAAAATAAGACAAGAGAGAATGAGATGGGGCAAAAAACAACATCAACAGGTTCTTGGCGAAGATCGACGGCGAGGGATGCGGTTGGGCGGGCTTACTCGGGGCGGGCTTCGGGGAGGAGATCGAAGGAAGGAAACTACCCTTTAAGAATTGATTGCGGAAAATTTGAGCACTTTCCAACATCCTTCCTTTTACCGGTTCGATATAACGACTGAGGGCGTTTTAGGCAACGGGGGATGAATAAATGAGGGGGGGGGGGTGAGGATGAGATGATGTGAGTTGGGATAAAAGAGATCGCACGTTTTTTCCTAAGCCTGTCGGCGTTAACAAGAGAGATGGAAGCCCGTTCAAGACTTCAGTGATTGAAAATGAGTGAAGAATCACCATAGTAGGGATCGCTCCCCTAAAAAGCATGGAAAACACATCTTTAAGAGAATAATGACTTGATGATAAAGACAAAAAGGCCCCTTTTCGGTGAGCACTGAACGAAATGACGGCGCGGAGAGAGGGGGAAAACTGTCGCGCGTACATTTTCGATCGAGTTGTGTTTGTACTCCTATTAAGTTACCGAAGAGATGTAGTTTGCGCGCTGCTAGTCAAGTATTTGCCGTGGTGTCCCGGCACGGCTAATAGTAGTGCTAATGGAAAAGTAGACGAGTCACACGGCGTCCAAGTCCGCCATTCTGCCTTGATGTCGAATTTGCAAGTCAAAATTGAGTCCCGTAAGTAGACGAGGGTCAACCCTAAGACCTTAGAACAAATAAAGGGTATTGGATGATGATCACGGGAGAAAAGGGGAGAAGAGAGGCGAAGAAGAAGAAAGAAGGGGAGAGGAGTCGGTGAAGGAGGAGAGGGGGAAGAGGACGAGGTTTATTGATTATCGCGAGACGTTGAAGTCCCGATGCGGTGGGGGCCGCCCGCTTCTCAGCGTTACTCATTGCTCGAAGAAAAGAAAAAAAGTTACGTGCCTTTTAGCATTTGATGAATGCCCTCTGAAAATGGGACTTCATTATTGACTCGAGAAAACATGACAGTCGGTGATCATTTCAGTGTCTCCTACAGACAAGGTGCAAATAGTGACATTATAAAAGGAGGACCGAGGAAGAAAAAGAAGTCAACAGGGGTTTTTAAAGTCTTAACCCGATAAACGGAGGAAATAAACCGTACACGCTTGTGCTACAAGCATTTACCGAATCAACCTCTATTATAAAGACTTGATTGTAGATGGTATAGATATACTTATCAATTCGAACCTCTAAATGAAGGGGGTATAGAAGGAATGACGACCTTGCCCCCTCTTTTCTTTTTTTGGTTCTATATTACCCTATCCCCTTTATTTATTTGCTCTCTCTCTCTCTCTCTCTCTACCCTCCCCCAAACCGTCTCACCCTCTCTCTCCTCTCCCCTTCTCTTTTTCCTTTTCTATCTGTAATTGTATCGAAGCATGCTTTTTAAAAAAACCTGACGACGTTTTTCTCTCTCACTCCCCCAAATATCATTCTCACACTCCTCTCAATGCCCTCTCCCTTTAACCTTTCATCTCCCTCTCTCTCTCTTTCTCACTCTCAATCATTATTTTACACCTTCGCTCTGTTACTGTTAACAATATAATGCTTATCGGATCAAGATATTATGAATAGAATGACTTGAGCGCTTAGGGGTCGCAAGGAGCGTGGGGGTAAAAACAAAAGAACATTAGCGCAATTATCATCCATTGTGAGTGGGGTTTGATGGATGGATGCACTCCTGAGGGGTGTAAGATCTTTGCTTGGTGGGTTGGCTGGTCCTACAGAACACCCATCATGAATGATGAATGTGCTAATTTCTACGTGATCTCACTGGTTTATAAGTCACTGTTAATACGCCTTGAATGAACTTGAGCAATGTTTGAACAGTGTTCCCAGTCTCCTTTGCGATTGAGTTTTAATTAGCACGTTTGCTCTGACGAAGAGGCAGAGACAAAGTGAAAGCGGAGTTGAAATTGTTGTTTGATAAGAACATAATGAGTGAAAGAACAAGAAGTATATCATGTTTTAAATTGCAAATGCTAGAAGCATCCTGAAGAACAAAGGAACAGAGTGTTACACTCCTAACTATCATTGGTGTGGGGGGTCGGTCAAATTACTTGAGGATGAAAGGATATCGAGGGTGAAAAATGAATATGTTTAAGCAAAGTTAAAGTTGGGTAGCGGGTAGTCATAGTTCATGACTTTCAAGAAAAAAACTAAAGGATCAACGTAAAGTTCAATTAAGAGGAAAAAGAAATCAATTAATGAATAATTATTGAGAATGTTTAAATGAACTCCAAGTGCAGTTAAAAGGCAGTCAGGAACGAGCTTGAGAAAAAAAGTCCAACATGGAATTTAAAATACAAGAAGTATTAATTAGACAATACATGAGGAGGGAGGCATGTGATGAAGTGAAATTAATCCAACGGGTCATAATAAAGGGGTTTTTGAGACGAAATGAGGATGCTAATGAATAATTGAACTACATTTTAGGACACCTCAAGGTATGCGACAGATGGATAAAGAAGTTGAGGGCGTAAGACGAGAATTAATAGATGTCTTGGATGTTCGGAATGTTTTTATCAGAACAAAGCCCAACCAGTCATGAATAGAGAGCATCATTCTAAGTTTCAATATATATATTTTTTCGTGTTCTTTTTAAGTGATCTATGAAGAGAGGAGAGCGTTATGATGGCAGCGCGCATCATTAGATCGACTCCAAACGATGACTGTTGGTATCGATAACAGGAAAACGGAAGGAAGCCATCATCTCGCATGCATGGCGGCCATATTGGATAGAGGGCAGTCTCCATCTCGCATTTCACGTGCCTTTAACCCAGGCATCAAACATGCCTCCAAGAACCATCACCCGTTCATTTAACATTCATAACCATTCATTTAGTTTTATGATGTCAAGGTAGTGCCAAATGCTCACATATTATATCGCACGTCCCAACAACCTCGCCGTCTGTTCACTAATTTCTCCCACATTGCCCTACTTCTCGCTAACCAAGTCCTAGATTTCGCCCCCATCCTCACCGCCTCTCTCCCCGGCCCTCACCCAACCTTTGGTCGTTACTACCGCGCAATTGTTGGTCAATGAAGCTCATTACTCCACCGTTTCCCCGATACGGTGTATGACTTAAGCCAACATAGCTCCGAGCTCGCCCTTTGCCCTCATGTCATGGATGTTAGAACCGAGGCGGAGGCGTTTGAGAAGTCGTCCCCCGAGTCAACCGGGCGAGGAAGTGGAGGACTTGTTCGGCAATCCCCGCACTCGCCCCGGAGCGGCTAATGTAATACAGCCCCACGTATATATATCCATGTATGTGCAGTCTTGTCATCCAGCATATGTTCACAATCTTGGCTAGCCTGTAAGGGGAGCCAAACTGCTCAACAGCCCGACAATAAAGCAAGGATGAGAAAGCAAGACTCAAGTGGTTTGTTGACTATGTGGTGAGCAAACATTTCTCGACTTATCACCATATGGGATTGTTCCTTAAACCGCCATAGAATCGCATTTCTACCCACGCCCTTCATACGAATTTGCATTTTTATGACATCTTGAAACATACTGTAGCCTTTACAAGAGTAATAAAATGTGATATTAAGGACATCATCATTTTCTCCCCAATATTTCGTTAATTTTAACTGTCACATGACTTAATGACTACTTTTACTTAAATAAATCAGAAACTCGAAAAAAAATTAATGAAATTATCATCATTGTTTTAACATTTGTCTCTTGCCAAGGTACGATGTCGAATTTATAGAATTATAAGAAGTACCTCTTTTAATATTGAAAAGCATTATTATAAACGGGGGGACAATAAAAAATAAAAGAACACGACCGTGAAAGTCAGAATTTAGATATCCTTCGTAGTTCGAATTTTCCTCAATCCTGTTTTGAGAGCTGACGGTCGACGTGTTTCTAAATGTATTATCGATCCCCAGATCGATAATGTTAATCACGTCCTGGCCCGGGTTTGATCTCGCTTGAGATAGGATGGTGTCGATAAGAGAGAATATTGAATGAGAGAGAGAGAGAGAGAGAGAGAGAGGGAGAAAAAGAACATAACAGGTAAAATGTGGAGACTATATTTAGAGTGAACAAGCGAAATTGAAGAAAAACAAGGAAGGCAGGGAGAAGAAGGAAAAGAAAAGCAAAAGAATGAGAAGTGAAGGAGAAGGAAGAAAGATCAAGAAGAAAATGAAGAAGGAAGAAGGAGATAAACAGAAGGGGGAAATGGAATAAGAGGAACATCGTGAAGGGTTAAAACACGGTCGGTGATAATATAGGGTTTACTCATATTTGTTTTCCTCTTTTGGTTTGGCTCTCTTTCCTGCTATCCAGGGTTTCTCACTCACTCCCACGCTTTCTACAGATTCATAACTATCACGTGACCAAATTGTTGCCTATAATTATTAAGTTTGGTACATGCTCTCCAACCAATGACAGTTATACCATTAAAAAGGAACTGAAAGAATTATCTCGTTACCTATACCATTTTAATTGTATTTTCTGACCATAACGTCCATGTTGATTTTTCATCCATCACTTGGCCGCTGTATAACAAATAAAGTGATATAAAATAATCCCCCATTTTCCCTTCGATCAATGTCGTTTTCCTCCGCCTCATAGCGCACCGTCTAAATTCTATCCGCCGGAAAAGAGCCGTATCCTAAGCGAACGATATCTCGCCCAATATCGTAATCTTACTATTGTCTCATCATCCGATTTCTTTTTTCTTTTTCTGCTCATACGCTGCAATACACGATCGCTGGACCTCGTTCGTCTCGGAGCGTGCGCTTCTATTGTTTCGAACGCGCGCGTGGCGAGATACGCGTGGCTGCGTAATCGCTCCCTTTGTCTTAGCCAGGCTTTTGTTAAGCGACAAGGCACGCGCGCAGCACAATAGCTATGTAGATTTAGATGAGCGCTTTTATTAGCATGTTTAAACGGGAACTAGCAAGTGCATAGCTTTTACTATGCCGTGCCAACTCAAGGGGTAAATTTGGATCGCGCAAGATCGATGCGATTTGCCCTTTTTGATCAAAAGATAATTGAGCTATTTTGCTAGCACCTGACTGTTCACTTTGCAATTGTCGGACGGTGAAATGAATGATTTAAGCGTGAATTCATATCTCATACCGAATCTTTACAGACTATAAAATAGCAGAAGCAAAGGTAAAAAGATATTTACATCAATGAATTCCAAATCAGATATTATTTTAAATTAGTTCTTAATAGGATAAAGCATTAAACAAGTACGCCTATTCAAAATGGACGAAAAATGTCTCATAATTATACTTAAAAAGGGTGAAAAGGTATGGAAAGAGAAACTTAAATTTAAATGTGGTCGAGAAAGACTTGCACAAGATGCAGAGGGTTAATATTCATAGAAACTTGAATAAAAAGTGATGTGTTATGCATTCCTCCACCACTGAGTGATGCTTAAATTAAAAGATACTTTTTACAGTTTCCCAAGAAGTGTGACACAAATCATAACGAATTTGGAATTGTATAAATAAATACAAAATACTCATACAGTAGCTGACTTGAATTAATCTCGTGCTTTTTCATAAAGCTTTTTTTTCTCGCTCCTCGGCGGACCACCCGTCCATCTACATACTGCCCACAGGTCATGGGCACTTTGGGCATGCTCGCTTGGCCTCATCCCATCCCTCATATCTCATTCTCCCTATTCTCTTTCTGTCTCTCTCTCTCTCTCTCTCTCTCTCTTTCTCTTACGGCCACAATCTTCCAAATATATTTTCTCTAGCTTTCTCTTCTTCCAAAAATCACCTGCTTTTTAACTCGTCAATCTTTCATGAGTGAGTGCACAGCCCACTCCCGGCGCTGCGCCTCATAATCTCTCGCCGCCATCATCCCCAATTGAAGTACACACAGTATAATAGTAATAAATCTACTGATATCATATGCAATCTTTGTCTTCAGTTATTACCCGTCATCTCCCTCTCCGTCTCTCTGTCTCTCTCTCTCTCTCTGTCTCTCTCTTTCTCTCTCTCTCTGTCTCCCTCTTTCTCTCTTTCTCTCCCTCCCTCCCACCTCTCTCTGTCTACCTATATATCTATTTATATATATATCTATCCTCTTATCTATATCTTTGCTTATTTAATATTTTGCCTTCTCTTTCATTTCTCAGTCTTTCTTATATTCATTCTAACTCAAAAGACTCTCTTTTTTGTTAGATTCTTGATTTGTCTTCCTCTCGCTCTTTGTACAAGCCGCATATCTCGGTTGTATCTCTCCATCGTTCTCCTTGCCTTCACTAACATTATCCTTTATCTCTTTATCCTCTTTAACTGTACGTCTGCCCCCCTCTCTCTCTCTTTCTTATTCTGCCTACCTATATCTATCCATATTATCTCTCCCCTTTCTCTGTTTCTATCTCTATCTCTCTATCTCTCTCTCTCTACATTATCTATCTCTCGTCCTCCCCCTCTCCCGCTCTCTCTGTCTATCTTCGTTAGCTCTCCCTCTCTTTCTCCCTATCTATTCTACATTCACCATGCTCAGTAGTAATCATAATTTCACTCCATTCCTCCATTCTCCAACTGCCTACCATCATCTCCCCCATCCTACCCGCTGCCCACCTCTCAGTTCCTCTCCCAATATCTCCCTCACCAAATCACCAATCGTTAGGTCAGCGACTATGTAATACATCATTTCTGTGCACCATAGCGACCACAAATATGAAAGACTGATGTCCACATCGATCCTCTGTCATTTACTGCCTCGTCCGGGCCCTATCACCCGTCTTAGCGAAGGTCAGCTTTACAGTGAAAAACATAACATTTCCGCGGAGAGACAAAGAAGATGTCATAATTCGAGTGACAGAATGAAATATGGATGCTCTTTTTAACCCATTATTGACCAGAAAGATAACCATGCTTTGGTGCTTTGATCGAGGGTGCTGCATCAAGGGCCAAGTGTGGTCAGACAGAGACAAAAGTGCTGCAAAGCTTGAAGCCACTTCTGTCATGTCTGTTGTAAAACGAGTTTCATGCTAAAGTTAGGTGTGGGGAAAATCAAATGCAAATCTCAAAATGGCAACACACAATCAAATGTGTTTCATTAATTGTTCCCCTTATAAACGAGTTAGAAACCCCTTTCGTGCTTTGATGCTTTGCTAATAGAGGGTCGATCAAGCGCCTTGCATGGTCAGCGAGAGCAATTATCAGTACAAATCCTGAAGCCACTTTTGTTTTCATATGAAAGTATGAGCGGGATAAGCATTATCAGTATCAATCGTGAAGGTAGCAAAATTTTCAATGCAAAATTCAAGCGTTCCCCATATTTACTGATTTTCCAGTTGATATTTTCTTTCGTATTATGAAGCATTTCAGATATACTAAAATCTACTAAATCTACTAAAAATATACTAAAAGGAATATATACATTAATTTTTTAGGGAATGAAATAGTGTTTAAAGAAAATAAAAAACAGAGTTGCCAATTTGAACAGAGGAAAGAAATTCTTTCAGTCCTTTATAATTTGCTTTCTCCACGGGTCAATATGTCACGAACTAAATATCTCCTCTTCTCAGCTTATATCCTCCGAGTCCACCTGGCCGTCCTAGATAAGACGACGTGTAATACACCCGATCTATCCCAGACAATAGTAGGTGAAGAAGGAGCGATGGTGTCTTTTGATTAGAGTCAAGAGCGAAGTTCGATTTGAAAAATAACATTCTGATACCCCCTTTTACAAAATATTTCATGGGGAAACAATTGTAAAGTTGTGGCAACTAACATTTTCCTTCTAACCCCGGACACTAGTAGGTGAGGAGAGAGAAGGAGAGAGAGAGAGAGAGAGAGAGAGAGAGAGGGAGAGAGAGAGAGATAGAGGGAGAACGATGGTGTCTTTTTCATTAGAGTCAAGAGAGTAGTTAGATTTTAAGAAAAAAAGATAAACTCTTGTAAACAAAATTCACGAGAAAACATTTTGAAACAACCACGTTATGGTGACTATTTCCCAGGAATGATATTTCCCAGGAAATAGTAGGTGAATAGCGAGGAGAGAGAGAGAGAGAGAGAGACGAAGTGCTTTGATACGAGTGAAGACAGTTGTTCGATTTGAAATTCAAAAAGCTTGTCTGATCATCCCTTGTAAAGTATTATATGGAGAAACAATTCCAAAGGACTTTGGACATGGGAATATACCATCACTAAATCACAAATAAGGCTAAATCCTGTGAGTTTTTATTTTTCATTTTATTCTTTCTGTTTTCTCCCCTTTTTCAAACTTTGTCCACCGATTTTAAAAGGCGCATAATACAGCCAGTGTTTTTTTTCCTATTTCTTTCTATTTTTGCCGGGATTATTCAATGTGATGCGTCTCACCTTTTCTTGTTCTCCTTACAGACGTGTGATTTATTCTCTTGTATCTCCTGACTGTCTATTCACATATCTTTTTTCCTACACCATAAACCTCCCCTTGATATATTCGGATCGATATCGAGTTAGTTCATAGCTTTTAGTTGAGCCAACTTTTGACCTTGACTCGCTGTAAGAAACATATCGTCGATTGCAAGTCCTTCATTCATAACGCCTCAGCTCATGCGAATAGACCATACGTCCTATGTATTTCTTAAAGGACTAATGCGTCAAGGATATGTTGTTTAATCCAGATAGTTTTGTTATCATCTTTCCTCTCTGGCTAATGGTGTCTGATTCAGTCATTAACAGTGATAAATCTATTTTTTTTCTTTCTCCGATTGATAAATGTTTAAAAAGATTGCTATATTTTGTCAAGCTTCCGCACCTAGTGAAATACTGTTTTATATTTGAAAGAAATGCCGATTTTTCTTTGGTTGCGAAATATAATTTAACATTATTTGAAATGAAAGCTTCTGTCATAATTTAGCTTGAGTTTGGGTTTGACTTTGTTCATTAAATCACGGTTAAAAGGCCTGCTATCATCTAAGATCGCGTTTATGATCATGAATGTGATTAATTGCCTAATAAAGAAATGATAACCATTTGTTTTCGGGATATTTGGTTGTCAACATGCTTATTGAAAAGATAAATGGTCTTTACTTTCTAGTAAATACATACCAGCACCAAACATAAGAACATAACAACAAATGAAATTACATCGTTTTCCGTATGTTACGCGTCATTTCGATGCATGAATTTTCGTTCACGCGCGGGAACTGTTTAGAAATCACTGTGTCGCAGGGGCTTTTATCATACTTATAGTCATGATATTCATATAGCTTTTATCGACATAGTTAGAACAAATTCTAAAGACAAATTTTCATGACTGTTAACGTGAGGATTGATACTCGGGAAATAATGAATTCCAGTTCCGTTCGAGAATGGTTTACGATTTAAAGTTGTATAGAATAATACCGATATTGCAATCCTTTAACGGTCTTCTGCACGAATCTGTTCGCGTGTATATGATTGGGCAGGTGCGATTACGATACACCGAGGTCATATCGATTAATCGATTGGAAATCACAGTGCAGATTTCCAGACGATACATAGCGGCTTGGCGGGAATGTTTTGTTGCAACTCTTGTTATTTTCTCGCAATCGTTCGTTGCTCGCAGTCAGTTAATTTCCGCTTTGCTTTTGTATCCAGTAATATATCTTGCGACCCTCGAGTTGCGCTGGATTTCCAGTAGCTATTTTCCTAACTTCTCCCTCTCTCCTTATCCCTTTCTCTCCTCATCTCTCCCTCTCTTATCCCGATATTACGTCAGGAGTTTATTTGAATTCATACAGCGCTATTCACAATCGAGAGGACGGCAGAGCGATCGATACCATGAAAGTATGTCAGGCTTTCAAAGTAAAGGGTATCTTTGTTAGCGTACAGGGTTTTTTCGTGGTAGTTCTTTCTCATAAATCCGCTCTTAGAAATGGACAGGAATATTTGAAGGATATCGATAAACACGTGTAGTTTATTCGAAAGCGATATAAAGCTTCGTGTAACTTCGTTGTTGGCTTTTTCCGACTCAGCCGGGGGGAATAGATTTACATAAACGTGCATCTTTTATAGCCAGGCCTTCATATTTTCGATTGTATTATAAACATCGACTAAATAGCAAGACGTACGAATGGCAAAAACAGAATTTCGCTTGACTAAAGGTTTGGACTTCCCAAATCATGTAAAATTCCATTTCTCATGAACACAATTACATTGTTTTACCAATATAGATGGGGATGATTACATTTGTGTAACATATGGCATCATGAAGCAATTTAGCAAACCTAAAATATGTAAAGTGCGATATTTAAGTAATACAGTTCAATGTTATAGAAATCAAAGAAGGTACTGAGATTATCTCATCTCCAAACGAAAAATGAAAACATAAGAAAAGTGTCCTTAAAGGTACTATGTCCCATTTGCAGGCCAAAAAAATGAAAAGGTTAAATTCTAACGGTATTTGAAAGACAATACAAGTTTAGAACTTCCCTAAAAAAAGGGGGGCTTGAAAATGTCTTTAAGTGGGAAAATAACGACTACTAGTTGTCGAATCGACTTAGGAGCTATAGAGCCAGTAAGTAATAGTCTGATTTTGCAGACCATTGTACCAAATGTTCGTACATTTTATGCTGCGCAAAGATTCAATCAGTTTAATTTTGGTCATTACAAGAAGTGGGTTATTGATGTAGACAAATGCTCATGTACCCGTTACAGCTCATTTTATGTATGTTATTACCAAAGATGAAAAAAAAGCCAGTCAGTCACTCAATAGTGTCTGACAGTGAAGAATAGCAAGTAATCCGGTTTTCTTGCATAATTTGAATATCAGGACACTGCTAACGTTTAAATTTCACAGATAGGACATACATGACATATTCATAATTCCTGCAAAGTTCTACAGAATTTGATGTTGGCTGCAAAAGGGACATAGTATCTTTAACATCGTTAAATATTATATCATTTGCTGAAGGTTGAAAGGTATAAACGAAACACACTGTAGTATAAACACACTTTGGGTTTACTTGAGGAAAATACCCGTCTACTGTAATCAATTTTCGGAAATCCAAACAATCTATTTGTGCCACATATGCTAAAGGCTACTTTCTTTCATATATAGGTACCCAGAATATTCACTGTTTACGTACTAATTTACTGTGACTTATAATTGTTGTTTAAAGGGTGCTTGATTTATAGGGACCCTTTGATATTAAGTTCATACCAAAGTAAGATTATTGCGAGTGTATAAAGTACAGATACTTCCATCTGACTGTTATATGAATTTGGGTATATTTCAGCACCATTGCGGATTTATATAGAAGAAAGAAATTAATGGAATAAAATGATTATATGAAACGTAAAATGAGTTAGGCCAAAGAGGATTTTCATGTATCTTTCCCCCTTTTGGAATACCTTATAGGCGGATTTCTTTTGTGGGTCATTTTAAGATAATTCCATCTCATCATTCGGCTGGTGATATTTGCGATTAGACCTGGCACCTGTTTCCTTCCCTGTCGCATTTAATGTAGCCAGCTTCAGGTCCAACGAAGATGAGGACTTATCATTTACTCTAGTCTTTCCCTCTGTCATTGTCCTCTGAATGTGATGGCCACATTTGTGATTCTATTTATGACTCTATCCCTACTTTTCTATGCCTATTATCCCCACCTCTCTCTCTCTCTCTGTCGCTGTTTTTGTGTCTTTATGTCTATAATTATGTCGCTCTCTATGTATTATACTTATATGTTACCTATAATACCGTAGTGCAGATAACTCACACCCCACCTCTCCCTCCCTCCCCTCTCTCTCATCCTATATTTATAACGTGCCAAATGCGTTAATATATAGCCGAGAAATATCTAACTGTGTATTCCTAAGAAAGTTGAATTGAAATTTAACACTGCCATCTCTACAATGAACTTCAGTACTCATTTATTCCAACAACATTTACACATTCATCTCCTTGTATGACGACCTTTCTGAAATGAAAGTCTTCAACCCAATGCTTTAACCTAGGCTTAAACGCCCCCTACGGGTATGTAAACTGACCTTAATCTCTCCATCCTCTGTAAAAAAAGAATTAAACATTTCGAGGAGGGGCGGATCAAGGGTATTGCAGAAGAGGGGCAACACAATTTCTAACATTCTCTGTTAAGCAAAAAAACAACAACAACAAACAAACACATTAAAAAAGTTCCAACCTCAACAAGTACTTATTACTGAAGATATGTCACTTGGGTTTTAGGAGGGAGGGGCGGTTGTGCTACCCCTGAATCCGCTGCTGCTCCCCAAAACCTAGAGATGATGTGATGGCATCAGGATTCATTAACCTCAATCGGCACACCGGGTTTGGTTCTCTCATCTCTACCCACCATCCAAACTCTCCTCCTTCGCCATCATCACATTAGTCCCATCTCCTCTCGTTAAGGCAATCCTCAATTTGTCCACCCTCCCTGACATATCTATTTAGACTCCTCCGGTATGCCTACCTTAATACCCGATACCACCTGAAAACGCATCCCAGATAAAGATGAGCATCTCATGTGAATCATCATCATCTACCTATTGCCAGCGCAGGGCGTTTTGTGTAGACTGGACCTAATAATCATTGTCAGTGATTCAACGGATGGAAAGTATTTTTCTATAGTTTTAGCAGTAGTTTTTGAAAATCACCATGAAACTTTTGCTTACCAAGAGCCCATTTTCTAATTCCGTTATCCACACTTATATTTCCAAATTATACAATGATATTTCAATTTTCCGCCGACGTTCATTATTATTTCAGTTGCAATGACAATTTCTTTTATATTCTAGAACTAGTGTTTATTTGCAATTAGAATTTTAATATGCTCAATGAAAGTTTATTTGCCTCCCCCACTCCGCTTTTCCCTTTCGATATCACATAGTAAGTGCTTCAATATTGGCAATAACTGTCCTATTTATTTATTCTTCTTTTTTAAGATACAATATATTTGCTCTGAAGAAGGAACGAATTTTTAATGAAACTTGCCACCGCTCTCACCTAAGAAAAATAAACAGACAAAATAGGACAAAACCCAAATGAAATAGATAATTAAGGGGCAAAATAAAACACGAAATGACAATAAAGAAAAAAAAATTCCTATAAAAAAGAAGGCACAACTGTCTCGTATTCTAATAACGCTTAATAATATATTTTTTGATCGAAATGGAAAAGACAATTAAAGAATGGCGATGTGTATTATGACATCATTGTCAGTGCGATGCAGATACAAACACGGCAAAAAAAGCAAACCATTCACGTTGAACAATGGCATATATTAGTTTTGTTAATTGGACGGTAAAAGTCACGTGGGGTAAGCTTAATTAAAAGCGGACCTGACTCGCGATGGTTCTGCGAGCGTGTACTGATTCTGGTTTTGTGTGAGGGCGTGTACAATGAACACAATTTATGCACAGGGAATGAGTTGCGGGAGTGATTTTAATCACTCTTTATTGTTTCGATGTCTCTCTCCTTGGTTGCTAGCACGAATCCGTTTATTTGCTTTTCTTGAATTGCTTGGTTTGCGCTGTACGCATTCTGTAAATAATGGGGTCATTCCAAATGGCCAATTTCGACTTCACAGTTATGAAAGAGTCTTATTTTTCCATCTAAAACTTGACTTGTTTGATTTGAAGGGCAGTTGCTCATCTTTTAAATCAATGATACGGATGACAGAGAGATTCAGAACCTCATTAAATCGTCAGTAATATCTAACAGTACTGGAAACATTATTGAGAACTATTACTGGGTATAAACATAACGTGACCCTTCTCTACTTTAGATGTTTAGTTATGACACCCCTGTTATGATCATTATACCACTGAAAGTTCATCCATTATCATACGCATATTGATACCATATTTCCCGATGCCAATGCTAACTGCAGAATCAAAATTAGGGTGATTTATACAAGTATTACTTCTACATCTACCGCTGATAGCCGTACCAGATACTATATTCTGATACCACTTACCTAATTGAATAACACCCGTCTCTTACCATAGTTCTAACACATCTATCAAAGAGAGTACTACATCGGTAATCATTATTACTCTGATTTAGACAAATAATTGTTCTACATCTACGTCTGATAACGATACCAAATACCATATTTGGTACCTTTATCATAGTTTTCGTGTCACTAAATTAATATCTCAGCCCTGGCCTAACTGCTATCCCTTCTCTGAATAGCATTACGTCATGCTAAATGTTTTTATTTTTATTATTCATTATTATTTACTACGTCTTCTACAAGTAATATTTCTACATCTACGCCTGATAACAATACAAAAATATTATAATTTGATACCACTGTCATAGTTTTCTTGTCTTTGAACTAATAATATAGCCATAGCACTGCTCTTGAAATGTTCTCCTTTTGACAGTTTTACATACCTAAACAATATTAAAACGACTTTTGAAATACCACGTTTACATCTACGATAGATAACAATATACAGAATACCATATTCGAGTGTGTTTTGTCTATATTTTTCATGATCATTTTTTGCAACTAATCATACATTTTTGTAGTTGGTTTCAGTTTTTCATATTGTGCTTAGCCTTCAAATTCTGCTTTTCATCTCATACTTTCAACTAAGTTGAAATTTGTATTTTCAATTACCTATCCGTTCTGCTAAATAAATGTGTTAATCTATTTTATGAGTTTTGTCTGGGGTTGTCGTATTATCAAGCAATCTGCTTACAATGAAAGTTCTCTTTCGCAAATTATTTTATAATGTTTGAGGTAATTTAGTATTTGTGACAGTTTATCATTTCGTTTTTGAAAATAACAATTGTTATATATATTTGTGATTCATTGTCAGAAAAATACTTATTTTACTTCATATTATTGTTGTTATCGAAAAACTGTGTACTGACATGAATACAGAAGAAAATCAAATCAAATCAAATCAAAACTACTTTCTATAACGACAGATACAACTCTTCACTTTTCGCCCCATCGAGATTATTGCCTACGATGGATTTCTATATCACTAACTCTATCATCAAAATCAATCATTCCCTTACTTCCGTTATCGTAAAAGGCCCATCCCCTGTCTCTCTTTATCCTTCTTACTGCCAGAAATATCAATTCCACCAACCCGATCAACGTATCATCTCAATCTTGCCCTCTCTCTCCAAAACTTTTTTAATTTTCAGACTTCATCATCTTTGGTCTCCGCCTGACCTTTCTGTCTCCATTCCTTTATCCAGGGGGTGATCATGTTACCCCTATGGCGGCTCCACCCAGCCGCCGTAAACAGGTTACATTAGACGTTCGAGCCTGATTAGGTGGTGTTAGGGCGCGTTCCTACATGACGAGATAAATCTCCTCCACAAACTCGCTCGAGAAGATAAAACGATATAAGAGTAACTGCGCGCCACATTCCGCATGTGAGGAAACACATCTAACTGAGTACGCGTCTGAAATTTGCTCCAGCGAGAATTGTCCCGGGCTTTTTTTCTTCGTCAAAGGTAAAGGAATAGTGTTAGGGTTGCAATCGGGTTTCATGTTAGGTTTAGAGTAAGGGTTGGCCATAATGTTGGGTCCAGGGTTATTCTTTGGAATGTATGAAATTGCCGCGAGGCTACTGTCGCAGGACCAAGAGTCAAATAACCGCGTACGGCTCTTTTTGCGTACAGCTACTTTTTATGTCTACCTCCTCTAACTTGCCATTCGTTTACAAGGAAAAATGATTAGATTCTACCTGGTATGAACGAAGCTTTAATGTTTCGTTGGTATCCAGCGACTCGCATGCAACTCGTCTTGACATGGACGCCACGCCGCTATTCCAACCCACCCGCCTCCTTTCCGCTTCCCTACGCTTCATTTCACCACGCATACACGACCCTACTGCGGCCGTTTACAATATCCATCAAAAAATCGTGCGCTAGATTATTACCAATTTCCAAATATCACTGATTCCCTGCCAACCCGGCTGAGGCTGAGGCTTTAGACGATACACTTTTTTTCTTCTTCTTCATTCTCCGTCCCTTCTCTTCGTTTGATTAAGGAGCAAGCGTGGATAATGCTTCGCTTGAACCTTTAATCGTAAAGCTTTGAGCGACTTAATAAAGAGCTCTTCAACAGCGCGGAGAATAAAATCAATCAGGTCCCCTTCTTACTCACTCATTTTCATCTTTATTTTTTGTGTTTGATTTATCTCTGATGTTTTATTAACTCCAGCCCACTTTATTGGCGCTCTCCGCTGACATTTTCCTTGCAAAGTGGATGATAATAGATTGCCCGTCTCCGTCTTCACCAAACCCAATTTCTTCACCACCAACAACCCGTCCCTATTTTCTCTCCTCCCCGTCTCGTTCCATCTTGCCTCAGGGTTGCACTTTTATGTTCAGGAGAGCTCGTGTTAGGTAGGAATTCTTCCAATAAAGACCCATTTTATCTGGGAGATATGAGAGAAAAAAGGAGGGAACGGCATAAGACAAATATAAAATGGCTGCCGGCGAACTATTAGAGGAAGGAAATTCTTTGAAATGATCGATTTCCTCAGCATATTTTCTCGCGCGCGGGAAACTTCCTGGGGTCTTGAATAAGTCTTCGTCAAGCAGTGCCATTAAGGATTTCCTCTGCGACAAAGGCATTTTCCTTTTCTTGTTTCCGAGACGGAAAGTTACGTAATGTAATTTCTCCGTTCATTAATTGAGCACACAGATAGTAGTGATGGGAGGAGAAACGTATTCTTGTTTACATTGAATCACCAATCGACAATTTATTACAAGATGAAAAGGGCTGACGGTCAGAGCGGAAAAACGGTCACTTGTGAAATAAAGGCGATCTATTTTTGTGTCATTAAAAAACACAAATAACACTTTATAATTTGCAAACGAAATATATTGGTTTAGGCTATGTAACTGAACCATCTATTATCAGAGTCCATCTTAAGCCCGCCCATGACAATACGTTGAATAAGGGGGTCCGTTGCTGTAGAAGCTTATAATATAGAGAGATACAAGCTTGATTTGAAGATATTACGCTTTTATAACTGAACTTTTAAGATTGTCCATCTTATGTATTGATTGAATTACTATTCATAAACGTTTTCGGGACTGCAATTATGATAAAGCGTGTTTTCGCATTTTTAGTGCCAGCTTATTAACGTTTCACCGAAACATGAAAACTAAAGAACATCATCCCATCGTCCCATTGTGGATCTTTAAACAAAAAGAATAGTAACCAATTTTACTGCGGCAACTGGTCCTAAATGATGCAGATACAGATTTCTCTCTTTTCAAAAATAATAATGTTTTTATAATCTTTAAATGATGACAGAATAAAAACCTTGTTTCCCATAATTATTATTTAAAACAAACTAGTTAATATACTATCAGTGATACTGTGCTTCTTCCAAGCTTTCACCAATTTGTTTTGATGACACCATGTAATTGAGTTTCGTATTCTAGGTTATCATAATTTGAGAGGCGTCAAATATACTAGTTTAAATCTGGAAATCATAGAGAACACGGTAATAATATTTTTTCTTTAAAATGCGAATATTGTTTTTGAGATATAAATTTCATGCACTCATAACAATAATTTTTCTATTGGATCGGCCATAATTGACTATAGGATTAGACAATCAGTGCTCTAGATAAATATACGGAAACCTCGAATCACACCGGCGGCTAAGAAATTGACCGTTTTAGTCAATCACAGTGGCGCTTTCTTATGAAGATAGCAACTTGTTATTGGAAAATAGATCACCTCAATTCAGCTTTCTTGAAATATTTAGATTACGTCCCAGTTTCGGCACAAAAAATACTCTCCTAGCACAGATATGATGGTAATAAAGGGCGCGTTATTGGCCTGGTAGCGCGCGAGCGGCTTTCGTTCCACTTCGTCATGTAAGCTAAACGCCCATTCGGGAATTCGGAACAATACGGCGCATAAGCCGCACGTAGTGCTACCTCAAATAAAGCGCGGCGCACGTGTGGAGGGGAGCCCATGTTATTGAGACTAATACGGCGGGGAGTCCAGGGGGAGAAAATAGTGCGGTGAACCGTCGAAACTCAACACCCATACCTAGGGACACCCACCCACCTACTGCCATTATTTCATTGACTTCCAAAGTCTCGTCATGATCCATAAAGCGGCCATTTACAGTCAGGGACGGTTTCCTGTGCTTCAGGGAAGATAAAACATGTGCAATATTGCTTGAGAGCTGATCCTAGTCTCGGGATACCATCACTAGGAAATAAAAAGCGGGGAAAAAAAATAAGGTGCGCGTCGCGATCTCTTTTTGTTCTTGACGGTACCGCGTACACCTGATCCGTATTTCACGCGCGCGTTTTTAATATCGAGCGAGCTTGCGCGTCTCGCGTAACCCTTCGAGAATATTAAGAAAGAAAACGCTTGTCGTGTAGATTATAGCCCGCTAGCGGGATATAGGTCGCCCGACCCTTTCTTCGTGATAGTGATATGCAAATCTGATGTTATGTCGGGCTGGCGACTTAGCGCCGCAATCGAGATATCCATACCGAGACCCCGCAGCATTCCGGCGGGAGAGCCGGCCGGTAAATGTCGAATCAAATCTGACTTGGTGCTATCAATATGTGCTAATCTTACTCACAGTTCAAAAGGCCCGGGAAAAGTCAGAGTGGAAAGAGAATACCGTCTGCGGTGAGATAATTGAGACGAAAGTCATAAAATACGAATATCGGACCGTCTTTGAATAATAGCTAATAACTGCGAAGTGATTGGAGGATAAAAGAAGATATGAAGAGCGTAGTTGAGTGTGCATTCGGGCTATCAATTAGTATTGACGCGCTTGGAGCTACCAAATAATAGTTAGAATGATAAATTAGTGGACAGCTCGATCCATCTTAGCTATTGGGAGACACCATCACTTCGAGTCAGCACATCACGTCTTGTATAGGAACCCATCCATCCAACGAGCTAATCAAATGAACTATTCAACAACAAAAAGTTGTGCATCGTCCTCAAATTTTATTTATAAATAGTCCATCTTTTGCACTCAAATTCGAAAGAGCACACTGGCTTAATCGGCTACGATAAACATAAATATGATAAAGTTTATCTTTTGGGGGTTTAATAAGAAAAAAAGTGCTCAAGGAAAAAGAGATTGACCCTTCTTCAAACTCTTTAATATTCTAATGAGAGTTAGAAGGACGTAACTAACGCTGTTTAAAATTGAATTTATGAATTTATACCCTTTTGATTCTCAGCATACTAAATGGCCAATTCATAACTATTCTTCAGCAATTTTTCGATTATTTAAAATTTTCTTTTTCATCTGTTTATTTATTTGATTATCTCCAAATGTGCATCTTGGTATCCCCCAAACTCTCTCTCCCTCTCTCCCTCCCCCTCTCTCTCTCTTTATCTATCTCCTCTCTATCTTTCTCTCTCTCTCTCTCTTTATCTTCTTCTCTTTCTTTCTTTCTTTCTCCTTCTCTCATCCTTTCATGCAATTATTTACCTCTATCTGTTCTTCTGTCCGATTGAATTTCTTTTTCCATCCATCCATCTATTTCTGGTGCACTCCCACAATTCTCCGTCTTCACTCCTTTCCCTCCAAATTTCTCTTGTCATGTACGAAATCGAAGCACGCGTTTGTAGGCCGAATGCAATAAAAGCACTGTTTGCACTTCGGTTTAGTAGAGGGTACGGGGGCAGAAATTGAAAAAAAGGTGCGTCATTTTATCATTTCAGTCTTCTTAATCATCCCGTCAAGTAAAACGTAACCGTTTCAATTTTGCTTCTTCAACTTTGAAAAGTGTACTAAATTGGATTCTTAAGAGAAACATTGCTTTTAGATATCTGCAAAAAAATGCTTATCTGATGATAAAATATGATACAATTGTAATTCCTTTAACTTTCTTTCAGTTGGTTTTATATTGATATGTTCCTATTATTGACGACATGATATCATAAACATCACTATTATCATTATCATCATTAGTATTTGTATTACTATGTGATTCACACTCCGGTGACTTATCCATTGGACCACAGCATATATATCTATACGTGTTTAGGGATATACAACATTTCTTTTTGATATATCAATATGACACATTTCTTTTGTATACCTTTTCCAATGTCATTATTTTAGTTATAGAGATGATTACTATAGATATATATATTTGTTTTATTGCTTACACACACGTATTGTTTTTAACAAATCCCTCAGCTTAACTTTGTTTTCTGTTCATTAACATGGTTAGAAAAGCCGTTCACCCTTTTCAATTATTATAGCTAGTCTTCTTCATGTTTGAATATATCCATGATTATTATGCATTTTACATTCAATTTAAATGTTTTGTTTGTCCAATGGGAAACTACTTATTATGAAATGGAATAATTATTGATAATAATCATATACTGTCACATATATAATCTAAGTATATCCAACCTTCTCGATTGCACTCTTTCTCTTAAAATGACAAACTGATCACGCTGTAAGGGAAAGTGAAAACGTGACCGCAAAATATTCTATGCGTTATTACCTGGCATTTATATTAGGGAAACAACACATAAGGCATACACTCACATAGTAATAAGAATCTAAAATCAAGACAAAGTATATAAATCATCTGTTCGCGTTTGTTAATCAAAATGTCGAGTCGTGATCTGTCACAAGCAACCGCGTTTTTTCTCGCTCTCAATCAATCTGATTGATATATGAAACATTGTTTATTTCTCATCTTAATAATAAACACATTATTGGCCGATCATATCGGGTTCCTTTACCTCGTATCGGTCCCTAAATGGAAATTTCAAGTTAACAATGAAAACAGCGAACCGAATTGTAATAATAACGGCATTAAATGGCATTATCACTTTGCTGTTGGCTTTTTCCTTCCTTCTCTCTCTCTCTCGCTCTCTCTCTTTCTTTGGTGACCTCAAAATGGACAGGAAAAGTGCATTTACACCATCGGAGCAAAAATTGTTCTAAATTGAATAAAAGTACGGAGAATCCGACGTACTTTGCATCATAATGAGCCCTAATTTAGGTCCCGGAGCCGTGCGACATTGAAAGATGATTATGAATATGCGTATTTCAATTATTGCATTTAGATATGACTAGGTTTCGGACGTCTGATTTGTGGTGTTAGTTCGTTGTCGGTATTTGATTTCGTCATTATACTCATTTTATTTACCCTCGTTGCTTTTCGCCATGTTGAGTTTTGATGCATTTTTTCATACAAACATTAATGTTTATACCGTAACAAAATGTTTTTTTTCACTCGAGACTAAACTCTGCGTAACCACTGAGCGTCTTTACTCAATAATACTTCTTTTCCCGTGCATAATATATATTATCTCTGCCTAGTAGTTAGTGATCTACCTCAATTTAAGTCGAATCACCCTTGATGCTGTTATCAATTTATTTACTTCTAATGCCCTCTCGTTCGAAATGCATAGTCCGTAAATGCACTTTAACAGCTCATGAAGATAATCATTAATGTTAATATTCATAAAGTAAGAATGATAAATCTGGATATATGTAGCGCTTCCTACGAAATACAGTCTCTAAGCGCTTTACAAATAAACAATATTATATTATTATACAAGATAGTTGTTGAAATGTCACATTCTTTTCCCTTCGCTATAAGTTGGTATTTTCTTTCCGATTTTCCTTTATATTCTTGATTTATCTCTCCTGCATCTTTCTGTTTATTATATATATATATATATCTTCCATGTGTCTGTCTATCTCTGTCTATCTCTCTCACTCATTTCTTTGCCTTTTCCCCTCAATTTTTTTCGTTTCATCACCCCCTCTCCTTCTCTCTCTCTTTCTCTCCCTCTCTCTCTCTCTCTCGTCGCGTTATCATAATAAGAAACTGTTCTCTGTTTCTCCCTTGACCATGAATGCAGCCTGCGGAGCTCGTGCTTCTATGTTTGGGTACGGAAACCCGGAAATGTCGCTCTCTTTCCTCTTTTCCTGCGCAGGCAATATACCTAAAGCTACATTTCAACTTCTCCCTCCCGCCATTATACCATCAAATCGAGCCTTGGCGATATTAAAAACATCCCCACGAGATTTATCTTTTTCTTTTGTGGGCATCCTTGTCGTATTTACTTAAGTCCTTTCTCCATCTTTTCCCACTCCATTCCTCGTTGATTGGAACTATTTTCTCATATACTGGTGAGATTTTTATATATCTCATTCTTCGTCCAATTGCAATATAAACCTTCAATTTTTTATCATTTATGTGTCAGCGGTGATAGTGTTACAAACATCCCCATCCCGTTTATTACTATGCCTCGTCAGGAGTAATTACCTCTCCGCTGCCATGCGCGATACAACAATATGCATTCCTAATAGAAATCTAAGCCCGAATTTTAAAGCAACATAACGTTACATCTACAATGTCTACTACTGTTGATTAGACATTTTTTCCCTCTCATCATTATTGCCGCTGTCTTGAAATCGTTTACTTAATGACTCCGGGCTAGAAAACGCCAGCCACAATAAGTATGAGATCTCTTGTGTTTTCTTAACGAGTCTCCGCGATTGTCAGTATGATTTGGCGTGTGTTTTAGAGGGTATTCGATGAGCAAGTCACCATCACCGGCGTGCACGCCACCGCTGGACCCGCAGGCGAAATTAGTCGGCTGGGCGCGATGCCCTTCGCGCGGAGCTATATTGGCATGTCAGCGTGCTTCAAGAATCATAAATGCATCTTGACCAAACAAAGGAGGATGAAAAATCACTTTCGATCTCCTTGCCTACCGATCTCTCTCTGTCTCTCTTTTTTTCTTTCTCTCTCTCTGTCTCACTTTCTCTTATTTCATCTCCCACTCTCTTCTCTCCATCCCTATCTAACTATCTATCTATCGCTCTCTTTTATTCCTTCGCCCTTCCCTCTTTCCTCTCTTTCACGTTATTGTTTCTGTCTCCTTCTACTTCCCTCCTGCTCAAACATTTGCAAGTTACTCTCTTCTCTGCTTGTGTTTTCCGTTTACCTTTCACTCTGTCTTTTTCCCGCCCCTCCCCTATCGCTCTCTCTCTCTCTCTCTCTCTTACACACACACACCCAATTTATTTCCATATGTCTCCATCTCTCTCTCTCTATCATTCTTTCTTGCCCTTAAACATTTTTTCTCTCACCACCCATCACACCCCTCTCCTTCTCTCTCTCTCTCTCTCTTGCTCTCTCTCCCTCCCATCTCACCCCTCCTCTATCTCTTTCTCTCTTTCACCTAGGACATGATTGAAAGAGAATCACTTAGCTCGCAGGCAATTGTCTTGCGTGTGTAAGTCCTCAACAAGTTGAATTAAATCTCCTCTAATTGCGTATATAGAGCTTTCTTTTTCCCCCTCCCATCCCTTGCAGCGCTGCGTTTACTTATGAAAAGATAACAAAAATCGCATGTCAAGTCCCGCTCGTATTACACGGGAGTTCATTTTTCCTTCCCCCTACACCATTTCGCGCCAAAATCATGTCAGAATTTTATTCATATTGTCCTGTAACATATCATCTGCTGAGAGGCATAAAGGCGTGTACGTATCTACCTTAAAACATTGTTTAAAGCCCTTTCGGCTCTCAACTCATGAACACACAATTGTTTCCGTTTACATGGCATTTCATTCAAACGTCGTGTTATTCACTGTCTGCTGAGGGCTAAAAGGGCGTATATCCGAACACAGTATTAAACCGTTTGGGTTCTCAGTGTTTGCTTACGTTTACATTGAATTTCATTCATATTTTCTTCTTGTATACCGACTGCTGCGAGCCAGAACACAGTTGTGTTAAGCCCTTCTGGCTCTCAGCACACATGCACATAATACCATGGTTCATTAAAAAAAATGTTTTATATCGTCTGTTTAGAACTAGAAAGGCTTTAACCCTTTATTAAAGGATATGAGTTAATGCTTTTCTGCCGCTTACGAAAATATATGTGGGAATCTTAAATCTTCAATTCTCAAGGGAAAAAATATTCTTGCGACGCACCTCAGCAGAATACACGTAAGCATCATTTAGTCATCCTACAAACCGTTTAAAATAATTTGATATTTTTTCCACGTCATCTTTTCCTCATTAAAAACAAAACTGTATCACAAGCAGATGATACGATCTTACTAACAGACGGACATTGAAATGAGACGTGTGAAGAGTCCCTTCATACATTACAACCTAGAACCGTTGTCATAGAAACATCTGTATACATACCGTGGTGATGCGCGCTTTCGTGTTGTTATGGATGGTGGAGTGTTTAATGCGCCTATTTTGGCGGGGGGCTGGCGAGTTGCAAAAACACGAATATTCACCTGCTATTATTATTGGGGGCTTGAAGAGAAATCTAATTATTATAGTCTGATCCGTGAGGAGTGGCGATATTTAACCGTGATTGGCATAAGGTGATTTAACAAGGGAAGGAACAAATCGATGATTTCTCAACTTATTAAGCTCACCTTCCTCGAATCCGTGGGCTTTGTTGACACAATTATGCCTGGTTTTATATTAAATCACAGTCATTATTTCATAATGTTAACAACGTTCTGATTTTCTTTACAATAGAAGCTCCATTGTTGTACAGACTTAACACGTAATTGAATTAACGATTGTAGCACGCTGTAAAGTAAGACATAACAACAACTAATATGAAAGCAAGAGTCGTGATTTAAAATGACAGAGCTTGCAGATGTAAATTATAGGATTTTATTGTATAATCTTAAATCTCATGAAAACATTTGGACTATTTTCAGCCGATAAAGCCAATATGATACAAGTAGATATATATATTAAGTAAATTGCAATGGTATCTCTAGATGTGGCAAGAGAGAGCTATAGATCTGATTCGATTTAGACCAAACAAAATATGGGGGCATTGTGACGTCACGTGCTTATGAAGAACAACAAAGAGCGATGACATTGATAATGGTTGCTGACAGTGGGGAGAAAGAGGAAGAAGAAAAAAAAAATCACTTTTCTGCACGTGGTGTGTGTCTAGCGTTAAAACGAAATAAAGAGGAGAAAATTAATCTTCCCCGCACCACAACTCATCTCCTTCTCTCTCTTTCTCTCTCTCACTCTCACTCTCACTCTCTGTCATTTGCCTCGTTTGGGAGTAGAGATTTTGGGCACGAGCCTGCGATTTGCATAACAAAAGAGATCTAAACCCTTCCGTAAACTAGGAGTCTATTTTTACGTACGCGTGCGCGCTCACCCGGTGATGGGAATGGCTAATTATACCCACGTCGTATATCGTTCCGTTGAGAGAGCGTGTAAACGTGACGGGTTAGACGAGGGAAATGCGCGCTTTTATGAGTTCGGCTTGAGCTGTGATTGGCCAAATCTCCTCATCAAAATTCATTCTGATTTCTCTCCCCGTCTTTCTCCACCTACCTCTCTTTATCATTTTTAGGGGAAGGGACAAAATAATAACGGTTTCGGTTGAAGGACCAATAGAAAGTTAAATGAAAGATGAAGGCATTTTTGAGGAGGTAAACAGAGTTAAGTTTGACACGGTTCATACCAGACGCAGGGAATCATCACGGGCTTGAACAGTTGAAGTTATCTTTTGGAATAGACGGTATACGGACAGGGAGAGATAGAAGAAAGGTGGTCGCAGAGAGTGAGAGAGAGAGAGAGAGAGAGAGAGAGAAAGAGAGAGAAGTGATAAGAGGAGCCTGTAATACGTGCGTGTAGTGAATGAAGCTTGATTCATCTCCGTGTTCATTCAGCGGGTCGGGTCGCTCATTTCTTAAAACTTCCTCTCCCCACATCCTCCGGATTTTGAGTTAACGAGCCAACGAGGAGAGATGTCAAGTACTCCTAGCAGATAGCTAGGTCTCCCTCATCATCAGACATCGACGAGCCGAATCAGCTCCGCAGTCTGAATAATTAGCCCTCACCAACCGCTGATTTACTCTTCTTCCGGAGTTACTTTTCTAACGTTGTATTATCGTCCTTCATTCCTTTAATCAACGCGCGATATTTTTTTTAGAGACCTAGCTCCAGCAGAGAGATTTCATCATGTTTTTAACTGGTATGTATCCCCTCTCTATCTATTTTTACCTCCAATTTCGCCCGTTTCTAGCTCCTTTCCCAGTGCCTCCCTTTTCTCTAGCGAATGCCATCGCAAATCAAAGGCAGTGAGCATAATTTTCTGCTCAGGAAAAGTAGGGTATTTGTGAGTTTCCTCCCGCAAATTGGTTTGGTTATTCACCTCTTCCTTTTTGCGGGGAGGGTAATTTCCGTGATTGGGGGCCCCACCGTTTATCGCCGTTTCCTGCCCGAGCCCATTCCCGGGGACTCCACGGTGCAGGGCCGAAGAAGAGCAGAGCTCGGCGGAAGAGAGGAAGGAAATCGACCAACTTCTTCATGCCGAACTCAAGTGCTCGTCCCTTAGTCCCGTGTACAGTAATAATTATGTCATCTCCCACCGTCTCCCTTTTGCCTCCTCCTCCCTTCATCTTCCAAATCAACAAGATGACATCCCCATGACCAAAGGCACTTGTTATTTTCCACTTGCTTCCCAGGATTCTCATAGCGGACCATCTCCGTTTTTGGTGCAGTTCTTTCCTTCACCAAGCGCTTCGGAATGTTCATCTCATCTTCTGATTTGCATTTATCCGTTCGGGACCTTGGCGGAAAACCTAACCAAAATTCATGTCTTTCCTAAAATGGAGATAGCTGTAAAATTTCCACGAACTGTTTTGTGAAATCCTGTGTTGCAAGGAAACAACTTATGGGTGTATTTAATCATCTTGGATCAGTTTTGCCTTTTTATGTGTTGCGTAGCTGCTTTGGTAGTATCGGTAAAGACATTTTTTTCTTACTTGCCTAACTAAATGTTTGCTCTTAACTTCCCAGCTGTTAAAGATGCATTAATTAATTTGCGACTTTTTGAATGTATGTAATTTTAACCCATGTTTATGGTCAATTAAGTTTGGAAAGTATGGCCTTTCCTACTTCGGTAAAAAAAGTCATCATCTTTACTCCTTCCACGGTGAAAGGAAATCGGGAGAACGTGAAAGAGAATAAGGAAAGAAAACAGCAGCAGAAAAAACCTAATTTGTTGTTCTTTTTTTTTGTACTCCTACCAGAACCTGCGATTGTAAATTATCACAACTTTAGATGTTATACGTAATAATAACGATGTTAAGGGCCATGCTAAGGTTGCTTCGTGCGGGGGAAAAAGAAGATTTGTCACGCTTACGAAGCATTGATCAGCAAAACCATCTTTATACGTGGATTTATAAAATCGCAGTGCTGTTGTATTGCTATGTATTTTATGTGTGTGATAACTGTCACGCAACTAACTGTAGATGCCATTAGTAATGAAATGCACGCAGGTTCAGATTCATCCATATAATAGAAATTGTAAGCATTTAAATTGTACAGGGATTTTCAGTATGAGAAGGCGTGATGTTGAAAATGCCTTCTCAATTTGTATAGGAGTTCTGTTTCTAGTGTAACATCATGTGAGAGCATTTTACAGAATTCCAAGAACATTTGGCTTGCTCATTTATTGATTGTCTATGTTTATTTTTCTGTATACCTGTATTTGTTGGAGCATCTTATAAATGCACACATCTGATGGGTTGTGACGACTGCTGTTCATATAGCAGCAGTTTACAGAAGTATTATGTCAATGGTACCGTGTCATACAAACATATATGATAAATGAAAAGAATTACCAATACTTATTAACTTATATCCTTGTAGTAACCATGGTAACATGATTTTGCATATTTCCTTCTCTTATTTTCCTTAACATTCAGAACCCACATGTGATAGCCTGGTGGGAAGGGGAAGACCCAACGCTTGGCCTACCACCGTACAATCCGCTGTATCCAAGGGTAAGTCACTGCACCCCTCTTGTACCCCTCCATTACCCATCTTCCATTGCTTTTGCACCCCTGCTCTTGCGGATGTTCTCTCTTGACTGAATATAGGCTGAGGAGTTAAGGCGATGCTCAGAAGTTGCAAGATTGAACAATTAATATAAAGAATGTTATACATTGTGATATTTAAAAAGAAATATTTGTTAGGGCTAAAGAAACTGATTAGGGGTGTATATCAAAAACTGGCATGAAAATAAATATATTTTGGTACTAGGTCCACAAGTTATCAAATGAATATTCATAGAACATATATATTTTCAAATTTTGTATGAAACGTAACAATGATTACCAAAGGTAAGCTTATTTTTTAAAATAATTATTGTCATAATTATAATAGTATATATTAATGTTCCTCCTTTGTCTTTGAATTAATGTCTGAATGTTTTAAAGATTCATATCTATTCACGTGACACAGTCCTTTCGATTGAAGGACTGAGCGTATATTTAAGAATATCCGCTTAAAGGATAATTCAAACTTTGCATGGTATAATCACAAAATATCCCCAAAAGGCAATTATATCTATTGTGGAAAGACGTAAACGTTTGTCAAAACAGCCATTTAATGTAACTAGGACAAGTGCCTATGGCGTGGAAAAAATATTCAGTTTCAGTCACAATTGAAAAGGAAAATGAGATTTGCGAAGAGATTGCAAGAAGCAACAGTTTAAAGCGGGGAAAAGAAGATTTTAATAATCAGCTTCTTTTGCGGGCGCACTTGTCCGGATTCCCACGCAGATTACAGCGGGACACCACCCCGCTGGCTTTCAGCCGATGCACCGTATAACACCGCCGCACGCGACCCTATCTCGGTGCGTTTTGTCCGCCGTGTGCCAGCGAATTCATTTAGGAGCGCTTGCCTTGGCAACACTCACCCGGCTCAGGTGCGTGGGGCGTCGATAACACGATGGGAAACATGTATGAAAGGAAGGAGAGAGAGAGAGAGAGAGAGAGGGAGAGAGAGAGAGCGTGAGAGAGAGATAAAGATGATTAGAGAACAGAGAAAGTGTTATCGTATTTGCTAACACAATTCTTAATTAACGACTTTTATTCCAGCTTTGGGAGTATAGAATATAAACATATTACCCTGCAGATTTCCCAGTTTGACATTCAAACTACTCCCACAATCCAGACATAACCCACATTTGTCTGATTATCTCGCTTTCTCTCTTCTCTTCGTACAATAAAATCAAAATACACGAAGCTCTGTCATAAGTATCATAATATCGCTTCGGTCGAGATTTCGCTGCAACCAATTACTGTCATTTCTATCTCGTGATCATGAGGTAATTGTGTACCGAGCAATAAGCTCACTGAGATAAGCAAACACCGTTTTCCGAGTTAATTTTGTCCCCTTTTAATCGGCGACCCGAGAAAATCGGCTCAGTATCTCATTTGTCATCTCGCGACAAGCCACAAGTCTTAATTTAATACTGAACGAATATCTTGGTATCTATGAACAGGACTGCATGATAATGGTTACGTGGGTCTTATGAATGCACTATTGTATGGAGGCAGAATCGCTACTGTATTAAGTCCAGTTTAAGACTTGTATAGAGAATGAAAAATGAATTTTCTTGAATTCTCTGGCTTAGCGAGCCTGCTTATAATGTCTATTTGCATGTTCGTATATTTACATTGTGTATCTAAAACAATACTTAAGCTGAGGAAATGAATAAAGAACAAAGATAGTTATCTCTTCCCTCGCTCGATGAGTATGCTTATGTTAAACAAATGGAGATAAATAGAGATATTGTAGATTTGAATACACAAACAGATATAAAAGGAAACTGAAATGAATCCCTCATATTGAACATGTTTATATCCTACAACATTGTTAGCTCCGCATTTTCAGTACACAATTCCAGATAAAAAAGAAACTGAGTTGATAATGAATAAAACATCATGCAAGTACCCATGCGGTTTAATAAACGCGTGTTTATGCACTTTTCGCTAAAAATAAAATGGCGCCCATTTTGTAATGACGATGTTACTGAGAAATGTAATACAGTACGACTGTTGAGAGCCAGAAGGTCATCAACTGACAAAAAACAACGTTTACGGGAACTCATAACCCTCAAATCACTACTGGAGACCCCTTACTATTCACGCCCTTGATAATCATCCCCTGACGAATGATTAACGAAAATCACCTATTCCATACTCATTAAAAATGTTTAACCAGGACTGCGGGTCTGTTATTTTCTAAATATGGCGATCATGTAAATGAATGAACACGAACCCGCGAGCATGAAAACACGTCACGGTCTTGTATATCAATTGATATACAACTTCTCTTCCAAAGGCGGTACTTTTATTGCTCGATTCGATATGACAATGATAACATAACCCTAACATACTACTGATATCACCATTGGGGGCAGGCCCGTTTACACTATACGATTCAAACATCGCGATGTTTTGTCGGTTGCACACATTGCGTCATTTTCCTAATCCAGCCATTGGAGACAATTAACTCATACATCAGTAATTCATTAGAGTATTAGCACTGTCGATTGTGTATTAATTCTCTTTGCACGAAGTCACTCATACATGGTGCGTCGAAGGCTACATCAGTCGCTGACGCAGTACTCCGTCAGGCAAATAACTGAAAAGGCCAATCCTGGAAAGTCAAGTTTTCCTAATTTCTCTTTTACATAAATGCCAACAACGCCATTTAAAAGAAATCTTAAATTACCATAACGACTCTAACCCACTGCACACAAGTCGCCATCCCCTTTGCATTATAGCCTGCGCCAAACAATCAATCACTCAACAAAGTCATGTTTGCACTATTAACTTTGCATTGATTTTTTTTGTGTGTAGGACTTTAACCTCACGTGGCGCGCGTCAAAGACCACACCAGTGGCTGACACAGGCCTAGCTATACGTTAGCAATTGACGCGCTGTACGTGTGCAACGGGTATTAAAACAATCGAGTAGCTCGGACTGCAGTGTAAATGGACCTTTAGTGGGATTTTCGTTCTGTCTAGCCCATGATAAGGTCATCAACTAACTTTACTACCGTTCAGGACATGATACTATTTCCCACGAGGATTTAAGCCTCGATTATTTTCATTAGACGCTCATCAATATGGCATTGACGTTATTAATGTTTGTATTTTTCCCGAAACGCACCGGGTCCAATATCAAATGTAGGTAGATGATACGCTGTAATTACCTCGGCAATCATGACATTTTGACGGTCGGCAGGGAAACAAGATGGCGGACACGTGAAGGCGGCATGAGCTTTAGATGCAAGCTGCATGCGGTTTTGTTAAGTCATATTTGTGATATTACTTCTCTAAGTTGAAACATTACAAAAACTGTCTAATATCTGCTAATATTTACTCCGCTACGTAAAATAGTAACCTTCTTATAATCTAAAATACTTCTATAATTACCTTCTTATGCGCCATTTTGACAAGTACTGATTTGGTACAAGCTATAGCATGAAAGGATTTTTTCTCATATTGACTTGCCAAACATGACATATCAAACATATCAAAAGATTCCTTGAAAACGTTTCAACTATTTCTCATTCAACTCTTCTTTCTACTTTTTACCGTGAAAGTATGATAATACAAGATGTAAAGGGTCAAATTAAACAGAAAGAATCATGCATATAAATATATATATATATACATATCATATTTTAAGATCCACTTACAGCAAGAGCTCTGGTCGTGTACTATCGTTTATCAAGATAAAAGCTGATCTTGTTATTTTCATTCTTCTCATCCCCTCGCCCTCTCTCTCTCTCTCTTTCTCTCTCTCACTCTGTTCGTCTGTCTATGTCACTTACTCACTCTCTCCCTCTCTTTCTCCTTCTGTTTTGTATCATTCCCCTTCTATCTATCTATCTATCTCCATCCCCTGAAAGAACATCATTGTCGCATACTGACAGCCATTCGCAATCGATTATGGGGTAAATATGACCCAATTCGAATTTCTAACGACCTCAACCTTATACGCTCTTGAGTAATGTTAATAGTTCTTGACAATGCCTGAGTCATAGTGAATACTATCAGGACAATTTTCGATCCATGCGATTTCTTCCCTTAACAAAGGATATGTACAATTGTGCTCAGTTGCAGTGGGAGATATTCTAGGACTGCTGTTTTGATTTAACAAAAATAAACAAAACGTTTTACAAACACGTTATTATAAATTAATAGGCCTACAACAAAAGCGTTATTTTTGTCAACAAAATAATTCTGAAATATCGTGTTGAATAGTCCATAATACCTTTATCTTTACCTTTATGTAAAATATATACCTATCTATATGTAATTAACATCACTAATACCACTACCACCATCATCATGTATTGCCATCGTCCGTATCCTTCACAAGTACACGCACTTAACATGATGTTATCCATGCTTTCCACATGTTTCATTTAAAGAGAAAGTGCTTATAAAGATCATTATAACAGAACAACTCTTTACAACTCGTTCTTTGTTCACCAAACCGTCATCACCATCTTCTGCTCCATGATATCCACAATCGTCTATATCACCATAGTCATCATCATCACCTTCATCATTAATCAACGTCATCATCATCATCATCATCACCATCATCTTCATCATCTTCTCCATCATCTCCATCTCCCATCCCCATCTCCACTCCCAATCTCCATCTCATCCCTGACAACCCTCTCTCTCTCTTTCCCGCCGACATCTCCGTTTGTCACGAGATAGCCCTCTCTGGCTCAAGTTGGCAAAATATTATCTTAGCAAATGGCCGTGTTTAGCATCTTCGGAGGGTTCCCCCGCGTGCAATCTTCCCCGACTCGAGAGATAAATGCTTAGAATTGTGACTACTACTCTCTTCATCAGTATACCCTCTTGTGAATCATATCACTCACTTAATGTTTTATTCACATCAATCTCAACCTGTCTTTAACTCCATCCCCCCATGCATGCTAAAAACTCTCCCGAGCATGCATGTTGCGATGGCGTGCTAATTGAATCGAAATAGGAGGTCATTCGGTGTTATACATCCATTGCGTAATAAGGGAGGCATATATGGGTTTTATTTACCCCCCTATCTCTCTCTCTCTCTCTCTCTCTCATTTTCTCTCTCTCCATCTCTCCTTATGTCTTTCCCTCTCTATCTTATCAAGCTACCTCTCTATATCTCTCTCTCTCTCCTCTTTTTTTCTCTCTCCCTCTATCCCCCCTTCTCTCACTCAAACACCACATAGACACCCACACACATATTCAATCTATGCATGTCAGTTTTTCTTATACCAATATCTCTGAAAGTTCATATTACATTTTCTCTCTCTCTCTCTCTCTCTCTATCAGTATTGTATAGTTTGTTGTATCATTAACGAAGCATAGGTTATTTATATTATGATTTGCTCCTCTGACATCTTTTTAAAACTATTATGATCACTGTCTATCATCACCTTTTCTTTTGTCCTCTCAATATTAATATTTTCAATAAAAAATTGCAGAGATTATCTTAAGCCTCATCTTAATGACAATGATTATCACCACCTTTTCTTTCGTCTTATCAATATTTATAGTTTTCAATAATAAAATCACGGGGATTTGTTTAAGCCTCACCTTTATAACACCTTAAGGAATATGCTTCCAAAGCACATATTCTTCACGTTACTCCCATAAGCTATTATATATATATATATATATATCAAAAAAATTTAATAATTAGTCATCATCATGTTCATCGTGTTTATGGTGTTAGAGCCATGTGATCATCATCGTAAACACGGCATGCACAAATTCCCCAATACCCCAACCCGTCGCGGCACACAAAACGCTAATGGCTATTATTCATAAACATTAATTTGATGCCGTTAAGTGTGACGGCGGGTCAAATTTTCCCCAACCCTTGAGCGAAAAATGATCGAGAATGCTTAGCACTTCATGCCACCTCCGCGACGGGGATAAATCTCTGCAGTCAAACGAGCTGTTTATAATTATTCAATTATCTTCCCCCTACTGTAAGGAAATGAAATATAATACCTTGGTCTTATAAACATATACATCATAAAGAATGGCATCATCTGACGTAGATGTGGAAGTAGTATTTCTTCTAGCTTCGAACGTTAGGCATCCTGGCACCCAGTAAATAGAAATCGCGTATTCAATATTGTAATTGAACTATTTCTTCTGCTCCTTATTTACTGTTCATTTATGTTCTAAATGAATGTGAAACTAATGTTTTGACGAGTAAACATCGTAAATACCCATCAGGAAAGATATATAAGTTGTTCATTTCATGGATATACTAATACATACTACTAGAATTACCTACGTGTGATTATTGAATAATTGATTGTGCTTAACAGCTTTAAAAATGTCTTTGGGCACAAAAATTAAACAACAGATTCTTCAAACGGGCATTGTCTTCACTTTGAAGCTATGAATTATTGAATACATTATATCACCTTAGTTGAACTAGGTGGGGAATAAGGGGGGCCCCTTCTACTATGGAAATATCGAGACTGCCCGTTCGACTCATCGTATCCTCAGACATCAAAGATAAAAAAAAAAGCACGAATTGGCAAAGCGCGCCAAAAATCAATGGCAGCAAATTATATGCGGTGCAAAGCCGGCTCTTGACTTCACAATCCGTCTGCTTATATCACTCCACATGGGAAACCCACGTGAGAGAATCTCCGCCGTTGACAATGAATGGGAATTAAGACATCAAATATTCGGGGGATTCCGACTTTTTCAGGAGGCGCAAATTAGCATTGAAATGATATTCCGATCACGATCGCCAGCATCCGGGCGTTTAAATGGAGACATCACTCATCCTGAGCGAGCTCGTATAAAAGCACCTGGTCAATATTGAGATTTGTGGGTTTTGCTGGTGAGCTTTAAAGGCACACTGTCGCTGTCAGAAGAGGGTTATGTCCGTCTGTGTTTTGTGTATGGACTATGTTCTGTGCTCATGGCAGTAGATATATAATGAACATCTTCTATGCGAGGATAATGTTGATACCTTAAGTTTTCGCACCTATGGAGATGTGTGGGTTTTCTGAGGAGCTTTAAAGGCACGCTGTCGCTCTCCACCATTGCAGTCCCATAGAAGTGTCGAGGGATATTCTCGTACAAGTTTTTAATTTGCACAAGGTACTGTCGTATGATATTCTTTTTCTCAAACAAAACCTCTTCCGTAGCAAAATTTACCACTTGTTCGATATCATAAATGATGAGATCAGTTAGAAAAAAATTACATATACTTGACTGCCTTGACAGCCTGTCTTGATGCGCTTAGGTTCTTGTGATATTTTGAATAGTGCGCGATTGTTTAGAAAGCATCAGGTGGAATTTATCAATAATACAATGCAAGTCATGAATATCGATGAAAACAGGAATTTATATCCACAGTTTCCCCATTTTCTCTTTGACGAGACCTTACGAAAGGTCTGTTAAACCTGCAAATGAAAAGCTAAACGTAACTCAAGGGACTCTGACATGCATGGCAAAAGGGGAATCACTCGCCAGCATCGAATAACATTTCGCGCTCAATTTCGTGTACTTTTTCTATACATCCATCACGTCTGTGTACTTTTATTCCGCCATCCATGCCAATGGGCAGAATGAGCTAAGTTGTGATTTCTTTGTGGAATTAGGCTGCCGTATACCTGCGTGTATAGTTCGAGGTGAAATCGAAGATCCCTGGAACGGTAAATTGTATCCGCTATATCTGGGCTCCTTAACGAGCTAGATAAGCCAGAATGCCAAGGTTAATGCTATAGGATCTAGCATTTCATTAAAGGAATAATGGCTTTATTATCCTACCCGGGATTGGAGCTAACCAGTTGCGCCGGCGCCGATGGAGCGACCCTCGCCATCACCGCAGTAGAGCTGGCTTGTACTTGCCGTTGCCCTTGTACGCGCACTGAACACATTTTGACAAAACCAATGGATAGGCATAATGAATATTGAGAATTAATGATCAATTTGCAGGGCTTGCTCGAGATCTCGCCAATGATGGCCATTTTGGGGGTATTTAATTGACCGATTGATTAATCAAAAGGAACCGAGTCTTAATCAAATAATTATATTTGTGCTTTGAGAAGGGATAATTAATCAATATTATCTGCATTGCTATCGCGATTATGAGCAATGCTTTCTGAATCAAAACATGACTAGTACCATATGTACTTTGAAGTGTTCCTGATGTCAGCAGTCTGATCTGTTTGAGTCCGCATTTCCATCAGGTCAGCATTATATTTACCTAGATAATGTGTGTTTGTTTTCTACAATGTCTACGTGTTCATGTGCGTGTACATGCATGCAGTAAGCTGGTGATATATAATTATAACATGCTTAGAGCAAGTAAGAGAGAAAAATCAAAGCATGCTCATCGGTTTCATCAATGAACAACCACAAGCCGCAAAAAATGAAATACCTAAATGTCTAATATCTCTGCATCCTTGAAAGCTGGAGAGAAAACATGCAACAATATTTCCATGATCCAAATCTGGGAAGGGGGTTCAATCGTCGAGAAAATATCTATCCAAAGTTGTGCGTGTCTTTGATTAAGCGCTCCGTTCATCCACCTTTGCAATCAAACTGGAATCTCCGTATCAGGCCTTCCCATCTCTACCACAGTAACCACGTGGATTGATGTCAATATTCTACAAACAGAGACTATGCTCATTTATCCCAAACCAGTCTCAATCTCTAATTACCATGGTAACAAGGGCAACTATGTACACGCGACACGGGGATGTAAAACGAATATGTAATCGAAAACGATGAAGAACAAAATATACATATTTGTTTTTAAGAAAAAAATTACATGAATGCTTTGACGGAAAATGAGGAGGAAAAAATCAAACATGTTCGAAGGCGATTTGCAGTACCTCCAAAATCAATAGTACTTCTCATAATTAGAATTATTATATACATCTATACTCTATTTGGGGAATATTAGTAAGCAATTAAGGTGCCAACGAAATGATATCCAAACAAAATTGGTTAATAATGTTAATATGCCTTCCTGCTATTGCAACTATTAACATCTCCTTTAGCCAAGGGCAATTGTCGCCAACGGGATAAAAGTAATTTCTCTGATTATAAAGATACAATTTAAATATCATATATCATATAATCCAAATCTGGCATTTTTTATCAACCCATCCAGATTATCTAGTAGTTTCGGATGTCGAAATGTTGAAGTGTGATTCGATTCTCAACTTCTATGCCGTAATGGGTTTTCTTACGTCAACGTTTGTGTCTAAAGATTGAACAAGAATTTCACCGTTCAAAAGTTTACACGACTTCAAGAAAATACCTCGACAATGAACAAAAAAACCACACCTCCTCTCGCCAGAGGTACTCTCCATCATCTTGTTAGAATACTTTCATTTTCTCCTCTAAGATGCGATCAATAAAGGAAGAAAAATATAGGGATGGCAGATATTGCAAGAGTATAATACAGCTTCCGTCGAGTTTCATTTATCTGCCGAGCGCAATTACTGTTTTTATCTCTTGTCCGTCAAACCAACAAGCCAGTAAATCACTGACAGACACATGCTGTTTTCATAAATTCTCTCATCATTTCGCTGTTATAATTCCTAAGGGACGAGACTCCGCTGCCTTGGACGAGTATAATGTCCCCTTGATTAAATCACTGACTTTATTAGGCTGTGTATTTACACTTCGCCTCCTCGCTTAACGGTGCTGTGGTTAACATCTCCCCGTAGTATCCCCAGGGCTTACGTTGTCTTCTCATACAGAGTAGCGTCCTTTTTACTGTTGCGCTGACACAATTGCTTATAAGTGGGACTGTAGGTCTTTTCATGGCGAGGTTGTTTTATATATTACGATTGAAATGGTTCATAGATTCATTTCAATTTTCCTAGACAGTATTCGCTTGAGAATTGAACAGATTTTACGCTCAGTGAATACGCCTATATGAGTCATTACCTTGCTCTTATGAACAAATGCGAGGCTAAAAAGGTCCTTTATAAACAATTTGCTGAAAATCTGCAACGTTATCCATATTGCTTTTGTCGTATTTGTTAACAGAAAGTATACAGCGAGCTTGTCTCAAGGATTGTAAAATTCCTTAATTGGATTCGCATTATTGTTTGATTTTTGGCTCTCCTATCCTATGCGATTATATCATGATAACTGAAATATACCTGAACGATTTCTTTCATTACAATTTTACTTGAATATTATTGACAATATCAAGAGAAAATTGAATATGAAGGTTCCTTCGAAGGAATTAATATGTGGTTGACATTGAATAATTAATGGTTGGAATACTAAGACTCTAGAAGAAATACTATTTCATAACGTTATTCTTTTCTTTCTACTACAATACAATTTCTATAACAAAGATATAAATGTCTGAAAGTTGAGACGTTTTTTTTTCTTCTTCAAGTAGACTATTGTCTCCCACGCTATTTTGTATGGAACATTTCCTCATGCACTGTCACGATAAGCATGTGACAAAATATCTTTGACCATGCATTTGAAGCAGCATAATATATTTAGCTTGTTTCTAGAATATGAAAAGTCAACCACCTATACAGAGGTAAAACTTTAGTCTTAGGACGACTGAAAAGTTTCTTTAAATACAGCAGTTGTAAATCTGGCCTATTCTTCCATGAAAGATGTTTAAGATAAAGGTAAGTACTGGCCAATTGCATGTTGAAGGATTTGGCCTGCAATATTAGAAAATGACGATTGTACAGTACATTATATATTGTGAAGTTGGGGAATCATTAGCACTATATATGACAAAAATACATTGACATGCAGTACAAGAATATCATAGAACACGGACATGGCTACATGGGACTACACACACGTGTCGCATCGATATTTGGTCTAGGTGTGTGACTTTTGTAGTCACATTTTTAAATATGGAGGCATTTCATGAACAACCCTGCTCACGATGCATTCCTAATATGACATTCTTTCGCACAGGAATGAAAAAGAATAGGAAAACCAACAGATAGATATCGATAGAAATGGTTCACCTGTACCCCAGCGTCAGTCTCTCCAGTAAAAGGTGTCCTCTATTATTTTATCTCCTCTTTTTACAGGGTTTACACAAACATCGCCTACCTTGCCCAAGCCTGGTATCGATTCCTCCGCTACACAAATTAGACCCGCAGGGAGGCCGGCCTATGGGGGCAGTGATTTCGGTAAGACCGAGGAGGAGAATTTGTAGAGAATTGACACTTACGCTTTGCAAGTTTTACACAAGTTTTAAACAAGCATATTAAACTTGGAAAGTGCAAATACCAGGAGTGGGGTACCGTAGAAGGGCAAATTTTCACCGTCAAAATACCGACAAGGGCAATAAAGGTACCAGTGTGGATTATGGAAATTTAGAAGAAATGAAATACCAAGGGCAAAATTCTCCGTCAAATTACAGACAAGGGCAATAAACATACATGTGAGGGAGGTAAGACGAAAAAATATACAAAGGGAAAACATTTCCCTACAAAATAGCCACAAAAGCACCCGATAGACCAGTGTAAACCATTATTTTAAACTTCCAACATTGCGATGATCCTCCTTTACAAAGGTTCCACAATGCCATATTTAAAACAATAAAGACCAAGAATAACCAAGGGGATATGTCTAAGCTCCTTAAAATAACCAGAATCATGACGAAAAGTTAGAGTCTACCAATCGTGTGTCCTTATCCATTTAACCCGGTCAGCCATGGTTTAGATGACGGCCTCAGTGTGATTATCCCTAACAAGTAGATATTTCTTTCCTATACTTCAACAAAGAAATTAGATAAATTAATTTCACCGCAAGCTAGATTGATTATTTTTTTGAGAAAAGAAACTGTTCGTGGTCGTGAATACACTCCATTTCGTTGAGTGTCATTTGATACACATTATTGGTATAGGACTATAGAAATTCACTTTATAAATGCATCCTATCACATAGTCTGACATGGACTATTATATAGCGTAGGCGGGTTCAATAATATATGCCCGTATTCTATGGCCATTACAGCTAATAATAATACTCGGGAAGTATCGTCCTTGCATTTGTGTCGATGCCAGGACCGAAAATCATGAAAAGAGAGGAACCTACTACAAATATAATGTATTGGAAATGTCCAACATGACCTTTAGACAAGAGAGATCTTTTCATTTCAAGAGGGCGAGTCAGATTAATTTTGATCAAGAAGAAAACATACTTTTACTCAAACATAGGGTGCGGTTGTGAAACTCAGCTAGACGACTTCACATGCAACCATATAATATCAATACTAAACCTCTGCACAATGCCTAACGTCTTTATTTCTGACATGATTTGCTTTCACTGTGATCCCGGCTAATAATGGCGGTTAATCAAAGACAAAGCGTTGCCAATTTAATACTCTCATGAGCATGTGATCACGAACTGACCTGTCCGGTTCGTGGCCAAAGGGACAGAGAGAGAGAGAGATAGAGAGAGTGTGAGAGAGGTAGAGTGAGAAAGAGAGAGAGAGAGAGAGAGAGATAATGATAAAGAGAGAGGTACAGAGAGAAAGAGAGATAAATAGAGAAAGAAAGATAGAGCGAAATTGAAAGAGAGAAAGAGAGAGAGAGATAGAGAGAGAGAGAGAGATAGAGAGAGAGAGAGAGAGAGAGGAGATAAGTAGCCTTTTAATCACTCGGAAACGCGCTTTAATTAAAGTCAACCGTCTCGTTGTAAGCGCTGTTAGTACATGCAGGTGGTTCTGGTAGTGCCATTGTCTCGACTGTCATGCATTTAAAATGCTTAACATGGTAGATTAAAAGGGGTGTTCCCGCTGCCGAGGATTTATCTAGTGTATAATGATTTTGAAATATCTCTCTATGCCATGGTGGCATTTTGCACTAAATAATGCATTAAATAACCGGATTTAAATTATGTATAATGAGTTCAATTTTATTGTGTTGAACACTATTTCTGGACTGTTTTGGACTTACCATTGCACAGATAACAGCAACAAAATAAATAATCACACACACACACACACGCACACATACACATATTATATATATATATATATATACATCTATAAAGCAGGATAACATCTACTTTCGAAAAGTAAATTCAGCGGCCTTGTACGTACGTCACCTTTTAGAATGTGTTAACATTAGAATTACATAATGTAATCCGTAGATGATTTTTATGGGACATACAATATGTATTGAAATTATCCTCGAGTTGATTTTACGAAAGTAGTTCCGATCATCTTATAATTATATATATATATATAATTCAATTTGGAAATATATATCTACAGTAAATGAAGACATTCACTGTTATATGAAGGTTTTACAGTATCGACAAAGACTGTCTTGTATATATCTGTATATAACATCCACATGTTTAGGACTGCATGTTTCCACGTTTTCTTTGTTCCGTTGTTGTAAAAATTAATTTTTAAAAACTGTTCTTGGTGTAATCGTATAACTTACATCCTTTCTTTAACTAGAAGTAGACGTAACGTGTATCATCCAATCTGACGTAAATCACATAAATCGTACACTGGTTAAGCAATGGCATTTAGTTTTAAAAGAAAATTCATGAAGGGAAATAGGAAATGCTATTTTTTAAATGTCTTGGAGTTTGAGAGTGGTTACAGGATAAGTTGGTAAGAGATGAGCTGATGTATTTTTGTCTGGAAGGCTTGGACATGGCCTAGCCAAGTTGATTATAGCTAGCTATCGGTGTACACTAGCGGATATATGCGATCGCATTGTCGGAATGCCGGGTCGTTGTTATTATCTTTTCTCCCCTGCCATCCCAGCCCGACGTTTTCTCTATTCACCAAAACACCTGCTCGGGAAATGAACCAAAAAACAAGCACAAGAGGTCTTTTGACGGATTCGTAGCCATCAGGACCTGTGATCATATTCAGTTTTTCTTTCATCCGCCTCTCCTTCTCACCCCCTTCCAGCTATACTCCACGATGCAGCGAGCGAGAAAGAGATGAGAGAAGGAGGAAAAAAGGATAGAGGGAAAATATCACAACAGGGGTATCCCTGTGCTATGTGGATTCGTTGCTGTTATAAAGCGCTTTCCTGGTTTCTCGATCGATAACTAAATCTTTTTTTTCCGTTGTCAGCGAGCATTATCTCTCGCGTTTGTCCATGCGATTAAGGGAGGGAGACAGCGGGTTAAAAAACAGAAAGGGCACGCGAAGGAGAGATAGATAGAGGGGGTTACAAGAACGGACGAATGCCGAAGAAAGGAATGGGGAAAGAGAGAGAGAGGAGAGAGAGAGAGGGGGTGAGTGAGAGATACGGAGGGGGAAGAGAAAGAGAGATAGAGAGTAGGACAGTCAGGCACAGAGGAAAACAGAGATAAATAATGAGATAGATTGAAATAAAGAGAGAAACAATTACAAGAAAGTACATCGGAAGAATGGTGGAGAGGTGACAGAAGGAGAGAGAGAGAAAGAGAGAGAGAGAGAGACGAAAAGGAACATACCAAAACCAAGGGAAAGAAACGAATGATAATGAAAGAAAGTATATATACATATAGTATACAGTATATAATTATGAGAGTAATATTTCTAAACGTGGATCGAAAGAGAAAGAGTGAAGGAGGATAAGAAAGAGAGAGAGAGAGAGAGAGAGGGGGGAGAAAGAAAGAGAGAGAGAAATAAAATGGAGGGAGAGGAGAAGAATGGATGCATGATCTCAATCTCTAACATATATTCCTTCCTGAACTCTCGCTCGCTCTTTTTCTTTTTTTTGTCGATGATCACCCTCCATTGTGGAGCTCTAAATTGTCCCTCCGCCACGCTTGTGGAGTAATTAGCCCCCGTCGGATTTTATTAGGGAACTAGAGCTTAGTCACCTCGATAAGCCAGCCGGCACGAGCCAATCAAATCCCGCCATGCACGGCTCCCCTATTCAACCATTTCGGAAAGAAAACACACCGGCGGAGGCTTCGGAAAATACCCCCTTTCTCCCTGTTTTGGGGAACACGGACAAAATCAATGTGATAGTAAATGAAGAGGTTACAGAATAAATCAGATCGGCTCTATTCGACACCTTAAACAAAATTATGTTATTATTAGTATAGACATTTGGGGAAGAAATATTACAACTCCCTTTCTCTCTTCTCTCTCGCTCTCTCTCTCTCTACTCAAGTTGTATGGAGAATTTCCACTGCAAGTAGAGAAATAGAAAAATTGAAAACAAGGGAAGTTGATAAAATCTAATTCTCGGTTTAGCAGTGCTACAAGGAGAAACATGAAGCACTTAACTATTGACAAAGAAAAGTTAACGCCTTGTAGTAACATGTACGTCATGAAACATAATATAGATATATGTCATTTTTACATTCATGTCAATGCAGTTTCTGCTTACAGCATTTTTTTTTTGGAACAAAGAACACCTTTATTTCCTTTGCGCTCAGCGGTGTTTTGAAGAGTGTTTTTTTTAATGTTAGGTTGATGTTATGCACGCATATTCCTTGCTGGCATCAATTCACTCAATAACGACATTGTTATCGCAGCATCCAAGTCTCAAATTGTGATTAATACTCATAATCAAAGCGCCAATGATCAAAGGGTAAGGCCCTTAAAAAAGAAATCACCAACATCAAACAGTGACATTTAACTTTGGAGAGCACCGCGGTGGATGAGCGCCTGCGCTTGCAAACATACATACACACACCGGACACACACACACAATACGCCCAAATCCGTACCACTTGCAACGCGTACATGAGAAGCCAACATTGGCGTGCATATCGTGTATTGTACGTGGCGCCATAGTCCGTGGCTCTTGCACACAGGGGTTAATACCGCTTGGTTTTTGCACCCTTGATCTTGCCTCGCTACCAGTCTACTCCACCCCTGTGGCTCCTAGAAGACCCGCATCATGGTTTCTGTCATCAACCGTCACCATTCTTTTCTCTCTCATCCCAACACAGATCCGTACCAAGTCTTCGGGCACACAAGCAGGACACTTGCAAATCCTGGTAAGTCTATTTCATTATCATCTTATAGTAACAAAGACAAAAAGACGGTCGTAAAGATTTTCCCGATCAACCTTACGCAATCTCAATAGCCTTTTGAGTCACTGATTGAAAAGTGCGGACATCACAATGATATTACATAATATGAAGATGAATTCTGGAAACAGTATGTTAGGGAATCGATATTGCTCTCTAGTTGATTTATTGAAACTTTTATGATAGTGTGTTTATTAAAAAAAACATGCGAAACAATGTTTTCAGGTCTCTTATATACCAGGGCCCTGTTTCATAAGACTGACCACTGATGGTAACTTTGCCATTACTGGTAACTTCCATGCAAACCTTGATGTGATTGGCTGTTGAGTGATGTTACCATGGTAGTTAATATTGATGGCAAAGTTACCACCAATGGTAAGTTTGAAGCAACAGGGACAAGGACCAAGATGCGAACAGTATTGTAACTGATCTGGCTATTTTGTATAAAGATGTTTGAATAAACAGGTTACTAATTTATTTTGGTCTAGCTACACGTCTACTATACAACTTTTCAAAACGAATCAATTTGTTACATTTTCAATGTTGATAATACATTTCTATTTCAATACTGTAATAAATAGAAAAGTTGAGATCACAGAAAGGAAACTTATTATCCATCAGACATAATTGATTATCTATTATTGATGACGCATGTCACTTATTTATCCAATCTATTATCATGATTATGATTATGTAAATGTACATCAAATAAAATTGTACGTTTTTCTCATTCATATGTGAATTTTAGTGTAGTAGCGTACTCTTTTTAAGAACATGCATGAGATTGCATGACGATTGTATATCGATTAGTCCAGATCCGTATTCGGGACATTGCTTCATACTCCTGATTTATTTCTCATATTTTCCCCCATGTTTAAAACACATCCATGAATAAATCATCATCACTTTCAATTTTATCACAATCATATTTTTTTGTGTTTATACATTTATTTTCTCTCGTTCATTTCTGTTATTTTTCTCAGATGATTTACAAAAACATAGCCTTTCCATTTATCAGCAAATTGATGACTACATTTTATAGATTTATAGCAGAGAGAATCCTTCAATATATTCATAACATTTGTTATCTTTCCGAGTATCATCTTGTGTTATAACAGTTACATTATTAAGCCTATTTAAGTGTTCATATTAGCCTATTCTACTTAAAATTCGTCATTTACCAATACCTAAAGTCTGATAAAAGTAAACTCATTTTTAGATATATATATCAATGTAGTTGGTACCACATCAAAACTAATATAAAGACCATGCATCTTCATTTAATTTCATTCATCCATCCCATATAGATATAAATTATAATGAAGTAATAGCAATATTTTCTGGCCATCCGCGAGTTAATTTAACATTCATTTCAAAGCATTTCGGCATTCAATTACTGCAACCATCATGCAAACCCTTTTCACTCATCGTACCTTTTTACTACTTTTCTTTCTTTGCCAGTAATTCCAAGTGATTGGCAAAATCTACAATCCGTGATATTAGCACTCAGACATAACAAAGGTACGAGATATTTAATTTAATTATTGAATTGCACTATTGCTAAAATAGTTGGAATAAATTTTCCTACATCTTTTCAGGAAATGATTGTGAATATACTATTTATTTTTTGATAGATTAAGGTTGCTTTTTATATTCTGTGTACTTTATTGATCAATAAGGATTCTTCAACTAAGATTTATCAATTAAAGTTCTTAGAAGATATAAACTATATCAAGAATAAATATTGTTGTCACAGTCATTTTATGAAAACAGTTTTTTTCCAAAAATTATTCCAACTTAATGAGCAACAGTGTACATAATGCATAGGTCTTGCTATTAAATATGCTTGCTAATGAGTTCAGTATTGAAACAAAGCATTTTAGAAAACCGACTTTAATTTAAAACTGTCTTGGTATGATTGATGTAAAAGAAATGGATATGAAATTCGGAATGAGTTTGCATGGATCTTCTGTAATGATAAATACCATTAATGTGTTTAACTGCAAGGAATTATTCTAAGTGAATTAAATCATGCATTTTGTTGTCGCCTGATCGAATGTTTTTGTAATGGTATGTGCATGTCTGCAGTTGCCTTGTTTCGATGGTATTTGCGTATCTTGAATGGCGAAGAACATACTTAAACAGGAATTAATCTCCTTTTTGCTATCCTCGGGTCTTGTTGGTGGTATTTCTTACTTCCATTGTCTCTCTCTGTATGCCCTTTTTTGCCTAACTCTGCCTGGAAATTAAATAGATAAATAAATAAAAATTAATAAATAAAAGACTTTTCCCCAAAAGAAGTTCAACGAAGAAAAGAAAACAACAACAAAACAAGCAGATAACCGAAAATACTTTACAAGGATCTGGGTATCGATAATTGAGAAAGAATATTCATACATATAAACAAAGATTATACCAAACAAATCGGGAGTTTTAACGTCTGTAATAAATAAATGGAAAACACAACATCAAAAGTCTGCGCAAAATCAGACCTATCGTCTCCATTTTAGTTTGTTCTAAAGTTTAAATGGTTCGGGTTTTTTCTGGAGGCATGTGAAATAGAAGTAAAGCTATAAAATCTTCTAAAATTGGCCTGCGCATTCCGTCAGTAAACTATGCTGAAGGCGATCATTTTTATAACAAACTAATTTTTTGACATTTCTTTTTTTTATTTGGGAAGTAGCATCGACTTTAATCAACCCATTACAGTAAATTTCAGCAGTCATTTTACACCACCATTTAGTTGATTGAGCTAAAACACTCTCCGTGAAATGCATTTGGCTCATCATTTCGTAAAAAGTCTCGAGAAATAGCAATCAGAATATAAAGCCTTCTATCGGATGCTTTTCCTGTCGCGGTCTTTCTTGCCATCTCGACTTTTCACCCCTTCAATTTCCCGAGAGCGTGGCGGGCGATCCGGCGTCGCCGCGTCTCACAATCATCGTCGGGCAAGTTCCCCGTGAGTCTCAAGTTACCACTCCGTGGATCATTCAGCTACTTATGGCACCGGCGCGTGACGCGTACGAGATGTGCCAGCGACCCGCAAGCATGTGCTTCTCCATCGCCAGCATTGCGCCGTAGCCCGCGGGCAGGCAACACAAGCCTATCTCTAGAAAATGAAGAAGACAATTCGCGCGACTTCTCGGGATATCAGAAAACATGGGCGCGAGAGGGAAGAGGATATAGGGACTCCCGACAAGAAGGGGGTGTAAAAAGAAGGGAGAAAAGGGCCAGGGGAAAGAAGAGAGAAATCACTTTGGGTGAGACGTATAGGATATGAAACTTAGAAAGCAGTATGTAGGGGTTGGGAGATGAAGTGCCCGATTCTGTTCCGCGAGAGAGAGGTCCTGAAGCACCCTCTTAAATTTGGAGTTTGTCGTCCCGGCGAAACGAGACGCAGATTTGCAGTTTGCGATACCTTGCGGCCATTTTGCTCACTTTAAAGACGACTCCATATTATCTCTTATAGCTTTCTAATTATACGAAGCGGGTCAGATTCAAGCATGGATCATTCGAGCTTCGCGCTGAAGTAAGATTGTTTTCGACTCTCTCTCACCGCGGTTTTGATGTTACCTCACAAGGAGCAGACGGCAGCTATACTTCCCTTTTCTCTTTCCTGTTAGTTTTGGCGCGCGATCTCATTCGCACGTGTAAACAGCTTTGTGACGTAACAATGCCCCGCGAGGTGACGTCAACGTTGTTAGAATAGTTCACGCCGTTTCGCCACAAATCAGCATCACATATCCATAAACGAAATGGAATAAAAGAAAAATGTTTTCCCTTATTATACCATGTTCATGTGCATTAAGTACGCGACGGGGAAAAATAAAAGCATGAAATCAAATGGAATAAACAAAACAAGTATTGACATATCTTTACCATCTATTTCAAGAATGACTTTAAAATAGTTTAAACAACGACAACAATTATGTCTTTAATATTCTAATCAAAACAGCGAGAATCAAAAAGAATTAAGATTATAAGGATTAATAAAAGGCGAACATACTAGAATGATAAATGTTCCCTTCTATCATGATAAACATTAGTAGAATTGGTTGGTAGACAGATATTTTCATTTTAGAAATTGTAAGAATGCCAGTTTGTCACTATACAATGTAGAAAGAAAAATGCTGTCGTAAACAAAAACAATATATAAAAATGTATTTTCTCTTACTGCGTAACACCATTGAGTTTTGTAATACCCAGAACATCACCGTTTTGACTTTACGCATTTTGAATTATTATCCATATGTGAGATCACAGCCACGAATCATTAGCAAAAATAATTAAATTAAACGTAATAATCAGGAAATGTAACCATTTCACAATTCAGATTATTGACATTTCTGTCGGCCACTTTTTCTTCGCTATTTGCATCCTTCAACCCTATGCCAACCAGGGCCCTGTTTCATAAAACTTGTTATGAATAGCAAGTTGTAAAACCTGTTATAAGCTACTGAAATCATTGCATTTGATTGGCTGAGAGCAAATTTGCTAGAGATTGTTAGCCTTTGTTATTGATAACAAGTTTTATGAAACAGGGTTTGGGTTGTACGTATAATTGATCATAACTAAACAAGTGGACCAGGATAAATGATTAACAAGCCTGACAGGAAAGAAAATAGTCATTTTACAACAAAATTGGATTCGAGCAAAGCGAAAGGCGTGAAGAGCAAAGCACTGAATACTAATCGTGTTTAGTCAGGCAAGACTGACCAAACACCCAGCCGTTCCAATCAGTGCAGCTGAATCTCTATTGTAATAGGCCACTGGGGGACAGCTGAAACGTGTTGAAGAGACGCGAGAGGAGACTAGCAACAGGTCAGCCCACTGTCATGACTATGATCTGTAAAATAAGAACAGAAAGTTATGACGAACAAAAAGAAAATGAAGGTATTATTATAAACAACAAATAACAAATATATATTTTTCAAAAGTCGGAATAAATTAATTTAGTAATTACGATTACAGGCAATCAGAGACAAAAAAAAACCTAAGTGAAGGACGATGCGGTGGTATTAGTGGTTGTAGTTCCTTGCTGGTAGGGCTTCGAACTTTTCTTTCCTTGTCTTGTCTTATCTAATAATTTCCAAAGCATTCAGAGAAAAATGATAAATGACATTGCTCAAAAGAACGTGACATGGAATCATTTAGAAAGAATAAATTGAAGGGAAAAAGGATGAAAATAACGGTATAAGAAGGAAGTTTAATTTAATTCAATTCAATAAATATCATTCGCTGGTTGTTTCTCCTAAATGACACATGAAAATGTAACACATTATTAACGTTGAATCATACATTAAAAAAAGAGAATAGACAATTATTAGATTCAACAGATAAAGGACGTGCGATAAAGCAATAGATAGGATAGAATTAAAAGAAAATATAACCAACAAAATCGAGATAAGACGACTCATTGACAAACATACCAACAACAAAAACCCGAGAGAAAGAGTGGGATAGGAATGATGACCGGGGCAATACGTCCAGAGGAGACCAAAGAGGGGTTGAGGAAGGGGTAGGCAAGAGGCGGGTACCTCAATCTTGGTCTTAATGAGTATTAGCTTTTATTGCCCGTCCTGAACAAACCAAAGCCGGCTGGCCTGGACTCGCTTAGTTTGTCTTCGTAAGCGTCCATATCGACTATCTGTCAAGTAGATTCATGCCACTGCCAGATTTGTACGCACGCCAATCAGCATACAGGGGACTGAAGACTCGCCCTGTCAAATAATAATAATAATAATAATAATATTTTATAGTCCACTCCAAATTTTATTAAACCGAAAATGGAAATTCTTTGTGCCCAATTGATCGTGAGCCCGGCAGCCACTGAGCAGCGCCAGATCGACATTGCTCTATCCCCTTATTGTTGAACGCCAAACAAGGTAGCAGCGACTCCTATCTTTTAACGTCTTTTGGTATGACGCGGCCGGGGTTCGAACCCACGACCTCCCGGTTGTGAGGCGGACGCTCTACTGACTGAGCCAACACACCGGTCATTCTATCTAAAGCGCTCATTTTATTCACTTCAGATAATCTCAAAAGCGAAAACAAAATGGTGATAAGCAATAGCATTACATTGTGATAAATTGACTTTTTTCTTTGAATGATTTCAGTTCTATATAATACAATTAAGTCCACAAAGTCGGGAAAACTTAAATCCTCGCACAGCAATTTGGCTTAAAATGCTCTCTTATAAAAGCTTGCAATTCGTACCATAGAGAGTGTTTATAAGAATTATTTGTTTTAAAACAGAAAATCAGTTATTGCCCCACTTTAAATTGTCAGTACAAACGTAGTTAAGACTTTTATTAATATGAATTACTATGCGCACTCTCTACCTCAAGATATGTTCACTTCAAATTCGTTTCCAAATTAATTTCATAAAACACGTTGATGGTTTCAGGAAAGTAATTGGAATCGCTGCTCTTTGTAAATTAATTCGATGAAATATGTTAGGATTTCTTTCAACAGGAATGGAAACAGTTCGGATTCTAAATCAAACCTATCTATATTATACCACATTTTGTTAGGCAGTTAAGAGTATGCAATGACAGGATATTGGACTACAATATCTTATATTTGAAATCACTTGTATAATAATAATTGTACGATATTGAGCATTGATTGAGTATTGACTTACATTTCTCCAAAGAGCAAACCTCACATTATGATGAGCGCTAGTACATTATTTTAACCTGCTTATTCATTTTCTGTATTTAGTAGAAATAAATACATTAATAAAGGAATAAATAACTAATTGAATAAATACATAAATAAATAAATACACGAATAATAGATAGATAAATAAATAATTAATAAATTAATTAAATACAGAAATAGATACATTACAAAACCTGCAGAAAGAAGCAATTCCCACTCTATCATATTTGTTTTAAAAAACAGTATCATTTGATTATTCTAATATCAATGTGCTCTATATTTATAACGTATTTTGTGTATAATACATGGTGCGGTTCCTTCTGTAACCAATCCTTTGTACTTGTATTTGTGTATGCATGTATGCATATACAACCAATTCTAATCTTTGTTTTTCAATTTCGATTCAATTCAAATAATTTCATTTCCATATCTTATTAAACAAAACACGAACAAATGCTTACATAAAATGAATATCAAGTGACATTTACAATGTTAGTTTTGTTGGCATTACGTTTAATCTAGTGCCTTCTATTCATGTCTGGAAGATATACATCATGATTCAACTCGGCAAGTTATCATATATATTTTCTCTCCGAATATAAACGGAGTGAATACGATGTGGTTCGATGACACAAAGGAAAGATTTCATCTCTTTGGAGTCAGAAGGGCATTAACTCGTATCATTTTAGACCGTGTGAACGGCCTTCTGGCTCCCAACAGAATCACGATCATTATTGCCAACACGCTCGTGGAGACATTGCCTCCAAAAGACACGCGTTCGATTTTATTGACTTATGGAGTCAGGCAAACTGAAAAGGTTTCCAACGGACGGATATTTACAATTGGCAGTCTTCTAGGCCTCGATTGCACCCTCTAAAGTCTTCGACATTACCGTGTATGCTTGATCAAACAGGAGCACACTCGGCTCGTTGCATCCTGGAGATCGCCTCGGTGTCCAGCTCTACCGAGCGACGCCGTGGCGCTGGCCTTTTAAACCCTTTAACCCCGGTTAACATGTCGTTTTTCCGAAGGTTCGTAAATCCGAAGGCTCATTTATTCTCCGAAGGATCATAAATCCGAAATTCCGAAAATGAAACAGGGTTTGTCACTCTGATGTTTTGCCCAATCGTTGAATCAATATCACATCTACTTCAACTAAACGAGTAAAAATTGACCAGAATTTGGCGAAGTGTTACTTAGACACATAAATATCCTCATCTCAGCTTTTTAAACCAAAATTTGCAGGGAAGAGTCAATATTAAATATACATTGACTTATTTCACTCTCTCTCTCTCTCTCTCTCTCTCTCTCTCTCTCTCTCTCTCTCTTTCTCTCTCTAACTCCCTCTCTCTTGTCATAAACAATGACATATTCGAGACTATACTTTTTTGTGTGGATGTACTATTGACTATAGATCGTTGTGCGCGTGTATTTATATATATATATATAGTGCAAGATTTAACAAAATCAGTAATGACGCCAAATACCCTGACGGGTGTATGACAAGAATAAAATGCAACGACATCATGGGAATAAGGATAAATGCCCAAGTTAACACAGAAAATGCTTCCATTTAGTCTTGAAACATATCGTATCATCACAAAGAGTCATCTTCTTGATGACGCTTAAGACGGCAAGGAAATGTTAAAATTAATGAAAAAAATTCCGCTCCTTTGATAAATATCGTTAATAAATCACGGTTAGATAGAAAACGAAGGCGTTGATATTTCCCCAGTCGGCAGCGAATCTTTCTTTTCTTTATTTCGTCTGAACCCCGGTGTCCGCTTGCCTGAGCATTCAAGGTTTCGCACTTCAGAAGCGCCACGGCTGTAGGGTATATCTAAGCTGAACAATAACGACGAGAGCATGGACAAAATATCCAAACATATTTCTCCCACATCGCGGGAGGTTTTTTTCAATAAACGAAGATGATCAGAAAAGAGTGTCACCCTGATTTAAGATACGATAAGACTCTCCTAAAGAAAGGTGATGCGAAGCGAGTAGTCAGCGTTTGTGGAAGAAATATAGTTTGTCCTTCTATTTACAGGGATTTATCAAACAAAAGTGTGATCGTCAACGCGAAAATTCCCTATCAAAATTAATCAAAGAAAATGAGATTCTGCTTATATGCGTCTTCGAAATGCTTGAGGTCAAATGAGATATTCAATTTCAAATATCGTCTCTTAAAAATAAAAATAAAACTTTTTGTTGTGTAAGTCACCTCTTTATCGGCATCGCGTCTGAATGGGAAACGGTTTGACGCTTTCGCGACGCCATTTTTTGTTTGAAATCCGAACAAAACACGCAAGCAAACAAACCCGTCTCATAGATTTCCATTGGCAATTTTTTTTATCGCATAAGTGCCACTTTCGACTAGTAGATTTTGTTAGTAGTTTGATAAGCATTATCCTTGAAGAAGAGCGGTAAGACAATTAAGAAACCTGCTCGCTTTTTCCTCCGTAGGTCACGGAGATGCTTTGATATGTTTGAGGAGAATTCTCCTCGCGTTTATTTCTTTCATTTGTATCAGTTATTTTAGGAATATTTCATGAATATTATTAAACGTTGGTTGTTTTTGTTTTCATCTTGCCATATTTGTTATTATTTCACTCACAAGAGAAATATCTCATCGATACTGCGTAATTACATTGCGTTGTGGCTTGATAAGAATTTTCATTAGCATTTATCCTCGCAAATGTAATTAAATTACATTTATAAGAAGAGTAATTTATTTACAATATTATCACCTGAAAAACTTGCTGGGTGTAATCATCACTGATTTTTTTTTTAATATTTTTTTTATATTTTAGGGGGTAACACAAAGTCAGTGAATCTAAATCTGAATCTGAGTGAATTGATTACAACAAAAAAAGATTGATGGATGATACCCATGCGCATAATGAATGTCTGATAGCAATTTTTTGTATTACCATCATTTTGCTTGAAATCTATATCATTAAATTGGTGAGCCTTTTAAGGACGTCGATTGAAAGAGCTGCATGTATCTGCAAGTTCTGTTACTACTCCTGAACCTTAAAAAGGAAATATCGTAACAAAAATTAATAAATTCATTAGTTGAGTAATAGCTTCAATCCAGTTATAAAATGTATATTGTTAGAGAACACTTAAACTGCATTTATCTTAATAATGTCTTGATGGGGATAGTTAACAGTGCCTGTTTTGCATTTTACCATTTCTACTATTTCGGTTTCATTTTCATTACCTTTATTCGAGTGTGAGAGGGCATTAGAACGGACGATTTTCGTTTTAAAAATAATAATAATAAATTAGACGATCATATGGATATTCGATAAATAAACCCAAGGGTATATCAGTAGCCTTGTCCACCCCCTCCCCCACCCTATTGAAGTGTGAACCTTATAATGACGTATTACGTAATCCGAACACGATTTATATGAGATATAAAATAGGGTATGGAAATTTCCAGGGATTTAATCTTAAAAGTCTGTGCAATCGTGTTAACCGTTTTTAAAGCGCTTCATTAGATAGAACGTAACCTACCAAAGCGCTTACAGTATCATTACATAGGTCAGTTGATTCTGTTACGATTCTGCACTTTAAACACTTCTTGTGTTGTTTGTTTTTGCAGGAAGTGGCCAGATACAACTGTGGCAGTTCCTTCTGGAGCTCCTATCGGACAGTTCCAACGCCAACTGCATCACTTGGGAGGGAACCAATGGCGAGTTCAAGATGACAGACCCTGATGAAGTCGCCAGGAGATGGGGAGAGAGGAAAAGCAAACCCAACATGAACTACGACAAGCTCAGTCGGGCCCTGCGCTATTACTACGACAAGAACATCATGACCAAGGTTCATGGCAAGAGATACGCGTACAAGTTCGACTTCGCCGGGCTAGCCCAAGCCATGCAGCCGGTCCAAGCTGATCCTAGCATGTACCGCTACCAGTCAGACCTCTCGTACCTGCAGAGCTACCACCACCCGACCAAGCTGAACTTCGTGGGTACCCCGATCAACCCGTCCACCAACGCCAGCCTCTTTAGCTCTCACAGTTCATACTGGTCATCTCCAACAGGCGCCAATATCTACCCCAGTGGTCACGTGACACATCCTCACCCGGGTCACATGTCCTCGCACATAGGCACATACTATGGATAACACCAAGTGCCCTTTACCCGTTGTAATTGCCGGACTCTATAACAGACTCTTTATGAAGTGCCATCACTTTTTTGTATTGTATGAAGAAGATAATGTTGCACAGTCAGATTAAAAAAAAAAAATACCTATACAAACTGATCGTCTAGAGATCGTGATAGACGCGTAAAGCTGACTATAGAAGGCGGATGCCGCTTTTCTTGTTCGGGACACGTGATAAGTTCGAACGTGGAAATGGGCCGCAATGGACCGCCGCAGAGGGCGTCTCTCATCGTGGAGACCGCAAGAGACTGTACAAAGAGACCAGAGAGGACTGCAAATAATGCCATAGTATTTAGCCTTGAATGCAGTCGATAAACATTTTATATAAATATAATGATAAACTTTTCGACGTGGATCGTCATCAACGAGTATTTTTTTCATACTGCGAAGTATTGACCTCTTTGTAATGGGTCATCTAGAGAGGGCGGTCTTCTCTATAAAAGATTTATACACTAATGAATTGAAATGTTGCATATACTATTAATACTATTGTTTTGTAAAATACTCATTTGGAGTATGACTAGTTTTAGCCTACCCATTGAATTAGTTTTTAGCTGCATGAAAACCTATACATAAATAATTATATGACTGTTTTGAAATGTCTTTCGTTACTTTTTCCTCACTTCTTTTAATATATAAAAAAGAAAGGGATATCTCAAAATATCACAATGTCTATATGTATCAAGTGAGATTACTCTATATTGTATTTTCAGGATAACACACAGACAAACCTTAATAATATCTTTTAATTCATTCTACCGTTCTTAAAAGAAACAACCGTTTTCGGGTATTAGGGAATCATTTTCCAAGATGAAATGTTAAACCGAATTTCTCAATGTAAGTTATCCTATCTTCATGAAGCCTTTTTGCAGAATCTAACAACGTCTTAGCAACTGACTTAAACCCCTAAACGATCTATAACTGTTTACCATAATGAAGCGGGTTTCGTATTTAGTAAGGGTGCAGCAATACACCCTTATCCTCCAATTGATGTATTGTTTAATCAAACGGGGAGTAAACATTATACTTTCATTTATTTGACCCGAGAGGTAGTGCAATTTCAGTACTTTGTAGATCTATTTCTCCATATCTCGTTCGTATTTCTTTGGTACGGGTATAGAAAAAAAAATGCTGTATTTTTCTTGGTTTCTGTGTTGCTATGGGTTGGTTGTGAACATGAACACAACATTGCAAATATTACATTTAATTGTTGACATAATTAAAATGTGCATACTATGCTTGCCCCTTGTATTGTAATAAACTGATGTAGTATTATCATACCATTTCATTCAAACATTATTTTTACCTTACACAATCATGACGATTGGCTCGGTGAGTGCCAGGAAATTGTGTTCTCATGTTGTAAATTGTTGAACCCTCTAACGGTACATAAGTAATATTTCCACTAATAATAATAATAATAATAATTATGATGACGATTATAATAATATTATTTTTTTATAATGACAATGGATCATATACATTGTGTGACATAGCCTGACTGCAAACGAAATAATAAGATAGACGCTGGAATGTAAATGTTCAGTCATTAAAGAAACAGCTCACTTTTCTTAAAACAGATTCATATATCAAGAGATACGAATTTGATGACGATTAGTGTGTTGTTACTTTGTAACACTTATAGGCTTGTTCAGATATGTCGCGTTAAACCGCAGCAAAAAGAATGTTGCGGTTCTTTTTTATTATTATTATTAACATTTTACGTGCAAAAATTAATGACAAAGTCGTGCGCGTTCTCTCTAAGTTCTGAGTCAGAAGAAACAAAAATGTCATTAAAAACACGTACGTCAACATAGAAAGAAAGATCGCCGCGGTTTACTACGTCATACCTGATCGAGGCTTAAGCCATGCTATTTCATCCAGCGTTTTTTCTATTTATCTTCTACGGGTCAGTCGTAGGCTATGCAGTTGGTCACAAATTAGTCACAATTTTTCATTAAGGATTTCATCGTAAAACATCACATACCTAAACATTGTGAACATGACGTTCCATGTTACAATTTTAACGTTTTATGCGTGCTATGCCATTTTGTCAAAAATTTACCTTAAACAAAATGGAAAAAACAGTGTAGAATGTGAGAAAAAGCAGATATCATTCAGTTGATTGGTCATACTTCTTCCGTGAGTAATGGAAAAAATGATGGATCCTACAATGAAAGTTATCTAATACGACGTTTAACAGGAATTGAAAAACAATTATAACTGCCTTTAATGTGTTATATATTAAGACAGGAATACGAGGCCAAAATTACGATAAATATGTTTATGTTATCTTTTTAGTTTTGTTTTTCTTTTCTGCAATTTTTTTTCTATGAAGTGCAATAACAATAATTGCAAACATTAATATATATATTTTTTGTTGAAATACTATACCATGATGTTTCCGAACATTCCAATGTATTACCATTGCAAATATTCCATGGAAATAGAGGTTTTGTTTATTTATTTTCATTCCGATCTTATTTGATGCTTGCCATCTTATAGCTGAGAGGTTGCAATACCAGATTCTTGTTGTTATTTTCACTGATATCTGGCTCGTTTCTCTACAAGAATTATAACATTCTATATAGTTTGAAATTGACATAGCATTACCGATCATTTTAAATGCTATTATGTCATTATTTTGCATTATCCTCTTCGTTTTCTGCTAATATATTACTCATGAAAACAAAAATTGATCACGAATTGTCAGAGGAATTTGCCAATAAGACATATTATGTATGTCTTTATGTTGCCAGTTTGTTTCATAAGAATTTGACAATAACTATATGTTTTACTGAGTGTATTATATTATGAGAATTTTTTTGATGTTAGTACGATGTACTTAATGTAGAATATAACGCGCAATACAAAGTTTTAAGAAATAGATGATGTTTTACTGAAGTTATGTTTGTTTATGTATACGTTTTTACAGAGTCATCGACATAATAAAGAATCATGTTTGTAATTTGCGCATGTATAAAAGGCAATGAAAATAAAGGATCAGTTTTTGATTTATAAAAACAAACTTTCTTCCTTCTAGTATTTGGAATTTGCTGGGATGTTATTAATTGAGTTTGGAAATGGCATATCTAACATGATGTCATATTAAATACGTACTTTTCCATACATATTTACATACCTATGATAAAGGCCCTAATAATATGTTAATATCAAGAAAGTAATCATTTTACAAGCGTTATTCGTTATAAAGAATGGACATAATTTGTGTACCTACTATCTGAAAGGACAGAAGGGAATGCATACATATATAGATAAATATTACATATGTCAGAGGGGCAGAGAAAGGATAGAAAAGTTAGGAGAGAACGAAAGAGAGAGAGAGGGGAGATATAAGAAGAGATATAAGGGAAACATAGTAGAGAAAGAGAGAGAGAGAGAGAGAGAGAGGGGGTATAGGAAGAGATAGAGGGAAACATAGTAGACAGAGAAGAGAGAGAGAGAGAGAGACGATGTGAGACAATATAATTGTATTTATAATGTATACAGTAGAAACAAGAAAATGGATAAGAATAACACATAGAGTGACTAGAAGACAGGGAATGTGTGAGAGAGATAAATATAGGGGAGGAGGGAGAGAGAGAGAGAGAGAGAGAGGGGGGGGGATCGAGAGAAGAGAAAGAGAGAGATAGGGGAAGATCGAGATAAAGAGGAAGAGAGAGAGAGAGAGAGGGAGCGGGTACGAGAGAGAGAGAGAGAGAGAGAGAGAGAGAGAGAGAGAAAGATGATACACATACAATTATAGACGTATCCTAAACAAAATCAAGTGGGGCCAATACTAAATAGTTGTTATAATCGTCATACTTGCATCAAATGAAAAGCGAATGTTTCTATTTCATGACCCCCCCCCCATGCTTATGGAAACAAAATATATGCAGACAGGCCAACTAAAGAAGCAAAGCACCTCGAACTCAAATATACTACACTCTCAAGACCTTTCGGATAAGCAAAACATTTTATGCGTTCATTTATCGCCATTAAAATGCTGGAAATATGATGGAAAGGCCTATCTGGTAATTTCCATCAAATCTTGTTTATCCAAAAAAATTATGATTAATTTTCAAAGAAATTTAATGTTGATTAGTCATTTTCTGGGAGAAAAAAAAGAGGTTACATTTTGAGAAGCTTGATTTTAAGTAGAACTGTATGATTGGCACATATTTTGCTTAAAAATATTATTTTGTATATCGGGATCGAAAATCAACTCAGATTCAATACTCTAATGTATATTTCCCCCAGAAAAAACCATGTTCGAAGTATGTTACGTGTGAAGATAATGTTCGCAAATTCAAAGTGTGATGAACAAGGGTATTAAAATAGGCTAGAGTTGATACAGTTTTCACTTCCTGAATCAATGTAGGTTTAAAAGGATGAAAATGTGAGCATGCTGAAGGTTTATATTGTGACACAATCGATTCCAAGTAAGGGTGTGAAGTGAACTTTTCTGAGCAAAATGTGTCGTATCTGTGCTGACTGATACTCGTGACAAAAGTATAGAAAAGAAGATTACATTTCCAATGCACATTTAATTGGCAATGATTTGAATGATAACCTCGGCGACCCTATATTTAGTCTTGATGGAACAAGGGTATGAGTATGGTGGTCTCCCGGCTATGATGGGTTGTCATAGCAACAAGAACAGACTTACTCTTCCATGAGTGGTTCGTTTTTCGGCCATTGGTGAGTTCGGGTTTCTTCTGTTTGGAGTTCACGAGTGAGTGACGCGAGGCAATGGTACGCACGCGTACGCGAGCGCGGCGTGCGACCGCCCGAGGGTGGAAGAACCCAACCTTCGACGGCCGAACAATGACTCGTATTTCCACGGATGACTATGCCGTGCGGTCGCGATTTTTAATTCACGCCCGGTAGGCCAGCTAAAACCAGCGAAATAATACGAAAGAATGATTACGAACGTCATCGCTTTGACCTGATAGATGCTCTTGTATAGAAGGTGACGGAGATAAAAACGTTTGAGAAAGAGTTGGAAAAGGGGTAAGAGAGAAGCCTTGCGCGCACGTGCACGCGGGAGGGTCTCGCCGGGCGTGAGCTGAATAAGTGTCCACGAGCCGGTGCGTGGCCGCACGCCTTGCAACAACCCTCAGGGGCCGATTGAGCTTAGATTGCCGCAAATCTTGACAACCCCTAATCGAATGCTCTGATTTTTGCACGTGCAAAAAGACTATTTTTTGCCCCTGTTTTTCGTCATCTATTTCTCAGGGTACCCCCCCCCCGTCTTTCTTCACCCTTTCTCTCTCTCTCTCTCTCTCTTACTGTCTCTCTCTATCGCTCTCATCTCCCTCTCTTACTCTCTCTCTCTTTCTCTGTCTCTCTTGCCTTTTCTCTCTCTTTCTCTGTCCATCATGCTTTATCTAGCTGCTCCCCTCGGTCTCTTTTACTCTTCCCCACTATGTACATTCCAATTTCCGTTCTCTTTACCTTTTTCTATCTCGCCATCTCTGTGCCTCTTCCTCATCCTTTATCCTCTCTTTACACCCTCCTCTCTCTCTCTCTCTCTCTCTCTCTCTATCTGTCTGTATCTCTCTCTTTCTCTTTCTCCCTCATGTTTCCACCTAGTTTCTCTTCTCCAAACCTCTCTTTAACTAACCCGTTCCTTATATTATGATACATTCCATGCAAATCTATTTTTGTTACTCTTCTCTTATTCGAAATTATTTAAACTTCTTTTTCTTTTTCATCATCTTAAGTACCTATTCATCAAGATCTCTCTCTATCATTTTCATTTTCTTTTTATTCGGGCTCCTCCTCCTTTCCTCCGTGTTGTTCAGATGCCGCACATCATGGGACATTTAACCACTTCCCTTTTCTTTCTTCATTATTTATCATGAAAAATACAATTGATATATCCAAATTCCTAATTCTTTCCCCTGTTAAAGAATAAGTGTAGGTATTCAGAATACGAGATGTATTCCTGCCCTTTGATGTACAATATTCCTTACGAAAGTGTACAAGAGATATTTAAATGAAGGTACTCTTGGCGTGAGGTAATGGGAGCAGCCATTTTCTTGAAAATGTGACGTACCAGACGAAGGTGCACATGTATCATGCTCGAAGCTTTAGTCGGAAAGACTTTTAAAATCAGTAACAAAACCTTTACTTTTCAATGGGGAAAATCATAATTAGCGAAAAATGTATAACAGGGGAACAATTGTAACTCATTTTGTTTAAAAATAATAAAGCAGCTGACAAATCTATTTCATTTATGAGAAACCCTCACCCCAGACGAGCACCAACTTATTTATGCAATTTCCGATTTGGCAATTGTAGTACAAGGGATAATAGCAGGTGAATGAAATGCTTCGTCACCACACACATTACTTGATAAACGACGTCACGTTATCAAGAAAATGGCGATGCCCATGTCGTGCTCAGAAACTGTACATTATTCTTGCTTTATGCCTCTGTCATACACTTTGGTAGGGAATCTTGTAGATTAATGTGTAATAATATAATAATTCTCTCATATTAAGTAAAGTTATTTCTTGGGGTGAGGTTTCCTTTAAGCTTGCAATACATACTATAGTTTCCCTGAAATTTATCAGGGGTGAACTCAGCCCCCCGACATGAAGTTTTGGGATTTCGATTTGTCTGATGTTTTTATGCAGTTTAATAAACATTTTTTTTCCTTCTTATAATTAAAATAAATTATCATGAAACGTAATAAGTACTATTTGAGAAGAGAGCGAAATTCCCTAAAAGCACAAAGCTTGTGGTGGTGTCGCCATAACAAAGACATTCATACATAAATATATAAATAACGTTTTAATGATAATCTTCATAGAATAGCTGTTCGAAAAACGATTTTAAAGATATTAGAACAAAGGGGAAAATCAAACAAACAATACAACCTCCTCCCCTGCCTTGAACGCATCCAACTTTTCTGAATAAATCACCCCAAGAATTCGACGGGTAACATACTTCTCCTTTCTGCAATCCCGTAACCCACATTTTAAGCAAGAGCGTGTCTTCTCCTCAATTTACATCATTTATCTCTATAAGTCGGACCAAGGCCGATTCGGTTCAGCCGGAAATGGTTTATACTCCTCGCGACATCTTAAATTCTGTTCCATTTGGCTGAAGGTCATTCTGAAATAAAGAAGGATTTCTAATCATGTGCAAATACCTTTTTCCTTCTGCATTGCTTTCCTTTTGTTTTACTTTTTAAACCCTACTTTACTGAAATGTTCTGATCTTGTTATATTATATATATATATGTATATTGTAAAGCGCATTGAAATGTTAGCAGACATGAAATGCGCTATAAAAGAACAAAGTATTATTATTATTATTATAATTAACTATTTCTGTTTCCAAGGTGAGTGATAATGCTAATGACATGTAACCAAACTCGCACTGTTTGTAAACTTGGAAGAAAAGTAAAACCAGCCCCAAAAAAAAGCAAGGGGAAAGGAGAAGATGGAATAAAGAGAGGGACAAATACAGAGAGGGTCATAAGAGGAAGAGGAAGAGAGAGAGAGAGAGAGAGAGAGAGAGATAATAATAATAATAATACATAAGATTTGTAAGGCGCCAAATCCACTTGACAATCAAATGCTCAAGGCGCACTTTTGCAAAAGATGAAATACATGATAAATATATACAAAAGTGCAATAGGAAAGGTACAGACATGAAAGGTAGTGGTAATCAATTATAGGCTAAATTAAACAGATATTTCTTACGATTGTTTTTTAATGATGAGGATAAAGGAAGAAGACACGCAAAACAAGAGAGAGAGAGAGAGCCAGAGAGAGAGAGATGATGATGAGGAAAACGGAAGAGGACACGCAAAACAAGAGAGAACCAGAGACAGAGAGGCAGAGAGATAGAGACAGAGAGAGAGAGAGAGAGAGGGGGGGTAGAGATGGGGTGGGGAGGGGTGGGAAGAGAGATGGCAATGTAGATGGAAAAAGGGTGAGATGGAGAGAGGGGTGGAGATAGATAAATATTGGGATAGGGGAAGAGTAAGAGAAGGAGAAAGAGAGATGGGAGATGAGAAGAAATGAACGGAGAACGATTGAGAGAGCTAGACACCATGGCTAAATGGAGTAATGAGTATATGACAAATAGAAGGAAAAAATAATGTTTATTTTGTTACAATGCTAAGAAAGGTATCAACAAAATCGTTTTCACACATAATCATGACATTATCAGAACAACTGTCCTTCACCCTATCATTGATGATATATGGGTTCTTATCCCATGTTATCCCATATACCTCGTGAAATATATAGTAGTACTACTACTACTTATAATAATAATGATAATAATGATGATAATAATGACTATGATCATGATAGCAACACACATAGATTCGGGTCCAACGGAAATTGTATTTGTCTTGCTTTTTTTTTCGTTATCTTTTGTGACATTTGTTTTGTTTTGTTTTGATCTTCATTTTGTTCCGTTCTGTTTGTTTTGTGTACTTGTTTTTGCCTTTTCGTTGTGCTTTGTTGTTTTGTTTGTTTGTTCATTTGATTGTCTTTGTTTCTGCTTGTTTTTCTTTTGTATTCCCACGAACAAGGTGTTATCACCATCATTATAAACAACACACTGACAACCATTGGATACCTCCGTAGGTAATTATGATCAAACGCACGTGTTTCTTGTCGACTATATACAAAATGGAGTATTGGATTCGAGCGGCTTGATACCACCGTCATGACTCAATTAGGCGGCTAGTCCCGGCGAAGAGGACGATCAATCATCCAATATGAAGACGGGCGGGCGGTGGACACGACAAATATTGAGGTCGGAGAATGGTGGAGAGGAGGTTTGAAGGTAGAGATAGAGAGAGAGATAGAGAGAGAGAGAGAGAGAGAGAGAGAAAGAGGGGGAAAACAAATTTTCCGTGTATTAGGTATAGGTGTCGTCGTAGAGTGGTTACTTAAATTGACTCTCAATCCTAGGGTTGAAGGTTCGAATCTCATCCAGGCACTCACACCCCTTTGCTAGCACGATAGTCCACCTAGTTGTAAATGGGTACCAGAGAAAGAGCCTGCAGAAAGAATACCATTGGTGCAGCTAATGAGACTTCCCTGGGTAAACACAAATCATTTTATTTATTATCGTCATCATAAAAAGAGATTGAGAGGGAGACAGGCAGGGAGAGACAGACAGAGAGAGAGAGAGAGAGAGACGTATACAGAGAGAAAATGAGAGACAAGACGGAGAGAGAGAGAGCGAGAGAGAGAGAGAGAGAGTTAGAGAGAAAGAGAGAAAGAGAGAAAGAGAGAGAAAGCCATATCACAGTTCTTGGAATTGATGCTCAAGTTACTCATACTTTTTTTTAGAGTGTCCTTGTTTCTCTTTTCAGTGGTTAGCTCTTCATAGAAAGCTAGCATTTTCCATTCAAATCTTTAAAATGTAATATTTAAAGGAAATCCAACATAAATAGCAAACAAATCTAAGAGAAAGGAGAAAGATTGGAGAAGTAGAGTGGTGGCAGGTTGGACGAGATCGGACAGAAAATAAGAAAGCTGTGAATTTTTGAAAGTTCTAATCAATTAACGTACATGATTTATGGAAACTTTGGTTAAATCGGTAATGTCACTGTGATGTAGTACCGGAAAACTTACCCTTATTTCTTCTTTCTCAAAATGTATGACTCAGGAGAGTCTTTTCTTTTTCGTGGCCCTATAATAATTTACTATTCATAATATATTTTGAGTTATAGTCCAAGGGAGAAGGCACTACATTAATTAAAAACACAGAAATTAATGACATTTTTGTATACGATAAATGGGCGGGTTGTCTGTGACTATATCACAATCCACTTACAAAATTGCCAACTTAAGATTCGCATAGCAGTGCAGTGATCTTATTATTTCGAACATTCATAACTCTCTTATTATTTGTCCAATTTATTTCAAGCTTTCGCTATTCAATTTCTCTTATTCTTCTGCTTTCTTACGAATGAAGTTATTAAAAGGGCTTGATTGCCCCTTAAAGGTAGTGTAACCCTTTTGCAGCTAACAGGAATGATGAATATGTCACGTATGTTCTATATGTGAAATTTAAACGTTAGCAGTGTCCTATTATTCAAATTATGCAAGGAAACCCACTTACTTTCTAGACTTCACTGTCAGACACTATTGAATGACGGACTGACTTATTTTTTTCTTTGGAAATAACATACGTAAATTTGAGCTGTGAAGGGTACAAGAGCATTTGTCTACATCAATAACCAACTTCTTGTAATTGCCAAAATTAAACGGATTGAATCTTTGCGCAGCACAAAACGTGCGACCATTCGGTACAAGTTTATGAAATCAGACTATTTAATAAAAATTCGATTCGACAACTAACGGTCGTTACTTTCCCACAAATGGACGTTTGCAAGCCCTTTCGTTTTGAGGGAAGTTCTAAATTAGTATTATCTTATCAATTGCCGTTGGAATTTAATCTTTTCATTTGTTTTGGCCTGCAAATGGGACATAGAACCTTTAAGCTATGTTCTACATTGACAAGAATCATGCACTACGTGCTAACTTTCTTCTGCCTCCCGTGACTCAGCAAATATGGCCTTTGAGGAACATGATGAATTATGCGGACAAAAAAATAGTACAACTAAATACAATTTTCCACTTTTCAACCTAGTAAGACTGCGAGCCACTCCCGTAGATGGCGCTATGTCACTCAGCCTGCACCGATTGATTAACGATGCAACAGAGAAGATGTAGACCGATTCGGATTCCATGGTTTCTTGGGACACTGTAGCATTTTGTCCACCATAGCTGGGGGCTATCCAAGAGCGTAACACGAGATGATGCAGTGCCTTATGTAATCAGACAGGTGCTAGACCGTCCCTGAACTAAAGCATGGATACGTGTATTTTACCTATTTCTTAGCATTCTAGTTGCCCCCTCCCCACCAGTCATAGCGGCTGACACTTCCACGTTCACCTCTCCAAATTGGTGTTCAGTAAATATAGTTAAGAACTAAATTATTCATCCCCTAACTAATTTTGTTATTTTTCAAAGTGTTTGTCCCGATTTATGTTTATTGAGAATGTTTAAAGCCTACATCTAATAGTATTCAACAAAGGCCAAATTTTCAACCAGTCCACCTTTCGTTCTTGATATACTAATACACACAAAGAAAGAAATGCCAGAGGCTAAAAGTGTCAGGGTGTTTTTTTTTCTACACATTCCTCCCTATCTACTAAAGTCTGCTCTACCCAAGAGTACATAATCACATTCTCTAGTTTGCAACTAAATTCTCTCTAACTAATGACTAGCTGACAAGGTTCTTAGTAAAGTTAAATGCATAACAATTTATTTGGCAACGTAGTAGTTTGCAACTCAACATAAAAGAATGAAAGTGCTGAACAACGAATTATGTAAATTGATCATTCAGACTATTGTAATTAATTTTCATTTATTCCACCCACGTATTCTCCACCAGAAGGCTCACAATAGTTATTTCCCAACTAATTGTGTAAGTTGATTACTCCAGAGTTGGAAATCCGGGATGTTTGTGTATACTAGGGCCTAGTTGGCAACTAGCCTAGTAGAGTTTTATGAATATGATCCCAGGTCATTTAATGCACATCTACATTCATTCATTTTTGTTTTAATTCACTTTATTTCATGTTCCACAAACTATGACAACATATTAAGGTGAAATATCATTTTCATATGCAGCCACTGTTTTATGGAATAACGTGCAGGAATACCTTAGAAATATAAAAGCATGTGCGAAGTCCAGAAGTAATTTGAAAACGTAGAGTTTCTAAAATCTCGCAGTTATAAACCGAGTGCACCATTTTCACTCCTTCTGTATTATTTGCTGTAAAGCGCATAGAGACATTCATTTATGCCTATGTGTTATGCGCTATAAAAAAAAAAGTTTAATTATTAATATCAGTATTCATAAGCATATTCTGGATCAATTGAAACAGTACTGTTATAATGTATTTAGCTAGCTTTTTTTTTACATAACTAACTAATAACCTAACCACTATATTTATAGAAGTACCCTAATATTCGTACATAAACTACCTAATAACAGGTGTTTTGTATCTAATTTACTATTGTTAATGATAGGATAGTGACTATTGTTAAGAAATACGTTTATTTTTAATCTTTCCATACGCTGATAATATGTCACAGTCTCGTTTCTCTGACTCTCACACTTCGCGATATGTAAATATATGTAGGCTTGCACAATGAGAGACAACACAAAAATATGTTTGGGAAAACAAATCAAATGATTGTACTTTGTTCTCATGGCCTTCGGTGGCATTCTGTTGTTTGTTTGATCATGGTCTGTGTGACTAGCGATCCTAACAACATAAAAGGGTGCTTTTAATACGGTTATTATGTTTAGGCCCTTCCTTCTATTCCAGTGCATTGTCTGTTTTCGAGTAGGCATTGCATCGGCATGTACACAGCACAACGGATATATTACACGTAAATTGATAGTCCGATCTCTCACACACGTGAGTTTATTAGCGAAGGCCTACTCTGAATCTACAGAGTCGCTATAATCTCGGACGACATTTCTGTAAACGTGAGTATCTTTTACATTGGATTCATATAAACCTAGAAACAAAAAAACGTCTCTATATGTATACAAATCCTAAAGGAAGATTTGGACGGTCTTTTGGCAGAATTTGATTTATTCTCTTCGCGTTGAGGACTTTTGGCCGTTAAAAACAACATAAATTGTTATTATTCATTTTGGAGATATTGTAAATTTCCTATTTACGGGAGTGAGCTGTATATTTCCTCTGAAAAAGAAACAAAAAAACAAAACAGAATATAACAGAATAAGGAATATTTCTTAAATACTTTCCTGCCCTATTTGGGGGAAAAGAATAATGAATCTATTAAGACCAGGTTATTTGTTTTGTAGCGGACTAGAATCATATAGACCGAAGTGGCGTCGAAAATGACAGCATAATCACTAAAATTCTTAAAGAGAGTTACCCATCGTAATTTATAACAAAATAACAATAACAATAACAAGGTGAGGAACTTTATTGTGCCCTATCGAAATGTATCAAAACTGACAACATTATGGGGATCCAAAGGATAGGCTCTCTATGGCGCATCTACCTACAACGTCAAGAGGACAGAGTCAAGCTTATAACATGCGGATTGCAATTTAGAAACACCGCAATTCCTGTCTATGACATTAACCCTTATACTAAGCTGAACAACGAGGAACTAACCAGGGTGACGATTAAAGACATTCCCCTATCTGTAAGTGACGAAATGGTTAAATGTGCACTAGAAAAGATGAAATGTAAAGTGAAAGGGCAATTTATCAGACAAAAATTGCGTGTCAATGGGCAACTGGTGAATTGTCTGAACGGTGATCGAGTATGCTACATTGATCCACCCTCACAACCATTACCCAGAATGTTTAATGTGGCAAACATGTTTCGAGGTAGACTTTTCCACGCTGGACAACCAGAGCAAGTGAGAAAATGTTCGAAGTGTCTTGAAACGGGACATCATGCATCGCAATGCACCAGCGAAATCAAATGCAAGATCTGCCATCAATTTGGTCATAAAAGCGTCAGTTGCCAAGTCGACGTACACAGGGATCTACGCAACAATCATGACAATGTAATCAACGAGATTACCAACACTCTGAAAGATGCACGGAATGCCGCTGCTCGACCCTCTGACGAGCTAGACGGAAGACACAACAGCGAAGTTCATGAGCTAGACACAACAAGTCACGCCTCAGCGACGACAACAACAACACATCGCAGCGATGACGTCAGCGGACTCTCCAAGAAACCCCGTCAATCGGACATTTCCGATTTTCTTCGATCAAAGCCGTCCCCGCATAGAGAAAATGAGAATGACCACAAAGATACGACTTCTGAAGAAAGTTACAGTGAAGGAGAACAGGCTTCAGCACCTAAATCTCCAATACCGAAAAAGGAACAACACAGAAAGAGACCAGAAAGAAATAAAGGAAAGAAACGAAAATAAGAGATAAATATTCAATCTGAACATGGACGAACGGAAACAAAACACTAACTTTTTATCCCTCAATGTTAGAGGGATTAGGGACAAAGTAAAGCGAAAGAAAATATTTTTATGGATACAACATCAGAAATCTGATATTGTCTTGCTCCAAGAAACGTTTTTGACATCAGATTTGGAAATTGTAATGAAAGCAGAATTAAATTATCACTGCTTCTTTAACCATGGTACAAACCATTCAAAGGGTGTAGTCATCCTTATACGTAAAAATAAATACAGTGAACCACTTGAGCAATTCATACATTTTAATGGGAGAGCAGTGGCCGTACGGTTGAAATGTGAGCAAATTTCTTATTTCATTTTGAATGTTTATGCACCTACCAAGCGTAATGAAAAGGAAACATTTTTAGGAACCTATTTCAATGGTTGCAACAGGTGAAACATGTAAATGATGTTTTGGTACTCGGGGGAGACTGGAATTGTGTGCAGAATGCCCAGCTAGATACTCGTGGTATGTCATATGTATATAAACAAGTTCAGTGGTTTAATAGATTGATAAAGCGTTTCAATTTGATTGATGTTTGGCGGAGAGTGTTTCCATTTAGAAAACAATACACTTGGCGTCAATTATCATTGAAGATCTTTTCTCGTCTTGACTATTGGCTGGTAACAGATTCACTCCTATCTTATATGCAAACAACTGAAATAAAACCAGTTCCAAAGTGTGATCATTGTGCAATTACCCTTAGGTTAATGACGTGTAATACCGCCAAAGGTGGTGGATTATGGAAAATGAATAATTCACTCTTAAAGGATCCTGATTACAAGGTGAATATAAAACAGTTGATTCGTAAGATCAAATTAGAAAGTGCAGATATGAATGCACAAATGAAATGGGACATGTGCAAAATTAGAATTAAAGAATATACTATGAAATATTCAAAAAATAAACAAATGCAAAATAAAAAAACCTTTCAACAATTACAAGATGAATTTATCAAAGTTAGTAATAAAATTGATGAAGAGCCATCCGAAGAAAACGTAAAAACATTGCAAAAAATCAGAATGAAATTAGACAAATGGCTAACATATAAATGTAGAGGAGCATTCGTTAGGTCAAGACAAAAATGGATGGAATGTGGTGAGAAATCAACGAAATACTTTCTTCAAAGTGAAAAAAGAAACGGAAAAAGGAAAGAAATAGATTGTATAAAGAAGAATGCAAAACATATCACTAACCAAGAAACTATACTTAGAGAAATTGTAAAGTACTATGAATGTTTGTACTCTAAAAAGCTCGATGGAGTTAAACTGTCTGAAATTGATAATTATTTAGCTTCAATCGAACTTCCAACTTTAACGGAAGATGAAGCAATGTCATGTGAAGGACTGGTTACTGAAGAAGAATGTCGGCAGGCTATTGTATCCATGATAAACAGAGTTTGGACAATTGGAGACCAATATCATTACTGAACACTGACTACAAGATCTTAGCGAAGGTGTTATGTAAAAGACTAAAAAATGTTATATGTAAATTGGTATCCTTTGATCAAACAGGATATTTGAAACAACGCTCTGCTATGCAAAATTTACGTTTAGTTCAAGATATTATTGAATATTGTGAATCCTGTCATTTGCCGGGTATATTTCTTTTTCTTGATTTAAAAAAGCGTTTGATGTAGTTAATCACGATTTTCTGTTTCAATTATTAAATAAGCTCAAGTTCAAAGAATCATTCATTGGTTGGATCAAAGCAATTTATGCTAATGCGATAGGAAGTGTGATAAACAATGGTTGGGTTTCTCAAAAATTTGAAATAAGACGAGGAATAAGGCAAGGCTGTCCGCTTTCTGCGTTACTATTCATCCTTGTTGTTGAAGTCATGGCCTTAAAAATCAAACAAAATAATGAAATACATGGTATCACGGTCGTCTCTGCAAATAACGGTATGTCGAAAGTTTTTAAAATATCACAATTAGCTGATGACGCTGTCCTTTTTCTTAATTCCATTGAATCTGCTAACATTTCACTTGAAGAAGTCAGAAGGTTCGGACATTTTGCTGGCCAAGCTTAAATGTTATGAAAACAAATGCAATAACAACGACACCTCAAATAGAATTTATAAAAGAATTAAAATGGAATGATAATCCAGTCAAGTATTTAGGTATATACCTAACTAGAAATAAAAAGAATGTGATCGGCTGAACTGGTCTGTGAAACTTGAAAAAGTTAAATCGATCCTAAATTTCTGGAAGATGAGAAATTTAACCATTTATGGTAAAGTTGTTATAATTAAATCACTTATAATTTCACAATTTGTGTATGTTGCTTCAGTATTATCCATTCCTCAAAAACTAATTGTTGACTTGAACAAATTGATTTATAATTTCCTTTGGAATTCAAAAGAGACAAGATAAAGAGATCAGTCTTAATAAATACAACTGAAAATGCAGGCCTAGGTATGATAGATTTGCATTCCAAGTTCAAATCCCTGCATTTAGCATGGTTATCAAAGTTCTTTGAAAATAACCAAGATACACCATGGAAATTTATGTTTAAATTCTGGATTGAAAAAATATGTCCGTTGTCTCTGATTTTAAAATCAAATTGTTCTCGCAAAGATATGTTGATTCTATGTTCAAAACACAATCTACCTGAGTTTTATGTTAATTGTCTCGTATGCTGGAGCGAACTTAAGTATATTGACATTTTGCATGTTGAAGATGTTAGAAATGAAGTGTTATGGTACAACAGTAACATAAAATTTGACAATAGAACCCTTTTTTAAAGAATGGTTTACAAATGGTATTGTACTAGTTGATGATATTGTAGAAAATCGACATTTTAAGACACGAGATCATATCTGTAATATACTTGGTTCGAATTCCTTATTGGTTGACTTTATGTATACGAAGCTTAAAAAGGCGATCCCTAAAGTTTGGATAAAACGAATTCATGAAGTCAACCAGCATGACGATGACGATAGAGGTACTATACAACATTATGACAATGATTTCTGCGAAATCAAAACGGGTGATGTCATTAGACTGTCAACAATGAAATCGAAACATTTCTATGGTTTAATGAGTGAGCTCAGGAAAAGTGATCTAGCTGTATTAACACACTGGGAAGAAAAATTCAACCTTCCAATTGATTTTGACTGGAAAGAGATACTGAAATTTAAATTTAAAACAATAAAAATCAATAAAGTAAAGCAAGTAAATTTTAAAACACTTCATCGAATTTTACCGTTCAGATATAATTTATGTAAATGGAAAATTTTAAATGTAAACTTATGTGCCTTTTGCAAAACAACTGAATCGTTTGCTCATGTTCTTTTAGAATGCCCCAAAGTAGTATTATTCTGGAAACGTGTTGTTGCATTTATTCGTTATAACTTCAAAGAAACACTGATAATAAACGAAAAATACCTGATTGTTGGTGGAGATTCTTACTGTTCCAACACTAAAGATATAGATGTAATTATTACATATGCACAATATGCAATTTACAAAATGTATATGTTAAACTACTTTCAAGGAAAACATACAACAGTCTTGCAATATGGCATGTTTTTAAAAATGAACTGTGTTTGGATAACATTTCAGATGTTATATCAAACGCCCTTCAATATTATAGTCCTTGATTTTATCTGATTGTAAAGATTTTAAGATTTGAGGTGTAAAGTGAATGTATATTTCTGTTTAAATTATTTGTTGTTAAATGTATTTTATAACTGAAGAGGAAAAAAAATAACAAAATAACAAAATAACAACATTTTGCTGCTGACTGTTCTTTGGTAATGAATGATTCATCTACGCAATTTGGAAAGAAAAGAGAGAATGTTAGCATTATCACGTTCATGCCCGACATATGTGGATATTTTGACGACAAAAAAAAAATTAACGTTTAGACGTGTAGTGTAAGAATAACCAACATGGGGATTACAACAACAACAACAACACACACACACAAAACAAAACATGTTTAAACCGTTGGCATGAATGTATACTTTATTTTATTCATTATTTTTGTATTAAATATATTTATAATGAAAAGCGCAAATTAAATTGCCTTCAATTATAGTTTCACATTACGTGATTATTGTATGGTTATCTGAGCTTAGTCACATGCAAAGTATCATAATATACATGATATACCGAGCATTTATTTTGTTTGTCTCTTTTGCTCTGTTCGAACTCTTTACATTGATTTTTAGTTTTGACAGTATCTGCAACTGAAGTTTATATTCTACTGCACCGAACTTACCATTAAAATAATAAATAACCTTTAAGTAACGTTTATTTTTTCATAGTCTCGATTGATACTAAGCCTCATCATACAACAACAAGTAAAATGGGACACGAGTCTGTAAATCCTGTGACAAGCAAAACAAAAAAGGGCATCAAACATAAATCATTTAACTTCTTTTCACAGTAGGATGTGAGTGACGCAGTGTGGTATACTGAAATGCAAATGAAAACTTCAACCGGTTTGTAAATTAAAAGATACAACATTTCTTTTTCACAAATTGCTATTTCTTATTATACCTTTCTAATACTAACAAAATGTTGTGTCTAATTTGACGTGACCCCAAATGGCTCAGATTATATTGCAATTTAACTGGAAGCTCAAATACTCTGATTTAGATGCTTACATTTGTCAAACTTTAGATACTAATCCGTTGAATATGCGTTCTTTATCCGATACACCTCCGTTTCACCCGTTGCATGTCATGTAGTAGTCCGGCAGCGAGTCAGGTCCATCGGACATAAACGGATAATAACTGACAATTACAGGACGAAGAACGTACGAGTTGCAAACGAAATGTATGCATTGCGGTGGAGTGCATTACAAGTTTTGTGCATGCAAATACCTTACGTCGGACAGAACGCACCTCACCTGACAAACGAGAAACGGACAAGAAAGGTATGCGAAAGGAGACACACGGATATAATAATAATAATAATATTCAGCTTTTATATAGCGCTTAATACAATGTCTCTAAGCGCTTTACAGATATACTATTACCCCGGTCATTGGATTCAGTGCTTGCCCGCACACACTGTGTGCACAATCTCCACTCCCTAGGGAGCATTCCAGCCAGGCGTTACTTGACGCTCAAAAACTGTTTGACCAACAATGACGGTCGCATCGTACCGGGTACCCAATTAACACGTGGGTGGAGAGTAGAAAGTGCAGGTTAATATCTTGCCAAGGGATATTAGTGCCGTGTCGGAATTCGAACCCTCGACCTTCGCATCTTCAGTCAAGCGCCTTAAACCACTCCACCACGACACTCCCACTATATAAGATTTTGCTTTCCGTTGGACGTCCGTTAGCCCTATCCGGTAATGTTTGACAGCTGCTGAAAAGACCCAAGCACCACGGTTTTGTTTCAATTCACAGGCCATTCAACAGTCATGATAATGCGTCCGATGTTTACATTATTTGTTTTTTGCTTCATTTTTTTTTCTCCAAATATTTCCACAGATAAACTCTTAAGGCAGTGTATCTTCGTAAACAATTTGGAGCCAAAGGGTTGCCATTTTCATCATGGGCAACTGTTGTTCACGCTGTAAGGTAAGTGTAAGGACTTCATAGTTCAAACATCAATTGTCAACATAATGTTAAAATGGGCTCTACATAAACAAAATATCTACACACCACCTAACAAGCGCTCCGCATTTGCCATTCAAGCTTTGTTGGGAGGGGGCAAAAGCTCTAAGGGCCACACCTCGACAAGATATCTGATACATTTAGCCCCAAAATGTAGCAGTCGATGTTTTACATGCGTACACCCCCCATAGACCAAGCATACTTTCACTTTCCCTTTTTGTACACACCTATTTATTGACACTTTCAAAGCGCTTCGCTAGGAAACATTTCTGAAAATCAAATACTTTTTTTTGCATGGCTTTTCTCAAAGTTTCATCAAAATGTTTGTCTCCCATTTTGGCATACTATGCATTGACTGGTAGCAGGGTAGAGTGACATTGCGGGCTACAAAACAAACGTATTAAATTATATAAAACAATCGCAAGACTATTGTCACGAAAATATGTAATCTAATTAATTTGGTTTACAATCATATTTTGCACGTACCTATTGCACGTATTTTTAAAAGACTATTTCGATGTAAACACATCAGTCAGATCAAAAGTAATGTTTACACAAAGCGTTTTGTTGCCATTTAATATTGCACTGTCATCACGCATGTCAGGCTTGGACGAACGCACTCCGCTTGATGTGTAAATAGAAACAAATCACATGCCCGCAAAATATAATTCTTAAGCGGTCATGTAATTAGCAGTGTCTCATTAATAATACTCAAATGGTCTAAAACTAGAATCATTGAAATATTCTGACCTCAAAATTGCGTAAGGAGAGGCAGGGAAAGGGCCATGATAAGAAAGGGGGAAAACACAAATAGTCGGGTCAATTTATGGTGAAAAGAAATACTCTAACCCAAGAAAAAATTGAAACAAAAGGGTTTGTTTCCAACGTTTCCGGTAGTGTTTAACATCAGAAACAACAGTAAAGGTACATGTTTAGGTTAAGAATGTTCACGAACAAAGTAGCATAAAGTATAAGTCAAGCCTTTTATGGAATATTTTATGCAAGATTATTCATTTATTTCTGACTACCCCTTCCCCGTTTGTTTTTTTTTCTTCTTTAATACGTTTACACATGAAATTGTTTTTATAATTCTACTTCTTTTATGTATGGTTATTATTGTAAATTAAAGAATTATGAATTATAAGATTTGCATAAATGTGTTGGCATTGGCGAATACGCTGCCGCCCTTTTTAATTACATGACTTTTTAAACCATAAACCTTGTTTGATTAAGATCATTTTTTAGATCAACATTTGTCTTTCAACAACAATTAGCTGATAATCTTATTTGAAAATTTCAGCTAGTTAAAACAGTCTCCGAAATTGCTCTAATTTGATTACTTAGCAAGGAAGCAATACACCCACCGGAGTCGCCATCTTGATTGCCTGTATAGAACGGATATGGTGTAACAGTTGAATACTGACTGGCCATGCCATTGTGCAACCAGAGGCATCGAGCAATTGATTTTTCTAACAGCAGCTCTATAATGTCTATTGATACGGTAATTTTATAAAACGGCGCCCACTAATTGCAACAGAATATATTTCAACTATTAAAGAGAAGGTTGATTTCTGGGAGAGGTAACAATAATTTGTGAGCGTTTGCATCGTTATTATGCAAGTGTGGAAGAACATCAGAGAAAAAAATGTTCACTGAAAAGCATGGCTCTTCAAATGCTTTCGTATTGTACATATGACATGTAACAGCAACAAAATGGGAGTTTCATTTTTATGCCACATGTTTGTGTAGTTCGTTATACATATTTCTTTGTACAGTGCTTGTTATTTTTACCAAGACTGGGAAAAATTTATTATCATTTTGATGATTCCAGAACCTTGCAGTACACATCAATACTCACATGCTACATGATCAACTTTTTTCTGATCGATTACACACCGCTCCTTTCACAATGCAATCGCATGACCAGAAATCAACTTTATATTTAAGTGCATAAAGATGCGTTTAAATAAAATTCACAGACTTCTAAGAAATCCAAGTGGTGGAAAATATTGCTTTTTTATTTTCATCAAGACTTATAAGAAATCCACAGCGCCAACAATACCCATATACAGGCTGTATCAGTTTCAGTTGTGTGGTAGCTTCAAAAAGTAGCATCCGCTGTCGTCCAACTTACAAAACATCTATGTTTATATACATGACGGCTCTGAGCAACAACAAAAAAAGGACGCCTACTGATGAAAGCAAATAAATTACATAAATTTTGCTCATACGAGAGTTTTGTCACTACTGTAGTAACTGTTTATCAGACTCGGATGAATGCACTTAAAGTAGTGTGCATTTAAGAAATTATCCCATGCCCTCGAAACAGAATTCTTCAGCGGTCATGTGGCTAGATTATAAATCTGAATAGTCATAAATAAATTGTCAACTATTCAGAATCAATAAAAAATAATTTGGCCTTACAAAGCAAACAATGATGGAAATGATAGGGATTGCAATTGTCGATTTAACTACAGACTATTCTAATGGCAAACGAATATTTTCCCAAATACCATGCTATATTAATCTGTAATATTTTCTTTCTACAGGATGAACGATCTCCTTTCACACCTACTGTAAGTATATACTCAGTAATAGCGGGAAAATAAAGTTATCAAGTTTGATTTAATTCAATGATAGTTTGTTGTGTTGGTATTAAATATGTACAATCTATACATTATCTTGGTTTTATCAATCAATAGGTCTATTTTAGAACAGGATAGATTAACATTAATCTACAATAATTGTTCTCTACAAAATGAACAATCTCCTCCTTGGCCTAATGTTAGTATATACTCAGTAATAGTGAAAATATAAAGTTTTCAAGATATTAATTGATTCAATGATAGTTTGCTATGTAGTATGAAGTCGGTACAATCTATACATTATCATGGATCTATCAATCAATAGGACTATTCCTGAAGGATTAAAAGAAAGTTGAAATATGAAAGAAATGCTCTTTATCTTATATATTCCGTGTACTTAACTATTTTGTTTTAATATGCAAAATGCAAATTAGTAACCCAACTGTCGTGGTTTTATTTATAAAGCCTGCACCAATCCAGGTAAGCATTTCGAATATCGTGCAGCGGGAAAGGGGATTAGTTTAACTCTGATTTCGTTAATAATGATTCGATATACTTTGTGCCCGCCTGAATTTTGTTCATATTTACATGTATATTATTTGCATTTTTTCGCATCTTATTCCTTTCGACATATTAGACGGTTTACATCAATTTCTTTTAAATTTGAATTAAAACATCGAATTAAAAAAAAATCAGTTTGCAAAATCAGATACGACCACTAAACATGTCTTACCAAATTAGCTAAATCCATAGTTAAAATCGACATGTAATTTACACTAATACGATACTCGTCGATTTCTCATATATTCGGATTTGAGGCGTCAGTTGTTTTTTAACGATATAAACTTTATTCCACAATCAGTATTGTGATATAATGTGGGCCAATAGAATGTACAATGACACTTTTCAAATAATGTATGTTTTCAACAGATATCATCGATAGGTGTGATTCTATCACTCAGATCAATAGTAATTTTCACTACATTTTGTTCATAGGAGAGTCTTGTTAACATTGTATTAATAGTGTTATCAGACTTGGGCGAATGCACATGTTTAATTCTTTAAGTTGATTTTATTTATTAAACAAGTTCAGGAGTCGCATGTTCCCTTTACATCTCATATTTTTAAAGATATTCAAAACAATTAATTTTTTTAAAAATATGTTTTACCATGAACAGGCCCCTCGCTTTGATATTCCAGTAAGTATATACTCACTTAGTGTGTTAAAATTAAGTTTCATATTAATTCAATTTGAGTAGAAGATATTCTATTATGTACAATGTTGTCTGTAAAGTTAGAAAAAAAAAAATTTTCTTGAATAAATCGTGACATCATGATTTTTTGTTGATATAAAAAATCTATATTTTCTCACAAGTTTATTGATCAATCCTAATGACTTTCACTTTAAGCCATACATATCTGACATGATATGAACTTATAAATCATATTTTCATAATCTTGTCATAATGTTCATGAAAAGACGTAAAACAATTATTCCAACTTCATGTGCAACAGATAAGTATAAACTCTAATCAGTGTACTCATTATCGTAGTATTTATATAACACACAATATTCTGAAAGGTTTGTAAATGTTTCTGTTTGAAATGGATGTTTGGAAATGAAGGAGAATAGTAGATAAAACAAATATAGTTCATTTCCGGGATTTCCTTATTTCAGAATCGCATTATAATCATGTGATTCATTTCGATATGTGATACATAGGGTTAACTGAATATTGGAATTCGATAATTCCATCGGCTTTCAATTATCATAATACAATTACAAAGCCACTATTGTTACGTAAATGAGCCAATGATTTAGTTGTCGTGCTATAAAAGTATGCACGCAGTGCAGATATTCAAAGAACAATTTCATTTGATGTGATTCTATCACTCAGATCAATTGTAATGTTCACTACATTTTGCTCATAGGTATGGTGGCTCCTAAGGGACACGCAAACGCAAAAATTTGACGTATACGTTTGCAACAAATTTTTCGTTTTTTACGTCCAAGACGTGGAAATCAAAAAAATTGACGTATACCTATGCAACCAATTTCTTGTCTTTTACGTCCAAGACGTGAAAATCAAAAAAATTGACGTATACCTATGCAACAAATTTCTTGTCTTTTACGTCCAAGACGTGAAAATCAAAAAATTGACGTATACCTTTGTTTGGTATTTTTTCATTTTTCTGTACTCAATGGCCCTGAAGGGACACGCAGACTTGAAAATCGGCTGGAAAATCTGCGTCAAATATTCACGTCTGCGCCTCCCGAAAGGGACACGCAGACGTGAATATTGGACGCAGATTTTTGGGGCTGGAAAATCTGCGTCCATATTCACGTCTGCGTCTCCCAAAGGGAAACGCAGACGTGAATATTTGACGTGAATTTTTTTTCAGTAAGCTGAGCACCATGCAGGAAGATAAGTGTATCTTGGTTTGTTTTGCTATGTTTTTAAACAGCTTTATCTCGACATTAATTGTACCAGGAATACAGCTTCCTGATTGTACACCACTTCATTATATTTTATGGTCTAAAATTGACATAGACTAGAAGGCCTAGATACATTACGCTTTGATATTTGTAAACATATTTTGCCTGTACCAAGCAATTACTTTTTTTGTGCATCTTGTTGCCATTTGCCCCCCTCCTATCACATCCATTCCTCTATTTCTTTCTTTCACTCTCTCCCCTTTCTCTTAATGTCTCACCATTCTCTCTCCCTTTCTCTCGATCTCTTCCTCCTTTCTTCTGCCTTGAGCATTTAATTAAAATGGATAATCCTATATAAATCTCATGTATTATTATTATTTCTCCCCTCTCTCTCTCCTCTTTCTATCCCAATTCTGTCTCCCCTCTGTCTTTCTCTCTCTCTCTCCTCTTTCTCCCAATCTGCCTCCCCCTCTCTCTCCCCTCCCTTTCTCCCTTCTCCTTTCTCCCAATCTGCCTCCCTCTCTCTTTCGCTCTCCTTCCATCTCCCTTTCTCTCTCCTCTTTCTCCTTTCTCTCTCCCAATCTGTCTCTCCCTCTCTTCTTTTCTCTCTCTCTCCTTTCCTCCCTCCCTTCCCCTTCTCTCTGTACTATGTGTATTTGAAATTTCTCGGCATTTACCATAATAAATCCATTTCCAAGCATGCAAGTCACGACAAAATGGAAACAATTATTATTACCATTTGTTTTCACGAAATGTAAAGAATTGTTTTATAATTTATTAATGATTACTTTCTTCAATTGCTACTGAAATACATCCCAAGTTGACTTATGAAATTACATACATGTAGTTAAATATTTATAAACCGTTTTTCATAAAGATTATGTTATACATGCATGCAGGTGTATTATTATTACAAATCAACATATAACATATTTTTGTTTAAATACAAATTACCAGGTTTACTAGTACATAGTGTACAACACATGATCTTTAGTTAAGTTACATTAACACCTCATGCCTTAAAGGGGAAGTCTGGTCCAAAATTAATTGGTTTGAATAAAAACAGAAAATAAAACACATCAAAAAGGTTTGAGCAAAATCGGATAACTACTTTAAAAAGTTCCTAATTTTTTATGACATGAAAACCTGGGTAACACAATGAAAATCACTTGACAAATTGGCAACTCGGTTATGAGTATGTGACGTCATTGGTGCATAACTAACCATTTTTGGGGTATATATTAATACTATACATGAAAAGAAACAATGATATTGATTCTCTGATTGTTTACACAACTTCATACATCATTTTGGGATTCAAAATCCATAACAAAACAACAACAACAAATGCATTTAGTTCATCTCATTGAAGACCACTTTACAGTTGTGTTACTATAAATAAATGTTGAATATCACATGAAATAATGAACAAAATGTTGTCCTTTTTCAAACACTAGTCGAGATCTAAACAGTAATATCACTATACATCATAATTCCAGTACATGTATACAGGTAAATTGTCAGCATAATTTGAAGAATTGGAAAACTAAACAAAACAGTTGAATTAACATATAGTATAGTTCTACTTTCAGGGTTTCATACAGGTGTAAAAGGAACATCACAACACAAATTAATTACTTTCTTAACTTTTCTTAGTGTCCAAATGAAATGGAATAAAATATAATTTTGTTTCTCTCACATTGAGTAGACAATATCTTGCATTTAGATTTCATGCAAACCAATAAATATGTAAAATGGGGTTAGGCGGTTTAAACCCTTGGGCTGCCAAGTGAAATGTGATGTGCATAGAAGAATGCCATCATGTGTCCAGACCCACACAGTATCCGCATCGTCATTGGGTCAACCCCCGGTAACTTAACCATATAACTCTATATAACTCTGGATATAACTGTGTATCAAACTGTTACTTGATTTAAAAGACGTTATCATGCAATGCTTTTTATGGTCTCCATTGTGTTAGTAGATGCCAGGAAAACATCTCCGCATCGTCATTGGGTCAACCCCCTTAGCAAAAATCTAGATCCGCCCCTGTGAGCCATGAGGAGTGGTGGAGTTGTTGATGTGCTGGGAAGACTAGTCATGTCTTCACTGCTTCTAGGCTTTGGAGGCTTGCGTTTCTTAACAGTCTATAAGGGACAAAGATGAAAATAGTTTGGAAAAAGAAATGGTTAATTCTCCGAAAATTCACAGATTTCACTAATCATTGTCCTTAAAATATAACAGCAATCACCGGTATATTGACATTTCTATAGTAACTCAGGTTATATTTTCATTTCAGATAGATTTTTAAATATGAACAAAGATGTTCATTTATGTGCAAATGGACAACATAAACCTGCATACTACTTGACAGAAGTAAAGCAAATGATATTCATAAAGACATATTTCTTTTTTTAATGTTCTGTTCCCTTCTCATGGATATGCCAATATACAGCAGAAACATCATGCCTTCAAATGTCTTATATTTATGAAATTGAAATTGCATTTTTAAATTGGTGTTACTGGTTTCTTTTGGAAAGGGATACATACTTTGGACCAGATCAGTTTACATTCCCACAATATATGAGTAAAATATGCATTTAAGATTTTAAATGCAAACTCTTTTAGAAGAACTTTTCTATGATTCAAACCACTCATCTGGAAATGAATTGAAAGTTGAATTGAACTGAAATTAATTAACTACTGGAACAATTATAATCATCTGTTGAGAGCCAGAAGGGAATTAACTCTGTGTAAAAATATATGAGTTAACACCCTTCTAGCTCTCACCATACAATATTTTCTTAAATAAAGGAAACATTCAAATAATCTATCAAATTATCAACCACAAGAGAATTTAGCATTGGTGTTTACCTTCTGCAGATGATCAGGGAAGAGGAAAATGGTTGGAATAGCACCTTGGCGAAGTCTGGTTGTCTGGCCAATGCGGTCAAAACACTCTGCTTCAAAGTGGTCCGAGCACACGGTGGACTACTGGCTTGGTGTCCACTTGTCCCTCCTCATCTTGACAAGCCATTCTTTCAAAAGGGCTGGACCAGCTTTGGGAAACCTGGAAATTGATAGAAAACAAGATAATGGAGGATAAGTGGGATGCTGAGAACATCTTCATTTCATTTGCCTTTTATATTGCATTTGCCTTTGTCCTATTTGTATGCATGATAGCATGGGGGATGTGTGTCCAGATAATGATAACAAAAATTAACTGGTCAATTTTTGCTGTTTGATTTTATATAAAAAAATAAACACGTACCTCATCAAGCATTCTTTTAATATTTGCAATACATAATCTTGTTAACATCACAGCATAGTGACAGTTTGCATGAACCTGTCCAGATCAATTTTACAAAGCAAAGCATTTCAAAGGCAAAAGCCAAAGCTACATGTCATTCACTCCAGCAAAGCATAGTAGTCAATGCTAATGGATGCGTATGCATGTCACTCACATCATGACATGTATTATATGCAAGGTTATTTGCAGCATGCAGATAGACTAGTCGATGCAGATGTCCAAAAATATGGCAAAGATCTGGGGCCGTATTCTGAAAACTGTTATTTCTGTTAGTGAAAGGTAGATCTATATTAATTGTCAAAACAAATTGAAATTGCGTGTAATAATATGAATATAGATTATAGATCTAGGTCTAGATCTAGACCTCTAGAATATCTCTCTTAAAAAATTAAAAGTAGGGGGTCTATACAAGTACTCAACTTCGCTATGCCTATGGCTATGCGCAGACATATAACCAATGACTTCTTGTTAATATTAGATTTGTTATGACTCAATTATTAGACCCTAACTCAGTAGGCCTACTCGTTTCACTTTCAGTTTCAGGCTTCACCAACATACTGACTGACATAGAGAACAAGCTGTCATGCAGTGTCAACAAAGACAAGTCAAACATTGTTTTTTACTAGTAGTAGTCTAGGTCTAGTACTAATACTAGGCTCTCGAGCTAGAAGTAGCACTAAAATGACTAAATATTTGTGTGTTTGCCTATCTTTTCTTCTTTTCACACCTAACCAAGTACCAACACATATCCCCACTTGATTGGATTCAGTTTATGACTTTATGACTTGTTTTGTGGCTTTCCCCTTCCCCAGGCCAGGCCCAGCCAAGTTACAAATATTCACACACAGTCATAAAAACAAGCAGATGGGACTACAAGCGAAAACTAGACTACAAATGTCGCGACGATTAGATTATCATATGAAACCAGTCTTTAAACGCTAATTTTTGTAATATCTAAATGAAATGATCACTTACTTGTGAAATGGGTTTTTGAAGGAGCCTTTCACGAGTCGATTTGTGCATTTGATGGCTGCACAAGAAGGCATTTACTTCTGCGGCAGCAGGCCAGAAATGTTATGCACTAGATCTAGATCTATATGTAGCGTAGGTGCTCAGCTTACTGGAAAAAAAATTCACGTCAAATATTCACGTCTGCGTGTCCCTTTCGGGAGGCGCAGACGTGAATATTGGACGCAGATTTTCCAGCCGATTTTCACGTCTGCGTGGCCCTTCAGGGCCATTGAGTACAGAAAAATGAAAAAATTACCAAACAAAGGTATACGTCAATTTTTTGATTTTCACGTCTTGGACGTAAAAGACAAAAAAATTGTTGCATTGGTATACGTCAATTTTTTTGATTTTCACGTCTTTGACGTAAAAAACGAAAAATTTGTTGCATAGGTATACGTCAAATTTTTGCGTTTGCGTGTCCCTTAGGAGCCACCATACATAGGGGAGTCTTGTCACTATTGCATACCTATTCTTATCAGACTTATTTGCACGAAGTATTCATGCGAAGAGTGTAAATGAATATGAATCGAAACTAGAAGTTGTTGGTGGTTATATGGCTAATTTATTCACGGCTGATAAATGAGGAAACGACAAACCGTTCGAATTATGCATTTTTCGTGGCCTTTATTTAAAGGGAGCGTTGAGTATTGGTATTTTCCGAAGTGCCCCTCCAAAACAGATGTGGTTGATTTCAGTTTCATATGAAAGATCATCGAAAAAAACATGGAAAATGATAACAATTCCCAATCAAATGCTCTAATTGTTGTGCAATATGCTTTCAAAATATTAAAAAAAGTGATTGACGTCCGGACATCACTTTTGACTTTCGACGGTTTATTTTTGAATTTAGGTGTTTGGCTCCCTCTATGTCATTTAACAACCAGCGTATTTACAACGAGTAGATGTATTGGCAGGCGGGTATCCGACCGCTAGTACAGTAGTGCGTAACGTACGTACGTACAGCTACAGCTAGCTGAGTACTATTCCAGTACTACGTGCACAACACACAGCTCAGATACTTTCACTGGCCCGATCGAACGCTAGACGAATTTTGATTGAAATACGATATAACGAGACGTCGAGACCGAGATTGGAAAGGGAGCTCGAAGGTCACGGACGATGGCCGACTCGGACTCAGCTAGTGCTAATTAGCCTAGTAAGGACACGGCTAAGGTAGTCCAGATTCAGTCCGTTCATTGTTTTTATTCTCCAACCCACGCACCAATCCCACACACAGCGCGCTCTCTCCATTGATCGCGCTATCCCCAAATTTCCGTCCCAGAGACCTCAGAAAGAGAGGAATGGCTATGGTTACTTTCAACGTTGAGGGTGTGTTATTTTATCCGCTGATTGGGTGCGCGACACGGAAACGGTACAGAGGCTGGACTACGGCTAAGGCTACGCTAAATCGGAATAAGAGGCTGTTCACACCGCAAGGGGGGACCGTGGGCGGACCGTGGATCGCGCTATCGTAGCGCGACCCACGGTCCGCCCATTGGCATTCGCCGGATTCACACCGCAGTGAGATAGCGCGGTCTATCGTAGCACCCCCTTTTTTGAGAGGTCCCGTTGCCATGACGCGTGACGTCATGAGGTCAGAGCGGTCAAAGATTTCGCGCGCTATTACGAATTAGGAGTGTTGAGTTGTACCGATTCAGATTCAGATCGCACAAAATAGAATGAGAATAAAATTCCCCGCGTGTAGAACGATGACTTCTGGCGTGCTATCGTAGCTCGGGTTCACACCGGCAGAGATAGCGCGGTCTAGCGCGCGCTAGACAGCGCTATCTCTCGTGGACCACCCCCAAGAGGTGGTCCAGTGGCACGCCGTTTTGGCTCGCCGTGGCTCGCTGTTGGGCGGACCGAAACGACGTTGTACCTTCCGCGCTATCACTGCCGGTGTGAACAGCCTCTAAGAGGAAGGAGAGAAACAAGCAATGGCAGCTCGACCACCCGGAGCTGAGGAGGCGCGGCCGGAGCGTAGACGAAACTGGGAACGCAATCCAAGCCGAGTAGCTGTGAACATAACAAGGGTACGGCGGAGAAACTTGGCGAGCTGCAGGCGGCTTCTCGTTGCAGAGTCTCGGGGATGTAATAATATGCCAGCTCATTGAGAGGTAAGTTGAAATGATATAGTCTACGGTATACGCCCCACTGGCACTGGGTACCGTTTTAATTTGATCTAGCCTAGAGACTAAATACATGTAGATGCATGGAATCGGGAAATTACGTTTTGTTATCTCTTGCCTTGGATTTTTAATTTAGATTTTATGAATCATGATATTCATATTGATAGTTTTAAGTTTACTAAAATAGATCTACTAGTTCTACTACTAGTAGGCCTAGGTCTACTAGTACTAGGCCTAGCTCATCTAGGCCAGGCCAGTTGTTATAAAATAGAAAGTGACTCCGGCCTTCAGCCTCGGCCCGGATCCCCTCCTTGACGGTGACAAATGTGTACTCGCATACAGGTCCCATCTTTTCATTTCGGTGTAGGCCTACGTACCTCTATTCTAATAACAACAGTACAACAAATATTTATTGTTTATGCGTTTCAGAAAAAGTGGCGGGGTCTGACACATCACGTCACAAACAAACACACGTGGGTGTCTGGCCTTGACGATCCAGCAGAGTGTGAGCATGAGCCATTATCCTGGATCCTGAGAAGGAGAAGTGGGAGGAGTGGCTACAGCCAGGAAGTGATCCACTGTATCCACACAGCTCAGCTAGGGCTCTAGTACAAGTCACCTTTGACTGCAAATTCATGGAGAACTTGGCCTACTTTGCTCGCTTCAGGTAGGAATCTGTATACACTATACATGTACGAAAGGATCTGTAAATTAGAGGAATTTAATGAGAATGCGTTCATTACTTACAGATTAATAATGTTTGCAAGATTGAGTAGCTCTTTTTCTGTTATGACCTATAAAATCGGGACATATCAGCAAGTCAAGGTAATGCATCTTATTTGCTCATGTGTATGACATGGGATTTTCAATATTGATTTTGTGGTATGAAAATAATGAAATGCTCTATCATTTATATCAGTTTTTATTTTGTTTTCATAATTCCTTAGGCACACCAGCATGCTCGAGTGTTTACACAACCATATACTGATGTATGCTTCCTTTGAGTAATTATTTTTAGTATCATTTTGTATGTTTGAAGTAAGATTGTCTGGAAAAGTTGAAACCTATCATTACAGTACAGTTAACAATATTATATTTTGAAGCAAAGTCAATGAGAAATTATGAATGACATCTATATAAATGCTGAAATCACTTTTGGATGCATGCAAAGTCTTGAAACAGCAGACTTTGTATTGTACTTGTGTCTGTACCTGATGTTAAGTCCAGTTGGAGTGGCTGTAGCAGGGAAATGTAACTACCTTATTAAGAGTCAATAATTTACAACACAAATCCAGCACTGAAGTGAATGGCTCGTATTCACAAAGGAGGTTTGAAGGAGGTTTGTACAAACCATGGTTTGACCCACTCCAGCAAAGCATAGAGAGTCAATACTGCGTATGGACCTCTAGCGCTGTACCATGTGCTAATAGGCAGCAATTTCACACATGAATAGTCAATAGACTTACAACACACAAATGCACACAATCATGCCGATAAAACTGTAAGCAAGTTTGACAGTGGACTTACGATTTTTATTTTTAAATTATTCTTTCTAACATCGGTGAGTTCAAAAAATTGTATTTTACTGCTATTTAGGTGTCATCAATTGCCACTAAAGTACCGATTTTGAGTGAAATCAGTTTAATTTTGTACAGTGGTGTTTGAAATATTGAGATCAATAAAACGGGTTTTAGTACACAGCCAGGATGGCGATGCAGCTATGTGTGGGTTTGACCAAGGTTTACATCTATGGAATGCCATTTGTAAACTGATGGTGAAGGAATGTAAACTCCATACTTGTTAACAATGTTGATTTACAATTTACGGTATGCGAGCAGCATTCCATAGATGTAAACCATCGTCAAACCATGGTTTGTACAAACCTACAACCTCCTTTGTGACTCTGGGCCAATGAGTCTGAGATTTGTCTAAAGCATTTACTATTCATGCATCATGGTAGGCCTAGTGGTAATACCAGTTGTTTGTCTTATCCATCCAGCTACCCAGCATACCGGGCAAGGAATTTGCTTGCGGTCATCGACTACATGGCACACAAGGACAGGCCCGACCAGATTGATGAACAAGGCAATACAAAGTGAGTGGAATTAGAAAGAAAGAAAAGATTTTATTTATTTTTTTTTTCTATTTTTATTTTGTACATTTTTTAGATGGAAAAGGCAAATTATATGGTTTTTGTGTGTTCTTTTTCAGATGAACAAGGCAATCCAAAGTGATTTTGTTTTTTTTTAGATGGAAAAGGCAAATTATATGGTTTTTGTGTGTTCTTTTTCAGATGAACAAGGCAATCCAAAGTGATTTTTTTTTGGGGATTTGTTTTGTTTTGTTATTATTTGTAATAACAAAACCCTGTAGTGTCGTGGGAAAAACACTGGCCTAGGCACGCGCCCACTTGTGTTTACTACTTGAAGTAAAATTTAACAATGTATATATGATTTTCACAAATTCAAAAAGTGATTAGTAAAAAAATTTGGTCATGTATATTCAGGAGTAGCAATACATTGCGGCTCATGAATATTCGTAAGCTAATTTTTCCTACCCACTTTTGTTAAATATGAGAAAAAATTTGCGATAAATGCTACTTTACAGGAACTACAGCGTTTAGATGGCCTTATTTTCACAATGTGGCTCTATATAAGTAACTTTTCCTCAAGAAAAACAAATTGGCAGTTCTTTCCCATGAAATTAATCAAGTTTGGGGAAATTAGTAAATATCTAATTGTCCTTCCTAGGAACGCCACTTTTAAATCGCCCAAATATGACGTCATCTAAAGAACTTTTCCCTGTACACGACGGCACGACGCACATCTAAATTATGTAGATGACGGACTGTAAGCTGATGGTTTTTCAATCATATGTCAATCACGCTGCTGATTTTGGACCCTAAATGTGGGCTTGGATTCAGTGTAATAATATACTTATCAGAACAAAGTGACATACAGCAGTTTGAAAGATCATTATTGACCCAACATATCAAATTGATAAATTAAGAGATATGAATCATTTCAAATTGACAAGAATGAGTTTGCATAATGCAACTTGTTACATTTTGCATGTTCTTTTATTTTATGATACAGATATGTTGCAGTATGGTCAAAGCATGCCAACAACTACGTGGCCCGGAAGGTGAAGGTCCCCAAGACCTACCCTATGTACAAGGACTCATCAGTGCGATACTGGAACGCAGAGAACAGGACCAAGGACCACTGCTCTCGAAGGCTGTTCTGCTCCCTGATGACCCTAGACACACAAGGCCCGTCTTGCACCATTTACTCCACCACAAGTTGATGTGATCCTAGCCAGGAGACTAGGCCAATTAGAGAAATCCACATGATCCTCTGTAGTGAACATTTGGGATTATCTGACTTGAGAACTGCTTTTTTTAGAGCAGAGACTAAGGGATCCAAATGGCGTCCTTCCGTCCGTCCTCCGTGACTGTACAGAAATTTGAATGAAGTCTAATGTGAAATCTTACCTGAAAAAATCAATTAGGGTTGCGAACTTTCCAACCCTGCATCTTTTTGTAACCAAACTTGATTGGTAGATGCCCTTTATTGGCCTCCATGATATTCTGGGGTCAAAGGTCACATAAGTAGGTCAAAGGTCAAATGAGGTTCATTGTTGCATGATTGCATGCAACACTCTTAATTGCTATCGCCTTGTTTTAATTTGTCCACGTGGCATGTTTTTAGGCTATCTTGAGGATTGGTTGGAACATAACATTTTGGACGTATTTGGTTGCTAATGATTTTGTGGTCCGGAGGTGAAAGATTGCATGGCTTAGCATTACGAGCATGTATTCTTGATATGTCCGAGACCCTTTGACAAAATACCACCAAACTTGATACTAGAGTGTCCCTGGGGATCATGGGGATGTGGTTATCAGTAAAAAAAAGTCACATAACATGTGATATACTTGTATCAGAAATAAATTGTTATTGTTGCTAGATTACCCACCATGCAGAAATGTAGGAATATAAAAGACAAATTGTGACATCAGTGTATAAATGCTCTATGTGTATTATACAATTCATAATTTGTGATAAAATCAGTGCTTGCTCATGTGGAAATGGTAGATACTTCAATTTGTATCTATTTGGCAACCTATATTCCTTGAAGAAGTTACGGTAGTAATGATAAAATTTACAGCCAAGAGGTCAAACCACGAGTCAACAATGCGTTTGGTTTTAGTGACTGTGCATGTAACCGAGGTGACAGTCGATCATGAAATAGACTATACCTTGGAACCTGTCAGACATCAACATGGACAGAAGAAACATTTGTAGAATATCTTATTGTAAATAGTCTTCATTTTTTGTTTAATGCAATCAATGTGACTAAAATAATGCAAGCGAAAAAGAGAAATGATCCCAAGACAGCAAAACAATTGGTTTCATGCATCATTTGAATCCATGAATGTGAATCGGCTCAACGCCAAAGTATTGCAGTTCAAGGTTATACATGTACCATCAAGAGATATGCTGCCTGTTACTACTTTGTAGTTTGAAAGGGGGTATAAAGGAATAAGGATACGGTTGGGCAGGCAAGTCTTTCTGTTGGTCTATTGTAAAAAACTGGGTCAAACTATTTCCAGTTTTCACGCAAATTGTAATAAAACTTGGTATACTGATGGACCCGAGGGTGTGCAAGACACATTTGTTGTGTATGTCTGATAAGGTATCTTGATGGTAACCAAACTTTGCACAAAAAATACAATTTTGATTTAATAATCTTGTGGAGCATATTCTTTCCAGTTTTTAGTAATTTTATAGTTTTGGACTTTTGGTATATATTGGACGAGGCATTATAATAACGGTATAAAACTCAATGTATGTGCAGTGTGTTAAATAACTATGTGAGCAATCTACTTCCAATAGTTTGATTGATTCATATGAAACTCAGTAATGTCTTTTGTGTGCGTAGGACATGACCAGTTTTGAAAAGTGTGTGCCATTTGTTTGAAAAACCTTGACTCTAGTATGTTGGGTGTTAATCACATGAAGTGATATTCATAGTCGAGCATTAGGGCAGATGAAAGACATACCTAACTATACTTAATTTTGTGCTGAAACTGATATGATTCAAGATTTGAGATGGATATAGAGTATGTATACATGTATACTCATACACATTAAGGAAAAGAATCACTCAGACAATTTTTAAAGCATTTATAAAGTAAGATGTGAAACTTTAATAATGAATTACTATTATAAATACTTTTCTTTGGTAAACTTATCTACTCATTGCCTATAGAGAATGTCAAGGTTTTATGCAAGACACAAGATGTATATAAATAAGCAGTAATAAGTAACAAGACATGGTGGTATAAAAATAAAGTATATTGCTCCTTCTAAATGACGACGGTTAAAGTTGTCAAAGCGATAGATGCTAAATAAAAAAGTGCCTTTTTGAATACACATGATCTGTTTGTATGCAATGGTTGGAATCAACATCGCATTTAAATATTGCCTTCAGTACAGCAAGTATAATTTGTATTCATCTAATAATGTGTAAATTTAACTGTTAGTTATGGCCGAATAAAGCTTTCAATGTACACCATAACAAAATATGTTATGTATCTTCATTTTATCATTACTATATATTAAAATCTTATGTCTCTACACATTTACAAGTTATCACGTAGGTCATGTAGTAAATGGGCAGCACAATATGAAAAAAGTATACACTGTAGAACACAACTTATTTACAAGAACTTACAATCACTTTTTTAAAACTTTACAAATAGCATGCAGTTCCAATAAGAATACTGAAAAACACTGCATATGGACAAGTATGAATCAAGTAAGATGTAAAATTAATTCACTACTGTTATTCATTATAGTATACTGATACAACCATTTATGAAAGACACAAGATGATGAGATGATATAAATAAGCAGCAATAAATACTGTATATAAAATTATCAAGGCTTTGATGGATATTGATTGGACAAGACATGGTGGTATAAAAATAAAGTATATTGCTCATTCTAAATGGTAGTAGCAGTTGAAGGTTAAATTTGTCATATAGTGATAGATGCTAAATAGACAAGAGCCTTTTTGAATATACATGATCTGTTTGTATGGAATGGTTGGAACATCACATTTAAATATTGCTTTCATGACAGTTGTAAACCTTCCAATGTACTCCCCCAAAACAGATTTTCTGTATGTTCATTTTAGCATTAATACGTATATCCCAATGTAACACAGGACAATCAATATTACATGTCTCAACTTGGCAATACAATAAGGAAAATCACTATACAACACAACACATTTACAAGTTATCACGTAGGTCATGCAGTAAATGGGCAGCACAATATGAAAAAAACTATACACTGTAGAACACAACTTATTTACAAGTAATCAACTGGGTCATGCAGTAAAAGGGCAGCACAATATGAAACAACTATACACTGTAGAACACAACTTATTTACAAGTAATCAACTGGGTCATGCAGTAAATTGGCAACATAATTGGAAAAAGTATACACTGTAGAACACAACACATTTACAAGTACTTACAATAACTTTGTAAAAACTTTTACAAATAGCATGCAGTAAGTAGATGGACGAGAACCACCCCCCATATCATGACAACACATTCATGTTTGTACATACTGTACCATAAAACATGTCTATATGGAATACTCTAGGGAAAGTGGCCACTTTTGACAGGTGACTATAGGCACATTATATAACGTTTTTCTATATACAGAACGGTTGCTATAGACAGGTTTGACTGTATATGTAACTGTATGGGCCTTGTGATCTGTGACATCATAACACAGTGATTCACTAAATCTAATCATATTAGCTTGTCAAAAAGTTATTGCAATTACAAGATAATTTATCATGTATTATGGAACTTGCATCCCATGTACCGAGTTAGAATTGTACCAGCAGCCTCTTCTTCAAATAACAATATAATTGGTTATTTTACCCAAGATACAAGATACAAAATAGTTTGATGCTAATCCCCAGTTCCAATAGGCTCTTTAGATAATGCGATCACGATCTATAAACCTCAAGACCCTCTTATTTCTAATCACATTATTGGCCACTAGAGAAACATTCAGGTACCCAAATCTGTGAATTCTGTTCATTAGTTCTTGAGAGAATAACATAATGAGAATGTGCGAAGGAAGGCCTACAATGTTGCAGTCTCTAGTCTCTTGTCCTCTTCCTCGTCCCTTCTTCGTCCCCTTCCTCGTCCTCTTCCTCTCCTCTCTTCGTCTCTTTTCTCTGAAGAATCGCTTTCACGCTCTCTTCCTTGACCGCTCGGCCCCGCCTGCGCTAGATTCCCCTCTCTCCTGGTCTCTTCTTGTCCTCTTCCTCGTCCACTTCTTCGTCCCCTCCCTCGTCCCTTCCTCTCCTCTCTTCGTCTCTTTTCTCTGAAGAATCGCTTTCATGCTCTCTCTTCTTGCCCGCTCGGCCCCACCTGCGCTAGATTCCCTCTCCCTGGTCTCTTCTTGTCCTCTTCCTCGTCCCCTTCCTCTTCCTCTCCCCTTCCTTTTCCTCTATCCTGGCTAATCCTCCTCCTCTTGGGCTCCCAGACGTCATCTGAGAGATCCTCACTAGCAATCAGCTCAGAGTCACTCTGTGAATTTAAACAAATATTTACATATTATATTATTACAACTATATAAAACATACCGTACGGGGTAATCGATTACGCAATATTGCGCTGTTCAACAGCTAATTCTACGGCAGGCCGTGGGGCGAGAATGTCTCAGTGTTCAGAGGATAAAAAAGTAGCAAATTTAGGAAACGACATTGCCTCAGAAAAATGGCCCTAGGATCCAAACGCCTATAATAGTATCACAAATCAATATATCCTTTATATCGATGGTGTGTACTCATGTGAGGTTTTGTTGTGGAAAAATGTATTGATCTCTCAACAACAAAAAAACAGATCAGAGAAAGCCATAAAGGAGGAAGAGCTCAAATCAAGTCTTCCATGATATAATGATTTAATTTCTCTATTTAATCATTCATTTTCACACCTTACCAATATTTGCAAAACTCAGAAATATGATTCTCTTTTTACTTCATTTCATTCATTATTTATTTTGTTAGTTGAAAATGAAAGGAAACAAGCAGTCACTTTCTCAAACGATATTTGTGTGCGAGAACACAATGAACAACTTTGTATTTGTAAGGCATGCCCACAATGGACAACGCGTTTCCTTACAAAACCTGGAGGGAAGGGACATCTGACATGATTTACCAAGATCCCCAAGATTTACCATGATCAATAGGCCTACATCTTTCAACAACAAAACCTTACACGAGTACACACCATTGATGTAAAGGTATGCACAGAATTTGAATTAATTTGTTAGTTGCCCTGAGAGTTGTGAGCAAAATATTTCCATTCATATGGGTTCCAAGAGCATCCAAGTGGAAGAAACGGACCCGACATGATTTACAAAGACCCCCCATTCTCCATGACCACTGAAGCAAAGCGAATAGAGTTTTCTGCAAGATGTAGGAAATAAGTAATAATATAGTTTCATACCCTGAAAAACATTATGATCGATCCACAGAAAAGTAGAAGAAATTCATTTGATCACGTCATATGCATGTAACGCATACATGTAACAGGGCACCGACGTAATACTACGTGTAACACACAGAGCTATTTTTAGCTAGTATACTAGCTGACGTCGTCGGAACGTAATGTGCGTGCATGCAGCAGCTTATAAGTTATAGCTACAATCATACATAAATGTAGCCTACCGGTCATAGAGTTATACATGTACAGTGTAGCTCTATGGTACCGATAGCTCACCCCCGGTTTACTCGATAAATCATGTCAATAATAAAAACAAGAACAGAGAACAGTTCTCTGTTCTTGTTTTATTGACATGTACCGTATGTACGTCTCTAGAAACTGTGATTATCTGATTGTAATCAAACTCAAAGTTTGCACAAAGTATTTTTGTTGTGTGAAAACAAGGCCAGGGCCAAGGCAACAGAATCACCGTGATTGTAAACATAACTCCAATCATGATTGCAATTACCAGTGTAACCAGTCTAAAGCTTAAAAATAAAAATAAAAATGTAACTAATCATGGCATGCCCATGCCGATGACACAGTACTACTAGTACTATTAATATTACTACAGTACAGAAGTACTATACAGGCCTATAGCCCTGGGCCTTGCTGGCTTATAGCCCTGGGCCTGGCAGGCTTGACTGCATACCTTTGCCTGTGGCTACAGTAATGTCAATGACATGTCTGAAATACTTTGACTTTGTCTTTGACAATGTAAGCAGTGCTAGTGTGGTACTGTGGCGAGCAATGCCAATGGCAGTTTTACTTTTTTAGTTTATTCAATTAGGCCCTAGAGTCTAGATCTATAACAAAATTATCCATCCATCATTTGTCGTACGCGTAATCGTACATTTACCGGTATTTGATTTTGATTTGCAATTACTAGTACTAGTAGTCTAGTAGAGGTCTACTAGTAGTAGACTAGATCTAGACCTAGATCTAGACCAGGGAGATCTCCCTGCCTAGACCTAGTAATAGTACTTTAGTAGAAGGCTATAGGCCTATCCCCATTTACCCATTCAGGATGCATTGACCATTGGCATTGGCCATTGCCATTGGCCATTGCCACTGTGATTGTCAATGACATTGACATTATTAGACATTCGATAAATCTAGCGCTTTCATGGCCTCTTTCATGTCTTTGACATTATTATTGACATATTGCACTGTCGGCATTCTAGGCCCAGTACTTAGATATATTCTAGGTCTAGATCTATAGTAGATCTGTCGACGTATAGATAGGCCTAAGGCTAAGGAAGGTATGTACCGGTTCACAAAGACACAAGGACAGGTGTCAACCACATTGTGATGTGATTGTGATGTCATTACTGACATTACCACTACATTAGCTTACCTCGGTTTGCAAGAAAAGGTGCACAAAATAACTAGACTAGGCGGCAGGCCTAGATCCGTTTCTGTGCTTCTAAGTAGTTTTCACAGCTGCAGTAGTATTGTAGCAAAAAGAAGATGATGATAATAACAGCTGATCGTAATGCATGCATTATTAGCGATCGATGAATGAATTGCATTGAAATTAGGTACGTACGCTATATATACGACGTACAATACATCCACGCCGTGTTGCTTCCCAAGAAGACTGCTAAATCTGGTTTGGATATTACTTGCACGCACATATCCGATCGTCGCGCTAAGAAGAAAGGTACGTAGATCTCATAGAGATATATATCTCTATGGTAGATCTACGTCTTCTTGGCGAAAAATCACGGTGTGCTGCCGCTTGACCGAGAGGTGGCGCTAAATAATTACACCTGAACACGTCTCGAGAGTAACATTTTTGATTAAAAAAAATATATAAAATCGTTTGCAGTCGAACAGGTTTTTTGCATAAAAATTCACTTTAATGTAATATTTCGGATTTATATCTTCAATGATGCATTCTTATACATTTATTATATGTTTTTTATGTTTAGATCATAGTTTCGTTCGCTAAAGTAAATATTGACCAATACTTAATTATCCCTTTAACATTGGATTATGTCATTTGTACATGTATCATTTTACCATGGCGGTACATGAATTCACGCTAATTATTATAATTGCTTTACACACATATTTGAGTATCTATCCCAATTACAGAACTAGTGCTGGAATCTAAGCTGTAATCTGCACCCCATACATAAACCTTAAAATCAAAATATGTGAAATCCAATCGTGTAGCTACTACTACGGCTAGAAACCCCTTCTCGTAAACGAATGTCCCCTCTGCATAGCCACAAGCACCCCTTGCTAGCCGTCAGGAATGCCCGATCAGACGGGGAAGATTTGTATGTTACCCGGATGCACCACCCATTCCCAGCTCTCATCAACGATTCCAGCAAAAGTGCATTACGCACAAATTTGAGTATCCAACCCGATTACAGAACTAGTGCTGAAATCAATGCTGGAAAATGAGGAAATTTGCACCCCATACATAACCTGATATCCAAGCGTTTAGCCATCAGGAATACCGCCCGATCAAACGGGCAAAATTTTAAGTAACCCGGGTGCACAACCCATTCCCAGCTCTCATCAACGATTCCAGCAAAAGTGTTCCCAACCGGGCTCCATCACTTCCCTCCAGGTATACCTCCCCGCATGTAAAATCGAGCGAGGCTCCTGGAATTACTTGTCTTACGAATGGTAATATAATTTCTTGCTGTTTTTCTTGCTGTTATATGTAATTGTGATGAAGGCCCAAATTGATAAAATCCGTCCAGGTCGGTGACCTATATTTCAAACAGTGATTTTATTCATATAGCATGCACCAATTGCAATTACACATGTCACAACGCAAATTATACGCGATGCGCGTATTAAGACACCCCCTCCCCCCGAGGCGACTCCGTGACCCCCTTCGGATGAGGTGAGGGCGAAAACCCGATCTTCAGACCCCTGATCTGAAAAAAACATGACCGGGACAAAATCCCTCGGCTCACGGCCCACGACTGCGGAGCCAACTGCAGATATTTGTGCGACCAAGCAATTTGCTCCAGATCCGAGTAAACTTTTAATTTGTTATAGCATTACCGTGCATGTCCTTTGTGAGTACAATTATCCTGTCTTTCATTAACACAATCACTGAATACTTTCAAACCCACTGTATACAGCAGAAAGTCGGTATAACGAGGTTCTTTGTACCATTAAAATTACCATGCTACAGCAGAAATACCGTTATATATAACCAAATTAACAACAAACAACAAAATATGGTATAACGAGCTGGGACCAGGAATGTTATTCTGCTATATTAACAACATTGTTATATATAAAATCTCCTTTAACTGAAATTCCACTGTACCCTATTCCATTGCTTGACCTACAAGCATTTAAAACAATCTCCATGCATAATTGCATTCGTATTTGTGAGACAACACATATATCGTGTCAATCATAACTTATTCCTTAAACCAACAAAACCATTATTACAGAATCTTATTGCTTGCAAGACAACCTAATGCTACACAGGCGGTGATATTGGGGATGGTGGGTGGGTATTTTTGATTGTCCAAATCAACAGGTCTTGCCTCGACCAAAAGCCACGAGTGAATGACACAATTTCTACGTGCACGTACGTACGCGCTCTCACAATCGCGTGTTATGCGTTTTGTGTGCAAAAGGGAGCGCATTCGGAAACGCTCCACAAAAGCGCGCCTTGTCTAGAGGCGCCAAATCCTTGACAACAATGTAAACAAGCTTATTGTTGCGTCACCTTGACCAGCAAAACCAAAACACAAATGGAGTTGCTTACCAGCCGTGTATAAATATTTTTGAAAGCGTTTTTGGTAACTCTTTAACATTTCTTATTGTGAATAATATCACATGAAAAGTCCACTAGTAGAATCATTGACACAGTCGGACTTCAAACTTGCATATGAAGATTGAGATGAAAAGGATTGGGTAAGTGAATTAGATACAGACTTTTCTAATTACAAACAAGTTTTTTTTCCCAAAGATCATGTTATATTGAGATTAACATAAATCTAAAATATTTCCTCTCTATAATAAGGAGGATTTATCTGATATGCGCATGCCTTATGATTTAATATGAGGTTACTCATCAAACAAATTCAGGAGTAATTTTCGCAAGTTCATTTATCTCTCATATTTTTTAAGATATTAAAATGAATTAAGATTAACTTTTTCATGAACTCTTTATTATAAACAGGTCTGTTGCTCTAGTATTCCAGTAAGTATATACTCGGTAAGTGTGTTAAATATAATTATCATATCAATTCAAGTTGAATATAAAAATTTATATTAAGTACAATGTTGCCTATAAAGCTGGAATATTTACTCTCTTCTTTTTTGTGTGCATCTTTTCCTGAATTGATTGTGACATCATGGTTTATTCTTGATGGGTATAATCTATATTTTCTCACAAGTTTATTGATCAACTCCAATGACTTTCACTTAAAGCAAGACAGTTCTGACAGGATATGAACGTTATCTGTTAAAAATAAATCATATTATCACAATCACTTCATCATTTTCATAAAAAGACGTAAAACAATTATTTCAATTTCCTTGGCAACAGTGGAGTATAGACTAAATCAATCAATATTCTAAAAGGGTAGGAATGTTCCCGTTTTTAACTGGAATTTTCGAAATGAAGGAGACATATTTAAAAATTACATGATAATTGATTAAACCACCAGAGTTCACTTCCGGGATTTTTTTAAATTTTGGAATCGCGTCATAATCATGTAATTCATCTCAATATGTGATACATAGGGTAAAATGAATATTGGAATTTGATAACTTCATCGGCTTTCAATTATCATAATACAATTACAAAGCCACTATTGTTACGTAAATGAGCCAATGATTTAGTTGTTAGTTGCTATAAAAGTCTGCACGCAGTGCAGATATTCAAAGAATAATTTCATTCGATGTGATTCTATCACTAAGATCAATTGTAATGTTCACTACATTTTGCTCATAGGGGAGTCTGGTCCCTATTGCATAACTACTCTTATCAGACCTATTTACACGAAGTATGCGAAGAGTGTAAATGAATATGAAGAGAAACTAGAAGTTGTTGGTGGTCACATGGCTAATTTACTGTGAATAATATCACATGAATCGTTCACTATAAGAATCATTGACACAGTCGGACCTCAAACTTGCATATGAAGATTGAGATGAAAAGGATTGGGTTAGTGAATTAGATACAGACTTTTCCAATCTCTAACAAGTGTTTTCCCAAAGACCATGTTATATTGAGATTTACATAAATCTAAAATATTTCCTCTCTATAATAAGGAGGAGTTTATCTGATACGCACATGCCTTATTTTTTTAAGTTGAGTTTATTAATCTAACAAGTTCAGGAGACATTTTCACATTTTCATCACCTCTAAATCTCTTTAAGATGTTAAGATTAAATAAGATTAACATTTATTTAATTTATTTATTCTTAACAGTCCATGCAAGACATAGCTTCAGTAAGTATATGCTCGTTAATATCGTTTATATATTTTAATATTAACTTCGAATCGAAAAGAAGATTTTGTATGAACTTTATCTATCAAGAACAAATCATATTATCACAATCACATCATCACGTTCTTGAAAAGATGTAAACAACAAATATTCCAACTTCATGGGCAACAATTTAGTATGAACTCTATACAGTGCATACATTATCGTAGTATTCATATCACTCAATATTCTGAGAGGTTTGTAAATGTTTCTGTTTCAACTGGATGTTTGGAAATGAAGGAGAACAATTCATAAATTGTATGATAGTAGATTAGACCACCAACGTACATTTTGAGGATTTCCTTATTTCAGAATTGCATTATAACTATGTGATTCATGTCGATTTGTGATGCATAGGTATAACTGAATATTGGAATTTGAAACCTAATCGGTTTTCAATTATCATAAAACAATTACAAAGCCACTATTGCCATGTAACTGAACGATTCTATCCGTTGTTGTACTATACAAGTTACACGTAATGCAGATATTCAAAGAACAATTTCCATTGATGTGATTGTATCACTCAGATTAAAAGTAATGTTTACCACATTGTGCTCATAGGAGAGTCTCTCCATTATTGTATAAATACTGTTATCAGACTTAGGCGAACGAAGTCTGCTTAGAGTGTTAATGAATAAAATTCACAGGCCCTCAAAACAGATATTTTTGGTGGTCATATGACTAAATCATTCTGAATAATCATACATGAATAGTCCATTAGTATATTCATTGACATATTCAGACCTCGAACTTGCAAACAAAGATGAAAATGATAAGGATTGGGATTGGCGAATTAGCTACAAACTTTTCAAATCACTAACAAAGTTCACAGAGATCGTGTTATATAAAGGTTATCATTAATGGAAAATATTTTTTTCTCTACGATAGGGAGGAGAGTATGTGATAAACACATATGTAATGTTTTAAGTTGAGTTTATTCGTCACACAAGTTCAGGAGTCATTTTGCATTTTTGTCACCTCTTATTATTTTAAAGATATTAACATAAATCGAGATTTACATTTTAAAATTTATTTACTCTGAATAGGCACGTTACTGTTATAATCCAGTATTTATACTCTCAGTTACAATACCAATATGAAGTTTAATATCAATTTCAATTTATTAGACAGATATTATATTATGTACAATGTTGCCCTTATAGTTCGAATATTTTCTTTTTGCCTCTCTTCCTTAAGTGATTGTGACATAATGGTGTATTCCTGATAGATAAAATCTTCATCTTCTCAAAGGTTTATTGATCAATGTTTATGACTCGTCACATTGATCAATACAGTTCTGTGATGATATGAATTTCATCTATCAAGAATAACAAATGTTATGACAATCAATTCAAGAAAAGGCGTAACAGAATTATTCCAACGTCATAGGCAACAGTTTATTATAGACTCCACATAGTATATACATTATCGTACTATCTAATCAATCAATATTATAAAAGGGGTTGTATGTTTTTTTTCAACTGGATGTTTGGAAGTGAAGGAGACAAAGTCATACATTTCATGATTATACATTAGACCACTGAAGTTAATTTTCTGGAATTTTTTTAATTTTAAAATCGCATTATAGTAATGTGATTCATGTCGATTTGTTATGCATAACTATAAAAGAATATTTAAATTCATAAAACAATCGCAAGGCCACTATTTTAACTGAGTCATCTTATCAGTTGCTGTACTATAAAGGTCTACACGTAATGCAGATATTCGTATTACAGATATTGGAAATAATGGGGATTGAGATTGACGAATCAACTACAGACTTTGCCAATCATCGACAAATATTTTCCCAAAGACCATGTTGAATAAAGATTAACATTAATCAAAAATATTTGTTCTCTACAGAAAGATTGAATTATGTAAGTAATAGTGTAAATATGAAGTTATCAAGTTTAACACATTATTATGTGGTATGGACTCTGTACAATCTATACATTATTGTGATGCCATAAATTAATAGGCCTATTCTAGAAAGGTTCAACAGAGCGCTCAGATATTTAAGAAATATTAATAACTTCTAATTGATAACTTAAAAAATATATATATGTCAATAACTAACGCTCCCAATACAATATTGTCTCTGTAACAGGCCGGTTACAGTGATATTCGTCATTATGACTTTGGTGAGGTGAGTATTGTGCTTCTTGTAGTTTAAAGGTACCAAGATTATGTTGATTCTAATGTGTTATACTGCATAGTAATGAATTCATACACAATAGACGCAGATGGACGTATCGTTCATTATTCCAAAAGGGTTGACCGGAGGAAGTATGGTACGTTGTAAACCATGGTAAATAATGTTACTTTAATATTTCTTGATGTTCAATTAATGTTACTTTAATAGGTAAAACCAAATTTATTAAGATAAAAATTAAATGATGTTCATTTCCATATCCGAGTTTAACGTTCCGAATTGGTAAAAGCCTAACTTAACGGAGCTCCGCCGCCGCCAGGCACGCTGATGATGCGTCCTCACCAAGTCAACTCCACCCCAAAAATTCGGTTCAATTTATTTAAGAAGATAATAAGTTAAGGGGAGAAAAAGACTAACCGGTGAAAAGAGCTTTTTTATTTTCATTACAGAGATTTTTAATTCAAAATTTGCCTGGACGAACGAAGTTTATTCGGTTAGCAGGAACGATTCATCGACACTTGTACTTATTATTTCAATATTTAAAGATATTTCTATTTTCACTCAGGTCACATATCAAACAAGAATTATTTCAGAATCGCATTATAATAATGGGATTCTTGTCGATTGTTGATGCATATGTATAACTGAAAATTTAACCTTGATACTTCATCACCGGTGTTCAAGTATCATGAATCAATTGCAACGTCACTTTTCGTACGTAAATGGGAGATTCAATCCGTTGTTGTACTATAAAAGTCTGCACGTAATGTAGATTTGCAAAGTAAATTTACCATCGATGATATCTTTAACTCACTCAGATCAAATGTAATATACACTAGATTTTGCTTATAGGAGAGTATTGTCACTATTGTATTACATACATACATATTGATATTTATATAGCGCCTTTACATAAACATGCTCAAAGCGCTTTACATTAGTAAATAAAACAGAATAGTTATTTTGCTCTCCAAGTGCATACACGGTAAATTTGTTGTGTAAAGCTATGTAAAGTTATTAAAAAAAAGCTGTGCACCGTATGAACCAAGCTTGGTACATACAATACACAACCCCGTTCACATCCCACACAACTCCACACAACGCCTTGTCAAAAAAGAAGAAAAGAAAACAATTACAAAGAAAACAAATAAGTCTTGAGATGTTTCTTAAATGATCCGACTGAGGAGCAGGAACGAATGGTTAACGGGAGACTATTCCAGATAGTGGGACCAGAACAAAAGTTATATTTTGTTGGCCCTTCTTCGAATTGGTGCGGGGGATTTGCAGAAGAACACTGTTAAAGGTAATGCAAAGTTTTGGGAATTTTAGAAAATTGAATAGATAGTAATTCTCTACAATTTGGATATATTTGGATGCCCTGTGGATGTATTATAAGCACTAGGAAAATTAGACCCTAAAACACTTCTGCTCTCGAGCAAATTGAATAATCAAAATTTACCGGTGCTCCTGGTAAATTTCAAACATTTCAAATAGCGCCTAAGGCCATTTCATAGTAGCTGCGACCGTGAGAATCTCAGAATATGCAGTTCTGATATATAATTTCCAAACGGAAATAGCAAATTGGTCGATTGTAGTCAAGAAACATTGTTTTAAAGCTAAAGTACTTTCAGTCTTGAGACGAAGCTTTACAACATTAAGAGTTTATTATTTACATTTTCATCACGTTAGACTCGATTTCAACCGCCACAACAATCATTGGATATTGTAAAATCGCATATGCTTCCAATATGTTCATTTGAACCAAATTCATGACCCCATACCAAAACTTTGTATCACCTTTAAGTGTTATCAGATTAAGGCGAAACAAACTCCTCGTTGTGTGTAAATGAAAAATATTACATGTCCTCGAAACGTTTGGCGATCCTGTGACTAAATTATTCTGAATAATTATACATAAATAGTCCACTATTCTTTTTTTAATTAATATTCGGACCCCAAATTTGCATATACAAATGCAAATGATAGAGTTTGGGATTGGCGGGGGTGTAAGAAACGAACAATGCCATTAATGGTTAATAGTTCATGAGTGAGATTCCCTAAAGATTCCGGTTACCGGGAAAATAGTCAAATGTTGATGAGATCCCCATTGTTTTACGTTTTAAAAGTTAGTTTGTGCGAGCGCGGATACCATACAGTGCTTTTAGTCTGCGATTTCCAAATGATTGTAACATTCAGTCATCTTTCCAGCGAAGATTAACAGACAGTGTCTCAGATTTTCTGTGATGTTTTAACCAATCTTCACTCAAGAAATGGATAATGTAAGAATTCTTGGTAGATTTTTTTGTCAATTCGGTATATAAAAGATATAAAGACTGCAATAATATTCGAGGCATAGTTATTTTTACAGGCTCTCGGGGACGTTACATCCTGCTATCACCCTCGGCACGCCTCGGGTTGATAGCCGGATGTAACGTCCCATTGAGCCTATAAAAACAACTATCCCTCTCATAGCAGTCATTATATCTATACTAATACATATTTCTATTTACAATAGGGGAAGAGATTATGCGATATGCACATGCCTCATGTTTTAGTTTGTGTTTATTCATCAAACAAGTTTAGGAGCCATTTTCGCATCTTTCGTCAACTCTAATTCTCTTTAAAGGTCGGGTGAAATCGAAATATAAGTTGATTCCTGTTGATAAGAGGGGCTGCATACAACTCATGTTTTGTTATTTAAACATCTAAATATATTTCAAAGATTTTTAAAGTTGACATTCTAAGGCAATCCCAAATATTGAGATAATAACATCAATAGAAAGCTTTTAACCCCCAGAATAACACTAAATGGCGTTCAACCGACAAAACAAGTTCAGAATAGTGAATTTATGCGAGTAAACTCCACCAAAATCTCGAAGTCGGAAACGCGGAAATGCACGGAGAAACCGGGTCCTCTATTCTTGACGTCACAACTGGGACCATGTGCTTAGTGAGAGTGAATGCCAATGATATGCCCACGTAAATGCTATCCTGTCACAGCTTATAATTTTCTTTTTAACGAGTTTATGTGATGGATTTTCTGTTTTTATTTGAATGAAGAATAACTAAGCAACGTTTTCCAGTCGCTGACTTCTTTTTATATCCTCACATTATCCTTTTTAGTAGAGTATTAAGACGGGTTTACTGCTTGGGAAACAAGGTTAAATCATATGCACGTATGCATAGGTGGGTGCACTGGCGTACTAATGGGGGGCTTGGGGCGCTAGCCCTCCCCCCAATAAAATTAAACCATGACTTATTTTCAATTCCATACAAGCGATTTATAAATGTTCGTGATATCACATGATTTTCAACAAAATGCGCGTTTCTCCATTTCTGTTGCAAACTGACACATTCCCAAATAGCCAGGAAGAGCATATGTTTTTTATAGTCACTAATGGGCCTTAGTGGCCACTAACACTAGTAGATAACCGTATATCCAGGTTAGCGAACAGTCTGGATACCCGTATATGTCCGGCCTAGAGAAGAGCTTGGAGAAGATCGCGGCAGCTCTAGGCGGTACGCGGGGGAATGCGCCCAGGCTTTGTTTTGGATGTGGCGAGGAGGGTCATTTCCGGAGGGAACTGTTCCACAGGCGCGGATCCAGGGAGGGGCGAGGGCCTTGCCCCCCGCCCCCGCCAACAAAAAGAGAAGAGAAAGGGAATGAGGAGAGCTAAAGGGAACAAAAAAGAGAAAGAAGAAAAGAAAAGGGTGAAGGGGGAGATCAGTTGCGATTAATCCCGCCAACATGTGGATCGGGAGGGGCCTTGCCTCCCCCTCCTAGCAAACCTAAAAGAGAGAGAGAAGGGAGGAGAGGGAAAGGAAATAAGGAAAAAAAGGAGAGAAAGAAGATAGGTAGGGGAGATCAGTTGCGATTTTCCCGCCAACAAGGTGTAGATCGGGGGCACTGGCCTACTGATGGGGAGCCCTAAAACCCCTGAGCTTCCTGGGGCTCCGCCCCCTGGACCTCACGCCATTAGTGACCTGCCAGTGTCACATAT